>CAKAOJ020000068.1:4577500-5777500 GCA_916701645.2 Sebastolobus alascanus
TTTCATTCATTAATTTTTTTCTCTGTCAGTCCACTAAATCCATCATTTTAAGAGTGGGGCCTATCCCAGCATGCACTGGGCAGAAGGAAAGGAAACTTCCTGGCCATGTAAACTGTATTTCACATGTCCAACACTGATCTCAAGGCCTTTACACAGTGATGGCGTGACGAATACACGACATGAAAACTCACAATACTCGGCTGCAAATATTTAGCATCAAAACTACTCATACCGGCAGCGATGCAAATCTGCGACAGTTGCACTTTTTCAATAAAAGGTTCGAATAGATTTGAGCAGGCAGAGGCCAAAACCGTAATCCTATTGACCCAGAGCAGCGTCTGGCAGTCTGTCAGAGGTAAACTGCTGTATAGCTTAAACTACTGTATTTTAGTTTCCTTTTAGCGAAATGCGCGAGTGAGTTTTCCTCTGGTAAACAGTTACGCAGTGTACTGTATATGTCTAGAGCTTTTGTTATATATATGTATGTATTTATATTATTAGGTAAGAACGGAAGGAGTGGATCTGATATGTGCTGCTTTTGTCAAGGTTGAAAGGAGTAAAACATTTTGCGGTCTTGGATTGGACTACAGAGCCTCCGTGTTGTTGTACACTATAGTGTACGTATTGAATACGTCCCGTTCCGCACAACGTGATTGGTTGAGGGCTTTATTCACAGTGCGAAATCTCAGGAAAAACGGCCTCGTTACGAAAAATAATAACGTTG
Source organism: Sebastolobus alascanus (assembly GCA_916701645.2). NCBI lineage: Eukaryota > Metazoa > Chordata > Actinopteri > Perciformes > Sebastidae > Sebastolobus > Sebastolobus alascanus. The sequence continues at coordinate 4,578,225 of CAKAOJ020000068.1, forward strand.
CTTTTTCACAGCGTAATATTTGCGTACATTGACGTGCGATTAATCCCATGAAAAAGACGCCCCCAGTGTGTACAGGCCTTTAGAGTGTCTGTTTAGAGTCTGCAGTGGAGCAGATGCCCCAAGTAACCTCATCTGCTTCATCGGTTTGTTCTACACGATCCAGGCTACTCTTTCTTTGCACCAGTCAAAGCCACTTTATTACTCTAATCACCATTAAGAATACTTTTATGTTTGTCACTTAATTGGCAGGAAGTTGAGCTTGCCAACGTGACACAATTACAACCTCTGTTTTTATGATGTGGGGACATGTACACGCATTATATTATTATCTCTTCCAGGAAATTATATATTTGGTTGTGTGTGTGTGTGCATGCATGAGTGCGTGTCTGTCTGTCCGTCAACAGCTAATCTCGCATACTACTGGACCCATCAGCCTAATATTACCTCTCGTGGTTGCGGTGACTCACACTTTTTGAAAACAAATTTTATTGACTGTTTTATACCATCACTGTCTGCTGACGCATAGTTCCTCTCTTGATTTGCACGCCTCAGTAAGATAATCGCATGTATGTATTTATGGTTCAAGGTTCTTTATTTGTCATTTGTCAATTCCAGCAAAGCAGTGATTGGCAATGAAAATCTTTGGTCTCTCAAAGGAAACATCACACAAGTAAATGTAAAAGCAAAATGATAATCTAAGGCATTAAGTACTACAACTTAAAAGCTCTACAATGCGATACAAGAACAATGCTGTTTCTTTATTTCAACATCTTCTACATGGATGAAGATGAAGGTGAAGATGCTGACTTTTGCCTGAAACATGCGGCTTTAGCCTCAGTGTTCATGTATGTAGCCATCACGTGACCCTTTTTTACATGGTTCTCATTTTAAAATGAGTCAGCTTGAAGCACTAAAATGTCAGCTGAAGACAGTGTTTTCAACCAACTCATGGTGGTGATGGCAGCTTATTTAGCGAGCTAGCTGCAGCAGATAAAATCTGCTAGCAACAGTTGTCATTTCAGATGTTAAAACCAACGGCCACTGCTTTTGTCTGCCTCTGTCTGAAATCAAGGACCCATTAACAAATTGAGTGGTAAATGTGCCACCGTTATCATTGTAAACTGCATTACTGTATGTGCTGTACAATAACAAAAAGCTTGACAGATGTAGAAACTAAGGGTGGGGGGCTTACAAAATTACAATTCGGCATATTTAAACAAAACAAAACAACTACCAACAGCCATAGTCCTTACAACATTATCGAATGTGTTGACACCGGTTAGATTGTCAAAATGAGAAAAATAACAGTTTCAATCCTTGAGGAGCTACGTTAGCATTTTAGCATTAGTGACTGTTGCGTCCAGTTACCTAACGTTATAGTTCCTTCTAACAATGTATAAGGAAAATGCGCATCAGAGGGGATTTAGAAGTGGCTGGCCGACTGAACCAGAGTTGGTGATTGTTGGAAAGACTACCTACCAACCAAGACGGTTTTGGTGAGTTTTATTTTGTTTCTGTTGAGTTTGAATGAAGTTTGTTATACGATGCTCTGCTGCTAGAACAACTGATCTCCGAGCTGGAACTACGGGGAGCAGGGGAGGGGTTGTGCGTGCCATGCCGCATACACACACACCGACCTAATGTGGGCCTATAGCTACATGTTGCTAAATGACATCATCACTCTACCACGAAAGATTCATCACTTGACATGACTGTCTGTCTGAGACTCACTCCTCTCGACCATAAAATATGCAGGTTGTGCAACGAACTGGCAACCACTTGTTGTGCAGTAAATGCAATGGAACGGTGAAGGAGAATGCGACATCTAGTGGCTGAATGTGATCAAAGGCACCTTTAAGATCATTTTAAATCACAGTTTGTGAAAAGAACTAAATGAGCTAAAAGTAATCATTACTGATGAAGCAGAAAAAGGATCAACAATGTAAGATTCTTTTGAATTTATACAATATATAATATCTTCTAATAGTGTAACTATTTTTGGGAGAAAATAATCAGTTATATAGAGATATATTGGGACATTTCCCAGTGGGACAGTTATAACGGAGCTAAAACATGGAAATCTTCAAAGGTCACATCTCAAGCCAACTCGTTTAAGGAAGATCAAAGCATTATCATTAACCCCTCGCATCTGTTAAAATGCATAATGGCAATCACTATAAATGCAGTCACAAAATGCATTAGGCAATGATGATGTTTTTCTTTCCTGTGGTGTGGGTGGTAATGATTCGATTTCCATGATAAATAGGGACTAGGTGCTTCCTGATTAGCGACCAAACTGGAGGCGAAAAAAAGGGAAGAAGAGATGAAGAAATGATGAAAATGGCCTCACTATTAGGTTTGGGAATGATGAAGCAAAGGAACAGCCGAGCTCGTTGATCACCGAATGAAAGAACAAGAGAGACAGAAAAAAATGTTACTGCGCTATTTTTCTTCCACCAAAGGAACACGGTAACAGAGCCTCAGGGGGGATTTTCCTCACAGTCGAGGGGCTTATTTGAATTGGATCTGCTGTTGATTGAAATGAATCGGCCCAATATCACAACTCCTTATAACTCGATCCTGGGGACAGATGGACGAGTCATCTGAGAGGACACTTTCTCTAATCCTCAGTCCTCTCATGTGCTGTGGCATTCTGGGTTGTCGGAGCGGGAAGAAAGAGGATGGAAGAGACCGATGACCCTTCGGGCCTTCAAACGTATACAGAGATACATGCACACACACACACACACACACACACACTCGCAAAGATTCATCCAAGAGGCATTTGTGACTCTTGGCTGTGGGGCAAATTGATTTCATGGTGGACAGGAGAATGAGATCAAAAACAACAGAAAGGTGTGGAGGAGAGTGTTTTCTTAGTTTTACTTCTCATCCAGCAGTCGCGGTGGCAGGGTGCTCGTGTCAAAGGTCAGCTTGTCAGACGAACTTATCTAAACGTGGCTTTGACCCTTCCTCACCTTTGACAGGGTTGAATTTCACTGAATCTGCTTTTAGTTTAATTCAAAGTAAAAGACCCTTTGTTTTGTCAGATAGAAGCTACAATGACACATTTAACATTATCAGAATGAACATATATTTGTAGATGGAAATGTTTTTTTTTAAAACTAATATATCAAAGAAGAATTATAGTATAGGTGTGATGTCTTTTTGCATCTCAGATATGATATTTGAGATAGCATAAATGGACCTTTGTCTTTCTGGGGTTTTCAACCACACAGCTTCTCTTCTTTTCTTACATTTCGTCTCTACTTTCTTTCTGACCGACCCTGGTATTTCAATCTCTTCTCTCTCCACTCCCTGCTGTTAAATCACTCTGGTGCTGTCAGCACCACGGATTCTGGAGCTCACATCCACTCATCCCTCTCAGCAGAGCGTCCGCTCTGTGGTCAAGTTATGAGATGAAGCGCTGTTGCAAATTTCTGTTTTGACTGCGGAGACGCTCAAAGGTAGGGTTGGTAAAGATTTTAGAGACATTTTTTTTGTTGTATTAGTTGCAATTCTCATTACATCCCAACAGCAATCAATAAATCAAATGTTCTGACAAAAAAAAAGAAAAAAATCTAGTATCTGTGGCTATCGCAGGACTGTAATAAACCAGCTGGGCCGAATGAAATAATTGGACGGACTACCTGCTTGTCTACCTGCGCGCTATCTGCTATCTGCTATCTGCTATCTGCTATCTGTTATCTGCTATCTGCCATGTTTGCCGTTCATGTTCATTATTATAGGTTTATGATCATAATGATAATTTTGGGGGAGTGACATTGGAGGGAGTCCTGAGGACTGTCACTGTCGCCGACTTGGCGACTTTTTCTCTAGATTTAGGGACTTTGGAGCTGGTCCATTGGAAAAGAGTTGATAACACTGGGCTCGGCTTTTGGTTGATGCTGACTTCAAAATATGAAGACAACCATAAATAACAATTATTTACCATTGTGAGCTAATTTTGCCGCTGTAGTTAGTTTTAGAATTAGATCAAATTCGATTTTTTTAATTCGTTTTTTGACATTTTAAAATTGTCTAGACTTTGCGGACGTGAGGCTCCTTCCCTTCTGTGCAACATGCAAATTTACAGTTTTAAAAAAGTATCTGTAGATCATATATCTAAAAGCTGTATATAAATGTGTTCCCCTGTGCAATCACGGAGTCATGCGAGTCACAATAACAAACAAAAACTAAAAGTCCGAATCTTTCTTTGGAAGCCATGAGGTATCGTGGTGCTTCACTTGCAATGTTGCAATATGTTCAAGCAAATTTAGCATGAAGCGCTCTCAGTAGTGACGCATCACTTTAGCTGGTATTCAGGGTGAGTCAATAGGAGACAAGACACAATGGGGCTTATTGTTCAGGGAAGGCCGTGGATAAAAACTAATGGTTGCTATCTTTATCAACACAGGCTCAAAACACATCTGGTTAATTTCTGTTAGCTTGTGTGGCCACGCACAAAGAAAACCAGTGTTCCACGTTCTGTGAGACATAAATGATTTACTCAGCCTTTAATACCGGGGCAGGGCACCATGCATGTGCAGCCAGAGAAAGAATATACCTCTATAGACACAAACCTGCGTCACTTATACACGAATACATTCAATATATACACATATGCAGACTCTGATGCATGCACTGCACATTCATCTGCATGCAACAGACCTTTACTGACACATGCACATATACACTATGAGCTTATGCACACATAAACATGCACAACCTTCATAATGTAAATACTCATGCATTACTCATACAGGGTATTATGGCTTTGTGGAGCATGTGCACACTTCATTGTATGTTGTCGTCAGTGTGCAGGGTTACCCAAACAGAGCGGCAGCCAAGAGATACAGCGAACAACACCTGATACTTCGGTGTTTTCCATTAACTGTCATCTATGACACTCTACTCTTTCCGCACATTGAGCAAAATGTCTTCACAGTAAGTTTCTGTCCAGATCTAAATACATATGAGTGGCACGAGGTCCTTTTTGTTTCTGGCTTTGTTTTGCTTTTGCAGTCATGCACACAGGCTTTGTTTAAAGTTGTATCTTTATCTACTTTACTCTGAAATGCCTGATGATTCAAAGATTAAATAAAAGTACTATGTTAGGTCTCTTAAGTGTTTTTCTTTTTCCAGCAGTTCAATCAGTGAAGATCTCATTTATAAAAAGAGCATTCGGTCTGAGTTATTGAGAGCAAAGGTCTTGCAGACTCCTCTGGCACACTGCACACATAAATTATTGTTTTCTTAATTGGATTAAAACCTCAAAGTGAGTTTGGAGACCTCCCACATCCAGACAATGGAAAAAACAAGCTGGATCATTGTAGATTTCCATCTCATAAGGGCTTCAGTTTCTCAATAGCTATTAGACAAGGATCCTTGTTACAAATTCTTTTTTTTATTGCGACAATAAATCTATCATCTCTACAATACAGAAGGAAATAAAAGCGTTTTTTCTTTTGCTCTCTTTCCCTCTGAAAATATGTTCCATATAAATAAACAATTGGTATCTTCCCCATCATCTTTTATTTCCCCCTCCTCCCCTCTCCTTTGTCCCCAGGTGAAAGGAAATTGTTGGCACATGTGCGTGGAGTGCTCAGGCAGTCATGATGTACTAACTTCTCTGACAGTAATCCTGGCTGATCTGTGTGCATGTGTGTGTATACATAGGTGTGTGCATTTGCTGTACGTGTGTGTGTTTGTTTGCGCGGGTTTGGTTTGGGCACTCGTGTGTTGACAGCAACCTGCTGGGCGAGCTTAGTGCTCAGAGGGAGTTGAACTGATGACACTGTGACACATGTCAGCAGAAAGCATCCTGTTCAGTCAGCAGTCATTTGTAACTATTTATCGACACCCACTCAGGAAGTCAAAAATACAGTTGAGTATTTATTCTTTTCTCTTTTGACAAGAAGGAAGAACGCGTTCAGCATGATGAGCACATCTAAGTAGGTTAATGCAGGAAAATGGAAAACTTTTGCCTTTTCAAAACAGTCTCAAATAGTTTACAGAGGAAGAAATATATAAGGACCTGAAAAACTAATGAGCCTAATCACAAAATAATTTGACAATTATTTTAATTATTGATAACCATTCAGTTCCAATTATTTTTAACTATTCCTTTCCAACAGGTTTTCAGAAAAAAAAAATGCTGTGATACATTTTAAGTGCAGAAACAACAACAGCTGTAGTCAGAATAGATAAAAATAAGTAATTTATATTGGTTCACATTGACAGTAATGCAAGTGCACCACAGCATCCACACTTTGAATCTGACTGACTGAATGTTTATTCCCTACCAGTTTTTTTTCCCATGATGTATTGTGTTTTATTAGTTAGTCAGTCACCCTAGAGATCAATGAAATGAACAGCACAGTTATTGCAACTGTGACAGTTCTGAGTGAATATAGTCATCCAATAAAGCACTTTATTCCATGGTAGGAAATCCAGCTGTGAATCACAGCTGGACTCCCTTTTCACTGAAGACAGTACACCCCGAAATCAGAGGAAAGACTTCTGTATGCTGTTTGGTTGGGGAAGATAGATGAAACAAAAGAAATCTTAATTAATTGGTTGCAGTAGTGATTGACATTACTCTCTGGGAAATGATTATCAGAAATACCTAAAAAGAGGGGAATCCAGAAAAAATGTGGGCTGAAGCTCACTATTTTTTGACTGCTTGTGAAAATAAGTGGATCAGTGTTGTGTGAAAGGAAGACTTCTGAGAAAAACTACAAACACTTGTTTTGTAGACAAATGTGGGAATTTCAAGTTTAAGAAGAGGTTTGCTTGCTAGCTGGTCTAGAGCTGCTGTCTTTTGTATGATAATGACTGACCAACTGTCTGTCTACATTTATCACAGCCAGTACTAACCCCACCTATTGTCAGAACTTGCACCCACATTCTATTAAGGTGCATTTATACGTACAGGACCTACATCTTACAGTGCAGGAACTCAGAAATACAGACAGAAAATATCCTAGTGTCAAATCAAAAGAGTAGATAATTGAGTAGCAAGAGCTTAAACTACTTTTATTTTGACTATAAAAAGTAGTATCAGTGTACAATATTAAGAACCCATGTGTGATACTGTACATCCAAACGTGATATACAGTATATGCATATTTACTAAGATTTAAATATAATATCATGTTACTGAGTGAAAGAAAGTCTGCTCTGACAGTAGCAACGCCACAAACAGCAGTTGTTTTTACAACCGAAGCCCTGAATATGGATTTTGGATGTAGACTAAAACAGATTTAAAAAAAAAAAAAGAAAGACATGGATGAAAAAACAAACCCGTGCCTGGTTTTTCATGTAGAGCCAATATAGACGTATTCAGCTCTCACACACCAGCAAAGGTTTCCACTTGCTCATCTGAAGAACCCAATCCTCCCTGAATTACAGGGAGATTAGGGCTGGATTACGCTGCCTCTGAGAATCCCAGCCAGAGAGCAGCTATTATATCCATCAGAGGAGACAGTGGGCCGCACCTGTTGCCACACAGCCGCGTGGAAGGGGACAGTTCAGGCCCAATTTAGGATACTTTTAAAAGAACAAAACTAAAATTAAGGAGACCTTATAAGATTAAACTCCGTGTTGTTTTAACCTTTCTTATTTATTCTCCAAAGGAGCAATTTTACTTTAAAGCACCATATGTGAAATGTGTTTTGAATTTTATAACATTACTTCATACCCTGGCAAAAGATGTCTCCAAGAGAACATGAATGTGTGTATGGCCCAGGAGGTGCTTTATTGTCCCTGCAAGCACTTTACAACCAGCCGTGTGTGCAGTAATTCACTTAAATGCAATTATCTTGAAAAAGTGGACCATAAAAACAAGGCAATTTAAAGAAAACGGTGTCAAGAAAAGTTAATAAAAATGGGAGTTATTTACATGGATAACTGTGCAAATGACTGCTAATGCTGCGGTAATGGAAGGGAGGCAGGAGTGAGCGCTCACAATTAACTGCCTCTCTTAAAAGTGCTGCCTACTCGCAGGTGGAACATGCAAGGCCCCATTAATGTGTGCATCTTGTGGAAATAAAATACGAGAAGTCACTGTTTGCTTGAATTACTTGATCTTATAACATATTATGACACTATTGGAACGTTTTTATGCAGTTGACATAATGCTGTGTAAAACAAAATGCAGCCCAGTGGACTCACATTATCGTTCCACTGAGTGAAAACTTGCTGAGACAGAAAATTATGGGAATGATAGATTGAGATTTGAGACGAATTCATAGAACAATAACAGGATCAGAAAGGGACTAACGCAGATCACACCCGACTACTCTCCCAGGTCCACAATGCAGGTTACTCAACCTCAGAATGGCCGCACCTAACTCTTGCAAAAACTCCGAAGATGTATTTACACGGACAATGAAAGCCTTTAGTCATGCCAAGATTGATTGAGCAAGCATGTAATGGTTTAGCATTAATGCATCAGCGAGCCCCACAGCTTGTCAGAGCGCTGCTGTGCTTTTTACTCTGTTTTGATAAGAGCAAATAAAAGGATACGAGACAGTTACTTGAGGGTTAAAGCTCTTATAAAAACACCAAATTACAAGGCATTTGTTAACTGAAATACTGCAATTACCACAAACCAAACGGCTGCTGTAAAACAAGTGCATTTGTAATATGTGAACAGTAGGTTACTCAGGCTAAAGTGCCTGCAAAGTGATGTTCTGACTGCAGACAGACATACGCTTGTTCTTTACCAGGAGCGGAGATGTAACCCGTCAAACTGTCCCCAAATACAACAATGCTATTGTGCAATTAATAAGATGAGACAATTTACTATGCCTGTCAAGAGACAAACAGGACAGGTAACAGTGGATTAGGAAAACAACCTGCAGTTGCTAAGGAACTGGCAAACAAACAGAGTGGGGAAAAGATGTGGTTGGGTGTAAATCAGCCTGAAGGGACAAGGGCCCTCAGTGAAGCACAGAGAGCCAGTTTCACAAGGGAGGCCAAGCCAAGTATCATCCAGCGTGAAATACCAGCAACTAATCGTTTACTTTTTTCTCTTCTCTTCCTCTCTTTCTTGTTATCCATCCATCTCTGTCTCTTTCTTGAAACAAGGCAGCGGCTACAGATCGTTTTTTGAAATATTAGTATATTGTCCGTTAAAGCTCTCTGGTCAACATTTGCTGCATTTAAATGTGCTACATGAATAAATTGACTTCCATTTATTGTAATACTTTTTTTCCCACGCTGCTTAATCAAAAATATTTTCAGGGTGTGAACTAATGAATGAGTGAATACAGTTCTCCTGTTAAATATAGTCACTTATAAAACGGGTAGCTCAAATCAAGCATCTGATTGGCTCATAGCCGTGAAATAATACCCACATACCACTACTGTGACGCGTCTAACCTTTGCACTTTAAGTATCAATCCGCGTCTGAGAAAAAAAACAGTGGACAACCTCTGGGTCTGAAAAGTGAAGCCAATGCAGAAGTGCCTTAAACTTGCATTCTCTCTAATAGCCAGCAGGGGGCGACTCCTCTGGTTGCAAAAAGAAGTCTGATTGTATAGAAATCTATGAGAAAATGACCCTACTTCTCACTTGATTTATTACCTCAATATACATTGTAAACATGAGTTTATGGTCTCATCGCTAGTTTCAAGTCTTCTTCAATACAGCATGAAGTTCATTTAGTAAATTATGGTCCCATTTAGAGTCAAATAGACCATAAAGCAGGGTATGCTTTAGGGTGCGGCTACCTTGTGATTGACAGGTCAATATCACGGCGTTTTCCAGTCTGGGACTTTTCCGTGTTTTCGTCTTGCAACTTTAACACTTTCACAGTGTGTTTTAAGTTCATGTAAGTTAATTATAACTTTTTGGGTTGCCTAAAAATGTCTTATTCAGCGTTCGGTTGTGCTTAGCTCCACCCTCTTGCGTCACTTCTGGTTGCAAATAACCAAGATGGCGACGGCCAAAACGCCAAACTCGAGGCTTCAAAACGGCAGTCCACAAACCAATGGGTGACGTCACGGTGACTACGCCCACGTCTTATATACAGTCTATGGAAAAAACACGTTAGAGTAATGTGTTGTCGCAGTTGCTTAGCAACAGGGTCTCGGGTGGATCACTTTGGCCCACACCTAACAAGTTACAGATCCAAAGTAACAAAGTTAGCTGCTAAAACGTGCTACAAAATGGAAAACATTTAAGGAAATGTTGCAGCAGAAATACAACAACCACTGCCTCCGCCGCACCACGACTCTGATGCGAATGAAGTGGTTTGGCAACCGAAACTCGGGACCCGGAGAATGTGGAGCAACATCTTCATCACGCCAAGCAACACAGTTATCAAGCAGTTATCAAAGTCATCCTGCTGACGCTGGACAGTTTTTCAGTGGTTGCACATTAAATGGCAACAAACAGTGATGTAAATAAAGAGTAAAATAATGAAATCAATATAACGCCAGCTTGTGATGAAAAAATAAATATGCTAGCGCCTAGTTTACGTTCCATAGCAACCGCCTCGGTATGTGCAGGCAGGAGGGCCTATTTTATTGTGAACATTATTATTTATTAATGAAAAAAACAACTTAATTGGAATGTGTCTACAACTTTCATATTGTTCGTTTTATGAAAGCTCAGCTTCGCGACAGGCCGAACAACGCCCCCTAGCTGTGATATAATCACAACATAGCTGTTGTGAGCTATTGCTTAACTATAATCAGTTTCTATTGCAGCTCTCCTCTAATGATCTTTTTTTTTTAAGAAATGTGGCAGCTTCAAATTAGCCTGTCATATTGTAACCATAAATTTTAATTACTGCTCTTTTACCTTGTTCAAAGTTGTTCAAAGCAAAACGCATTTCACTTTGGCACGTGGAAGGTTAACTGTTTCATTTGACCTCTCGAAGCCAAAGATATGCTTTTCAAATTACAGCCACGCAGCAGCACACATGAACTTTCAGCTCTCAGCTCGCAGCGTGCAATTTTCTTTCCGCTTAAGCTGCTCCGGCGGATGACAGACGAGTTAAAAGGGTAAAGAGAAGTGAATGCGCGATGTAGGTATCTGCTCTTAAGCGTGGCCTCTCAGTATCAGCGCTCGGGCTGAAGTGATACTTGCTCTCCGGTTTCGATGCTGCTCCGCTCGACCGGGCAGACTGGGGACATTCCTCAAAGGAACAGGGCACACTTAAACACACTTGCACACACCCCTGTCACATGCTTAATTCATACCCACGGGGACAGCAGCATCTCATAATGTGTTTCTCTTCTTGACATGTTAAGCTGAAGAATGTGCGAGAAAAGACGGAGGCGAAGGCCTCGTCGAGGCTTAGTGGCCTGTTTTTCAGCACCTCTGGATCGTCTCACTGTGACAGGCGTACATTAATGACCACGCACACACACCTCTTTGTGCTGAACATTTCGCTGTTCACTACTTCTGCTCGAGCAGCATGGTGTAAAAGAACACTTTACATGAAAGGATATATTCAATTTGCATCAATTTCACAAAGTGTATTTGAAGAGAAGATAAAAATTATTTAACACTGACCCTAATGACCTGATATCTTTGCGGTCGCTGCCAAGTCCAGTAGAAGGGAAAAAGTTCAAGGAAGTGAAGTCTCTAATTACAAAAGGAAGCATGATTGCAGACATCATAAAAGTAACCACACAAATAGCACGTCCTATTTATAGGCAGGCTAGAAATAGATTTTATCAATGCTGGCATGCAGGAAGCTTTAAAGAAAAAGCCCAGTCCAGATATTGACACGTCTCTGAGCGTTTATTTATTCATTACTTCTTAATGTGTTAAATGCCAGATGTTTCATTTGACTGTTTTGGTTAAAGCACATGCACAGAAAGTGGTTGCTTTTCTTGGTCACCTTATAGCTCCTAACCTCATGCGGGCTGGATGTTGTCAACCCAGCTGCTGGCAATATCACTCGGCACCAGCGGCGTGGTGCCGTGCTGCGAAGTGAGCTAATGGGCCCCGCGTTACTTCATCGCACTTCTAAGTGTTGCTCCATTTAAGAGAAGCCGGAATGACTGCAGAGGCACTAATAAAGCCATTCAGAAGAGAGAGCGTCCTTGGGGATTTCATGGCTCTACTTGTGAATCGTTGACAAGTCTTTCCTGAAGGCCCAGGTGTATCCTTCAAAATGGAACTTTCACTCCTCTGCTGCTCGTTTAGGTTCTCTGCAAGGCCCTTAAAGGGACTTTTGCAGATGCATTGACTCGACTGGGCACAGCGACTTCAGTGTGCCCAGTGTGGTCTTCGACTTCAGTTCGTCGAATTGTCTGCTGTGTTATATTGTTTGAAAAAGTTGCATTGTGTTTCATCAGAATTGGATATGAACAAAAAAACACGGCATGCTGTACTGGCTTTAAACACCAAAATGCAGGCGGTTGTTTGCTCACAAATGAAAAAACAGCAAAAAGTAATAATATATATGGATGTTTGGTACTATGCAAATCTACAACTAAAAGTTGAGAGCTCAGCAAAAAAAAGTGTGTTGCAATGCAGCAAAATTATTTGTTGGTACTCCTGTTTTTGCCTCCAGGTGTGCCCCCCACAGTTCTACACAAGGAGACATGTGTCTGGGGAACTGGGACAAATTCTTTAAGCACCATAAACCGTAGAGAAACGGCAAAATTAATGTAAGGATTCATGGGGATGGAGACACCTGTCTGGGTGTAATGCAATACTGTTTCTACTTTTTCTACAAGAACGGGAGCCATCAATCATCCCCTGTTGCGGAGAGATACGTGCTGTATGTGAAATGTCATATGGCCCATGCATAAAATCCCTCGTCACTACACCCTGCAAACTCCTTGCAGCCTGCTTTTGCAGCTTGCGTTTTGCCTGCGGGGCATCTATAAATTAGATAACAATTACACAACTGGCTGACAAAGCACAGAGTTTGTGCTTGACATTTTGGCATTGCTGTCAACACATGAGGCTCGGCCGTGGCTGGGTGTGAGCAGTGGTTTGTAAATCATCCTCTCCGGAGAAAGAGAGCGAGAGAGATGCATTGCTTTTAATAATCTGCAGAGCTTTTGCTTCACAATAAACACACACAAGTTTAGCTTAAAAAAACTTCAACAGTCATTTTTATCTTCTTCATTGCATGTCCACATTTAACAGTAGTCACTCGCTGCTATTAATTCATCAGATGTCTCGATGAGATTATCAAAGAGCTACAAGGAAACTATGCTGTCTTGATTTTGGATGCAGCGCCTTAAGGCAATCTATCATGAAGTATAAACTGTTTTCCAAGTGCTCGATCAAACAGGTGAGATCACTGCGTTGGCATTGATCCTCAGGACTGGACTCGCTCGGCTCCCTTCTCGCCAGGTGAATTAAAGGTTGTCTTTATTTTACAAGAGGGGTATGCTGTTTTTTTCCACTGCTCAATGTTATTTTCCCCTGTCACTGTGATGCCAGTGAATTCACGGGATCAGATCCTTACCTATCAATACATGCCACTCATTTTTTTTTATATCCCCTGAAAACTGACAAATAGGTGAAAAGATTTAGAGGGTTTTAGGAGTTGTTGCTAAGGAGCGACGCAGGAGAATCATAACAAAAAAAGACCCTGGAGTTAATTTCAACTCATTTTCACCTGGAGGCACCAGCTGAGGTCTCTGTTGACACGTTTAAGAGGACTCACGACTATGAACTGCACAAGATGCTGAAAAAAATCAGTCCTGTCCAAACAATGAATAATATTTGCCTTGTGCAAATGTACATAGTTGAGATTAACTAGAACCTTGTGACAGCAGTGTATACAGTATTACAGGATAATGCTTAGTACAGTAGGTTGGGTAAAGCCATTGTGGACAGATTGATGCTCGGACATCTCACTGTGCAAACAGAGTACAGTAAAGACTTAGCCTCAATCAACAGGTACATTAGTCATCATGTAGATTTATCATAGGATGGTGATACCAAATGTTGTTGGAGACTGAGGTATTTACCATGTTCAAGAGTTCAGTGTTCAGTCATGACATCACCAGCAAAAAGAAAAACATTTTATTGAAATTAGGGCTCAAAGTTAACGTGATAATAACGCGTAACGCAAACTCGTTTTAACGCCACTAATTTACTTAACGCATTAACGCAACTTGCAATTTTTAGGTTGCAGCGACACTAGCTTGTCGAGAAGGAGGCTAAATAGTGCTTCAAACTTACGCTAAATTTTGGTGAGGAAAAACTGAAATGGTGATTTTCGAAGGGGTCCCTTGACCTCTGACCTCAAGATATGTGATGAAAATGGGTTTTATGGGTACCCACAAGTCTCCCCTTTACAGACATGCCCACTTTATGATAATCACATGCAGTTTGGGGAAAGTCAAGTCAGCACACTGACACACTGACAGCTGTTGTTGCCTGTTGGGCTTGAGTTTGCCATGTTATGATTTGAGCATATTTTCAAATGCAGTACCTGTGAAGGTTTCTGGACAATATTTGTCATTGTTTTGTGTTGTTAATTGATTTCCAATAATAAATATATACATACATTTGCATAAAGCGCCATTTTTGCCCACTCCCATGTTGATGAGAGTATTAAATACTTGAAAAATCTCCCTTTAAAGTACATTTTGAACAGATAAAAAATGTGTGAGTAATTTGCGATTAATCACGATTAGCTATGGACAATCATGCGAATAATCGCTATTAAATATTTTAATCGATTGACCTAATTGAAATGTGTTTAATGTTAAAAAAGTACTAAAAATATGTAATATATGATTCTAAAGAGCAATAAAGTTTCATAAAGTTTTGGAGAACAACTCAAGTCACAAGGTTTCCAGTGGTTTATTTCAGGGGTTCAGAGGCCTGTCTGACTGTACATTTACTCCAGTACCGTACCTAAGTACAATTTCGAAGTAATTGTGTACCTTTTATGCTACTTTATACGGCTACTCCACTACATTTAAGGGAGGGAATACAGTACTTTTTACTCTACTAGGTACATCTGACAGCTGTAGTCACCAGTTACTTTGCACATTCAAATCAGTCCGGTCGCACTGAATGGCGTATAAATGACATGGTAATTGCAAGTCATTTCGCGTGCAATAAGAATGCCATTCTTGCTTTTGATGTGTCATTTGTACACTATGTCTTCTGTACTGAGTTCAATGTAAATGCATTTGCATACATACGTCACACTCAGAGCTAGTGATTTAGTATACAAAGTGAGCAATGAAGTGCCAAGTGCCAAGCCCAAATGGAAGTATTATTATTAAATTATTCATTTACTGTTATATCATTTTTTTCATTTTGCTCCTTTTACTTAAGGGTTGAATCTGTCTGAATGAATCTCAATATCTTTATAAATAGGGTCATTTGAATATTTCAGCCATTTCAGTTTTGAAAGAGAATTGTGCAAATGAATACACTCAGTAAACTTTTCATTATTTTACCTTTTGTCATGTTTTTGACTGACAGTAAAAAAAAAAAAAGAAGCAACAACTGGATTAGAAAACATTAGTAACTCATGCAAAAGCAAAGTCAGTGTCAACCTTGACAACACAAAATGATTTCATTGCAAGCTGCTCTCAGTTTAGAAAGAATTTACAAGGTAGTTTGACGAACCGTAAAACTTGGAATATACAAAAGCTTAGGCAACCCTAAAGCTTATGATCTCTCACCAAGCGCCACAGGTTTATTTCCCTCAGCCCTACTCTGTTAAGAGTTCTGTTAAGTTCAAGCAAAGACATCTACAGTATCTGCCTCCGGGGCAAAGGGTTCGAGGAAAAGGAAACAAGAAAAGCACCTATTCATAACAGTTAAAAAACAGAGCCCTTCCTCCAGGCCTGAGCCGCTGATAGACTTACGCCCATTGACTGATAAGGAGGAGGGCATCTTTCAGCGTGCATTCTCCTGCGGGGCTTACTTAGAGAGACATACAATTCACCATTCAGCAGAGAATCTGGTGTTACACACGTCCATCTGTCTCTCAAGTGGCATACGCGAGGTGAGCAGTGGCATAAATAAAAGATAACCTGTCATCCTCGCGAGGAGGACTGACAAACTGTCAGCAACAGGGGGCAAACGCGGTGGCCATCAGGCAACGAAACGCATAGAAAAAGTGTAAGAAATGTTTGCATCTGTGTGCAGTGCTAAAAAAAAAAAAAGGAAAGAAAGACAGACAGAAAGAAAGTTGGCAGGCAGCCAAGTGCTGTCTGGCTCACATCCAGTTGGAATGATGTAATAGTGGGTTAAGTAGTTCAGCGAGCTACAGGAGTTGGAAAGAAGCTTTGTATTTTTTGGGGTGACTTTGCAGCAGGTGAAACATAACAATCGCTGGATTCATTTCCCGTTTACCCCTCAAAAGGGGGGACAGAGCCTTAAGACGACTCTGAGGAGGTGGTGGGTCATTAGAAAGCTCTCTTTCACCCAGTTTTTCTCTCTTTCTCTCCCCACTCTCTCCATTTCTGACTGTTGTTCAGTGTCCACACGGTCCCAGATAGCTGCAGTCAGTTGGTGCGTTCAAGACCCAGTGGCCTTGTCACTCAGCCACACTCGAGCCTGATGAACAACAAGCATTGAGCTCAGCGTCCAAAATCATGACAAAAGTGGGGAAAAATACAGCTTCTAAAATTACTAATCAATCTGGAGTTGTCAGAACATGTATGTTGTCTTGAGTTTGGACTTAATACAGTAGCCTACTAACATTGCCATACCCTATATCACCA
Organism: Sebastolobus alascanus; assembly: GCA_916701645.2. Classification (NCBI taxonomy): domain Eukaryota; kingdom Metazoa; phylum Chordata; class Actinopteri; order Perciformes; family Sebastidae; genus Sebastolobus; species Sebastolobus alascanus. The sequence continues at coordinate 4,594,904 of CAKAOJ020000068.1, forward strand.
CAGAGGGGCATTGCATTGTGAGTGTTAGTGAGCCCTTTTAAAAAAAAAGGTGAAACAAAAACATTGCAAAAATATTATTACTTGTTTACTTGATGTAAATCAATCAACTGGCCAATCATTAATTCATTCAATCAATCCGTCATCGAACCACTAAATCAACAGGTTACAAAAACTACAGGCATGCGACACATACAGCAAGCGTCTATTATCTATGACCTTTAAATGAAAAAATGTCTTGCAGGTGCATGCCTATTGAGGAAATGAAAAGGTAGCTTATTTTTTTTTAAATTGGATGTAATGTGGGAATTACAAAAGGAAAAAAAAGACATCCACCGCATGTTTTCGCCCTTGTAATTTTATTTTGAGGAGATACAATGATTAGATAATGCATCCGGCTCTGTCATGAAAGCCGGTCAGCGTCGGTTTAAACAGGGTGTACTTACACCAAACCTGAATTACACAGTGCACTGAGTAAATGAGTCACACTGCTGAAAAGGAACTGTTTATACAGCAACCGACAGCGCGTTGTCTGATTGCAGGGTTCAGTCATGCCAGGAAACTCAAAATGAGTCTTTTCTTTTAGATCTTTGTGATTGTGGAGATAAATAACCACAAACTAGGGACGGTGAATTACTTACTGTGTGATGCATGTTACATAACCCCACAAAATAAATAAACACGTCTTTATTCAAACTCAATAAATAAATATTTTTATATGATTATTGATAAATATGTGAAGAGAGGGGATTTATGAGTCATTATGTAGTAGTTTAATTAGTTTAATTTTCTTTTCTATTAGTAGGAGGAGTTGACTTTTGACAGCTGATAATGAGTTAAATAAGCTTCTTACTAGAATTTAATGTAAACTTCATCAACTCATGTTAAGTGTTCTAAAAGTACTAGTAAAAACGTAATAAATGTTTTTTTTATTGATTTTCCTCATGCTCTTCCTGCTTCGAAATATTTAATTGTTCGACTAGTGTTTTAGATTTTGTATGAAATCAAAGAGTTGCAATACAAGGCAAAGTGTTCTGATGCAATTGACAATAAGTGATTGTTTTAAATCCCACACCTCCCAAACAGCCCTCAAGTGAGTGACTGCTCCGTCAAATACCAACTCTGTAAAGTCACTCTCCTTCTGACTCAAAGACAGTCATAGTCAGTGTGTTACCAAACAGTCAATGTTACTAAGGAAACATTTAAAATGACGGCATACAAGATTGAGTAAGAAATGGGATTTAATGTCAACAGACGGAGGTGCCAGGTAGCCCAATATTACTTGTTGGTCGGAGTCTCTGCAGTATTTAAAGCCACTGATATTAACGGTGGTAGAGGGAAACATTATGCTTAAGTCCTGTGGTTGAATTGAGCGCAGAGACCAGAGAGGTCTGCCAATACATATGAAGCTAACCCAGTCTAATATCCAAATTACATTATGGCACACTCAATCAGGCCGAGGGCTATTATTGGTCACAGGAGAGGACATAGGCACATTTGCGGAGAATGGTTTCATTTATGAAGCAGGTCGTAAAAAGTTGGGTTTGGAGGGGGGAGGGGGGTGCGGCAGGGCACTTAAAAATATCTGAACAGGGGGACATGTCATTGCTGTAATAGCATTAAGTTAGCCCTTTAATCTGCATTGAAGTATGTTTACATTCCAATTATGTTGAAGTAATGGCTTCAATAGATCACAGTTGGATATTTAAAATGTACAGTACTGAGTCTTGGATTATTTCAGAATAATATATCGAACAGACCTCTGACAGCTTGAATGTGGACCTGTAAAAAGAGTGGAAAGAAAGATAGAACATTTAAAAGGGACTAACAAGTCAAATGACAGTCCGTCATATTTCTTTTCTGACGTTTGAACAGTTTGCTTGGACCCAGTATTCAAAAAATATATTTCTGTCTGTTTTTCCTGGTGATGGCGAGGCTTTACAACTTCCCTCCAATGGGCCCAATTGGTCACTTTTACATGCAAATCTCAGACAGATTTTTGTTCTCTCCAACAACAACAGAGACAGTCAAAATGTCCCCTGCTTGCACTCGTGTTTCAGTTGGAAAGAAGTTAACTACAAAGTATTTATGATCCTAAAAACTAAGCCATGGCCATTATGCTGGATAAAACGGAGGGCTTATTTATGGTACAATTTTTCAGTTTGAGTTAGAATTTGTTTAATAGTTACCGATTCCTCCCTCAATAAAACACAGTTACTGAATTTCAGCTTATCAGGAGCCTAACACTCAATATTTGAAGTGGTACAGGAGCCTTTTTACCAGTTGCCACAAGCGGGTATTCATGAACAAAACTGTGACATCACATATTACACGCATTATTTTGAAATCCTCAATGACCTCAAAACATCCTGGACACCCCTTCTGAAAGTTCTGTTTAAAATGAGCATAACATGAGAGGCAGCAATAGACTTCTGCTTTCATATTCACGTCATCTTTTTTTTTTCCTTTACAGAGAAGAGAGGGTTTGGAGCGTATTAAGCCATTTTGCTTCACTGTCATTTAGCAATTACGCGTCTGTCGAGGGGAAATAGGACGGAAATCCTTGTGAAGGAGATGAAAGGCCGGCTCTGCATCAGAGGGACTGAGCTGAAACCCAGGACTCGCTTTAGCCGTGGTGGTCTCTTTTCTTCTCACTCATTTTCTCTCATCCCTCCCTCTCACACTCTCACTTTCCCTCAACAATGTTTGCCAGAAGTGGATCCCCCTTCAACCCCCCCCCCCGACCCTCCATCTCCTGGCTCTCTCTCTCTTGCAGCCCTCTCAGTGGACTATCAGCAAGTGGCCACCTTTGAGCATGGCACTGGGCTGCTGTGATCTAACAGCTATAAAATGCCAAATAAAACTTATGGACAGCCATTGCCAGAGAGCAGCAGCCTATACAACACAATGGATCATTGTTATGGAATGGATGATGTCATGGCTGCATCGCGCTCAGTGCTGTTCCTCTTCATTTTCTCCATTTAAAAAATAAAAAAAAAGGGAACAATTATTATTATTATATCTGTATGTATCATTGATGATGTCACGTCTGTTATTCATTAAAGCTTTACACGACTCTGTGACTGTTGAAGACACTGGATAAAATATATGATTAAAAAAAGAGTTTAAAATGTGCTACTGGGTGAAAGATATGTTAAAAAATATTCACAAATTTGAGGAGTGCACTGAGATCATAAATCTCAGCCTGATTTTGTACAAGTGCTTGTAGGTTGTTATTACCAAATATTAGGGCTGTCAATTGATTAAAAATATTTAATCGCAAATTAATCGCACATTTTTTAGCAGTTCAAAATGTACCTCAAAGGGAGATTTGTCAAGTATTTAAACCTATTATCAACATGGGAGTGGGCAAATATGCTTGCTTTATGCAAATTTATGTATATATTTATTATTGGAAATCAATTAACAACACAAAACAATGACAAATATTGTCCCGAAACCCTCACAGGTACTGCATTTAGTATAAAAAAAATATGCTCAAATCATAACATGGCAAACTGCAGCCCAACAGGCAACAACAGCTGTCAGTGGGTTAGTGTGCTGACTTGACTATGACTTGCCCCAAAACTGCATGTGATTATCATAAAGTGGGCATGTCTGTAAAGGTCACTTGAGAGTATTACAATGTGAACCCAGCCTGAAGCGGGCACGACTGCAATCCTGCGTTTAAAAACACCTTCACTGATGAATAAGGACAATTAAATAATTGCATACTTCCCCACTAGCATCATCATTTCAGCAAATCATGGTAGTCTTCTTGTCAGTGCTCATTTTGCAAGCTAAGTAATAATTTGATATGTTGCCCTGATATGGTTAGAAACATAATAATTCACCCGTAGCATCATTGGGCAGGTAGTAATTAAGTCGATCAGCCATAAATCTTTCCGAGGAACTTCATGTTAGAAGCATCTCGCAACAGGGGTTAAAAGGTTTCCGCTTTCCTTCCCTGTCGAAAGCTATAAATTAAATCGGAGAAGTATGTGATGCTTTGTGTTTGGATGCCGGATGCAGTACACAGGCATTTATTATGCACTTCTAAACAAAGGCCTTAAGCCAGTGTGAGCTTTATGTGTCATTGTAAGCAATGAAATGTACACATTTTAAGTATGTTTTTTTCTAAAATTTAGTCAGCTGTCTCATTTGGCATTAAATGTTTCAACAGTAAATTGTTTAGGGGATGTTTGGAGACGCTTTTATTAAAGACGTATTTTAGCTCTGCTCGATGTCAAGGACTCTTGCTCAATTTTCAATTCATACATACAAACAGTGTGACTGAGATTAATTTAAACTGTTTTACCATGGCATGTCTGAGACAAGTGAAGGGTTCAAATATCATGACAAATTATAGAAAGCTGATGCACTGCACATGAAAGCGTTTATATTTAGGCTGTCAATCAATTAAAATATTTAATCACGATTAATCACATGATTGTCCATAGTTAATCACAATTAATCACAAATTAATCACACATTTTTATTTGTTCAAAATCTACCTTAAAGGGAAATTTGTCAAGTATGTAATACTCTTATCAAACTGGGGGGTGGCAAATATGCTTTCTTTATGCAAATGTATGGATATATTTATTATTGGAAATAAATTAACAACACAAAACAATGACAAATATTGTCCAGAAACCCTCACAGGTACTGCATTTAGCATAAAAACAATATGCTAAATTCATAACATGGCAAACTGCAGCCCAACAGGCAACAACAGCTGTCAGTGTGTCAGTGTGCTGACTTGACTATGACTTGCCCCAAACTGCATGTGATTATCATAAAGTGGGCATGTCTGTAAAGGGGAGACTCGTGGGTACCCATAGAACCCATTTTCATTCACATATCTTGAGGTCAGAGGTCAAGGGACCCCTGTGAAAATGGCCATGCCAGTTTTTCCTCACCAAAATTTAGCATAAGTTGGAACGTTATTTAGCCTCTTTCGCGACAAGCTAGAATGACATGATAGGTACCAATGGCTTCATTAGGTTTTCTAGTTTCATATGATGCCAGTATCTTCAGCAGTATCTTCTAGCTTTAAAACTCAGCTACAACCTAAAAATCGCAAGTTTTGTTATTGCGTTAAAGAAATTTGTGGCGTTAATACAAATTTGCGTTAATGCGTTATTATCGCCTTAACTTTGACAGCCCCAGTTTATACATTTTCAATATTCAACATTTGATTTAAAAATTCAGGAAAAAGAAAGACTAGTGCAGCCACGGTGTCTGTCACAGTCAACGTCTGTGTGATTTTTTGGCACTAACTTTATGGAACCCCCCACCCTGTGTGTGTGTGTGTGTGTGTGTGTGTGTGTGTGTAACCAAAGAACACAGACTTTGGCCACAGCAGCACATGCACACAGCCTTGTTCTCTCTCCCTCATCCCACTGTGCCATCCCCAGTGGTCCCCGACGTTCGACCCACCAGCCCGCCGGCAGCACCAGCCGAGCCGTCCACCCTTCAGCCATCCTGCGCTCCGTCACCCTGGCGTCGCATGACATTCTTTCCCACAGGCAGCCACATAGTTCCAGCGTCTCCTCATGCGAGGGGGCCTGGGACCCTGCAACAGGCGGGGGGCACTTCAAAGGCCGGCCGGCCCACAGCTGCAGCCTGTCGCTCCAGCAGCCAGCTCCAGTTTGTAATCATTATTAAAGGCTTGACCTCGGAGGCATCTCTGCCGCTGTTCACACCCCCTTCCCACCCCTGATAACGCTGCACGGGGCTCCTCTCAAGGCGACTCCAGTTACCCATCAGTTGAGTGGACTGGAAGGGATGTGGCGGAGGCATTGTTTCATGCTGTTGTGATGGCTGAGTTGAGGCATTAGTGGTTTTCAACGAGGACCCCTTTTCTTGGACCTCTTCATACTGTGAGGCACCTGTATGGCATCAGTGCAAGTGATGCTTCAGGGGCTAGTGACAATGCTGGAGCCTTAACAAGCCAGCTGCAAATAAAACTGTGAAATAAATGACAGCTTATTCCACTGCATGTGATTTATATCTCACTACATGCCCATGGAAACCACTGTCATCTAAAGACTCCTTTTCAAACTTCAACCCTGATATTCATCAAAATGAGAGAAAAATGTCAGTGGAGTGAAATTGTTCCACTTGTTAATTAGGCATTATTTTTTTAGAATTGAATATTGATATCTTTTAACAAATCAAAATTAGCAAAATCACTGCAATACTGTAAAAAAAAAGACAACCAGATCTAGATGGTTTCTGGAAAACACACAGATTTGTGAAATTATTTTTCTCACTGGAAGTTTTTCTTTCCTTTAAAGAGGACCTATTATGCGTTTCCCCTTTTCTCTAGTGTGTTATATAGTTTTTTGTGTATGTAAAAGGTCTGCAAAGTTACAAAGCCCAAAGTCCACTCCAAAGGGAGTTACTCTCCCCCACAGAAACACTGCTCCTGAACTGACTGAAACACCTTGTCTTGCTCCTGCCTTTTCTTCCGTAACGTGGTGATGTAACTAAATAACACATTTGCTAAATACCTGCCTAGCGGCTAGTTTGGCACATCCGCAAACAAAGCTAGTTAGAGCGGAGCTGGAGCGGAGTCCGAAGAGTTTGGTTCGGTTGGCCAATCACAACAGAGTGGGCCAGCTGACCAATCAGATCTGAAAAGAGGTGCTGCAGCACAACCAGAAAATTAAAGAGTTTGTTGAACTTTAAAGCATGTAAATATTTCTGGACTAAGTATTAAACTTAAAATTAAAATTACTTCACATCAAGATTTTTCTGCAGTGTAGGTTCAAATATGTCACAGCACCTTATGCTTTCTATGTGGATCCAGGATTTGATCATAACCTCCGGGCTCAAGGAAGGCACTATGCACGGACCGTGTACCAGGTCACAACCAACTTAAAGCTTCAGTAGGCAGAAAGTTTTTGGCATCATTGGGCAAAAATTCAGCATATTGTAATTCAAGTGCTCCAAGAGAAAACTAGACTTGTGCACCTCCTCATGGCTCTGTTTTCAGGCTTTAAAAAATCTAGCCCATGACTGGAGCCAATCACAGGTCATGTCAGAGAGAGAGAGCGTTCCTATTGAGCGTTCCAATTGGCTGTGCTACGGCTGGTGGGCGGTGCTTGGTATTTCCTCAGCAGATCTCAACATGGCTGCCGGGTCACAAACTTTCTCATTTTACAGCTAAACAGTAAACTACAAGATATTTCTGAAAACATTTGAGGCGAGAAATAGGCATTAACGTAACAGAATATTGATTCATATTTGATCAGCGCTGCCTAGTTTGACTGTTTGATCGGAGTTTGCGAGTGATTGATAGCCGAATCTATAGATGACAGCTGGACGGCAGACTCCAGCTCGGCTCTGATTGGTTGTTTTCCTCCGATCTGTGAAATCTTGCACATGCCATTAGGAGCACCGGAGGACACAGAGGCACAGGATTTTTTTCAGATTACCTGTCTCATGCACTACTGTCAGGATATAGTGACCCTTTTATAAAAAATAACTTTTTAAAATCATATTTGCTCCAATCTCGCCTACCGCTGCTTTAAGTGAAACAATCCTGGCAATATTGCTTTGGTTTATAACTACACATTCAAGACCATGATGCTTAGATTGAGCTTTTTTTCTGTAAACCTGAGGAGGATACTTAACAACTGACCCTGTGCTCGTGGCTCGCCCTCCTGCCCTGGCTGAAGGTTCAAGGGGGCGTCATTAGCTTGTTAGTTCTGGTGTGACGAGGAAGGACATTTGTAGATGTAATTTACAGCCTGTATCAATGGTTGAAACGTCAGACCTGCTTCCTAATTGAATGAGACAAAGTGCATCGGTTGATGCCTGCCCTTGGCAGCTTTACTGCCATTTTTCAGACCTCAAAAGCTTGTTGATTAGTAGTTGGGTCGGTCACCATGACAACTAAAGGGCAACGGCCCATATTGTCATCGCTCAACAACTCGCTCAACGTTCAACAGCTGGATCTATTGTGTATATATATATAGATTGTAAATAACATTGTAAAAAAACACTTGTGCATATCCGCTATAACACAAGTCATCTGCACTGATAACAATCATCAGAAGCTCAATGCTCTCATGCTTCGGTAATTCTAAAAATCTAAGTCCAGATGTTAATGCGCCATCAGCCAGGATGCCCTCCTTTCCTTTTCTCATTAATTTCTCACGCCCTTATTGATGCAATGCTCTTGAGTCACTCCAAAACAAGAACAACAGCAGGTGTCCAATAATGGCAGGTCTGCAAAATAAGTAGGAGGGGTCTTTACCAGGTGTGCTGCGTCGGTAACAAACATGGGGCATGATAACCCTTCATTAAAGATTCCACACTCTGTACGGCATCCAGCTGAAGCAGGAGTTCGACCTGAAAGTATCTCTCTCTACATAGTAATCAATCCTCACAATAACTCATTGCTTTTATAGGGACTTTATATCGCCCTACAGATGGTTGGGTGTTTCGAAAACTGACATTCTCTAAAGCGAACGTTGAGTTTATGGCTCCGTTATGCAGGCCGTAAATCTTCCGTGACACCTTTGCGTCAAATAAACAGGCTGTAGAAAACACATTGTTAATTACACAGTTGTGTAGGCTACAGTGCGAAGTTCGATGACAGAGTGTAAAAATATATTTTACCATCACTTCATTCACAAACTTTAGAATCACGCCATTACTAATGCACCATTGGCAGGCGTACTTTATCCTCCGCGGGCCCGTAGAGCTGCGTTGTGCTCGACAAAGCTTTTTTAATGCAACGTTGAATGTCAAGTCATCCATCATCCAGAGATTAAAGAGGCAAATTGTATGCTGTGAATGCTTGTGCTTAAGCCACAATAACTGAACACTTAATCCTGACCACCTTTGACCTCCTGGTATATTTCAAAAGACACTCTGAAAAACTTTTAAATGCAAATCTGTCTCTTTCTCAAGCAATTACAAAAAACAAATAATCTTTATAATATAAGGGCTTAAAGCTGTGCCAATGAAACATTTTCTCTCGAATCATTCTCGCACCCTGCGCTACAACCACTTCATCAAGATTACTGTGAAATTTTGCTCCATTTCCATGGCTACAGTCACAACACTGCAATGTCTCAGTTACAATTCCCATGATGATATCAAAACACTTACAATCATCTTGTGGGATAGAATTATTTCGTTAATAGAGATGAAAGAAAGATACTACACATCCAGCTGTGTTTACAATAAATCCTGTCGTATCAATAATCACATTTATCATTAGATCCTATCTGCTCGGAGATTTACTATTTATTTTCATGTGTTTGAATGAACATGTTCTAGATTTCCATGACTGGCGGTAAATGTCCTGTTGCACCTTGTCTGCACAAACAGGGCTCACAAAAGCCTATTGAAGCCCAGTAACAAAACTCTAAACAATGGAACATCCTAATACATTATACAGAAACCCCCTATTATGTTACATGTCAGACACTTAGTGTTTGTTTTTATTTTAACAGTTGGCATGCTAAAAAAGACACTACGCCTCACTATTGCACAGTATTTCTATTATCGAAAGATATGATAAAAAAAAAAGGATGCGGCGGTGATCTAATGCACCCTCCGCTATCTCACTTATTTTATACAAACACTACATGCTCAGTCAGAGTTTAGCTGACAGCGCTGTAGTTATAATACACACGGTGTGTGGCTAAACACTGGTGAGTGGAATCATTCCAAAGCTCAACGGCTGACAGCTCCAAACAGATGGAAAAGCCCCGTCCGTCCCATGCAGCCTGCCTCCCTTTGTCCACCTTTCCCCTTTTGTTTTGTTGATTTGTTTATTTTTGGTTTCTATACAATCTAGAGCCTCTTGAGCTCGGAGTGCGGAGAGGCCTAGACATAATACGACGGCGGCAATGGATGAGAGGGACAGCATGGGACAGGACCCCCCAGGCGTGCTGCAGGGGGCCTGCTCCAGCAGGATGCCAGGAATGGCTCAGGGGTCCCAGCGGCACGAGCCTCCGACACTTAACAAGCGCCTTGCAGTTGTCCCTGGCCTTGACCCTGTCTCGTCTTAAGACACATATGGAGCTTAGACAGGAGAGAGCCTCGGGGACATGATCAATTACACTCTGTCATATTATAAGAATATCTCCAATAAGAATATTTTATGACAGCTTTTCCATTACGTAGTGTGGAGGAAGTTTTGACGCGTAGTGAAAGTTGCCATTTGTACTCTCACACAGTTGCTGTCAATTAATTCTGATGTGGACTGAATCAGTCACTTACTGAACTGGTTAGAAGCAATAAATTACAACAAAAGATATTAAAAAATCTGATGACCTCAGGAGATTTGGATACCACTGTTAACACATATACATATTAACACTGTCCCTGCTGATTCTGCCCTTTTTCTCCCGTTGCCTTTTCCGTTGAGAAAGGGCTTTCTGACAGGCAGGCCAGTAGATGTCTCAGCTCAGGGCTTCCTGTTACAAGACCATAACAGACTTTGCCTGGTGAGTAACAAGGACACATTCTCTGGCTCCTTGCATGTCCAGTGGGAGGCTGAGGATCACGTACGGGAATCAGTAATGGAGGCTGCAAGCCGCGGAGAAAGTCAGGAGCAAGAAAATGGGTGCTTGTCAAAAAAAAAAAAAAAAAAAAAAAAAAAAAAGCCTTGGGCTGTATTATTGAAGGTCATATTGAGCACAAACCTGCAAAATGCACCAGGCTAACGGCAAGGGATCCTTTGAGCTGTGTTTGAAACAAAGCCGTTCATCAACACTGTGCACATTTCATAACATTGATACAGTCAAAAGGAATGCAACGTAAAAGAGCGATGACTAATCTGGCTGTTTTTATTTTAAAATGTTTTAGAAGCTATAAAACTCAAGCCCAGGCCTGACAGGCCTACGGTCTTAGAAATATTTCCACATTTATAGTGAAAAGAGGAAGAGACATGCTATGCTAATGTTTTTATTGCTTTAGTTTTATGAGTTGCCAAAATCATCATAAGGTGTTATTTTTTTCAAGCTGAGAGATATGCTGCAGGTGAAGTTAGGAGATCTAAAAATACTAATCAAAATATTTACTGTAGAGACAACTGGATAAAAGTCACGAGCCACACATTAAAAACTAACAGCTGTTTGTTTAGGATCAGTTGAGGTCAGGGACTTGAAATTTAACTTAACATGGTTTAAAACAAACATTTTCCGTAGCCATTAAAAAAAAGAATACCATTAATCTATGTTGTTGACATGGATGTCTTTATATCTAAACGCCCGCTGCACTGCTGTTTCTAAAAGCTGAACCATTAAGAATCAACACTCCACATACCAGGCAGTTAATGTGGTGGACATTTGCCAAGTGTGGATTCCATGCAAACCGAGCTGCCCCGTCTTCTATTGGCCTGGGAATACACAAAATGCCCCACATGCATTATGTGACACTGAATTGTGCTTTGGAAAACGTGGCTTTTAATGTTTCCCTAATTGGGGGGCATTAATCAATTGTGCTCCATCAGCAGAGGCTAAGAGGGCCTGTAAGCATCTGCCCACTATCCAGCTCTCTGACCCGAGACCAGCTGGCTCTCAACCCACGCTCTGCTGCAAGAAATCACTTTTGACTCCATCCATCAAAGCTACATTAATATTCTGTCTTAAGCAGCCCACTACTTGGACTGCATTCATGGTCTTAATTACCTCAGGCCCTGCCAGTAGAAGGTGACCGCAGAGACCAAAGCAACTGTATCAGCTCTCCCTCTCTGTCAGTTACCATACATTTATACTCCATCAGGGACTGGTGACTCTTTCAAGCTTGTCCGCTTTGGCTCGTACATACCGCGTACAAAGGACGCAGGGGTATCAGAAATCGGGGACAATGGCAACAACTGCACATCTAATTTAGCTCCTTGTTTATCACAAGTTTGTAATCAGATCCGCCGCACAATGGTGGGGAGCACAATGGAATGGTGATCAGGGAGCTATTGTTTTTCAAGCTAATTAGCCCCCGGCCATACCTCTGAATCCTCTGGGGCGTATACAACCCCGGAGTTAAATATGGCTAAAAGTGGCATACATCCCTGGTACCATTAAAACGAGCCTTACAAGTCAATGGTATTTGGGGATGTGTTATATGATGGCCTAGTTATCTGCTCATTACACTGCTCTGTTGAACATGGCCCAGTACATTGGGAGCCCGGTATCCACACAACAGTTGTTTTTGCTCTAATGTGGTCCATTTATGTGTTGTGCTGCCAACTCGCATTGTCTTGCCCACAAATGACAGTGCGGCTAAGCCCGAGAGATTATATAGCGAACCCGGGTGGTGTCAACTTTGACGACATCAGCGTTGGAAGAAGTACTCAGATGTTTTACAAAAGTAAAAGTAGCAGTGTAGAGATACTCTGTTACATGAAAAAGTCCTGCATTCAAACTTTTACTTAAGTAAAAGTGCAAAAGTATTAGCATAGAAATATACTGAAAGTAGAAGTACTTATTATGCAGAAAGGCCCAATGCAGAATCATATACAGTATATTACCGGATTATAATTATTGATGCATTAAACACCACTTTAATGCTGCAGCTGGTAAAGACTCATTTTAACTACTTTATACACTGCTGGGTAGCTTAACCTACAACAATATTTCTCAGTTGCCCCCCCTTGACTTTATCATTGTTACTACTTTTATCATTATTATAATTGCTATTATTATTATAATTATTATTACAGTAATTATGTTCCTTGCTCATCTATTTAGTTAGTTATTTCCTTTCACATGTTCTCCCTTAACTACCGTTACTATTTATTTATTTTTAATTTTTTCTCCTCTCTCCATATATCCACCCTATAGACTCCACCTCAGAACGCACACACACACACATATGCAAAGACACACACATCACACACATCACCTGGTTCACACATCTCATGACAAAATTGTGTTAACTGGCCTGTATTCACTGTTCGTGTCGTCCTCTTGTTGTTTTGTTAATGTATTGTCTTTTGTCTTTCAAGAAAATAAAAATAAAAAAATAACCTACAACAATATATAATGATTAATCTATATTTAGTATTAATAATCTAAAAAAAAGTAACTAACTAACATTATCTAATAAATATAGTGGAGTAAAAAGAATAATATTTCCCTCTGACTTGTAGTAGGGTAGAAGTATAAAGTAGCAGCAAATGGAAATACAAAAGTACAGAACTTCAGTAAATGTACTTTGTTACTTTCAACCACTGGACGACATTCAAGTTTTCCAAAACTATATCTTGGTAAACAATATTATAATGTAGTATTTTTGAATGGTTACATTTAAGCGTCAGATAATATTCATTATTCTAAAGAAACATTACTGCAACAATAAAGTGCTATAATCCTTCAAAAATACTGCGGTAATTTGACAATAATGCATGCTGCATGCATAATCATCCTTAAGACAGAATACAGCTGCCCTTTAAGTAACCAGCTCTGTGCATCTCACCGATTGGTCTTAACTGATGATTCAAACGTTCAGCACCCCGGGTGGGAACTGCTACAGCCAGAGAAAGCAAGAGTTCCAAACGCGCCTTGTGGAAACAACCTTTGACCTTAAAGCATTAGCCCCTGACCTGCAACAGGTGGAGACGGTGTCTTTCCAGCCAGTTGGACCAAGTGTCAGGGGCTCTCTAGCATCCACTCTCAGCTCTTTGGACAAATATTATCATTTTGCTGAGGACCTCTCAGACAAACATGGTGTAGACTACATGTGAGGTCTAATAGCACATGTTGTTGCGGGTGTAAATGCTGTGTCTGGGACTAGAAGGGGTCTCGGCGAGGTGACCGTATGTGGAAAACAAACCAAACACCTGTTTTACACTTACAACTCTATACAATACTACTGGGAATGCGATGAGAAGTGGGGGTGCGGCGATAAAGGAGAATTTATTATAACTTCTCAGGGACGGTCGCCCAAGAATAGTGTGTCATCTGAAGCATGTAGATATGGCGTAATGTGAATCATTTTAGTCTAGTGTGGTCACGGGTTGGGCACGACAATACTGTAATAATATTATATGGATGATTGGAATTCCCATCTAAATAATTTTACTACATATGTTGGTCTTTTTAGATTCGTAAAATGTTGCATTTAAAATTCAAACAAGTTTTAGCCGCTGCAAAAAACCTGTTTTTGGAAGAGCCTGAAAATGAGAATTCTTTAAAGTAAAATCCAGTAATTCTTTATCAGGTTTAACAATTATTCCTTTCAAAATCTTTCTGGCTTTGCATCTATCAGACACCACGCTGTTTTAGAGCTTATAGTTATTAGTAATGGGGCGAGGAGGCACAGAGTGGTCTGTTGGCTGCCGACCAAATCGGCAATCTTTGATCTGCAACTGTGCAGTTCTTGGGGCCAGGCGGCTTCACGGCCCTATCGAGAGGACGAGGCAGGCGAAGCCTCACCAATAGGTGTCGGCAATCTCCCTCTGGTCTGTCTTCATCACGGGGAGAATGCACGCAAGTGGCCCTCAGAGACTCTCCCTGACATGGCTCTCAGTGGCAAACGAGTTTTAATGGAGAGGTCAGGGAGAGTTCCTGACCAACGGGGCCAAGGGCCAGGTGGCACATCACAGCGTCCCTATGTGCAGCTATCCCCAGAATGCGACACAGTGGCGTCGGCAACTTTGCCTCTGATCAACAAGGGGAGGGCTGGGCGTGATAGCGTCGCCAAATGCTGAGGGGACTGTGGCACATGCCCGCCGTGCCAACTCTCCGTCAGGCCATTCTGTTTTTCTAGTCTGGAATGAGCTGAACCGCAGAACGCTTTTCTTCAAACTGCCAAACAAAAAATAATTAAATCAGCGACAGACATGATCCTTTGGTTATCTTTTTTGTTTGTCTGTAAACTAAAAGAAAAAAAAAAGATCTTGGTTAAAGTTAAAAGAAGATGCAATAGGAGTTGTTGTCAAAATTGGGAAGTCATTCTAATTTTTAAACACGGTTTATTATGTTTTTCTGCTATGTAGGAATTATTTTGTGGTGATTACCATCTTTAAGCAGCTTTTACCTTTAGTTCACCCTACTGAAATACTGTCCTGTGATCCTGTGGTGATTTAATTCATCTTGTGCAGCAGTTTACAGTGCTTGAAGAGAGTGTTGAGATAACTTTAATCATGTGGTTGTGTATGGAAAAATATAGCAACTTCTAAAAAAGTTTTACTTAATACTATGAGGGCAAAGGATGTTTTGGGCATTTTAGGTTTCTGAGGAAACGTAGGCAAATTGACTGCTCTTAAACAGTCAGTGAAGAGGAAGTACCCTCTTCATCAGAATAGCAGCACCTATCACAGTTATCATAACATGTATCAGGATATATGTTGCAAAACAGCGGCTGCTTATATATTGTACAGCCTCATGTTACACACCAGCTCAGGCCGGCGTATTTTTGCTTTATGTCTCCGTTGTTTTTTACATTAAACTTTACATTTGTGTTTGAGAAATGAGTGATTTGCATTCTCCATAAAACAAACACAATTTTAGTTTGCTTTTACAGCAAGCCCGAGTTACAAGATCGAACCTGAGACATGTTGAAGAGAGATGTCAACATGACATGAAACAAACATGTACACGTTTGTGTGTCTGTCAGTGAGGAGTGATTCAGTAATGCCATCTACTGGCTGCATGTTGTTTCACTCCTTCTGAAGGGCTGAGCATGTTATAGAGCAATGGGAAACTGAAATCAGTACTTTTTTTTCTGTGCCTGATTAAGATTCACCTGTCCACACAACAGGCATCATCTTACACATTAGAGACTTTTCGTGTCCCTCTTTCAGTCATTTATCTTCACTTTAATGCAACTCAGTCCCTTCTGGAGAGGACGACAAGGACTAATTAGGCTGCGTACGGCCCACAAAGTGGCTCTGTCATCTAGTGGCCATTGAAGAGAACAAACAGTCCCTTGCTACTCTCAGCTGTTCAGAGATATTAGAAAAAAAACATTTTGAAACACCAGCTGTCTTGCGGTTTTCAGTGCACAATCCTCTAAAACCACAAGCCCTGCAGTATAGCTGACTATCTGTCTGCCTCGAGTCAGAAGATAACGTAACCGGAGCCTATTGTCTTGTACCGCCCAATAAAAAGCTTCGAGTATGACAGTGTCCACTTTTATATGCAACCAAATAGCCTGTTAATGACCTGTTAATAAAAACAGTTTATTCTAATTCAAGGCATAAAGACCTCTTCTCAACACATTTAACCCAACTAAAGCAGCAAATACTCACTGAAACCTCATTAAAGTAGCTGCGATGTTACTGTATGTCCTCAGCCGCCCGCCACTAAGGCCCTGTTAACACGTTGCTGGGTAGTTTCATATGCAGACAACATGTACTGGCTGCATTTACACATAAAAGAAAGAAATGTTTGCACAGATCCTTATTTTAATTTGCTCTCTGTAATTAATCATGAAACAGACATGGCAAGAAGACGATTCATGCCACACATTTTGTTTTGTTTAGTAGACAATTAACCATAGTTACTCTGCTCATAAGTAATCACACTATGTCCCAAAAAAAATTAAAATTAACATAATATGCACCGCAATTGAAAACCAAGTTGCACTTCATTTCTACCTTCTCTTTGTCAATACCTCCAATTAAAACACATGCCAAACACATTTCACTTTCATATTCTGCCATCAAATCTTCAAACACTGTCTGCATGGATCCCTGCCTTCAAAAAACATACACTGGGAAATTTGTTTTTACACATCTGCGTATACATTATAGCTGTAAATTACCGGATGCAGTGTTGCCTGGATAAACGGCGATGCATTCATCTCTTCACTCTGGAATGATCATTAGTGGAAAAGACAGTGGCGGGTGCAAACATTATCTGGTTTCCATTGAGTGAACATTTGTAATTTGTGTAAACAGATGTTTTTACACCTGCGCCGTTTAATTAGAAACGCACACCTCCCCACAGGCTAATTCTGTTATTTATCTATTTTAAAGGGGGGATGTTCATTTGCACATTTTGTTCATGTAAAATAAACGAGTGTGCATTTGTAATCCCCTGAAACTAGACTGTAATCCTCATAAACACCAAGACCACAGTAATGCACTAGTACAGCTGTGTCAGGCAATGCATTTCTCATTTATTTCAGTTAGTTTATAGGCAGAGACATTATTGTTACTATTGAATTATCTGAAGACAGCTCCTGCACAGGCACGATAAAAACTATTAACGAATAAATATATAAACTACACAACAGGCTGAATAAGAACAGGGTTAAACTCACTCACTGTATTTTAACTAAAATGTGAGTTGAGGAAGAGGAACGAGCAAAACATGTTTCAGATTCCTACATACTGTATATGAAAGTGTATCCTGTGTGAGCTGTACTCCTTAAAAAAAAGCTAACTGTCTAAAAGCAGCCATCCTCCGAGGAATATACAATCACTCTGGCAAAAGATGCAATACATCTGCTATGGTTAACAAAATCAGCACCATGGGGGTGAAGCTATAAGCAATTTACAGTAAGATCAAGACAGGCATCACTGGATGTATTTTAGGTCAGTAGCAGTGGTGGAAACTATTGGGAATCCTGACACTCAGCTAGGCAGCCAGGTGGTCATTTAAAAGAACTACATAGTGTTTGGAAGAAATGGAAGCCAGTGTCAGTATCGCAGACAGATAAAGAGACAGTGGAAGTTAAGTTATACTGAAACATGGAATTTATGTACAAAGATTTAAACAGTTAACACTATCTCTAAGTATCTATCTTATCTAAGAGAAATCCCTATACAATGTGATTTTTACACAGTTGTGCCATGACACTGATTATGTAATGAATACAAAGGAAACATTACCAAATATTGATGCGGTAAGGTAAGAACAATGTTTTATTTCTCTGTAGGGTCCTTTCCATAATGTTGTTAGACACGTATAATAACAATCTGAGCCTGTCATTGGCAAAATCAAGCACTTTTATTGAACGTAAACTGACGGTACCAGGTTGCTCCAAATGATTAAATTACAGCTTGTTTAGCGTTCTCCCTCAATGCTGGACCAATTTCAAAAAGTGTTGTCCCCATTAGTCACTTAGACACAAAAACATGGGAAAATAGGGTCCAGGTTGAAAAATACTGAAGTTATCCTTTAAACAGTCCCTCATTTATTCCTCTTCATCCCCAACCCCCCTCCACAAAAGAACAATTATGATGGATTTACATAGCATGAGCTTTAGGGAACAGAAGTCAGTGTTGCAATGCAGACTATACACACTGCCAACACACAAGTGACAGTGAGCAGCTTGACTTCTGATCCCCAAAGAATGACACTTTATTCGGCATCTTGTTGTGTTAATTAGCCTTTTCACGCAGTGCACGCTCAAATGAGCTCCAGCGCGCATTGGGGTTACGGGATCCTCAGTATGAAATCATCAGCTATAGAAAGCACATGGGAATACTTGCCCTACCTATTACATCTCTGTGCAGTCGAGAAGCTTTCTCTGCAGCTGTAGCGTAATAAAAAGCCTGACCTTGATCATCTCCCCACAAGCTCAGATAAAGAGAAGATCAAATGCAAGCAGCGAGGATTTACCCCCCCCTGCCTCCTTCCACTAAAGCTGACAGGTAGTGAATGATGATATAGTAAAACACTTAGGAAATATGAAATGAGGTCCTTTCATTCACCTCCACTGGTTGCAAATGAGTGTTGTCACTTCCCTATTCATGTTAGAACTTTCTTAAGAAATATGTGACAAAAATATAGGAATATGTAGACTGATATCAATTAATACATTAACGATGACATTTAATAACTAAAATAAGTATCATTTAACTATTTAAAGGAACGGTGTGTAACATTTTGGGGGATCTATTACCAGAAATGGAATATTCATAACTTTGTTTTCATTAGTGTATAATCACCTGAAACTAAGAAACGTGTTTTGGTTAGCTTAGAATGAGCCCTTCATATCTACACAGGGAGCGGGTCCTCTTCACGGAGTCCGCCATGTTTCTACAGTAGAACGGACAAACCAAACACTGGCTCTGGAGAGAGCCTTTCCCGTCTTTACAATTCCTTAAGGTCACCGTAGTTCCCCAACACGTTTGTAAAACTGCGGTAACGTGAGCCGCAGAGTGCAGATGTGCTCTACCGCCAGTCGCTGTCTGACTTCCGTTGCTCCTAAAGTAGTGTTATTATGGTAAGGATGGCCTCTGAGAGAGGCGAACGGCGCTACCACGGTTGTGCACTCGGCAGCTCAAGTTAGCGGAGGGGTACTCAGTTGGTTGCAATGTGCAACCATGCCACTAGATGTCGCCAAATCCTACACACTATGCCTTTAATTTTTAGTTACAAGGGGATACTTGGGTTCCAAAAGCATGGGCATAGTTGGCTACTGGCTTAAATCTTTCTCACTCAATGTCTAAGGTTGTCTTAAACTCCATCCATCAATCATCTGTAACCGCTTATCCTTTACAGGGTCGCTGGGGGGCTGGAACCAAACCCAGCTGACATTGGGCTAGAGGGATGATATACCATGGACAGGTCGCCAGTCAATCAAAGGGATGACACATAGAGACAGACGATTCACGCTCACATTCATAACTACGAGCAATTTAGAGCTAACAATTAATCTAACCTGCATGTCTTTGGACTGTGGGATGAAGCCGGTGAAAGAGCTCCACACAGAGGGACCCAAGCCGGCCAGCTCTGAACATCAGTATGCGTTAAAGGGATAATGGCAAGATACCATAGAACCTGTGCCCCTGCAGTGTTTTTTGTCAGCCCCTTACTCCAGTCTAGACCATAATAGACCATATTTCCTCTCCTCCATCATTCATCCCAATAAGCTGTGGTCTGAGACGATGAGGCTTTCCTCTGCTGCTCCAACAGATGGAGCTAGTGCTGCACTGCAGAGCTCTGCTGTCAGGCAGCTTCTTCCCAGATGGTCACAGTGAACACAAAAGCTTGTGTGTATTTTTTTGCCATGTAATACCTTCCCCATTCCCTTTCAATCTACATTACCATTCTGTTAACTGTGTGCATCAAAGCAGAGCGCTGCCATGTCGCCAGCTTTAAGCTCATTAGTGTGAAGAGAGATATATTGTACAAATGGGTAAATATTTAGTTTGAAGCCGAAAAACTAATTAGCTGTATGTTTTAAATGGTGCAAAACTACAGCATTTATAGCCGAACATGCTGATGGTAAAAGTGTAGAAGATTCGATGCTGCACAGAGAGTGTAGTTTTTGTGTTAATGGGAATGAAATGAGGGCAAATTAGCTGCGTTCAGCTTGTTTTGTCTCTTTACATTATGTAACAATATGTCTGCAGCTTTAAATGATTTCTTTTCATCATGACATTTATGTTATTTTCTTATTCACATCTTGCACTGACTCATATTCTCTGGGGCTACTTTGTTTCTCTCTATATACAGTTTACTGCACTTACATGTGCAAGTTAAATTCATATAAAGTATGTGCACATTTTGATCAAATCAGATTGTGTCTCATATTCTGACAGTGCTGACAGCTAGGTATTGATCAGGCCAGAATAATAAGAATAATAATTCACCACAGACGTCTTCAGCATTAAGCAACTACTTGAAATTTTATCTGTTTGGTTTACTTAATTTTCCAAAAAGAGAAAAAGAAACAGAGTCACAGACCAAGTGTATCTCAGCTGTACAATATCTAATAAATAAATGGATACAGGTACAGTAACAGCCATTAAAGTAGTGTCTATGAAAAGCTGGTGAAATCACAGCGAAAAATGACACGTAACTGTGTGTATTCGTTTGTGTATGCATAAAGCGTTATGGTGACCTTGAGCAATTTGAGACATCTGAGAAGCCTTCGTTATGGCTGTGCACACAGTGAGTGCTGTTTAGTCTTTTATTTTTCGATAATGAACAACATCCTCCACAAAAAGAAGACGCGAGTGTAGTTGAAAAAAGAATCTACAGTATGAAGGCTGGATTTGATTTGCTCGCGCGAGGCATATTTTCTTTTTTAAATGGAGGAAACAAACAAGCCGAAGGAGCCTTGTGACAATCCCACAAAGGCTGGCTTTCCCTAAACATTAGCGCGGTTATCTGATGCAAAATGTGACGTGCTTTGTTTTGCAATTGGCACATTTGCCTGCACAGCGTGAGGACAAAGCCTTCAGAATGTGATTGAAAAGATTTGTTTTCTGCACTTTTCAATTACCTCTTGCTCGACGTAGAAGCCCGTCTCCCACACAGTGTGCCAATCCAAGGATAGAGAAAAAGAGTGGCAGTGGAGATGGATAAAAAAAAAAAACATGTTGACATAAAATATGGCATGCTCCTTACATTCATGACATTCCTGAGACAATCAAAGTAAATGCCAAGGTCTTTGACTAAAATGCAGTTCAAAATATGCTGAAAAGGCTGACTGACTTTCTGAAGTGGCTGTTGTCCTTATGTTTGCATAAGCAAGCAATGGCTCTAATGCTAAAAGTTTAACCCAGTTTCTTAAATGAGCTCAAAAGCAAAGCTCCCTGTTGTACTTCCCCCACTTGCAAGTACCATATATTCAGTAATTAATGCAAGAGTATCGGAGGCAAAAGCACTCTATTTTGCATGTACGGCCCCAATGAGAAACAGATACTAAATGTGTCCTTGGTGTGAAGGAATATGGATTGCAGAAGCTACTGATGTAGTCATTGATATGCACAGTGCAAACAGTGTTTTTTTTGTTTTTCATTTCGTCTTCCCACACCAGAGACCTCAACTTCTGCTTTTAAAATGAACCGCCCACCTCAATCAATGAGTTAATTAACATATTCTAGACTCGCTCCGAGGAGTGTTGACGAAACTTAACACCAATCTTCAGCTGCAGTCAGTTACCCTGTGGAATGGAGACGGTTCCCAAGGTCGTACTAATCAGACAGCTGATTCAAATTATATTCAGCCTAAATGGCTCTACAGCAGCAACAGTGGAGATGGTCCACTATCAGTGAACGCTTAAAGAGAGAAAATATGCTGCTTTTACACACTGATGCTCCTATCATGTTTGTCAAACTAAGCTGTGCTCTGGTCCGCGATTCCCTTAAAATGTTACGTTGGAAATAATGCATGGCTTTGTTTAGTTTGCAGCAAACTGTTCGTCCTCTCAGGCTCCTCAGAGTATGCAGCGCAGACTAATTTTTTTTTAGTGGGGCTTGCAGAAATGGTTACATTACACTTTATTTGCAGGGGAGAAGTCAAGGGAATCAGTTACCAATCATGCTTTGAAGTGCTTCTCAGCCTCGGCTTCTTTCTTGCCAGCACCAGCGCCACGCTGCCCTCTGTCAGACTCAATTGCTCTTTTCTCTTAATAACCCCAATGACGAGTTCTTTCTCTTCCTCTTGCTCTCTTTTCTCTCGCTTGCTCTCTATTCCTCTGTCACTATCATTAATGCTTACCCTTTAGGAGGGCTCTCTTTGCATCATCTGACGACCCTCTCAGTGTTCGAGAGTAAGAGAGGTATAAGGGGGAATCATAGGCTTACACTTGCCCTGACAAGCATTCAGATGAAGCATTTAACTGATGAAATGATGTAATTTCTGAGGATTTTTCTTAGCCTGAGGGGAAATAGATTTTAGGGTCAGGGTTTGGGTTGAGTATCTCACTTGCTTCTTTAAAATTTCGATTTTTTTTTATACAACTATTTAGAAAAAGACTGCATTTTTTTTATTTTAGTCTTGCTGTAATCTTGCTGGGAAATGTATCTTCCTCCTCTGTGGGATGGGTCTGTAATGATAAAAAAAATAAGTCTATTGTTCTTACAAATGATGTCTATCATTTAGGCTGCTGTGACAGCTGACAGCTGATTCCTGTGTTAAAAAAAAGGTTGAATCAGTGTATGAAACATGGACAGCAGAGGTTCATGAAGATTGTTTGCCATTTATTTTGCTAGAACCATCCCACAGAGCTGTTAGTGAATACACCTTCATCATTGACATTTCAGCAAGAATAGCGGTGCTGTTGTTTGTAGACAAGGCACACAAAGGGCTGTACTGAGTGCAAGGGCGCCCAAACAGCAGTTGTAATTAAAACACATTCTCATTCCATACTTGTCATATAATGATCAGTGGCCCTACCCTTAAACTATGACACCCTTGAACCCGAGCTGTCCCGGTATCGGGGCAGTTGCAGACATCGCAACAAATACCAGAAAAGGACATGTTAACATGTATCAACATATTCATCCTGCATACCCACATAATGGGAAGAAGCTTGGCTAAAAGCTCATGACCATTTTTACCTAAACGGAACTCAATTCCAACACCAAGAAAAGCAACTAAATGAGTACACAGCTCAACACGCTAACTGTGCATGCATGCATAGTGGTGCTAGTGATTTTGCTACTTCGTGATGCCCAAATAAACCACATGTCATTATGAAAGCTGAGACTCCACAGGTTCCAATATAAGTCTTATCACTCTACGACCACAACTCACTGAACCAGCAGCCATCTGTATTCATTTGCATGCCATGAAGGAGCATTTGCAGTCTGCCTTCCTCCAGCATCGAACAGCCTATCCTCAGCCTTCTATGTGAAAACACGATCTATGTCTCCATCTGGTAGATGAATCATGGTACTGCGCTCATACGAAAGATATAGACCAATGGGTTATGGTTAATTTTCGAGCAGGGGCCTGGGCCAGAGGTTTAAGAGGCTAGGTACCCCTGTAGCGTGTCAGGGAAGGCCTGTCAGTTACCACTTATTACATGCGTACAGTGTTTTTCAAAATAATTACTTAGTTTTTAGGTTTACTTGGTTAGGTTTAGGCAACAAAACTACTTGGTTATGTTAAGGAAAATATCGTTGTTTGTTACAAAAAAAATAAGTATGCTTGTTACGTAACTTATGTATGCGGCGTTAGTTAAGTACATAAGTTGCATAACAGAGATAAGGTAAACTAAGTCAATGTTGACTTGCTTTCACACGGGACATTCCTTATTTGTTTGACTCAACCATCCACCTCAACTTCCTCCCAAAGTGGACTTTCTCGCTCTTTATAATATGTCTGTTGCTCTGACCATCTAAAGCATTGGTTGTACTCCCAAATGTACACGGACGGCAGGGGACACCACGGATGCGTAGCAGTTTTGTTTATACTGTCTGCTTGGAGGACATGTTCCACAAGCGTGCGGTTTATTGCTACGCTACCACTTGTCACAACAAATTTGCGGTACGCAGACACCCCCTGGTGACCATCTTATTTTTGGCCACTTAAACTTCCTCTAACGCTCCATCTGGACTTCACCTACAAAGAGAAGAAGTCATAGAATCATCTTTTTAAAGTGGATACCAACTTTGATCGACTTTGACTTCATTTTACACTATTATTAACTGTTAATGACGGACAGATAATGGAAGCTTTATTACAGGAACTTTAAAAGTAGTGTGGCAGAATTTGGGAGAAGTTCTAGGAGTGGCTACGGATTGGAAAGTTTGCCGTGATGTTCAATTTTCATGTTATCAAGGAGGTTTGTGTGGAGAGACGTGAAAGCTCTGGGCCATGTCATAAAAATGCCAAGGCTGAAATACTCTTCGCGAGTAGAAAAATAAAAATCTGTGTTCAATGTAATGCCATCCAAAGCCACGGGCCTTCAACAAACACCTTCCCTTTATGAAATTTTTCATCTTCTGTTTTTGTGGAGATTGTGTCAGAAAGGTAGAACTTTTGAGACCATAGCTGGAAGTTGGAACTAAGTTGTGTTATGTCAAAAATTACCAAAGAGTTGAAGAAACTCCTGTCAAGGATTTATTGATTTATTAGAATGACTTAGTAGGCTACTCTGACAGCAAATAAAGGAGAGTCAACACTATCTTTCTTTGTATCATTCTGGAGGCTCTGACCCAGGCTTTCAAACTGATTCAACCGGCAGCCTCAGTGATCCTCAGTGATGCCTCATAACTGTTGGAGCGGGGAATCAGTGAAGAGAAGTCTCTCACCTCAAATGACTTCTTCTGTGAGGAAAGTGCTCTGAAATCCATTGTTATCTATCCATACTAGCTGGGTGATAGTGACGATCAATCTCTTTCTTTCTCTCCTCCCCACATGGAACTTTTCTTGTCATCATCCATTTCCCCTCCTCACCCTCCTTTTCATTTCAAAGTTTTAAACATGCTGGGAGGAAGGAAATCGCTGGTGTAATTTAAGTTTTCAAGTGTAAGTGTTGGAGTAAGACTTAAGTGGAGGGGGGAGTAAAAAAAAGCACAGCGTGTGGGCATTTCCACAGCAGGTGGGTATTGGTCAAAGAAGATTAGTAGGTGGTTACACATCATCAAATGTCATTGGTCACTTATAATGTCAGTTTCACAGCATGTGGTGAAGTAATCCAAAGTGCCCAGTATGCTACACTAATGTAACCCTAACACAATGGTAACTTTTCACCGTGTATCAAATAACATCTTAAAACAGAACTTATGACTTATTTTATGACCATAAATACGATTATGACTGTATATTGCTAAAATGTAGAGAACATCCTAGCCTACCTCTGAGTTACAACATTAATGTATTCAAATCTTCTAATTCTTTTGGATTTTTCATATTTTACTAATTTGATTAATTATTTTACCTGAATATAAGACATAGCTTCCCAGAGACAACTAAGCATTTAATCATATCATTTAACAAGACTCGGTCAAAACCGAGTATATGGCTGGACCGTGTATGGTCAGTCTGCGAATTTGAGGCTAAATTGTTATAAAATGAGTCAGTGGTCATGACTATAATGTTAAATCCAACGCTTCATGTCCACCAGGTCCGGCGAGGACACTGGGGGACGCGCTGCTCCACTCAACTGGCCGTTCAAGCGGTGACATACGCTATTGAGGAATGCACGTGATTGGTCCCTGGTTTTCTGCTCACCGTTTCAAACAGAAAACAACATGGCGGCCTGCTTGTAAACTTTCTGTTATTCCATCTAAACAATCCACCAAAATCTACTTCTGAAAACATTTTAAGCGAGAAATACGCCTGTGGTGCACCAAGTAGGCGGAGTCTACACACCATTTAAAAGGCGTATCAGCCGGTGCATATGCCCCGCTCAATTCAAGCTGCGTGTACGCCTACCTCGATCACATGGCTAATACAAACAGCTCATCACTTCTCACTGGATTGTGCCCCGTCTGTATGAAAAGGAGAGCACCCACTGACAGACTTTTGCATTTGTAGGGCTGGCCCTTTGTGGTCCAGCCAAAAAAAAAATCAAATAGTCAGTATATGATAGAAGACACTCTTTATGTAGCTAAGCACACTATAACATTAGCTACTTGATGGAGAGGAATGGAGCAAAGTCAGGATCTGAACCTGACATAACTTTATGTCAAGTTTACAACTGGCTGATATTCGATTGCAACTTTGCTCATTTTACGCTCAGAGTGCGGTTGACCTACAGTAGTAGAGTTCACAGGCTTCCAAAGGAAATGTTGCGGGCA
This sequence comes from Sebastolobus alascanus, assembly GCA_916701645.2. Taxonomy (NCBI): domain Eukaryota; kingdom Metazoa; phylum Chordata; class Actinopteri; order Perciformes; family Sebastidae; genus Sebastolobus; species Sebastolobus alascanus. The sequence goes on from CAKAOJ020000068.1 coordinate 4,621,308, forward strand.
TGATGACCTTTGATAAAAACTCCAACACACTGGTGTTTCTAATTGTGCTACGGTCATCTTTTTACACTTCTCTTGCAGGCTGGAGTTAAACAAAAATATCTGCTTGGCATTAGTTTGTTAGGCAGGACTTCATGATGTATACATGTATATGTTCACAGTTCAGTTTTGGCTTGCATAGTAACACAACAGTACAATAATGCTTGGCTTTCAGTACAGTGGAGTTGTCTGACCTTTGAGACAGCCAAAAGCTTGGGGAATGTTTTAAAAAAGGCAAAGTTAGCTGATGGCAGAATTCTGCTGCCTGCCTTTGCGTTTACTTCAAGTCGAATTGGCTAAAGCCGGATATAACTCCAATTTGAATATAATTGCAGGACTAGTAACTACATGCCAAATTGAATCCATATTATGTCAAACAGTCTGGAAGCAACCGTAGGGAACTGCGGCCTTTCTGGATAAAAAGCGCCATTTCGTTTACATTTCTAAAGCGGTTTCGTTTTTCGCTGTGAGACGTTTTCATATTCAATGGTTTATCATCTACACAGAGTAGAAAAAAAAAGATAAAAGATACAACATAACACACATTCCTCTTTTGAGCATCTAGCAGCGGCGATGAAGCCAATGTGGCGTCTATGTCTATGCAAAGTGCAAAGTCACGGTTAAAATCACTGGGAACCGTGAGACAAAATGTCACGCTTAAAATTACTGGCTGCTACCGCCAACTGGTGGTATGAAGGCTGTATTGCTACTGAGGCACAGTGCAGACTAATCCAACTTAAAACCCTTTCAAGAAACCCGTCGACTTCAAGACGAGGGAACCGGAAGTATTAAAATGCTAACTCCTTTCTGGGTTGTAGGACTCATTCCTGTAGCTCTCTATAATGGCCCCATAGAATGTGTCCACTTGATTACACATTCAAAGACATGGTGCCATCCACGGTGTTTATGGGCGAGCATATAGACTTTTGTACATCTGAAATAGTCTTCTGCATTGGGTTCTGAGAAAGGTTTGTTACAATCATATTCAGTAGACAATCTTCCAGCTATTCAGAAACATTCTCAAGCAATATGGCTGCCTTTATGTGTGTTATCTAGGCAGGAGCAGGAGGTGATAATATAGCATTTCTATATGACACTATATAAGTTTAATGTTGTGCCTAGGTAGTAAATATCCATGGGAGTTAGTATAGTCTACAGCTTAATGGTGGCGTGGGTCACCGAGGTAAGCTTTTAACACTGGACCTGACGGGCGGGATGAGCTTAATGGACTTGAGTTCCTTCTTAAGCAAAGTGCGCAGACGGAGGAGCTAGGCTGGACCCAGGCTGATTGGCCATGACCCCAGGAATAACACAGTGTCAAGGAGGCTGCTATGTGTTGCTCATGACTCAACTGAGAGCAAGAGAGTGGTTTCCACTCCTGATTCCCATGCTGTAGTCCCAACATCAACACCCTCTCAGTTATGTGAGAAGCTTGTGCTTAATGAGGCATGCAAGGTAATTAGCAGCGACAGAAGCCTCAACGTACACGTACTGTCTTCATCTTCTTTTCACTCATAATGCCCTCTCATCTCCTACCCTTTCCCCCTTCCTGTCATACTTTTTATATCCTTTCATCTCATCTCCTTTTTCTTACCTGCGCTTCTTCATGCCAAACAGATGCAGTCTGTTTTTGTCAAGAGGACAGTAGGTACTTTCTGAGTAAACACAACCGATGCGGCAGATAAAGAGACAGACAGAAAGACAGAAAGTCATCCCATGAAACAGGCGCATGGATGATGGACAGGTCCTGCACTTACTACAGATGATTAACTGCAGTATACACAGCCATTTTTTCCAGGTCCCATAAGGGACTCAGTCAAGGTGAACGGCAAGACATGATGAAACTTGAGGCAATCTGACCTCCAGGCAGGTGAAAATGTGAAAGCTGTCTTCCATCTCATCAATGTTAAACACACACGCTTTGTCATTTAGTGCAAAACAAGCACGTTGTTCGTTGGTATGAGGGGGGGTGAAGGAACATTTTGTGACTTGCTCAGGCTTTCAATCTTCAAATTTATTGAAAGATGCCTGAAAAGCAGCAGTACACAACTTCTCACCTTGAGGCAGGAAGCATAGTCCTGTTCTACTCCCCTTCAGTTGTTAAAGTTCACCTCCCAACACTTGCCACTCATCCTGATGAGCTGTCTAAGTTGAAATGGCATGTAGCCTGAGGCTGAGGTAACTGGTAAATATAAAGCCACTGCAGGTGTGGAGGTAAGAGATTAGGTGCAGTATAAAAAAAGGAATGCCGTGTTTACCTCTGTTTTTTATCAGGTTTGTCTGTAACACATTTAGCTACACAGATCTTCCATTTCTCACTGCTTTCTATTAAACCAGAATCTTATATATCAATAAATTAGCTCTTTAGAAACTTTAAAAGTTTCATTTTTCTGACAGCAACAATTCATTTTGAGCTTTACAGTTCACCATACAACCGTGAACCTTGTGTTTTCATTTTGAAGGTGTAGTGGGTTTTTTATTAAAAGTCTCGAGGCTCAAGGCAGTGGGGATTGGCAGGGGTCATTGTGGATAAAAACGTCCTCTGCACATGGATGCGTTTCCATCCTGTGCTCAGATACTGTAACAGGAGACGTGGTCTGAACCACAGGGCTGGTTAGTCACGCGGATGGTTGGGCAGAGGTTGAGGAAGGCGGGGGATGGACTTTAAAGGTGTGAAGGTGGTGAAAGGTGCCGGAAGTCAAAACTGGCTCAAAGCGGTGATCCAGAGTAAGCCGGTGGACTGGCCTTGTCCATTGCTCATTCTTGCTTCCATCTAACAACCCGGCTATCGATTCTGTGTTTCCTAATGAGTTCTTTTGGGCCGTGTGGGATTTCTTTCTGGCGATCTTCCATTTGCTGTCTTTCCTTGATGAGTGCGCGATGCTGTTTATCCTCCCCCCACTTTATTCATGAGTCTTCTTTTAAGGCTTCCAAACATAAACTTCCCCAGTGAGGTTATTTGCTCATTAGCTAATATATAATAATTTATCTGTCAGGCAGGATTTTGTTTTGTGGGGAAAAAAAGTAGTCTCACTGTCTACCACATTCAAATTAACACAACTCTTACTTTCTACCCTCCTACTCCTAAATTATGTTTAATATGTTTTTCCTGAATTGTTTATACATATGTTCTGTGATTATACATACTTTTCCAAAAACTCTAAAACACAATAACAGCAGATTAGAAAACAGATAAAAATACCTCGCAAATCTCCACACATTACAAAATGAAACTTGTGTTCAAAACTATGTTGCCTTCACAAAATGTGATTTTACATTACGATAATACGTCTATAATCTATCAAGGCATTTTAAGTGTGTGCTTTTATGTACTTGAACCTTCATTCACATTTAACCATATATGCCGCTATGCATATGATGTCATATCTAATGTTGGTAACGGGTCAGTAAGAGAAACTTTATCCTTCTAAGTATTCTTTAATTTTTTAAACCTTGAACTTTGAGTTTAAATAATAAGTATGGCAATATTCTGTATTTGTTGTCCAACAACTATTAAAACACACCAGTGAGCCACAGTGTTGCGTAAATACTCACTAGAGCTATGATTCCACAGCTGGGGGTCCAATGGGTTCCAAGATTCAAGGGATCACAAAGTATTTTTATTTTCCATTTATTGTCAGCTACTGAATACTTTTAAATTAAACAATGAGATGAAAAGATCACTTTGTTTAAATTGCTCACAACTCATATCCACACTAAGGGGTCTCAAGTAGGAAATGTTTCATTTTAAGGGGTCTCAGGCCAAGCGGGTCTCCAACAAATGCACTATTTGTTCCCTCTTTTATTAATGTTTGTTAAAAACTACGTTAGCCAGCTGTATGAGGGAATTATTGTTTTAAAAATGAAAGTACTGCATATACTAGTGACCTGTTATTAAATATAAATACATGTTCAATGTACTGTATACTTACCATATTAAGGACTTGTAATTCCTTTCACCATACTAATGTCTCCCAGATAAAGTCATGGATATTTATTGTAGTCAGTCTGTTGGGCATGTGCAGTATATGTACCTTATACATATTATAGGCACATTATCTAATAATAATTTAACAATGTGTCCTCTAGCTCCATTGTAATATTCCCAGGACACTGCCCAGATTTAGTGTAGACTGCTCACTGAAGGGCACGTCCATTCACAAAGGATTTGGTAAATGTCAGAAAGAAACCCACGATGGGATCAGAGCTTTCCCTGGAGAGAGATAGAAAACTGGATTCTCCGGCACCAGTCATCCATCCATCCATCCAGTGGTGGTTTTGGTTTGATGGCTTGGCTTGTCTGGTTACTCCTGGCAACAAGGTGGATCTCTTGGATTACCTGCTCCCTTTCTTCTATTTGTCAGTGTGTCTCGCTTCATGGCAGTTGCCAAGGGTTACAGCAGTGGTCAGGGATGCATTTTTTCATGTTTTGCACACAGAGTAGGTCAGGAAAGCCTCATTTTTGGAGAGGGGTGATTCATCCGTCCATCTATCCATACATACATGCATACTCTGGGTGTTTATTTTTATCCACCTGTCTGTGCCATTTCCCTTCATCTCCTCAAACTGCTGTTTTTTCTATGAACCATTCCCGTGCAGTACACCCCTGCTCCCTTGACTCACTGTCTCTGAAACGCAGCACCATGTGACATCTTATGACATCTTCTGTGCCTCTAGTTTGTGTCAGCATGGCAGAGGACACGAGTCAATGAACAAGGCCTGACCACTGAACTGGAAAGTCTATGGAAACTCCTGTGGGGACGGCGCTGGAGGGGCATGAGCAAGAGCACGGCGGGGATGAGCCATCGAGCAGATCAGCTGGATATACCTGATATTTTGACAGCTTAAGGTGATCGCCGTCACCTTTGTGTAACCGACACAGATGGGAGAGGTGGTTGGCAAGAGCATTCGAAGAGTCACTATCATTGGATTTCCCATAGTACATCTCAGTTATTTCAATAAAGTCAATTCAATTGTAGGTCAAAAAATGTATGTTGCAAATATTTCATACAGATCCAAACACAAATCCTGATTCAAACGCTGAAATATTACATACATAAATATGATTACATAAACATAAACGTTACATAAATGTGCAAGAAAATAAGGTGCTTTAAGGTGTGTTAATTAGTGAGATATTGCAGATTAGTTTCACCTCTGTTCTAACCTCGTATACCTTTCTTTGATTTGTTTTTCGGTATGTATGGTTTTCTTTATGAAAAATGTAATCATCATTATTGTTTCCTTTCTTGATACATATAGTTTCACTCTGTAAATAACGTATCAGTTCAAATCATTAAAAGTTCTTTCATCTCTGTGAAATAACTGTAAAAAATAAATAAATAAAACACTGCTTTTATTGTTCCGATTCTGAACTGTGTTTATGAGAAGAAAACGGTGAAAAGTCTGAGTTCTTGTCAAGGTTTGCAACAATTTAGTTCTATTTGACATTGGCTGTCTCTCTCTCTAGGGGAGGTATCTCAGTGATCTGAGAACTGGACCCTGAAGACAGTGTCTGGATGTTTTCCTTGCTTTCTGCTGATGGAGCTAAGTGAAGACAACAAGCTACACTCCACTGTCAGCTACCACCCACCAGTATCTGGCTCGCTGCTAATGATGCATGTGTGGGACTGCTGTATAGGAACCAAGGCCTTGCTGAATCCATTCATGTGTGTCTGGGCTTTATTGTGTAGGTGAGACACAGGGTTGGGAATTGGCATGCAGTCTTTTCTACATTGAGGTTAATCAAGTTAGGTATCTGAAAAATTCTTCCACTGCTATCCCATTTAAAAGCTGATTAATTAGAGATGCTCTGAAACTGACTTTTCTGTCAAAGTTCCCGTCTACTCAAATAAATTCAATACATTTTAATAAACTTGAATGTGGAAAAACCTCACACATGAATCTTATTATTGTAAGAGAACTTTTTTTGACTTAAATGTAATTCTTCTACCATGCTGAATACTACTGAATCTCACAATATTGCCATTCGTAGACACAGTTTATTGTGCTCTGGTGTGGTCCATTTGCACTGCAATGATGAATGGATGTCAACTTGACTGCATTACCCTTAAAGCTCGTAATGAACCTTGTTTCTGCTCCTTTGATTCTGACTACTGAGAAAAATGAAAACCCACTCTGTGGCTATTTATGAAAAGCTGCGTGACACACACCCACACAGACAAGGACTCATGCACACCCACATTCTCAAATGTCAGAGGGGCAATGAGCTACTTATTAGAGAATATGCTCCACAGAGAAGCCCTGCTTTAATTAATTTCCTGTCTGCCAGTGACAAGGAGAGGAGAGGGAACATGGTCAATTTGGTCTCCATGGAGACATCTTCCACCCAGTTGGAGGTGCCTCTCCTGAGTTTTAAAACTTCAGTATATTTAATAATTTTCAGTAAAAGAGAAGCATTTTTGTTACTGTGAGTAATACAGTTCTTGTATACTTACTGTCAACATAATGATAATAACAGTAATGTTCCAGTCTCAGAAATCCCAGTATGACATTAGCTCTGACAACCAATTCATTCCAGTAACACAAGTCAGACTATATTGCGCCTCTAACTGGGAAGCTTTGGCATGGACCATGAGCATTAGACCCTCAGCTGAACCACCCCTAAGGCCTCGTGTCTCACTAACAAGTCTCTGCAGCCCTTATTAGGCTCGTATTAGCTGGACACACAGTGCCATCCACTGCCCTCTATCCTCAGTGTCCGCTGTGTAGTATGACAAACTGTTTCAAGACACTATCTAAACACACACACACACACACAATTAAATACTGACTGCTCCCCAAGAATCCCCTACATTCTCCAAACAGATGGATGCATACAGTATGTGTGGTGGGAGGAAATATGGGAGATAAAACGGACGACCAAAGAGGCTTTTTCCTCTTGTTTATCATTGTGTTGTGGACTAATCACCGTCCCGGGATTTGTGGCTCGCCACCACAAACATGCGGTACATAACCATTACAACCAGGTAGGATTTTTTTTCTGGAGGGATCATAAAGACACGCAGTTAATAAGCAGAATATAAACTGCTTTTCTATGGTGGAGAGCGGCTATACAATAAGGTTAACCTTATATACACTATTATGATGAAATCCACACAAAAACTAATCAAATTAGAATGAATCTGGCAGCACGCGAACACAACCTTTTATGAGGCGAGGAATGCAATGAAGTTTACAGGTAAAACTTCAAAAATGTTCTAATATACAATGACAGAACAGGCATGTTCATATTCAGTTCATTATACTGTATATCCTCGAGGCAGCAAAATATCGTTTGGCTCATTAATCAAAGTCAACGCATCCTTGGAAGTAAACTTGAGGTCGGTGTAAAGGAGCAAGGCAAGACAAATTAGGCATGAAATCTGTAATGAGACAAAAACTTATCGACTACAACAAAACTTTATGGCATATTATGTGAAAGTGTGAGGATATCCTGAGTTCCAAGTTCAGTATAAACTTTAGACATTGCTCGCTATAAGGGTTTGCAAATTTGAAATTTAGAAAGTTGGTATATACAAAATATGCGTATGTTATGTTCAGAGTATGCAAACATAAGGGATTTTAATTTGCTCATGCGGAGTGGTCCTGTGCATCGATAAAGTCACACCCTCTTCAAACCCAAGAAGTCAATATTGACTTCCGTTTCATACCAAATCCAAAACTACCAATACAGTTAAATGGAGACCCCATCACCACCACTGACTCCTTTAAATTTCTTGGAACACACACTAGCAATAACCTGAAGTGGAAAACTAACACTGAACAAATCATTGCAAAAGCCCAATAATACTTCCTTAGACTGCTTAAAAAATACCGGATCAAGCAACAACTGCTCGTTCTGTTCGACCTAGCCATCATTAAATCCATCATCACATCCTCTCCCACAGTATGATATGGCAGCACAGACAGTCAAATGCAGATACAAACTACAGCGGATTTTTAACAAGGCATCCGAAATCATTAGCAAACCAATCCCCACAGTTGAATCTCTACATGCTCACAGAAATGTAAAGCGAGCAAAGAAGATCATCTCCGACCCCTCACATCCTGCTCATCACCTCTTCCAGCTCCTTCCCTCAGGGAGGCGCTATGGGTCACTGTCCTCTAAGACTAAACGCTTCAAAAACAGCTTTTTCCCATTAGTCATCAGGACACTGAACTCCTCCATCCTCACACACCACTCACATGCATTATTACCATGATTGTCTGATGTTGTCCATTTATGTATTTGTTAGAGCTGTCAATCTATTAAAATATTCAAACGCGATTAATCGCATGATTGTCCATAGATAATCACGATTAATTGCAAATTAATGGCACATTTTTTATCTGTTCGAAATGTACCTGTAAAGGGAGATTTAGGTTTTCTAGTTTCGTATACCAGTATATTCACTCTAGCTTTAAAACTGAGCTTTGTATTTATGTGTCTGCAGAGAATAACATACTGTATCGAAAACAATTCCACCGGCCTTGGTCGTGTGGCTAATCAACAATCTAATCTAATCTAATCTAATTGATCACTGGTGTTTCTTGTCAGCTGTACCATTTAGGAATGTTGTCAACTGTGCTTTCCTTGTCATTGAAAAGTACTTTACAAATTAACTTGCCCAAGAAATTACTGCTTTTGAAGGAGCAGGTGTTGTGTCAGTATCGACAAAGCAATGTTTTATTAAGGTACAAAAAAAGCAGAAAGTAGGGATTGCATACGCCTACATCGCCTTCCAAAGCCAAAGTGTACTGCCATTGGTTATGTCTGGACATTGATCAATGTATGAAACAAACATACTTTCTGTCAGGGTCCCAAAACCAAAAAATAGGTATGTTTCACAAGGACTCGCAACACTGTGGAATGTTCTTTCAAAAAGAGAGTTGTACATTGTACTCATTCTATAGTGTCCTTGTGAAAAATCTGTTTGGGCATTGGCCAATAATTCAAACAAGAATGTTGTTTCCTCTGGTTTAGTTCGAGGTGCCATGGATTCACTTCATTCTGGATTAATCCTTCCATCACTGTGGAACATATTCAACTATTTTTGGGGGACGGGAAAAAATGTTGTTTGTTATGAATGCTATCAGCCCCTCCCACACCCACTGATAATGTTTTCATACTAATCCAGTAAAGTTATGACGGGGCCCCAGCACAATGATTTTTATGGGCTCTCCCCGGGGGACGTTGAACGGGAGAGAAAACTGAATAATTCAGGGGCCCGGAGCTGGGCCCTGAAACGTGAAGGATTATTGATATTTACTGTTCCAAGGTCCTGAGTAAGCGGTTGCCACAAGGTCCAGGATTTCTGGCAGGGCTCCTGACCCTCCCTGAACCTGGGACGTATGCACACAAGAATTCTTACACACCAACAAAGTTGAATATCATAGACACTGTCTTTGGTTTCCAGCAACACAGTTGAAAATTAAATTAGAAAGTCATGTTGGCATTGACACAACTTAAGACCTTTAGGCTACTGATGCATCAGCAGGAGGGACAACACAACAGAGCATCAGACAAACAGGTGCAACAAGATGGTTTGAGAACAGCTATAGTGTAGGCATAGAACAACACTACTGTTTTGTGCAGCAGCTCTGCCTCTTATTAAAGCATGCTTGGCAGGGACACAACTCAAGCTCTACAAGTTGGCATGGCAGCACCTGAATAGAAACCACAAATCTCCTTTAATCACTGATCATCTTTACATCACATCTGGAGCCTGGAGTTGTGCTAAATCTTCAATATTGTCCTTAATATTCAAGTTCAGGGTGATAAACTTGAGATAGAAGAGTTTGCCTTGATGACTAGTGCTATTGTTTCGCTCTAAATTAGAAGACATTTGATTTGATTTAAAGTCAAGGTATGGCATTTAAACTTAGTGAACTTTACTTACTCATAAATTAAATGCCTAACACTTTTATTTTCAGGGAACTTTGTACTTGAATCTTTGCCTTGATTTTCCCATTCAATTTTCACAAAACCCACTTGTATCAATGTACCAAATTATTGCAGACATCTAAGAAAACAATTAACTCTTGATATGTATCACACTGTTTAAATTCTATATAAATACACTTGCCTTCTCCCTGACTGGCAGACACAGCCCTGTCTCTTCTATGCCAGTCTATACAGAAAAGATCACACCAGTACTGCAACTATGACAGGTCTTAAGCAATATCATGGCAGTGCTGTCAACAATCCAGCTCAAGGCTGGATAAAGGAGGGGAGAGCACACGAGATTTAACTAAAAAAAAGAAGGTATATTTGTGTTATGATAAACTACATGTAACAAAACCAAACCGGATGCAAGCAAGGTAGACGGTGGGCTCAACCCCTTTTGTGTTGTTGATCAAGCTCCCATCAGTAGAGTAAGCAATTTCTTATGATATTAAATAATTCCATAAAGTCTATTTGTTGGCAGCTCTGGTTTGATCATATATTTCAACAAACTTATATTTGAATTGTCAATCTGTTCAGGAAGATCGCGGGACAGCTCTTGCTGAACCAAACAGATTGTTGTTTTTATTGTCATTGGAAATTCCAGCCAATTGCGTACGGCTTAAATAGGACCCCACAAATGTAAACATACAGAGCCGACGCTCGAGCTTGTGTGACAATGGGAGACACCGCTTCTAGGCTACGCGATGGACGTCTTCAAGTTCCGAAATGGTTATTAAAAGTTATATTATTCTATAAATGTTACTGTAACAGCTGCAAGAAATAGCAGAACAGGCTTCATCATCTATATAGGGCCACTGTAATTTAGTTTCATGAATAAAAGTGTGTGTGTATAATGTTGGCTACCATAGTGAATGCTACTTACAGTATGCCAACAAAAGAAATACTGAAAGAGCCAGCAGAGAAAAGACAGTAGAGGTTGAAGGTTTGTAAAGCAGCTTTATTCTGGTTAACTGTAGTTGTTTGACCTTAATACATTTGTGTGTATAAATGCTAAGAATCCATTTTAAGCTGAATCATCAAAAAACAGAGCATGTTCAGTGTTTCAGCATAATAGATGTGTCAGTGTCAGGTCCAGAAGATCAGCATCTGGGGTTACCTGGGAAAAGAGAGGAGAGATGTAAACTAACCATAAAGTTGGAAGCATTACTACTAAAATCTGTACAGTCACATATTTCTACATCTACACATTTGAGGATTAAGTATTAAAAAGACAATATGAATGAATATGAAAGTCAACACATTACCTGTCAGCAGCATCCGCAGCTTCTGAGCTTCAGAAGGATTCTGTTGGTTTCCTTCCAATTTGAACGAATGTCACTGGCAGAATCAAAGTCAAGTGATGCTAGAAATGGTTTTTGATTAGTTTGCGGTATAGTTCTCCCTAGCACTTGCCTGATCAGTTCTTTTAAACGCACGTTTAGTTTTCATAAAAATTTGAACAATTTGAGGCTGCCAACAAACAGAAAGATGTAAGAGAAGAAAGTTATTTAGTATAAAAAGTATTTTAGTTATATCTGTTAGTTATGTCATATGAAAAACACATCTACAGTACTCCATCGCTGAGAATCGATCTTTTCAAAAACTAAGGCAGATAGCAGCCCATCTAGCAGCCCACGGCATGGCCTAAGGGGAAAGAAAGACTGGCTGACTGCACCAACTTACAGTATACACAGTAGTCTTGCAGCCAGAGCAGGTGAGCTGGATGTCTCTGACCTCTCACATCCCCATTCATAAAAAAGTGGTTCCACCAGGGACTAACTAGAGAATAAATAATTTACATTCAAATTTACCATTGAACACTGAAACACCTCGTCCTTAGCCCCTTAAACGAAAAGGTTGACATACAAAACCCACAAAGTGCATCTCCCTTCTTTCAGCTTGTCCACCCTCAGACATATCTGCAACCTTGGTATTGAAGGAAGCATCTTTAAGACTTTAGAGGGAGACAACCAACTTTAAAGTAAGTAGGAAGAAAGGCAGAGCAAAAGTAAACAAAAGGGGAAATGCACAAGTTAATATAGTGTCTCAAGGCCCAATCCCCGACACTCAAATACTCAAGAAAGGCCCAATCCCTGACTACATGACACTGACAAACTGGAAGGTTACCATTAACCAAACCTGAGACAAAACACAGACCTAAAGTGCTGAATCTCAATGTGCATTAACAAAAGATAAACAAAACTGCAACACCACAAACCAAACCAGGCCAGATTACCAGAGATTATACTTCAACTTGACCAAATGTTTAATTTAATCCCAGACGAGACCCAATTTGTCACAAACTAGCTCAGGGAATGTGACGATGGAGTCCACGCAAGGTTATACTTAAACAATTTATTACACTAAAGGTTAACAAACAATGGAGTGGGTAGGTCAGTACTGAAAGCAGTGGCATATGTGCTGTGGATGTGCTGAAGGTGCAAAAGCAAGTGATGCAGGCTGGATGTCAACTGTAGGAAGGGAGAGACAGCTTACTGTATGTAGTCTTGCAGCCAGACCCGGTACGCTGAATCTTCCAGACGATCCGACTCCACCCACTAGGCTCCTGGAGGGAGAGGGTTGTCACAGTGCATACGTCAATGAAGGCAGATGGAAGTGATGATCCAAAATACACATCTTTGGGAATACAGACAAAAAAGTAATCGAGTCAAGTTTTTGTATAATAATATCACATACATTGTCTGAAAGGGCCACAACAGGAACAGTTCCTGACTCAGACCAACATCTTGAAGACAAAGCACTTTTCAGATATAAAAAAACAAACATATATTGCATATACAAAAAAGATAAGACACCTCAGGAGAGGGAATTCTAAAATATATTCCTCCTCCTCAGACAGCCAGGTGCAATGATAGCCTTGGTTGGGGAAAACGCAAATAGGATGAACAGAAAATGCGTATCATTTGGCAAAACTAACGCAATGACCCAGCAATAGGGTTCAAAACTAACAAAATAAAGCCAATATAAGGCAAAAGTACCACATGGAAGTGCAAGTGATTTTAAACCGTACAAAAATGCACACTCAACAAAAGGAAACACAGAGCTTCTCAGACCACAGAGCAGATGCAAAGTCTGTAGCTGCACAGTGTGCCTCAGGCCACAAAATTACCAAAACTCACTGCACCATGTGTACTTGACTATGCTGTACACAACACATACCCAGGACAAAATATACAACACCATAACACTGTTTGTCATGCCTTCCACAATGCCCACATAACAATTACAAAGCAACTCATGCGAGTTATTCTGGATCTGCCACCCCTATGGTGGCAACTAAAACTTCATTGTTAAAGTAGGTGTATACAAGGAACAGGGATAGGACCCAAATGCAGATGAAGTAGGAAGGTATATACTTACTGGCAGGTGAAGGTATAAGTAGGCTGGAAGGTCCAGGTCATAAGCAGATCAACAGAAGCTCAAGAGCAAAAACACAGCAAGAAAGCAGCATAGCAACTTTGGTTTTCTTCTTCTTCTTTTGGGTTTTACAACAGTTGGCATCCATGTGTTGCATTACTGCCACCTACAGTTTCTCAGTGGAAACTATTTACAGTGTCCACCAAAAGTGATCCCATTGTCAACATTGTCTACTCTATATGCCAGACCCAGTTGCCTGCCTTCTCCAGATATATCCATAACGTCAAATTTCCTGGCAGTGTCCAGCACCATCTTAATCCTTGATTTTCCACCGCACAATTTATCACCATGGCAATAAATGCCAAAAACCCTTTCTTGTCCATGTAGATATTCTGCTCTGCTCCATTTCTTTCCTTCTCCGGCTCCTCTTGTACTGCCACCATTTTGTCATTACGCTCCATACTCTTGACAGCATCAGCATATGACAGTCCCTTTCCAGCTCTGATTTGATTCACTTTCAGTTCTTCTTCTTTACACTCTTCCTCGTGGCGATTGTCCTTCCCAAATCTCCCACATCTTCAGACTCCTCTACATACAGCAGACATCTTTGATGGTCTGGAAAGGAATGAAAGGAACTGGGCCGGTATACTGTGAACTGAGTGGCTGACGAGGTAATGAGATGCAGGTGACCAGGTGGGCAGGGTCGGCCTGGCAACTGCAGAGCTAATGAGGGAAGTCGGAACAGGTGTGTAGATGGGTGGGGCAGTTAGGTGATGGGGGAAGGAGGGAAAGTACAAAGCCATCTGGTGGATAAGATGGAAAATGGCAAAGAGGGGGCCTAGGAAACGTGGCTGGAGAGGAGGGACAGAGAGACAGACTGAGACAGTAGAAACTCACACTTACTGTCCTTGAGAGTTTTTGCAGTAATATATCAACATCGCACTACTTCTGCCTTTGTTACAGAGACACACTTCTTAATCATAAAATATCTCTTCTTAGGAAACGAAAACATAGATCATTGTAAGTGTTTGAGCAATGCTGTCGACCGACGCTGTCATTATGTTGGTGATAATTCTCTGTAGGTTCATCACTACGAGTGACCCCCTTCATTTGATACATTTTTACCTTAAAAAACATTGATTATAATTAGGGCCGTCAATCGATTAAAATATTTAATAGCGATTAATTGCACAATTGTCCATAGTTAATCGTGATTAATGGCACGTTTTTTTACCTGTTCAAAATGTACCTTAAAGGTAGATTTGTCAAGTATTTAATACTCTTATCAACATAGGAGTGGGCAAATAGGGTTGCTTTATGCAAATGTATGTATATATTTATTATTAGAAATCAGTTAACAACACAAAACAATGACAAATATTGTCCAGAAACCCTCACAGGTACTGCATTTAGCATGAAAAAATATGCTCCAATAAAGAACAGCTGTCAGTGTGTCAGTGTGCTGACTTGACTATGACTTGCCCCAAACTGCATGTGATTATCATAAAGTGGGCATGTCTGTAAAGGGGAGTCTCGTGGGTACCCATAGAACCCATATTCATTCACATATCTTGAGGTCAGACGCCAAAATTTAGCATAAGTTCGGAGCGTTATTTAGGCTCCTTTGCGACAAGCTAGTATGACATGGTTGGTACCATGGTTTCTAATTTCATATGATACCAGTATCTTCACTCTAGCTTTAAAACTGAACCCGCTACAACCTAGAAATCGCAATTTGCGTTTATGCTTTAAAGAAATTAGTGGCATTAAAACTAATTTGCGTTAACGCGTTATTTTCACGTTAACTTTGACAGCCCTAATTATAACTACTTTAAACAAAGTACCTCTGATTCATAGAAAACATTGCATTGCCCACAATCTCTGGTGAGGTCAAGCTTTGATTTAGCTTCATTACGCTAAGCATTTATAAATAAAAAATGTCAGATTTCAGGCTTTACAGCTTGACTATCTGAACTGAGCAGTGTAAAGGAGCTATGCTGTTGCAATGTTTCAGTAGTATTGCCCTATAAGGTCTGACACAACAGTTTAGATGCTTCCCTTGACGAAGACATCCCCTGTTAAATTGGCATCCCTGTTGTGTGGAGTAGGAACTGGCAGACTGGTGGAGCAGGAAGTAATGGGAGCCGAAAAAGGAAGTGTTGATTTGATAAATACTTTTTGCAGTGCTGGTGATGCTCTGCTAAGCAACGCTGACCCCCCGGTGTGATGGCATATGTTAATAAAGAGCGCTGCAGGACGTCCTCTGCATCCTAATCTGCTGGTGTCAAGATGAATTTTGAGCGTGTGTGCGTGTGTGTGATTCCCCATCTCTGTGCTGAAGCATCTACTTGACAATTGTATCAGCGCTGAGTTGTGTGTGTGTGTGTGTGTGCGCACGAACATTCATACGTGCCCATTTCTGTTTATGGCGAACGTGTGCATGCATGGGGTAGTGACAGGCACAGCACCTAATCTACATATCAATTTTCCTCATTTGAATACACCGCTTATTGGGTGATGGTGGTGATAATTACCTGTTGTGCAGTGAGTAGGGCACGGGCTCCCACTGGGCCTCTTCTTTGTCAGCCTGGGTCACTGAATCTGCACACAGTACAGTGGAATATCTTACACTGGGGACCGGTGAGACATGACAGCAGCACAGCACGAGTCCCAGCCTTCCTTCACCGTCACCAGGCAGCCCCTGGTAGCGTGCGAGGGCCATCATGTAGGAAATGACACGGGGAAAATGTGTCTTAACATCTGGGGTTATTTTCAGCAGCAACTTGAGATTGTGTGCAATAGTAAGATGTCTTCCGGAGCACTATGTGTTGTGTCAAGAAAAGGTTAAAGAGTTAAAGAAAGGGTCAAGAGATAGTGTCACAGGATGACAGCTTCTAAAGGTTGTGGTGCAGTACGATGGGAAATATCCCCTGTTTATATTTGACAATGAAGTGAAGACTGTTAGATGACGCATAAAGATTATAACTGACAGTTGCATTCATCATGTTTCTTTAAGAGAATTTGCACTCACAATGTCCAAAAGCTCTTTAGACGATACAAAATAAACGTCATTGGTGGCAATATTTTAGAAAAAAATTGTGTTTGTAAGGAAATCAGGCGCATGTAGTAATTTTCTGGTTTCCATAATTGACACAAAAGAGCTCAAACTGTGCCTATGTGAGCGCAGGTGAGTCATGCTCTCCAACCAGTACATTCGACTGCTCCCCTTGCCATCATTCCGCATGGCTGCATCCTGAAGATGCCACTGAACATTAAAAATGATCCCGTTCATGCTCTACAGCTGTATGTTCACTGCCACTGCCGAACCTCTGCGCCGCGGTCCAGGGCACGCTGTGAACGGCCCACAAATGGGAATGAACAGGTGTCACTTTAATTATGTGTCCTCTCGTTGGAGCCTGGCAGAGTCGGTCAGGAGACGGTGGCTCATTTAATTAACCTTGGAGCTCCGTTGCTGAAACACGGCGACAGCGCCACGCTGGGCACCTGCAAATATACGTGGACAATGTCTGCCGGCCTACACGACTCCCTGGCTTTTAATTACAAGAACTGAGGGAGTGTGCTCACGTTTCTCCACCCTCACATACGTCTCAGCCTGTCTGCTTAAGATAACATCGGTTTCACATGTTTCAGTCCACTCGGCTAACGCCACCACCATCAGGCCGCGTCTGAGAGAGGCAGATTGCTCCTCTTATGTCATTTTTACTTGAAATGAGGTCAGTGCACCCAGAAAGTATTTTCTCTTATCTTTACATAGATGTCTGGCAGCCTAAAATGAGCCGGCGTTGGAACTTTCAATTTCGAGAGCCCTCTTCTGGCTCAGAGAGGGAAGCAAATAGATCAGTTTGCTGTTCTCTCCATACTGGAATGATGTCAAGACCAAAGCGTTAATGCATTTTTCAGCATGTTCATAAAGGCAATATTCAAATGCCTCTGTAGATTCTCCTCACGTTGAGTTTTATACAGCCTGGTTGACTTTTCACACCACAGATTTGATTGACATTTGTTTCTAATTATACTGATAAGTATCTCACAAACTATATGTTGCATCTCACATGCTTCTTTTGACCAGATATAACAGGCTGCGGGAATCAAAGCTTATCCTGTGATCTTCCCTCATTTCATGCCATTGCCATGCTCGTGTGATGCTGTGATGCTTTGCTGTTATACTGGAGCAAACCTCATGTTTTATAGGTTATCCAATGATAACATCTGGCAGGAGTCTTTGAAAAAAACTGTCGCCTTCAAATTGTAGGTATAAATCATATTTTGTGCAGCTTTAACCTGAATTAACTGACCAGATTGCCTTTGACTTTAATATTACCCACAAGCTAAAGTTGCACGAACACTATATGAGAAAATGAATCAGCTACCAATGAAACCATTTTAGATATCATGCCGATGCATGATGTATCACATTTCTAATGTGTAGATTCAGTGATTATCTACTGTAAAATCTGCAGGGCTTGAATGAACAATTTTCTTTCCAGTGCTTTCTGTGAGTTATACCCTGGGAGTAGGAGTGCTAATGCTGCTGTAAGAAGAATAGACAATGTGCAGAGTATATAAGAAATGAGAATGTCATGGAATTGTCACTTTAAGAGAGAAATTTCTTTTGTTCTTCTGCACATGGCCCCTTTGATCACAACACAAACACCCCAGAGAATCCACTGAGGATGAATTCAGTAACAGTTCAAATTGAACTGGTCCAGTTGCACATTTTAAGCAACTAAAGGTTTGAGTTTAATGAGTTTTTAGTTGTATTTTCTGCTTTTTCCTTGCTTGCTGTCTGGCTGGCTGTCTAGACACAAGAGGAAGCTTTTCATCAGTGACAGCAGCAGCTACAACTAATTGAACAAGCTTCCGTGCTGCAAGCAAACAGCCTTATGACCAATATAGCATCACACACGAATGTTGCCAAAGATGCCAAAGGGAAATGTGTTTTTTTTACAGGACTTAATGAATTATGCTGCTTTGTCGTTAACAAACCGAGGGAGTTGCAGTAGAGCAAGCTCATCGCCAGTTCATGAGGAGAAGTGTGGATGAGGCCCAGTAGGATCATTTGACATGTCAGGCTTTATTTCAAGTTAATAAGCTGTGATAGTGAATACACTGTTCAATTATGAGGATGCTTTTTGAATTCAAGTCACAATCCAGTTGTTAATCATGGATTTACTTCTCATTGATTCATTTTTGCTTTAGGATGAAGGATACATATTAACTGAGGAATTATGTGGGAGGAAAAAAATACACTTCTATGTGGAATGTCAGTCAAATGTTTTATAAGGAAGATCTTTTCTCTGAAATTTGGACATTAAGTGTAATTTTCTTACTCTCCTCGTTGTCAATCTCCATTCATAAATCTCCATAGACGTGGATTTATACAATAAATGTAAGCTTACATTTGAAACCACGAGCTTCACATTGTCCCAGGAGATTCATCTGATGACGTTCCATCATCCACCTGCAGGCTCCAACTCGAATCCTCATGGGCTTTCATTTCATAAAAAAGTTAAAGATTCATACTAAATGTCATTATTCATTTTTCTTATACATGCAAACATCGCCAGGGAGCCAGCTAAATGTGCTGACTAAATGCACATTTTGTGTTACGATGCTTAAGACTTTGTTAAAGAGGACCTTATTTTCAGGTTCATACTTGTATTTTGTGATTCTCCTAGAACATGTTTACATGCTTTAATGTTCAAAGAAATGCTTTATTTTTCTCATACTGGCTGTGCTGCAGCACCTCTTTTCACCCTCTGTCTGAAACGCTCTGTTTGAGCTCCTGCACCCCCCCCTCCCAAAAAAACCTGTCTGCTCTGCACTCTGCTCCAGCTCCACTCTAACTAGCTTTGTTTGAGGGCGTGCCAAACTAGCTGTTATGCAAATGTGTTACTTGGTGACATCACCACGATATGAAAGAAAAAGGCAGGACTTCAAGCAAGGCATTTCAGGCAGTTGAGGAACAGTGTTTCTGTGGGGAAGAGACTTCTTTTGGCCTGGACTTTGGGCTTTGTAACTTAACTAAAAAAACCTTATACTGTATAACACACTAAAGGGAAGTGAAAAACTACAAAAAAATAATAAGTCCCCTTTAAAGTGAGGAGGCAGTATTATTTGTCTTCATTTGGCTGAGATGGTGGGTGCCAGAGACTAAAAAGAGCAAATAGAGTGCCTTTAGGTGCTAATACAAAGCAAAAAGGTCAACACAAATTGCTGCTCATGAAGTGGAGGGAATATTGGACAGCTTTATGCTGAGAATTAAATGTGCACCTATCTAAATACCAACTTTGTAGCCTATTATTTGTCCGGTATGTAGAATCTATTTTTCTCTCTAAGAACAGGTACTTTTTATATACTAGGGAGAATGAAAATGCTAGTTGAAAAACAAACCTATTGAATCTCCCTCAGTCTCTTTCTTTCAGTCTCTACTGACTTCTTTCTCCAATGACTTTTTATTTACTGTGAAGTACTACGTTGCAGACTTTTTGGTGAGATACAGCCAGGTTCCATTTTCTGCCTCCTTTTCTAGCTCTCCAACGGCTTCTAATACTTTTCTATTGGATTGCAAGGACTCCTCTGGCAGTATTGAGTTTTAGGCCTTTGGGCTTGATGGGTATCGCTCTCAGATGGCTCGGCTTCATCTCGCACCCACTGCACTCTGGTTTGAATTAGCGGATGCTCTTCAGGTCTCATACTGTCCCCTCTTACTGTCGGTATTGGATTTTCTCCCTCAAATTCCACATCTTACATCTGAAATATAACAGTGAATTGCCTCGGGGCGGCATGTGTGTGTGCATGTGTTTTGTTTGCGTAATGGAATGCTCGCCATGATATTGCTCACCATGTCAATGTGCAAATAAAGTCAGGATCTTGGCCCACGCAGAAATCCAATCAATAATGCTGTACTTGATCATCATCCAATTTGCCTGCTGCACTTACCTAACAGTAAATACAACAGCTTTTGAGTTTACTGGCTCTTGCTTCACTTGTTGTTTTTTTTGGTGTGTGGGTTAAATAAGGAATGCAGCCTTGCTTCTAGTGACATAACTCTTCCATACTTTCTTGCAGTTCTACAAAACTGCTTGTCAACAAGGCTAAAAAACAACAGTCCCGGCGCTGATGCTGTGTGAGCGGCAAATGTTTCCATAACACTGTTATATGTCAGAACTTTTTTTTTTTTGCTAAATCCTAATAGTTCACCTACCAAACGACCTTTGTCATCTATTCAGTTTCATGCCTGCTGCTTCACTGACACAATAATGTGCGACATATGCAATGTGTTTGTGCAACTCTACATATGTAAACTTTCTGCAAAACTACTAAAATGATTGCGATCGGGTCATTTAAAGTTCCAAAAAGAGGAAAACTGCTGATTAGTTCAGCTGCTCTTACAGCATAATTGCAAAAATCATCCCTTCGCATTAATAATTCCTCTTTGCACAGACAATCACTGCATGACACTTTAGACACAGTGATGTGTAACTGTCATTATACAAGCAGGATAATGGAATTGCAGTGATGTTTTCTAAGGATGCAAGTTGTACTTTTCAAATGCCAGTTCATCTGTGAATACAATTGTGAGCCTTCTTAAGCTAACAACGGTAGAATAGAACAGAGAAAATCTGATAATTATAGGTTTATAGATATTTGTATATAGTTTACATGTAAAATGTTTTGACTCTCTTCCCTCTTCGGAAATATAAACTAAGATACTGCAGGTTACTGCACCTTGAATAGTTAAGGTTAGGCATTGACCTAGAATGGTTCAGGTTAGGCATTGACCTCGAATGGTAAACACCAATGCTGTAGGCTATATGATTTCTTAGCAAAAATGAATAGTAATTTTAGCTTAACTTAACTTTTCATTTGTGTAACAATATGTTTCTGCTTGAAACCTGCCAGTTTTTGCCATCGACTCTGAGCACAGAAGTTTTAAAAGCAAATTTAAATAACTAAAGATCTGTTCTGTGCTGTTTACCTCAGGTCTCCTGATGATCTATCGATGACATTTAAATTAATACTCATTTGAATATTAGCGCACGCCATCCGTCTTTTCCCATCTCTTTTTAGTCGAGATATTCTCTCCTTTTTTCCCTCTCTCTCTCTCTCTCTCTTCCACTCAGCTTTCTAAAGAGTTTATCACTTCACTGCACCCCAACTGTTCTCCACATGGGATTTTGAGATAATTAGGACTTTTAACTTTACGGGTAAATTAATGTTAATCTTAAAGAGCCCTTTATGAAACACAGCACAAATAAGTAACTTGTGGGACACAGCGATACGCCATCCTAAACTAGACATGTCTTTGACTTGATGAATAAGATGTGATGAGACATGATGTGTGGGATAAATGATCACAGCATCAAAGGTTAATTAAATGAGAGATAATTAAATAAGTGGCTTCTCGGGTGAAAATTGCTCCTCGTGGATGGAGTAGTTAAGGCACCTGAAAGGTATCTGAATGACTTCCACATCAGTTCTCTTCCATCCACAGACTTCTAATTATTATCACAGATGGAGGTGTTCTTCAATCACCTAATTCTGCACCCTGATTAAGCTTGACATTTTACTCCTGAGTGCCAAAGATTTTCTTCATATGTGCAAATGAGTTCAAAATGTCTTCATTATGCAAACAAGGTTGCTAACATTTCAGAGACTGTACAAACATTCACCATACGCATTCTATGTGATAACATGTATAATGATTGTGATTGGGTTGTAACATTGTACAATAAGATTTTTTAGGAAATGATTGATATATCAGTTAAAGTAACAGTTAGTTATGTTATTGATGCTGAGTTTTGCAGAGACTATTACTTGCTGCTCAGACCAGTGTGCAGAAAATGAACCACGCACTGACGGTCTGTTGACAGGAAAATGTTGTCATAGGGTGTGAACACAGGGGGGCAGTATGGAATCATAATCCCTGAGTGACAGCCTTACGCAAATGAGCAGAGTTCAGGCTTTCTAAATCTGATCACAAATGTTTGATCTCTGCCATCCTGCCATTTTCACGTAACCCGATATATTTTTGAGCTGTTTAGACTGCATTTGCGACAAACACTAATGTAATCTTCAAAAAAATAGAGACACAACAAAAGGATGGAAGAATAAATAAATATGATCAAATGAAATAAAAAAAATCCAATCAGCATTTACACTGAATGGCATCTTGCATTCCGAATTCTTGATTTTTGCCTAATTAGTAACTTTGAGCTCACATAATGAGCTCACATAATGTCATCAAAGAGGTTGTTTTTGCTATGTGAATGGTTTACATCTGACTGACCAAGAGACACTCAGAGGGAATGTTCAGCTCATTAGAGAAATGACTCATTGTTTTCTGTCCTTTCTCCACTCCTTCCTTGACTACAGACTTTGGTCACAACCCCTGGGCCTCACCCCTTCCTCCCGCGCTTGTGTGAATAACTCAATAGCTCCCATCCATGGCACAATTAAGGCATTATTACACCCTCCGCTGGACCTCACGCTCCAGGGTGAATCGTGGGGGCAGAAGGGGCCTGGCCCGACCCCCATTTCCATCCCGGCCCACTGCGAAGCCTTGGCTACTCTTATCCCTGACCCATTTTACACTCCCCATGATGCCTCGCTTCTAAACACACACACACAAATGATCTCTCTGACACAGAACACACACACTTAGCCGCCCCCCCCCCTTCGTTGTCTCCATCCAGCAGGCAGAAACATGGCATCGTGAGTCACGTCAGTGCCAGCAGCTGTGCAACGGGCGCCATGTGGGGCGCTCGTTCAGCCAAGCAGTGGGTGGGGGAAGGGCGAGCATCGTTAGGGGTTGAAGGGTGTGTGTGTGGGCACCTCTCCTCTGCCTCTTTCTTTTACCCTTCTCCTCTCGTGGCTCTGCGTGAAGGAAGCCATCTGCCTACTGCCAGTCATCTAAGGCTGCGAGAGCGTCTGTGACACTCACCCACCTCTTCCCCTCACACACAACATGAAATCATGCTGAGATCTACTGCTGTCCATCTTTGGCTTTTTCACTTTTCTGCCTCTAAGTCACTATTTCTCCCAATTGTTCGCTTTTTAATTGTTAGCAAGGACAAGCAATGTTTGCAGCTATTGTCCTTATTCTCGTCACCTTAGACATGCTGTTGTATCGAGTTGTTGTTTGGCTGTTCGCGCTCTGGCATTGTCACGTCAAATGTTTTTCTTTTCGCACACAAAAGAGAATCTCGGCAGTGTTTGTGTCAGCCTCTAAAGAAAAGACGGCTTTGAATAAACTTTAACTGAGAGTTTCATTGGACTTCATCTGCCAGTGCGTCTTCCTCTGAATGTGTTGTGTTCATTATGATGTGTGCATCAACTCTAGCTCAGAAAAAGTAGCCTACTCCAAAATAGTCTATGTATGTAATACGCCATGGGCATTGAGTCAATATCTGTGCAACAGTACCCTCCCAAGCTGATCAACAGCAAAACAAAAACTTATCCTTTTAATCTTTATCATTGAAGCTACTCCAGCCCCTCTCTCTTTACAACATCAGAGACCAAGGTCTTGTTTTTCTGTACTCTAGCTTTGGGAAAGATTTTTTTTATGTCAGTGGATTAACTCAAATAAAGGTCATCACTCTCTTTCATCAAACTGCAATAAACAATGTTTCATCGTGATTTACAGGAATTAACTAGATAAGCTCGGGTTTCAAACAGCCGAGTCTCAAGCTGCCGAAACAACTGCTCGTGTTATTCTCTGAGAAAATATCCCTGTGTCCACTGTCCATGTGTTATTAATATTCATACTCGCTAACATTTTCTTGTATGCTTCCAACTCCAAAAGACGAGTCTGACAAATGGACTTGCGATAGAAGAGAGGCTCGCACTCCAAATGTCACGTCTGTTCCATTTGTTTTGAATGCACTCCAAATGAAAAGCAATTTAGGAGTTCCAACCGTTAGAAAGAGCCCTCACCACTGAAGTGCAAACCAGACCTTAATTAGGAAAATGATGATTGTTTTGTGCACGCGTCCAATTTGCTTTACAACTGGCCGAGCTCCTTCTCTTATACCACCCTCTGACAATTTATATACTTCAGTCTGTCTACATTTGCAAAATGTCAACATGCCAGAGATTAAATTAAAGCAGGTCTCCGTAAAGAAGACACATCTATCACATCATTACTGGCAGGAGATTAACTGGTTGACATTTCTCTCCACTAAATCGTCACAATAGGACCAGATTCAGACGCTTCTCTGTCAACAAGCCCCGTCAAACACACAGAGCATGATGGAGAATATAATTAAGTCAAATATCTGTCACGCATCTGTTTATTTCCCCACAAAGAACTCTAAAAGATTGTATGTTGACTTTGTTTGACTTTGTGCTCAAATGTCAAGGACGCCGTGCAATTATGTTGCTGAAAACGTCCTTTCAGTCAATTTGACCATAAATCAAAAAGTAAGAGCTCAGACACACACAAACACACACACAAACACACGTCTGCGTGTATGCTGAGGCATGTTTAATGATACATGCCCACAGCCCCCATGCCTCACCTGGGATAGTATTCTGCAAATACAGCCAGAATAATTAACAGTCTAATAAGGAAAGCTAATATTTGATCAACCCAAATTGCCCATAGTGTGAGTCCAGTCAACAGCGCTGGAACAAACAAGAGCAAACCTTAACACAGGGAAAGGTCATGGGATCAATAATTCATTTAAGATGCTCCCTGGGATTGACTCTGCAGTCGCCTTGTAATCAGGGGGGGAGATTTATTTATCTTAACCAACTTTAAATCCACATTCCTGCTGCTAGAAAAAACACCGCGCCACCTCGGTCGATTTTCAGTGCCCTCACAAGGCCACGGGATTTTCTGTTTTATTTACCCCCCAGGAGCTGGCGAGGAGCGGCTCTTTAATACTTCAACGGTGGACTAAGCGTTTATTAAGGGAACTTTGTTGAAGGAAAGAAAAGGAAGAAAGGACAAATCCACGGATGGAAGTGTATTTACAGTGGGGATGTACTTTTCAGTTAATATTTGCAGTGTACACCTGCAGGTTTTCTTTGTAAAAACATGTATTACTCTGATGTATTTGATTGAATATCACACAGTCAGATAAAATCGTGAGGTAAATCTTTGGATCTTTTAGAACTACATGTGATAAAGAGTTGGCTGAAGGAACTATTTCTTTTTATTAAATAACACCCTTGTCATGATTTATGTATTCGCTAGGATTAAATGACTCTGGAAAAGAACATGTTTTGCAATCTTTTCAAATATCTATCATTTAGTTAGCAGGGCACTTCACATGTGCAGAGCTCACACTGACTGGATGTCTTATTCACAGACAGAACCACCTCCATTGATTTAAATAATGCAGCCCTGCTGAGTGCAGGCATCTGGAAGCAACGGCGGCTCAAACCTGCTGCAAACCTGCCTGCTCTGAAAGATTTACCAAGTGGCCAATCTAAGAACCACGTCCGGGTGTGAAGATCACCCAAAATGCAATACCTTGAAATAAGCTTACAACTCATTTTGAGTGTTTTCTT
This sequence comes from Sebastolobus alascanus, assembly GCA_916701645.2. Lineage (NCBI taxonomy): Eukaryota > Metazoa > Chordata > Actinopteri > Perciformes > Sebastidae > Sebastolobus > Sebastolobus alascanus. Next base: position 4,647,211 of record CAKAOJ020000068.1, read on the forward strand.
TACAAATTCTGCTCCTCCTGCCTGATGTGCAGTTAGTGGATGAAATGTTATATTCCTACATCCTCTCCAGATTCTACGTTTCTCTAAAAGACAGATGCTGGTTGAGTGAGTTTTCCGCTGAAACAGCTGTCCCTAATAAACAAATGACTATAAAAGGAGGCATTTCATAGGCAATTGCATCAAGGAAGCAGCAGTGTGGAGTTTTGCTTCAACATGTCACTCAACTCACTTTCCAGCTTGCTATTAGACCATATGGTTTACAGTTTGGAGCCCATAAACAAGTTTGACTGACAATTCAAACAGACTGTCAAAGCAGAGAGAATCTTAGTGTAAATGTTGGCAGACACACAATGACCTCGACAAAATCATGTTAGTTTAGTAGGAGGGATTTGAATGACTTCACATGTGTTACTCAGCCTGTTCGCTCAGTACCTGCTATTACTTTCTCTCCCTCGCCATGTAAATACCTGCCTGTAGATAATTTTGTAATAGAGTGCGTCGGTGCGCCAAACGCTTAGTCTGCCATTCGCTCTAAATGTGTGCCTTTGTTAAATTGGATTCCAAACGCAATTATCTGCCAAGGTAATTCATGACAGAGTAGCCTGCCGTTACTACTCATTTGAAAGGACGCAGAGTCATTTATGTGTCATTTTGGAACAATACTGTATCTCTTGGAAGAGGTGAGGGCCGCGGGGAGCTCAGCAAGCTCTTTACTTTGTCAGGAGAGGCGGGAATGAATGATTAGTGCCTTCCAATAACTAGTTCCAAGGAGAGCGTTTAAAGCAGTACTGTAAGCAAATGTTTGGCCTAGATCTGTTTAGTAATGAGCTGGATCTCCGTGATTAGTCAAATCCATCACAAATGGTGCTATTTGTATAATGTTTGCACAACACACACATTTTAATTCAGCATGGGGAAGCTTTTCCAGGGAAGTCATGTAGCTGGCAGATGGAGTCTCAATATCAAGACCAGACTGGTTATAGCACTTGCTTTGAGGTAACCTACGGCGAGTCCTTTTTCTGTCTGGGTTCTAGTTTTGATGTGCAGCAGAGAAATGCTTACTTTTTTCTTCTAAGCCACGTAGCGTTCACGAATCGGAGAACTGTTTCTGATGCGAGAGTTCAAGAATGCTACGTTTCCATGCAGCCTGCGAGTGGATTAATCCAGCTAAAGAGTAATTGCCCTTGCATTGTATTGACTCTATGCATGAGGGAATTCAAATCACTTTAAAGTTTCAGTTCTGTAGGATTGGAGCCAGTGCTTGAGACAAGCTGAGGTGTTTATGTGAGTTCATTTAATTTGGAGTAAGACTGCAATGGTCCTATTAATGGATTAAAGGACTGCGTGTAAATGTAATTGTGTGAATCTGCTGACGGCCCAGGGAAAGATCAGAGGGGGAAGTGAAAAAACAGCCCACTTTCAACAAATACTGTAAAAGTACGCTTGAGGCTGGCACAAAACAGCCACAGTAGTTGATCAGTGGCCGACTACAACAGTGAGGTAGTGATGGGTGAGTCCAGCCCGTTCTCATTCCCAGGGCGTCAAATACCGACGCTTTGTCACACCCCTCGGCGTGTGATACCATCACATTCTCATCCTAACAAGTCACATACCGCATCTTTGTCACTCCCCTTGGCGTCACTTTAGTTTTTAGGAAAGAAATACATGGTTGTGCTTAAAACTACTACGTTTGCACAGTGAAAATGACACTGACCGTTATAAACACGGGACACGAACAAACAGCCGATTGTAACGTGACACACAGGACACGGGCAGCGGTCTCCTGGATGAAAGCCCTGTGTTGTTGGACCCATCAACCTCCCGCACGCCCAGTGTGCGTCTTTCGCCCTTTAAACTACGTCACCACACTTCCGCCGCACTTTCTCGGAGCGTTTACTGTTGCCGCGGATGGGTTTACATTACAATTAATAGAATGCCCGGTGCGTTTCATACCGACGCTAAAGGGTGCTGTATGCAGCGTTAACGAACGTCGAAGACTGTGACAAAGCCTCGAAATTTAACGCCCTGGGAAAAAAGAACGGGCTGGTGATACCGACGCACAAGGTCCAAAAAACACAGGGCTTTCATTCAGAAGACGGTTGTTTGTGTCCCGTGTGAAACCAACAACATGTTGTTGTCTTTTTGTTCACAACATTTCATTTTCACTTTACAAACAGTAGTTTTTAAGCCAAACCATAATGTTTATTCCTAAACTTAACAAAGGGGTTTTGTTGCCTAAACCTAATTAAAGTTGAAGTAGGCGAGATTGGAGCAAATATGATTAAAAAAAGTTATTTTTATAAAACGGTCACTATATCGTGACAGTAGTACATGAAACAGGTAACCTGAAAAAAATCATGTGCCTCTGTGTCCTCCGGTGCTCCTAACGGCATCTGCAAGATTTCACACACCGGAGGAAAACAAGCAGTAAGAGCTGATCTTTGGTCTGCTGTCAATCACTCGCGAACTCCGACCAAATGGTCAAACTAGGCAGCGCTGATCAAATATGAATCAATATTATGTTACTGTAATGCCTATTTCTCGCCTAAAATGTTTTCAGAATCATCTTGTAGTGTACTGTTTAGCTGTAAAATGAGAAAGTTTGTGACGCCGCCGCCATTGTGAAATCTGGTGAAGGAATGCCAAGTTCCGGTCACATGACCGGAGCACAGCCAATAGGAACGCTCTCTCAATGAAATGACCTGTGATTGGTCAAAGTCTCCTGTCACGGGCTAGATTTTTTAAAGCCTGAAAACAGAGCCATGAGGAGGAGCAGAAGTCTACTTATCTCTCAGAACACTTGAATTACAATATGCTGAAAGGTTATTACGGAATTTTTGCCCGATGGTGCCAAAAATATACTGCCTGCTGCCATTTTACGTGTTCTTGATTGAATTCACAACATTAATCATAGTTTGACGCGCTGGGCTTCCCAGTGCGTTAGAAAATGACGCCAAGGGGACCTGACAAAGCGTCAGTAGACTGTGTGATGAGCTGAGATGAGAATGTGTTGATGAGACAGGCATGTGAATGTGTGATTGTCTCTATTCTTGTGCCGTAACACCTCGGCTGTTGCTGTAAAATGTGTTGTTTACAACCCTTATTCAGCATCCTCTTAGTTTCATCCTCATTCTTTCTCTCTAATGTCATGTTAACTGGTGCAAATCCCAGAAATGGAGCTACATTTAGTTTCAACTGAAATCTAGACCACATGGACATGCTAAATACACCTACACAAAATTTCCTCAAATTGGAATTTGTCAGCATTGCCAATATACAGTAAGTGGGTCTTATGTTTGTCACAAGGCGCTAACTTTGAAGACAGGACACAACACAAGCAAAAAGCAGCAGAAAATATGCAATTTTTTTAGTGTAAATTGAGTTAAGGTGTTATTTAAAGTGACAGGACTTCCCTGTCTGTGTCCTGTAGCCGACCATCCTCCTGGCAAAAGCCTGAGCTGCTGCATCACACCTGCCTATGGGCCTGGATAATTGGACTGTGCCATTCTGCTACAGCCAGAGGGGTGTTCTCAGGAGCCACTTCATCTATGCCACACCTATTAAAAACGAGGAACGTCTTCTCTCCCCTGCAATCTACTACAGATTGGTCTGTATAGACTATATAATCCTGCAGTTAGGAGCTGAAGGCAGTGTCTCTTGGTCAGAGGAGAGCTCACTATGATGTTCTGTTTTGTTGAGTTATGCTTAGGCTCTAGATCTTATCTCTTTTTGTCACTTTTGCTTAATTTTGTTACCCATCTTAAATTTTGCAAATATTTTGGGTGAATAAAAACCCTATTTTTTTCACGTTTACCTGCTCTCCCAGTTTTATGTGCACATTTTTCCACTAAATTGAATACTTAATATACTTTCATTTTAAGTTTGAAATATTTATCAGTTGGTTTTTGATGAAGGTTGGTCATTACAGAAAATGTACAGTAAACCTGAGTGAAGCCGAAACGCAACATTTCCAACCTACAAAAGTACTATCTCCCTCTCAGTGAGACTACTGATCAGAACTGATTGTGGCTGAAGGCTTCGAGTTTGTGAATACAGCCTCTCAGTCTCTACAAATATCCTCCTGAACTGATGTGTTCATGTAGCAGTAAAAGCATCCCATGTTAATCTCACTCAACATCTCATTCATTCCCAGTGACAGACAAGAGTGCAAAATAAACACAAACTCAAACATCATTTTTATTCTCCAAATATACAGAGCAAAAGCATCATAGATTCACAGACCAGTACAGTTAAAATACAACCATTTTTCTTTTTTTTCTTAGATACAGAGGGCCACTGCCTGAAAATAGTGGTTTACCCAGTAATTTACATGTTGTCTTTTCATTACAATTATGCTTCACTATTTATACAAACTCTCGAAATGACCGTCTAAGTTAGGTACTTTTTCAGACCTGGGTCATGTAGTATTTGCAAACTAGTTTGCTTCAATTGGAGTGCAGAACGATTCGACCAATCACAGAGAAGCACGCTCATTTGACTTTCAAATGCTTTTCTGTGATTCTTTCAGTCTTCTGTGACTTATGGTACACTGTATGCTGCAAACCAAACCCCACTGATTCCCCGTGTGCCCTGCAGGCTGAAGCAAACTCTGAGGATTATTTGCAAATACTATTTAGTCCAGGCCCTTTTCCTTACAGTTCTTAAAGTACTAACAAGGAATTGATTGGTAGAAAAGAAAAGAAGTGAGAGAGAAAGAGAGAAACAGAGTGATAGAAAGCATTTACACAGTAAAGAAAGGGTTATTTTGATCAATTCAGTGTTTCAAATGGCATCCTCCCTAATGTGTTCCATCATGGACACTTATCATACAATGAGGGAGACATAGAGAAATAGCCTTATGTAAACCACCCTTTGCAGGCATAGGCGAGATATTGGCAGTACTAATGTTCAGCGGTTCTTTATCCATTTTTTCCCAGTTTATTCAGACCAAGCAAAAGGTTTTGTGCAGTAAACAAATATAATATAGCCAGTGGGCAGAGAAGCCTTTACAAACAACACATCTTCACTTCACACTGCTCATAACCTCTGTCCCTCACCTTTGAAATGTCCTTATCCATTGCACTACAGGCCAGTCTTTAGTATCTCTGAATAATATAGACTACCCTGCATTCTCGGCTCCGAAAAGGGCTGCTTTGTTTTATCAGGAAAGGGCAGCAACCCCTTGTAATTGTTCCGGGTCTTTGTGTTTATTCATCTGTTATGTCCTGGCATCTGTGCAGCGCTCGTAGCCAGGCAAACAGGCGCCGCCAGCACCAGCCGGAGAGGCGTCCACAGGTGAGCGGGGCAGACTTTGTCCCCACATGGGCTTTGATTCCCAAAGACTGACATGGCACTCGCTTCCTGTGGTACTCTCATGCCCACTGTAGCTGCTGCCATGAGGGGGGTGGATGGGACAGAAGGCTGGCCTATCAAATATTTATCTGTTTGCTGTGCAGTGTGCAGATTCTCTGGACTGGGAAAATGCATTATGTTTGGATCAGTGCTGGAGCTGCATCAGATAAGTAAAAGTGGACCCTTCGGAGGGGAAAGCAAATTTGTTTTGTTTTGAGGGAGAGACACGCTGCACGTCTGCATTCTGATAACTTTTGAATGTTGGACATGTTTGAAATCTGAAGCTGTGGATGTTAAACGATGCATAACATATGCAAATAATAATAAAAATGTATCCTGTCCCATGCAAACTAGATCACACTGGAATTGACTCCTGCCGATATCAAGGTGAGAATTTGCACTCATAACTGCTGAGAAAAATGTATTAAAAAAAAAACGGCCCAGGCATACTTGACAGTCATCATGGTGCCAAATGCAATATATTGCTGGGCATCTGGACATCTCTCAGAAGGGCTGAAGGTATAATAACCTCTTACTGCATCTCACTTCAAAGCTGTCCCAGCTAAGCTCAGCTTCTCATCCTATAGCCTCCCGTGTGCTCGGTGTGCAAAGCGCGAGTTTCCCCCCCGTGAGATCTGGGGGGGAAGAGAAACTGCTCACACAAGCCTTTCATGGAATTTGTGGGAAACAAGTGAGGTTGATGAAATTTTTTGGAAGGGAAACAAAGAGAAAATGATTGTCTGGCGTACAGTTTGGATGCCACGTGGATTTGCGGAGCTCTAATACAGCGAAATCGGACTGAGAGAGAAAGAAAAGCCAGGAGAAATTATATACAGAGAAAGACAGCATTAGAGATTTATATACAGTCTGCTAAGTGCCAAACTGGATTATCAGCGTTGAAACAGAGCTTTTTGTCTTAAGCTGTACAATGGGCGCCAATCCATTTGTAAAATTAGAGTCCAAACCACTGCCACTCAAGTGGAAAAGCCCATTCAAATGCCCTGAATATAATCTAACATAAAGTGCTTACAACAACAACTTGCTTTTGTTGGAAATGCCGTCCTTGTTTTTTTTCTGGGTTGTTTCAGGCTCACTTCATCCCAATTGACTGCTCCGCTATGGAAGATACTGAAAACGACCTAATTAGATAAGATACACTGTAACCTAATATACTTTCTGTCACATTACAGTTTGATTTGACAAAACAAAAGTGACACTGGCATTGTGAGCGCACTGTTTTACAGCAATCTGCGGTTATTTTCCAGGAACTCCTCTTTACCCTTCAAAGAACTGATCAAATAACAAACAAGCTGATTCTATAAAGTATGGCTGGAACTCACCTTGAAAGACATATGAGGCTTTTGATGGCTTTAATCAAATGTGATGTAATGTATGATGTGACTGCGGCTGTTACAGAAAGGATCCATGTTTACTGTAAATGCTTGTCCTTATTAGAGGGCCTGCTTAAGGAGACAGCAATGAGTTGTGATCACAATGTTTTTTGGGTTAACATCATCAACTTATTTAGAGGTCCAAATCTAACCGGGCATAAGGTTTGATCACACTGAGATGTGTCGCTGGAAAGTCTCCAGCAGCAAAAAACATTGTTTTCCTATACGCCTGCCGTGCGCTGCTCTCTGGCGCCGTGTGTCGCAATTTTCTAGTGGTTTATTTAGACGCGCTTAAAAGTTCTCAACTTTTCAGCATCAGGCACGGAGTCGCACCGCTCATCAGTGTCACACTTGACCCAGGCAGCCAATCAAATCAAGCGAGAGGTGGGCTTTACTACTCTACCACTTCCTTCTCCTGTTTTGATGCCTGTAGATGTGGTGAGAGGGAATTCATATCTCATGTTGTGATAGTTTCTTGTAGGCTTAGAGAGGAAAAGACCACATTTTCCCGTTAATCACATTTGATCATCAATCCTTTTGCCCAATTGCTTTGCAGTATCTGCACTGTGCACACATCTGCATTCGGATTCCCGGTGTTCAGTACTGTAAAAAAAGCAACACTCCCCAGTCGTTACTTTGTTCTGCCTCCAAACATGACTACGACTCTCCTGACAACAGGCTGAAATTTTACGTTGAGTATGAACGTTTGCGTAGCTGCAAGTTAAATCACTACTGTCTCTACTCTCAACTAAAACAAATACAGTGTCAGTGATTAAATAATAAATCCAATCTCATATATGTCACATACAGTGCAGAACAGAATAAAAGAAAAAGATGCACTTGATAAGAGTCAGTGTGACACCATCAGTTCCACGGTAGCCAAAAAAATGAACAGCAGAGAGCAAAATAAAACACGTTTTCTAAATTTGCTCTTCATGTCCCTTGATGACCGGCACGATCACAGGTAGGTATACAGTCAGGGTGCACTGAGCTCCAGTGTCAACATTGATATTGACAATAGCGATGGGATAACCACACAATAAGAAGCTCAGCTAAAATATAATGTTTACATTTCATTTGACAGGTAACCTCAAGTATATGGCTGATGATCTGCGGCGTTGGCAGGAGAAACTCGTAAGTGCAACACACGTTGCAGTTTGTGGGCTTTCCTGCCGCACGCCTTGGAACTGGATCTGGCGCGGTAAACATCGTATAGGACGCAGCTCCCCATCAACAGAAGAGTGATAGTGTATGTCTATCACGCTTAGTGAAAGTTTGTATTGGCACAGATCAAACAGACCCTCAAGGCAAAGTAGATATGGACAAGAAGAGGCGCTCATGTCTCATTTAGAGTCCTCCGGGAGGGAAATAAGAGTCAGAAATTAGATGCTAGAAAAGAAATTACAGTCACGTATGTACACTGATATTCTTTCTGTGTCACAGTAAAATAATGACTCAGGGATTTAAAATGAGATCTCAGCCCCTCTTTATCTGCCCAGCTCTGTGGCCCAGATACTGCTGCGGAGAGAGAAAAAAAAGCAGTCATTCTTTTAAACGTTCCAGACGTCTGTGGGCACATGGAGAAAGTTTTCTTCCACCTACAGAGACGAGTTTCAACAAGCCAAGCTTAACATACTGTGTTTGAACGGAAGGTGGGGAGAGGAAAGAGTTATTGCTTTAACAACTAAAAACCACATGCACATTCATTTTTGTGCTTCAAAACTACAACAGAGCAGCAGGACATTGGCTGGCACTCATTATCGTGACGTTCGTGCTGAGTGCCTCAACACTCGTACGACAATCTCAGTTTTTTTTTCTGAATGACAATCTTCAAAATGCAAAAATGGTCTTTGCCAGGGGAGCTGATTGTCACACAAAGCCTTTGTAGTATTCCTGTCCTCTGCTGACAATTCCGCTGCAGAAACCGAGTATTGAATGTTCGAATTCCAAACTTGTGTTTGTCTCTGTGTTGGCAAATAACCTCTCTGTGGCACGATTCTGATTATGGGCTAAAAAAGGAGGTGGCTGATGAGTTAAGCGTGAGGGAATTATAAGGCTTCTTGATCCACTTTTTGGGACATTGAGAAGTCTGAACAAATCACATGGTGTATTAAAGCCAACCAGCATCCAGAGGAAACAGTAACATTGTTACTTTAGGGGCTCCTGGGAGCTGATTCTGTCACAGTTTTACAATCCCGGCTGCTTGTTACACCCCGACCAAATCCCTCCCTGGTGGTCAGACGTGGGTCTGCATGCGCTTCTGGAGCGGCCGGGTGAGGTCTGAGTTCTGCGAGGAGGACTGGGAGTAGTGGGAGGAGGAGGAGGCCGACGCCTTGCTGTCTTTGTCGAACTGCACGTAGCCGTCCGGCTTACTGTAGCTGCTGACGCTGCTGTCACACTGTGTGTCGATAAAAGAGCTGGAGTCGCTGAGCGAGCCGCGCTGGAACTCCCGCTCGCACAGCTCGATGGAGCTGCTGCCCATGCCCAGCACGAAGCGCTGGCTGTAGTCATAGAGACGGTTGGGACCTGCTCCCAGAGTGGAGTAGATGTTGGTGAAGGACATGCCCGTCGGTACCCGCTGCTTACCCAGGGTTCCTGTGTTGGTGGGGTTCCTCACCTCAGTGGACTGATTCCCAGCCATGGTAGGCGTATGGTGCTCCTTAAAGGTATTGACACTGTAGTAGCCATTTGTAGGGTCCTATTAAAAACACAGAAAAGAAAGATTTTTATTATCATTTTTATTTTTTCTAGGCTACACGTAATAGCAAATTAAAATCGGACAAAGAGGGGTAAAAGAAAACCATCCGCTTGCATTTTTCTTGTAATCGTCTCAAAGCTCAACGGGAGCCAAGGTCAAACTGACGGTAATTACCTTTCAATTTTTCTGAATAAATAAGGAAACAGGCTGCTGTGTACATCATGAGAAAAAACACAAACAGCGGCAAAGCTTATGCTAGGATTTACTCAGCCCCCACGCTAACCTTAAAATCATGTTTCTCGCTAATTAAGCGGGTCTTGATGATTCATAGTGTGGCATCCAACGTGTCACCGCAAAGTTCACTCACATAGCAGCTTTAATTGGACCTAAACGGATTGTAGTGTCTGTGATTTCATGTTTGCACTTAAATGGCTTCTGATGCTACAGCTGTTTGTCTGCTAGGCTGCAGGCGCCGTGCTGTTGCTAAGGGTCCAGTTAGGGCACTGAGTGTGTGTGTGTGTTTTCATGTCCTCTTGTCAATGTATGTGAATGTCAAGCACAGTGAGCGAGGTGGCAAATCCCAGAGGAAGAATGTTCATAATGGGAAAATGAGAGAGGGAACCTGAGAGGATTCTCGTTATGCTTGTCATTATCAGACAGGGAGATTGTTTGCGTCTGGCCTTCATCTCTTGTTCAGTCCCCCCTCTGCTCTCGCCTTGTGCACGCTGTCATTAACTGGGATCAAAAAAATCCGTCCCCAGAGGGAGCAGGTAAACAGGCAAACAACAGAAGCACACTCCAGGGAGCCAACACCAACATCCGTTTGGACAAAAGGACTAATGAACAGGTCACGATTTGTTTCTGTGGCACCTATAAGCTCCGGTACGCTGCAGCAGAGTCTGAATGGACACCACCTACGTCCCCTCATATAGGGTCAGAATGGTGATGCCGTCTTTGTTAAATATAAACTGCAGTGTGAGAACTCATCGACAGTCTTGCTGACAAGAATTCAGGTCAGAGGTGGAATAAACACCTGCTGAGATAATCCGCTGTGCTTGATTTACCGATGCATTTACATGAAACGCACCAAGGGGGTTCTTCTTAAGGGATAGTAAACACATTCACCGCATATTGGAATAACTTTAACAGCAACTTAGACATAAATATTGAGAATTTGTCTTGTATAAGAACAGGATGTCGAAACAAGTTGCAGAGAGGCTGTTTCAGTGTATTTAACATTTAAAGGAACAATGTGTAACATTTTCTATTAGCAGAAATGAAATATAATATTAATAACAATGTTTTCATTAGTGTATAATCACCTGAAACTATTAATCGTAGTGTTTTTGTTTGCTTAGAATGAGTCCTTCATATCTACATAGGGAGTGGGTCCTCTTCATGATTCACCATGTTTCTACAGTAGCCCACAATGGACAAACCAAACACTGGCGTTAGTGAGAGCCTTTCACGTTTTTACGTTACTTGAAAGCCACCGTAGTTCTCCGACACACTTGTGAATCTGTTTTAACGTGAGCCGCAGAGTGTAAAAACATAGTACCGCCAGCCGCCGTCTGACTTCCGTTGCTCCTAAAGTAGTGTTATTATGGTAAGGATGACCTTTGAGCGAGGCGAACGGCATTACCATGGTTTTGCATTCGGCGGGTCACGTTACCGCAGTCTTGGAAAGGGAGGAGTGAGCGGAGGGGTACTCAGTTGGTTGCAATCTGCAACCGCACCACTAGATGTCGTCAGATCATACACACTGTACCTTTAAGGACAGACCACAGTGTATTTCTGATTACATTTAATTTAACTTTTGGTTAATGCACAAAATAATATGCCACTCCGACAATTTATTATATGCACTAACTTTATATTTACTAATTGTTTCCAGTGATTTGATTAAAAAAACAGTAATTTTTCTACTTTTGACAGTGGAAGTGAAAATATGAGCAAAGCAACAGCCATATTTTGCTTTTTACATATAAGCTATAACCCTCAATGAACAGAAAATGAACAATATAGTGTATAGTAGTGTATTGCTGTTCATTGTCGCAAGCAATGAGTAATTGACTAATTTGAATGGAACCTTGTACAGTAGTAATTGTAGTTTCAAAGGTTGCTTTACAATGGTATAATAATGCACACATAGAAGAGAAGAGAAGGTGTCCTTTACTTGAAGTTAGCCCATCAGGGAGTGAAAGGGGGATTTAAACATGAATCTGAACAATCTGCCAAATCGCATGCAGGTCATTTATTGCAAGAGTTACAAGTGGTAAAGTGCTTTCATGTGCAATGGGAGAACTGACGGCAAAGCGCCTCGTCTGTACTGACTGATCCATTCATTGCCATGTAAATGGGCGGACAGCTATAAATGGCACTAAAGTCACTTTTATTATATTCATTGAATCCCGGCTTCACTGAATGAGACCCATTTGGTTGGATCTGACCAGAGTGACAGTCTTTTTTTTCAAATGTACAGATCCAGCCTGCATATAGGCTCCAATGGAGCAGCTTTATTGATATCAAAGGATGTCCACATGGAGTGGATGTCATTGATCAAACGGTGGAGGGAGAGCATGCGGTCAGACTCATATATCGAGTTTCTAAATATAGCTTTATTGTCTTTTGTTACCTGCCACCAGAGGGGACGGAGCTGGGCTGTGACTCACACTTTGTTTACTCTTTCTTTCTCACATGCTGATATCCTATTTGGTGGTGATGAGATTAAAATGAGCTGCATACTGTAGCTGGTTGTTAAGATTACATCATTGAGCTTTTACACAGTGACCCAAAGGGTTAATATAGACACAGTGTGATGTAGATAACATGATGAGCCTCTTATTGAATGTACTTTACCCTCAAATGAACTACAGTGGTGTGTTTCTGTTATAAGGTCTTGTGACTTTTTAGAATTATAGATTGTTTCTGACTAATATTAAAGAGGACCTATCATGCTTATTTTCAGGTGCATACTTGCATTCTGGGTTTCTACTAGAACATCTTTACATGTTTTAATGTTCAAAAACCTCTTTTCACCCTCCTGTCAAATCCTGTCTGCTCTGATTGGTCAGCTGTTCCACTGTTGTGACTGGTCAACCGAACTAAACTCTTCGAACTCCGCTCCAGCTCCCCTCTAAGTAGCTTTGTTTGAGGGCATGCCAAACTTGGTGACATCACCACGTTATAGCAGAAAAGGCGGGACTTCAAGAAAGGTGTTTCAGGGAGTTCAGGAGCAGTGTTTCTGTGGGGGAGAGTAACTCCCTTTGGCGTGGACTTTGGGCTTTGTAACTTTGCAGACCTTTAACATACACAAAAACTATATAACACACTAAAGAAAAGGGAAAAAGCCCAAAAGCACAATAGGTCCCCTTTAAAAAAGAAAGAGAAACACACTACATACTACATAATGTCTTCTGATAGTGTGCACTCAACAATATATAAGAAAAATAGGGTGAGTAGAGAAAAGGTATTTAGTATATGGGTACGAAAAAAAGGAGGACCTGAGTCATTTATTTAAAAACCGGGAACATTTGAGAATCTAACAGTAATATTGGAAGACTTCACAAACACAGCCGTACTACCTACAGTAATTCTGCACTGAAATTACAACACTGGGACCAAAAGGAGCATCATTATTAAAGTTGAAACAAACTGTGAATTCTCCTGGGCAAGACTGTTCTTAATAGACTGGAGGAGTTCAGGAGTTTATCTGCAGGTTCAATGGTTTCGATTTGACAGATAGCACATTAATGGGAACAGAATGTTGCTTTAAAGAAAAATATTTTGAAAGAGACAAGCATATTCCAAATTGAGTATTTAACAATGGTACACTACATCACTAAAAGGAGTAAGAAATGCTGCTGAGAGAAAATCAGAATCAGTGTTCTCCCAGTCCTATATGTCCTTGAAAACTTTCCAATCCCATCTATATGGTGTAAGTAACACTTTAAGTAACTTCAATAACTGCTTAAGGGCCAACCAGCCTTTAATTTCTTGAACCGCCTTTGATGAGAGACTAATTAATAAAAATCAGACCTCTAACATGAGTCATTTTGCCTCTGGATTAATCCTTGGAAAATCATGTGTAGCAGGAGAAGGATTAATGCTTTTCTGCTATTTTGGTCCCCAGAGTTAAAGACCACCCTCTACCCCAAAGGCGCTCTCCCTCTCACCACCTTTTACTCGCCCTCACGCGGTCTCTGTTCACGAGTCGTACCTTAATATGCTGATACTCCTTCTCTTCCTCCTGTAATACCTCCAGCTGCTTCAGAACAGACTCCTGCTGGAACTCTCCTCGTTCAACCTGCAGAGAAATCAAGAAAAGCAGATACAAAGAGTCTGTGTAGTTTCCGAAACTCCTCCACTCAGAGTAAAAAGACATTGTGAGACGGAAGGATTTTACTTTCATCACTTGTTCTTCTTTTCTAATATCAGTCAGATGTGTTTCACCTTCACTCAGGGCTGGCAGGGAGCATTAATAATGCATCCGTGAATATCTTTTATTTATCTTAACAGAATGCAGATTTGTAAGGTAGCTAAGCTCATTTCCCTGCGCTAACATCAAGTACCGACTGTATTAAGTGTTTTTGAAAGAAAATGTAAAACCTCACACTGCAAATAGCCCAGCCCTGGAGCAAGCTGCATGATAACCAAAACACTGGTACAGCTCCAAAGAGGAAACAGCTCTTTGTGTGTCTAGAAGGCATGTAGATACAGAAGTACACCCACTGTAGGATTACCCAGTATGCATCAGCATCTGCATAGATACAATGTATTGGGGTCTGTTTTGCTCATAGGACTTGTGGCATCATATTGATAAATATAGCCCCTATGCCTTGACTACAGCACATATACAATCTAAATGCATTTCTGTTCTTCCATTACTCATTTAAATAAACATAATTTATATGATAATATATTCCACAGGAAATAGCAATGACAATAGTAAAGTACATTCATTATGTTACTGGCAGCTTAAAGCTAGGGTTGGTAATCATCTTCAAAAACATTTTTGGTTATATTTGTGGAAATTCTCATTACATCCCGACGGCAATCAATAAATCAAATGCTCTGAAAAAAAAGGAAAAAAAAAAAAACTATCTGTATCTGTGGCTGTCACAGGACTGTAATAAACCTGTCCAATCATTTCATTCGTCCCAAATGAAATTATTTGACGGGCTACCTGCCTGTGTACCAACCTATCTACCTACCTGTGTTTGCTGTTTACGTTCATAACGATAATTTTGGGGGAGTGGCTTTAGGGGGAGGCCTGTAGGGATGGACTGTCAGTTTTGCCAACTCGTTAGATTTACTGACTTTTGGAGCGAGTGCTGCTAGCTACTTTGACTCTACTCTGAGCTGAGACTCCATTTGGAGCAGACACATTCACTTTCACTTTGTAGAGTCCGTCGTTCGACTATATATTGAAAACACGCTGCTGATACACATCATTTCTTGGTTCACAAGTTTTAAAAAATCATGCGTACTCTTGCTAGTTTCTCAAGATTACCAACCCTAGATTTAAAAAGGACAAAAATGAATAACAAATGTTGAGATTGTATTTCTGAAAACAGGAACAAGAAGTGAAAAGTAGTATGTTGCGACACTCACACTCACCATCAGTTGTTTCATGGAGGTGTGTTCTTCGTTTTCCCGTGCTGCATTGTGGTCTTTGTGTACAATCTCCACTCGGATGTCATTTTTCGCCGACACGACTCCTTTCAGATCTGGCAGAAACACACGACACGCATATCTCAATAAGCTGGAAGAACACCATTCTGTATTTGTTGACATTATAATTTCCCCTCAGTGCAGTTTGCAGTATTGCAGAATTTAGCAAAAGATCCCTGGGTTTTGGTTTGTGAGAGCTCCCCCATTCCCCCCGAAAACAATACACAGCATTATTAATCATTCGTTTCCTGCCAACACACAAGATTATCTTTTTCTGCATACATATGCAATCTCACACAGCCTTCCCGGTGGCTCATTCTGTTTGGGACAATGCTGATGATACTGTCATATAACAAAGTCTTACTTTCTGTCTTAATTTTGCTTGCAAGTTCTCTCTGGTGAGCACAGATGGAGACGGGCAGTGAGGGCATAACCAGGTGCGCTTCCTCTGTAGTATACAGACAATAGACATGCTGAAGGGACCAGTAGCACAAATTGGTTCTTGGATAGAGACAGTGGCTGACTGTCTCTAACCTGAGTCACTTGGTACATGGGTGGGTGGCAGTGAACATAGCGCAGGATGTAAATAGCCTCAAAAGCGAATGCAGCCAGACTGAGATTGCATGAAATGAGCCCTTATAACAATCTGGCTATCTCTGCACCACAAAAAGATGTCCATCTCAACATGCGGTTTAATCGCAGTGTGACACTATGTTCCAGCAATTTATCTTGTGTAAGAAATTTCTTGAAGCAGCTGACAACCAAAATCTCGCATCAGATTAATGAAAACAATGTCTGTATTTGAATAGATGGACATTTTTTTTTTTTGTCTAGTGTGCTTGCTGGGCGATACAGTACTTTAGCATGCATGCTTCAGTGGATGTAACAGGAGGAAGAGGAGACGTACTTCTCTGGGAGCGGGTGCAACAGAATGCTCCGATGGTGCCCATGAGGACAATGAGGGCCACAAAAGCTCCCACAGCAATGCCGATGATCACAGCCACTGGGAGAGATTCTGCAGAGAGCAACAAAGAGAAATGTCCTTCTACGATAACACACGACAAACATCTCAAATGCACATTAAATTCAATACAGGGTGCTTGACAGAGAGTACAGAACGGCACACAATTATAATGTGTAGGCCATTTCTCTGTCAGGCAGCAGACACACATGCTCCTCATCTCTGCCTCTTTTCTGTCTCTGCTACAAACAGGAACTAAGGGAAGATATGCTATATTGCATCCCTCTAAGTGACTTTGACATTATCCCCGAGGCACAAGGCTATATGAAATAAAAAATATACAGTGCCACACATAAAAAAGAAGTTCTGCACTACAAGTTCAAACAAAAACGAATTACCAAACCTTTTGTTATCAGTGTGGGCAAACATTTTCCTACTAATATTGTCTCATTATCCTACTGTCTAATAACTTTTAATTCACACTCATTTAGCCTAATAGGAGCCTTTCACCAAGGGCTTTTATTTTCATTGAGTAGAGCGCAAGACTGTGTGCATTAGTTTAAGCATAATCATGTTTGTGTGTTTCTGGGAGGATGTTATAGTGCATTTGCGACTGGGAAGAGATTAAACCTGCATCTATATGCTGCTCCGACATTAAAGGTTCTCATTAAAGCGCACTTTAATGACCTGAGTTACCAGCCCACGTTTATGACCTTCTCGCATTTTAAACAAATGCAAAACAACCAAGTGCTCTTCCTACACCATTAAAGCCTGTTTAATGTCTTCATTGATCAATGTCAGTTTCACATAAGCAGCTTATAATTTATCATTTGCGATAAGTGGAGAGAAAACACAGCTTCCCCTACGGCAGAGGGGAAAAGGTCAGCAGATAGAAGGTATTCATTTTTTAAGCAATAGAAATAGAGAATGTTTTAAGTCTCTTTTGCATAAAGAAAGCAGGAGGCAAAATGTATTTTATATTCAGTGTGCAGTGTATGCTAAGGGTCATCAGTTCAAATGACCAGGGAGTTGCGTTTTATGTTAACACAGGAAACTAATTTGTCAAGGTTTTATCTGTGTCATTATCACATTTACTGTACATCAAACATTTCAGAATGTAGGCCATGCAACTTTGTCTTACCATCTTGCACTTCCAAGTTGGTGAAATGTTAACTGTGTGTTAAATGTTAAAATCTCAAATTGTGTTCATGTACATAGCTGTTGTATCAAAGTAAAAATGAACCATAGTATAATTTACTAAGAACATCTATTACATATTTGTTTTTATTTGTTATTGTGCATCAACATTATTCAATATTGTTCATTATGAAATCCCACCTCATGCATACTAAAGCACATTCACACACAAACGCACCAACCCAATCACACACGTTAGATGTACAGTCACAAGCTCACAGACACAGGGAGGGAAAAACCATGGTGATGCCCACAAAGCACTGCAGCTTTGTCACCATCTATAGCACTATTTAGAAAACCACAGTCGCGTGATGTGAAGAAGAGGAAGGTGAAACCTGTCGAACCTTGGCTCCCACCTTGTTCCTTAAGGCGTATGATCTCGGTGTCCGAGCCAAAGCTGTTCCACGCCGTGCAGTTGTAGATGGTCTGGAAGTCAGCCGGGACGATGTTACTCATGGTCAGCGTGGAGATCACTCCTTCCTCTGTGGTGACGGTCTCCACGGTGTAGCGGCCGGACGTTCCAGACTCCAACACGGTTTCCTTCCATGACCAGGCCTGAGAAAAGACAGAGGGTATAGAGGTTGTACGTGAAGTTTTTGACCATTAGTGGTGCTGTAGAGCAATGTTTTGATGCGTGTGTCCCTGTATTGTTTGTATCTCGTGTTCTACATGTAAGCGCACAAGGACGTGCAATGCATAAGAACTGGTGATCTCATGACTTTCCTCTAGCGCCACCATGAGGTTGACATTTCTGGTTTTGAGTGAAATATCTCAACAATTATTGGATGGAATGGCATAACATTTGGTATAGATATTCATGCCCCCCTAAGGATGCATTTTAATATTTAGGTGATTTAATTACATTTATTTTATGTTTCACAAAATGTTTTTGTTAGGCTAGGTAATTACTGAAAACTAAATTCCTAAATAAGCTAAAGGGGCTTTAGAAGCAGTTATTTTTCATGCGAAAGAAGGTTATTTTAAAGCTTGTTTCAGAAATTTGTACGATATAATTTGTGCTCATTCAAGATATGAATGAAGGACTGAATGACTTTAAGAGTGAAGACAGTTCAGTTGTTTCTTTATAATGAAGATGTCTTTGTTTCCCTGGCACCAAAGGGGGACTAAATAATAAAATAAACAACAACAAAACATCAGTATAGGTATCGGCTATCGGCCAAATTTCTATTTTAAACATCGGTATCTGCCCAGAATTTCACAATGGTGCATCCCTATTTATAAGTGCTGAATCTCTGAATGTTAGCATTTTCATTGTCAGCATGTTAGCATTCTGACATTAGCATTTAGCTCAAAGCACTGCTGTACAGCCAAACAGAGCTGATAGCATGGCTGTAGACTCTACTCTTGCTATGAGGATACACACAGTGAGTTTTGGTGAAGATCATTGAAACAAAACAATGAAATGAAATGAAATACGTTTACAATGAAACCTCCTTTTGTAAAGTTCTCTACATGGTTTATCAAAAGCTATAGAAAGCAAGCTTGCTCACATGTTAGAGACTAACAAGCTGTCTGAATGTGGTCAGTGACCAGAAGAAGAGAAACCTGTTAAACTTTGACCTTGATAACAACTACCACATGTTATGGCATCAATGGAACACAGGACCTGTGTTAAAGCTGACCAGGCCTTAACACACACACATGTGCTTTATACAGCTAGCTATTGTGAATCCTCCTTTCAGTGGGTGCTGAAGGTTATTGGAAGGTGTTTAATAGAATCGTGCAAACTTACAATCATTATAGGATTTCACCTACATGTTCTTGGATGATTCCTGCACTTCAGGCAGCTTTATGTTGCTAATAGTAGACTACAAATCTCCATGGAAACACACGATGACCATGAGTAGATGAACTTAGTGCTCTACTATAATAATAATAAAGGGATAGTTATGTTTTACTGTGGAATAAAGTGGTATGAGTAACTGGACATTAGCTCATTTTGTTTGGTGAATCATTCAGTGATTCAGAGGGAAGCACCAGAGGGAAATTAATCAGTGGGAATACACTAAAGATGTTCTATTCTATTGTGAATGGTAAAAACACCGTTATGGGTAAAAAGAATAGTGGTTAAAATGTTTTTGCCTCCCCATTTGCTGCTGTTCATCTCTATTTGACAAGCTTCCAGCTCACTGAGATATCTCTGGCATCTACAAACTGAGCGAATGTCTAATAGATAATTGAAAATTGTTTGTACTGTAGGCAGATCTCTTCTCACCGTAGTGTTTGAATTACAGTACTTTTTGGATTTGGCTGTTGGGAAACCGCAAGCAACCATTTGTAGAGCAGTGCTCGTGGTGAACTAGACTAGGAATATAAGAAGGAAGGGCAAGATATACTGTGTATTATTTTGAATACAGTAAATCATGATGACAAAAAGGACCAGATTAAAATGTTCTTAAATGAAAATAAAAATCACACCTCAATAACGACGACAAAACTTCAATATTCCTTAAGAATTCTTTGAAGATAATGTCTCTTACTGTAAACTGTGATGGCACATTGGCTCATGCATTGCATTGGATGCACATACAGAAATATTAAAACAAAAATCTGGTGGTATTCTGGATTTGTCTGGGTAGGAAAGCACTGTATCCTAGCAAATAACTGCCTGTCTTATACGTTAGAGTAACACAACTTCTAATTGTGAACAATGTTAAGCATTGTTTTAATTACTCTGTCGTGCAATTCATGCATTTAAATGTATTTCAAATTAATTAACATAGTGTCTCTCTGATAGACAGCAACTCAAACAGAATATCTTGAATAAATATGTTTTGAAAAAATAACAAAACAAAACGTCCAAAAGCTGAGGGGACTTGAAATGTTTGCAGGGCATAATAGTTACAAGAAGTGATGGTCTGACACGTGATGGACTAATGTGAAGTGGCGTTGACACTTGGAGTGATGTGGCAATGGAAATGTAGGAAAACAATAGATATTTGCATACACTAGACTTATTTATACAGTGCTATGATAATGTAACACGTGCCGTTTAGTGGCTGCTTTTGTTCAGGCTGCATTTGTTTTGGGTGAGAATGACATGATTGTTTTTTGCTGATTTTTAACTAACCAACGAGGAAATTCATTATACTGGATAAAAGAGCGAGAAAGACAAATTGGTACTCAGAGGATAAACGACACATTCAACTTCAAGCTTGCAACAATGGACAGGTGGCCAAATAGAGTTGTGAAATGCAGTGTTGCGGTGTTATAAATTCTGCCTCGGTTCAAGTGTTAGAATGCTGTTAATTGACTTCTATGATACAAAATGACTAACGTGAAGAGCTTTCCTTGCCCGTAATCTTTTGTGGAGTTCTTCCTTATCAGAGTCTAAGAAAAGAGGGTGTTGTATGTTAGACTATAAAGAAGGCTGTAAAGCCCTGGCCACATAAAGGAAATTGACTTGACTTGACATAACAACATCTCAGGTTTCACATTTCTAATTTCTGTAGACATAAAGCAAAAGAAAGGACTATTATCCATATTATCCATATTATTTTAAATAAATAATTTGGAGTCCAGGATAAACATTTAAGAGCCAGCAGCCCGCCCTCTGCAGGCTCCCCTCTCAAATAAACCTGATATTAATTATGTTGCTAGTTAATGCTGGACATCAATATAATAAAAACACACATTAGATGACAAAGTATGGCAATTAACCACATGCATATGCAAACACGCACACATGCATCCACAAATTAATAATAAGCGCAACGTGAGCTCAGAGAATAGGCTGTTTATATGAGGTCCATAAATCTTAATGGGATCAGTGCTAACGGAGCATAAGTGTGCATCAAATGAGAAATCGGGGGTTTTCAAACTGTATTATCATGCCCACCTTTTCATATGAACACAAATGATGGAGCTAATGCTATAAAATCCTTCAACTTATCTTTAATCATGTGTGCTGCCCATGTAAAAGCCTAGTTAACAGATCAATAGTGCAGTCAGGCATTATATCAATAGTTCAGCCAGGCATTATATTTCAGACACAGATATGAAAGCATGATCATTATTCTATCTAATTTGCATTATTCAGGTACCATAGATCCATAAAATATCTATTCATGATATATGTGTCCTTGTAAAAAAAGCATGCAAAGTTGAGACAAGTGTCTATTTGCACCCGGGTGAGAATAGTCATACGACAGATTTTCGGCTATTTACACCCAGTAATAGTAGTAGTAATATAAAGAGCGACAAAGTACATGTAAGGAGTAGGTTGTGTTGGATGAATGGGACAAACTCAGGTCTTTCACCCTGGAGATTGGGGTTTTAGTCCTGTGAGAAACCTATTTTTCAATTAGTTGACTTATTTTCTGTTTTTTAAATTATTATTTTTAGTTTCAGTCTTAGTTTGGTTAGGTTTAAGCAACAAGACTACCAGGTTAGGTTTAGGAAAAATATACATACAGTACATATACACATACAGTATTTAATGTGTCCCCGGGTTGGGTGCAAATAGCATTGTTGGCGACAGACACCTGGTTGCTTGTCTCTTCCATGCTATATACATCCGGGTGTATATACGTACGTAGCTACATTGGCTATTCCGCCCCGGATGCAAATAGTATTGTTGACTACTGACACCAGGGTGCTAATAACATCTGGCAAAAAATAAATAGTGCAGTGTACTTACAATGCGGTCTGGAGGAGGCGTACTTCGAATGAAACATTTGATTTGTCCCTTTTCTCCATGTAAAGCCTGCTGAGTCTGCGTACTGGAGATAGTCGGTGGCCCTGAAAAAGAACAATCATAAAAAAAAGTTTGAAGATGAGTCACAGAAACTGAAACATGAATAATTAAAGTCATTTTCAGTTTCAGGTCATATGACAATTCAGCTCAATCGAGATTTTGCGGCACATTTATATCCTAATTGCTCTCCTGTTCCGAGCAGTAACACCTGAAGTGTTGAGTAATTTGGGACTCCTGGGGGAAGACTGTATTGCAGCGCCATATGAACACGCCTCATCCCTCGGTACAATCTGCCCAAGGACACGGCGGGCCTGAACGAAGGGCACGAGTGGGGGCCCAGACCTCATTCTGGATCAAGAAATTGTTGATTTATGACTGGCTTGATTTGTCCCATGGAGATAAACGTCGCTGGAGAGTGCTACAGCGGTTCTTTGGAGCGTAATCAGCACTACACAGATGGAAAGAGAAGAATGCCATTGTGGGGAGATAACACACAGTCGCAGTGTATCACCTCAATCCATTTGCTTGCAGCAGATTTGACCTCTGAACCAATAGGTTGGCAAAAAACACTAAACATTAAGTCCCAGCTAATAAACAATCCATAACATTTAAAAGATAACATCCATCAAGACACTGTATGAAAATATATTATGTTTTATTTCATATGTTATGTAGTTTTGTCTTATTCCTTGTTCATATTGTAACTGTAAATACACCTCTTTTAACCTCTAAAATTCTGATTTTGATTAAACGGAACGGTTTCATTGGAATTGCAAACGATGTAAACGGGGTTAGTTGAGCCAACACGAGCTGCAGGAATGGACTTGGAGCCAGCACGTGTTAAACCTTGGTCAGGCTACAAGATCTTGCCTGACAAGGGCAGCTCAGCCTAAACGACTGGTCTGCTTGCCATCTGGTCTGGAGGCTGTTCACACCAGGTGACAGCACTAATATGAAGACAAGATGTCACACATGACCCAATTCTGTCTTTCAAGTGCATTTTCCCTTTGGTCCTGAAGAGCTCACTGTAAGTAAAATACCAGAAAAGCAAAGTGCAGCGGCAACGGCTTACATATACATTAGTTTTTAAATAGATGCATTTACAGTACAAGAATAACACTGTGGAGGAATTGCGTATGTGAACTAACCACATGTTTATATTATTTCATACACAGTAATTATATAGCAGTTTACCAAGAGTGGTATAAAGACAGCTGATTTACAACATGAGAACCTTCTGTACACAAGTAGTACGTTTACTACAATACTTACGCTTCTGTTTAATTTTCTGATTTTGTCATATGTACAGCATTTGTGTTTATTTGTCTATATGTTGTTTTTATGTAACTGTACATGACTTTTTCTCTGCTTTGATTGGCTGTTCCCACCATCACTCAGAGATTTTTCTGACCTTTTCACAAGACAGACGCCCAACCAGACCCAGCCCAACATAATCAATCATGTTTGAAAAAAACCCCACCACATCCTGAATGATTTACGTGTTCTTTTGGTGAAACTTCCTCTGAGCCCTCTCGACGCGTCGCGGAAATAATTCAATTAAAAATAATACACAAACAAACTGACATATTTGCTCTCATCCACCTCGATTTCTTTAGATTTAAAAGCCGTGCTTCTAAAGAGATGTTCCCACCAAAATGACACAAGGAAATGTTTTCATACTTTATCTTTTTATGGTGAAAGGGCCTTTAAAAAAAAAGCTGCTCATATCAAACATTACAGTGAGCACGTCTCTTGTGATGGTTAAGGTTAAGAATGTGGGTTTGAGGGGGTGGCAAGAGAGGCAGCTTCTTGATTAGTGAGACAACTCGCTTCTCCGCCAACTTCCCTCGAACTCCCGCTCTCTGCCATCTCTCTGACGATACATAATTGCAGTTTATTACCTGTCTCTTATTAAAATGAATTAGCATTTTAATGAGGCTTTGCCAGATGGCGTCTTGGTATGCTACTGGATGCTGGAAGGCTGCTGCGGAATCAATGCTGCAGACAAATTTAAGAAAAGATTATTGAAAGCTGTTCACCGTCTTTCACTGGAGTTACAGTATGAGTACAACATGCATGTTGTATAAAGACGTTTTTATGTGCATGTATTTACTTTTGATTGTGCGATGAAAGTACTGTATGTGGTTCGTATGAGTTACGACTGTCAACACACAGCAAGATCAATTGCTTGCCGGCTGCTAAAGGCCGGTGGTGGGGGCTGGGGAGGATCTATTCTATGGATCAGAGCTGAAAATGAGGAATATAATTAGATAGCTTTATCTCACTGGCTCAGCCTGAGTTGAAAGTATCTGTGTGTGTATGCCTGTGTGTGTGTGTGTGTGTGTGAGTATGTGTTTGCTACTGGAGCACAAACACGTTGGTAGTGGGGAGGTGGGTGGCACTACAACATCAATGTTAGCAGCAGGGGAGGTAATCAAAATGTTGGGCGCAATGTCTCACTCATTCATTTGAGGAGGTGTTAACTCTGGAGTGGACATTGCAATCTGATTACACAATATCGGCGTGGGTGTCAAAAGGCCAGGGCTTACATTTCCTCCCAAAACGGAGGCATCCGCTTTGAACAAAAGCTTGACATTTCCCCGCTGCCTCATGCCGCTCTTTTGATTTCTCTGTTTTCCTTTGTGATAAAAGAGAACATGAAACAGCTACAGGGCAACTGAAACAGAAGAAAAATGTCTGGTATGGTCACTGGCGGCCACATTTTCCTCTGGGAGAAATCCAGGGTGAGGAGATGCTGTCTATATGTTGAAGCTGAGAGTCTTTAGTTATCTCACACACTCTGGCCACACTGTAATGTGAGTGTATTGTTATTAACTGGCTTGTTATCTACACTGCTTGTCTACAGTCTAACTGTACGATGGGGGTAATCATTGCTGCTTATATTATCTTTCTGCTGTTTTAGTTCAGCTATGCTATATACATTAACAGTAAGCGAGTCAGAGTGGATGCGGAGTCACGATCACAAATAATTTCATCTTCATCCCTAATTGGTCAGCTGAGGCAGCCATCGTGTTTAACTTCTGCAGATATTCACACTTTCCCCGAATCCTCTGACAGCCTCACCACATCTGCCTTGCTTTGGCTCAATACATCTTTACAACAGGGACCAGACCGTCTCTTCTCCTGCACGCAGTGTGAGCCATACTGTCATCGCTTCACACTGTGAAATACATTCACAGTAATAAGTCAGTACAGATGACACGGGCCTGTAACACTAATCATTTTATTCTCTAGGCCACAATTAGTGCTTTATCCAAATCTGCAACTTTGCAAGGATGCTGAAAGCATGATGTCAACCAGAGTCTTTGTGTCACATTAACAGGCCTCAAAAACAATATACAATATTATAATTCCACACTGGAGAGCCAATTGATTGCATTATGCTCACAACTATCCTTTTTTAAATAGAAACAACAGTCTTGAAGTTATTAACCCATGACCCCAAAGACACAATATCTTAAAGGGGAACTATGCCCATTTTCAAAATGCATACATGTTATTCCTATGGTCCAAGACAGTTAAAAATATATTCGGAAACATGAACAACTCTCTCCCAAACCCCAAAACTGGAGGGCTAAAACTCAAATTAAGGAGTATAAAGTCTGGAACTGCTCCATAGACAATGCATGGGGAAATATGTTATAGGTGACACTGAGAGCACCCAGGGGACTGCTCTGGGTATATGGGTACATCTTCTGCTTCACAACTGAGAATGCTACAATAGAATAAAGCTCATTTGGGTATAATAAAGAAAACAAACATTCTATGGTTCCACAAAATCAGTCTCCCATTCATCGTCTATGGAGCAGCTCCAGACTTTATACCCCTTGACATCACATGTTTGAGTTTTAGCACTCTAGTTTTTTGGATTTGGGAGAGAGTAGCTCATGTTTACCAATATTTTTTGGACTGTCTTAGACCATAGGAAAAATGGGCGCAGAAGACAGCACATTGACGTTATGAAGTTATTTTGGCATACGGTTTTAAATATAAGGTTCAATCCCATTCAGTTCACAGGTATATTCTCTTTTTTATTTATTGTAGTAGCCTGTATTGAAATTATATCTGTGATACAAGTTTCTAATTATCTGACCAGGTGATGAAACCCATTGATTTATTATCAGTGGGAACTGACCTCTAATGTGCTGGCTGGTTATTTCTAGACTTCCTTTCCACTTCATTGGATGCACCAAGCAGGATTTCTCAACCATCATGCCCTCCCTGGACAGACAGAGGACACCTTGGAGCTGCTGACCTCAAAGTTGTTGTGCTCCAAAAACCTTATAGGCCTAAATAAACCATCCTGTTAGAAAAACCCCACATCTAGCATTTTAAACACAGTGGGGAAATACATTAAAGGTATTTTTCACACGTAAAAAAAAATTGTGTCTGAAGCGAGTAGAGGCAGTGCACGTGACAGGTATATGCAAATGGGAAAAAGTGAGTTCAAAGTCTTCCAGGAAGTCTTGCAGATCATATATTATTATGCTGAAATTTAGCTGGTCAGATAAAATGTGCTGCATTTTAAACTCAGTTTTCTCCTTCATTAATTTGCACTTTTCTTTCTTATACGGTGTCATTGGCAGTTTAGAGAAGGCTGGAATGCTAATTAACCAGGCACATAAAGGCTGTCTAGAAACAGAAACAGCAGGGAAAAAAAGGATCTATAACAACCCGGTACTCTGTGGGATATTGAGGGATTCTACGGCCCTCCCTCTCCCTTACTGTGGTAATGGGCTTTCTCTCCCTAGGCTGCCCAAGTACTGTATGTGTGTCATTATACATACTGCTTTGCCCAACACAGACGGCAGATCTACTCGCTCTTGTAGATACATTAATTAATATGCATTGCATGAATATATGGTCCTTAAGTGTACACAAGCTAAATCCTTTCAACCACGTCAGATAACTTCTCTCATTTCCAACTGCTGCAGGACGGTGCTAAAAGCCATGCATATATATTGTATGCTGTATAAATAATCACACGCATGGACGTTCACGGCCCTCTTTCATACATGATGTAGCCACTTGACGGCCGCATAGGAAATGCGGAGGAGCTTTTTTTCCCCAGTCTGAAAATGTTTGACTGGAGTAAGCAATATGTATCCATTAGTGACTTAAACACAAACGGCCTCCCCTGCTAGCTGTTTGATTATAATTAAATGACATTCGTCCCCAGGGAAAGCGGGAATCCTCATGTCTATGTGCTATTCCACAGTGGGAGCCAGTGACACACAACGGCAGAGAAGAGAGAGACAGAGGGAATGACAAATTATAAACACATGTAATTTAAATGATGGCATTAAGGAATCGGGGGATAACTTCGGGGAAAACAAACAGCAAAGAAACATTTAAATGTGCAGCAGACACGGTCGCATCGTGAACGCTCTGAATATGCACACTGTATCATGGTCGTCCTGCCCAAAAGCTCACCCATCCATTATGTCCATTATTAGTCACTGTCAGAAACAATTGAGTCGTGCTGACTGTCGGTGATGTACTGTAGGGCTTATGAGAGGTAAGGAGCGCTCACATTCATCTGCAGTTGAGACAGTGGCGTAGGACAATCAATGAACCTCGGGAGAGAACCCCCCCCCTCAACGTGCCACCACTTCAACCGCAGTGTTTGCACTTTCACAAGTTTGACAATCTGATTCGCCTCAAGGACCGCGTAAGAAATGACTCAAGATTCCTCATGTGGTTTGGAGAAAAAAAGAGATGAATTTCAATTATTCAAAAGGGTAAAAAGGAAGGAGGCTTTTGAATGTCAAATAGCAATTCAGGCAGGGAGGTGCAAAAGAAGAGAGGAGGAATATAAGCAAATGAAAAAAGACCAAAAGACATCCAGAACTTGCTTGAATGAAGTCTGCAGAGACTAAACATGCCATTTCAGCTTTTGCTGCATGTTTCCCAGTGTGCTCGGAGTTGCGTCGCTTTATAATCTTTATTAAAACAATCCGTCTTCTTCGTCTCATGGCGTCGTTTTTGAAACACATGAGCAGAAAAGAGATGGTACATTGGATGTTATGTATTCTGTTTAGATATTAAGGCTGCAGAAAGGAAGTGGTTGCTACCAACAGAATAGGAGACAATAGAATTAGTCATGATTTTTCCCGCACGCCACTTCTGCCTTGATTTCAACTGAAGTCCTGGCTCCTGCGGTTCATAGAGAGTCATGGTTCTGATCTTTTGCTGGAGGGAATACTGGTATCCCATTCTCTCTGATATGCAAAGCTAACGTCTGGGTTTTGAAAAGACAATCTTTACACACACACTGTTTGCTACTTGATGTATCTTCATCCCCAAATCAGCACCAGCGTTGCTTACAGGCAAACTCTTTTGTTAGCTTTCGAAATGTACAACGATACACTGTCAGCTCTCAACATCATCTCGCCAGCTTCTTAAAACCCTCACTTGTTTTTTTCCCTTTTTGGCCCAGCTTCCTGTCAGACGGACATGGAGAAAATAAGAAACATGTAAATCCCACAACTGAGAACCTCTGCCACACCGAAGCATGCTCCCTGAATATCAAGCACCGATAATGAAGTCATTTGTTTGAGAGTTGCCAGGTCTCCCACCAAGGCTGGTATTCATTAGTCAGTCAGAGCCTCAGAAAAGGCAGCTTCCCTGTGACTCACGCAGAATATAATTAGCATTTAAGTACATTTCACCTGTTCATGAAATGTGTGACCATATCCCGAAAAGACTAAGTCTATATTTATTGCTTTTTCTACTTAGAGGCTTCACAGTGATGACAGCTGATGAAGCGGCTCTGTTTGTCAGGAGAAGTCATTTGCATGGGCACGCTATGTGCCACATCCTTGTGCTGTGTGTGATGGCTTGTGTTTTGGTTTGTCTGCCTGGTAAAATGAGCCGTGTCTACAAGAATCTGCTAAAGAAAAAAATACAGGCCAGAAATAAAGCTGCATATTCTGTTGGAAGTTTATACATGGAAGGCTTTTTTTGTAAACCACAGAGGAGGCAGAAGGCTGACTCCTGTGACAAATTGCTTTCTTTTTGCCGCCGTTGACCCCAGACCTCAAGATTCACGCTCGCATGTGTATGCATTTGACAACTTTGTGGGTGTGCATCTGAGCCTGTCTGTGTGAAAGACATATCAATAATACAGCTTACCATTGACAGTGAGAGAAACCTCCTTCTCCCCCGCTCCCACGCGCGGGACCACGGCACGGCACACGTACTTCCCAGCATCCTCCTGTCTCACGGATTTCAGTGTCAGGAGGTTCTCGTTGCTAAGAACCTGCGGCGAAAAAGAAGTCAAAGATGATCAAATGCGGTGACAGCAAAGGCGCCTTTGCATTTGAGATAGCAACAAGGCAGTGTTGTGGGAAAGAAAGAAAGAAAGGCACCATTTAATAGCTTAAAGGGCACCTCTTTTCAATTATTAAAATCCAATTTAGGGTCTGAGCTCAGCGGAGTAAAGGGGTTGGCTTTAGTCTTTGATGTTGACAAAAGGAAAGGTGGAATGAGTCTGAATTTTTGTGGATCAAATCAACAAATCTCATGTGAGAACAGGTCACCAAGCCGCTGGGACTGTAATGGTCTCAAAATCTTAATGGACATCTCAAAACACATGGCTATGAGATCAAATAACTACCAAAAGTACTTCATATAAGCCACGGAGCTGCTGGAATCATAGAAAGTCTCAGGCTTTATCAGAGAAAAGCAGCTTTGAATCTATTGTAAGCCAAAATATGTGACTGGATGTAAAACATACTTGGTAGCAAATCAATAAACTCACCACTCCAGATCCCCTTTTCATCCACACTATGGTGAGAGAGGGATTTCCCGTCCAGGCACAGTTGAACACGGCGTCAGATCCAAGGTCCACCTGCAAGGACTGAGGCTCCGCAGCCATGCGAGGACCGACTGTTGAAATAAAACATCATTGACTGTCAACAATACATCCAAAATAAAGCATCAGCTGTGGTGGCACCAGCTCTTGGAGCTCAGTGTCAAAACATACAAGATGGTAAAAAGCCATAACCGTGCATTATCACGTTGCTGGCATCACTGAGAGGCGTGCAGTATTGCTTGAGGAAACCACTCACAGTAGACGTCGACGTTGCGGCTGATGTTGGTGGTGCCAAGAGGGTTGGTGACCTCGCAGGAAACGGGTTCCGTAAAGAAGGAGTGGTCCACGATGACCTCATATGTGTCTCCGGAGACCTCCTTGATTACGCTCCCTCCTTTGGCCCACCTGGTGAGAAGATTAGAAGGCAGAGAGATGGAAAGAAATGAAGGAGAAGGGGGAAAAGGCATTAAGACAGGTTTTCACACCTCCTTATGTCAATAGCAATCTTTTGTGTGAATAAATCATCATTCTGGGGAAGGTTTTTCTGTGCTAGCTTCAGCATATTTTTGTGGCAGCCCTCCATGCTGTGACAAGCTCCCTGGTGACTCGGAGCAGACAGCACGTTCCTCATTACGCCAGGCAGAGAGAGCAGCACAGAGTGCCAGCTAAGAAAAACAAATCACAGAATGACAAATGGGTAGCGCCCCCACCTATGAAGACGTCGGTTGACACGTACTGTATTACACACAACAGCTGATGTTAATAAATTGACACGGGATCACATAAAGAACATCTGTTTGTGTTTGTGAGTGATAGCTTCTGTGACGGGCACACCGACACTCCCTTCATGTTTAGGAGAGACTTTTATGATGTCACGGGCTGCGGTGTCTCGCTCTGCGTGTGCGGATGGCTCTCCGCTGCTACAACAGACAAGGCCCATTTATAAAAGCGAGGCGAAGGCATCCGCGGATCTCTTTGGAAAATTTAGACGCTGCTGTGGGACACACAATGCATCACGCATCTAAACGCTGCCATCCTCCACAATGGCGACGTGGCTGCATGCTGATGTGGCAAATGAAAACAATGACAACGGAACCGGCGCCTGTCTCCGTTTTATATTCCTGCCAGTACTGAGAGCAGTTTTCACGGGATAGGGAACTCATTTGTTTTCCATGACTAAGCTGGCCCCATGCTTGACTGAAATGCTATCATTTAAATGAGGACAGATTACCTCATTCAATCAGTAAGTGAAGTGAAGCAGAATTCTAATTGGGCTTCATGGGATTGTTTTGCGCTTTTTTCCCCCAGCAGTAGATCTTTTCAGTTCTTGTGTAAGTACAGCTGAGAGCTCTGCAACACCTGTGTTTCCAAAAATGTTAAAAATAGGGCAGACGGGTGTTGTTGGCCTGTCTGCCCTTTTACGTAACAGGTAGTAGTACTCGTATAGAGTCTGCATGTCTCTATGTGTCAGCGAGCATGAACAGATGCATACCCTAGCCTCGGGACTGAGTAGTGACTCCATACTTTATATTAATATCATATCCCCAATATACTGTATTAGCACAGGGAATCATGTCTATGCTACATATTGAAAGATTAAAAGAAAGTGAATAGCATTATGTTAATGATGATGACTGTTGATGTTCATAGCAGTGAGTCCCTGAATATGAATATCATTGTGAACGTTTCCGCTGCTGTTTATCTGACGATGATGATAAAGATGACGACGACGGCATTAATTACACTGGTGGTGACGGTTGCGGTAATCATGATGAAGAAAATAACGACGATGATTAGGATGATGACAACAACGATAATGATGATGAGAGTGATGATGTTGATGACGGCGATGACGACGACAACAACGGAGGTGAAGATGATGATCGTGATGCGAATTACACTGATGATGAGTTTCAAAGTTCAGTCTCGCTCTCGGAATCAGCAGCTGACGAAATAATCCCTCCTCGAGGTCCATTTAGGGGCTGTTCTGGAGCTTTCGGTCGTATAACATGGTCTTTATCAGCAGATGGAGTGATCCCACTTGTCAAAGAAGTGTAGTGCAATTTCCATTTTTTTCGTAGCACTTTGAGTACTTCTTGTTCACGTTAGCTTAAAGGAACGGTGTGTAACATTTCAGGATATCTATTAGCAGAAATGGTATATTATCATGGTAAGGATGGCCTCTGAGCGAGGCGAACGGTGCTACCACGGTTTTGCACTCGGTGGCTCGCGTTACCGCAGTCTTGGAAAGGGAGGAGTGAGCGAAGGGGTTCTAAATTGGTTGCAATCTGCAAAAACACCACTAAATGCCGCCAAATTCTACACACTGTACCTTTAAAGGTTGACTTTCAAAGTTCATTCCCGCTCTTGGAAACAGCAGCTGACAAAAAAAGTCTCACCTGAAGGTCTCTTTAGTAGCTGTTCTGGAGCTTTCTATCACATCACACGTAGTAAAAAGTGCTCAGAAAAAGAAAAAAAATGAACATCTGCATTTCTATGACTACTGGGCATACTCAGTCTGCAGATGAAGATCATGTGATCAAAAGCCCCAACAGCTAATAAAGGGACCGTTCAGAGAGCATGCTCTGTCATCCAGCGGTGATGGTTGTGATAATTATGACCATTATGATGACGACAACAACGATGCATACATATCAGTATGACCCTGTTTCCACGCACACTTCACCAGCTCATACTGTAGGAGCTCTAACGGGGCGAGGACAGATGTTTGGGCAGCCGGCTGCTCCCGAGTGGAGGTGGCGGCTGCCAGGTTTGGGAGCCCTTGACGGTGTTAGAGGGAGCAGAGACAGAATGCTGTCGTCCACAGGGAGCATGGGAGCTCTGTTGGTGTGCTGGGCCTTGTCCAAGACTCATGTCTAAACATAGCTGGCCCAGGGTAACACAAACACCTGCATTCCCTTTGGGAGGTTAGAAGGGCCAGTGCAAGCTTACTCAATAGCTGACTCACTTTACACTGCTCTATTCTATTCAGGGATTTGATTCAGACAAACGGTGTGAATGCTGTACCCTCAAGTGTTTCTCTGTGCGTGTGTCTATGTGTGCAAACACACGTGCGCACGAGGTGTATGTTTTCACGTGCGCATGGGTCTGTAAGCTAACAATGTTATACAGATAAACAGGTCTGCCGTTAATGGAAGCGGAGGATGAAGGAGACTTGGAAGAGGGGGGGAGTTTTGTGTTTGCTGAATGTGATTAAGGCAATAAAACAGTAACAATTAAATTAGGCAGGTATCTGTGCCATCAGCATCGAGACCCACAGTAAATCAGGCCCCACAGTTATTATCAGCATGGTTAACTGCACAGCGCAGCGCCGTTCCATTCTCCCATACATGCATATTGAAAGTGATGACTCTTGAATTCTCAGAGGAATATAAAATAAATATGCAGGTTTAATTATAACAGGCTGTCATTTTGACATAGATATTAATTACAGAGCTATTTTATGTTCTGCCAAGGAGCTGAAGTAAGTACAGGTATGCACAGATATATACTATCTATTTGAAAACAAAGACTGTGTCATGTGAACTGTACCATTAAACCTGGAAAAAAAGTAGGCATAACCAAAGAAAGTTTTGTGCTTTAACATATAATTATGAAGTAAATGTAATGGCTATAGAATAAAGACACCATCGGCGCTTAGATTAGTTTCCTGTAAGCCTCGCTTTCACTATGCAGTTCTGTCTGCCACCAGATGCAATCTTCCAGGAAAATTAAGGCTTGATTCACGGCACAAAGGAAGTGCGTCAAGAGGATAACGCTTTTGTTTTCCCCGGTAGCTATCGGTACCTATCCCCAATTACCAAAGACTATCAACATAAGTTCTTTGCAGTTACTCTCCCCAGTAGCATGAAAGGTGGACGATGGACGGTGGAACAACCGCAGTAACTGTGGAAAACAAAATGCAGTGTGTCCTGTGCAGTGCTGCCAACTCTTCTCCAATGAAAGTGTTGGTAAGTATTGGTGACATTATTGCACATTCATTTGCATAAAGCTTAGTGGCTGCGTCGGTTGCAGCGGAGGGAGACACTGCCTACGCACGATGCAATACAATACAGTATATTTACCAGCCACGACAGCGTGTGGTTGGTGTTGTTTTCAAATTGCAAGTCTATGTGCGTATCGTCATGGCAAAATGTGGTCCTGGAGACACCTACTGTAGCGGGAACTACCACAGAAGAGGTTTTGAGTACTTGAGTACCAGGTGTTATGTCTGTTTGTGGACAGATTTTGTCAATGCAATGGCGTCACAACCGTGCAAGATGCTTTCACGAAACTTTACAGGTGTGTAGTTGAGATCAAAATGAAGGCCAAGTTCGAAGATGGGTGTGGCCTGAGCAAGGGCGCCGAACGTATGGGGGTAGTAAGTGGGGAAGGGGCCATTGCCGATTTGGGGGCCATTGGCGATTTGGCGCCACGACGGCTGTGATCCCACCTATAGTAGCAGGCTCTGATGAAACGTTTGTGAAAAGTTGTCTTTTTCCACTTTAAGTATGTCTGGCTGCTGCTAATTCAGGCATAATAATGTTGCTAGGGAATAGTAGTCTTGTCCAAAAACAGACATGTGATACGGTGGCATGTATCAATTAACTCCAAGGTTTGCAAAGAGGGACGGTATGGTGCTTGTAGTGTCAGTCACAAGCAAACAAACAATCCAGCAGTAGTAACACCAACAACACTGACAATATAAGTGTGGGGAGGATTGGATAGGATGATGTTTGCTGCAGTGCCATGCAAAGGATGGGGTTTTGCTGTCGCTCTGCAGATGGTTGTATGTGCAGACGAGGGACCTTATTTGCTTTGTTTGTTATTCTTTCTCTTCTCTCTGGTGAGTTCTTGTTTGGATCTGAGAAAACCCTCTGTGTCTTCATCAGAGGGTGGTTGAGTGATTGTGATGCATGCCAGTTAGCCCTCCTACCATTATAAGCAGTAATGAAGATATTCCGACCCACTCGTCTTTGCCTCTCACAGAGTGTTGATTCCCTAAGTGCCGACTGAAACGCATGCCCATTACTCTTACTTCATTCACACTTTCAGCACCACTTTCATCTTCTCTTCCAACCCCCGCCTCCACACCAAGTCCTCTCCGATCCCCTGACTTCCTCCCTCCTCACTCTCCCCTTGAGCAGTGCTCTGGCAAAGGTTCAGGTATCTGTAGAAATATATCTTATTTCCATTTTCACATTTAAAGACAGATTTATTGAACCGGTGTGGCAATCACGAGGGGTTGTAGGCAGCAGAGAGCCCCATGCCTTTGACTAGTGCCCCCACTATCTGAGGTCTGTGTCTCAAGTGTCCATTGAATCGGAGGATGGCAAAGTGGCGCAGTGCACATTGGGAATGGATGACTCTCTCGGGGATGGGAAAGAGGCCATCCGTCTAAGAACTACTCTGTCCTTGTGCTGTATCTGATCTGGGGTAGACAGTGTATTAGCACTGAAAAATGGCCCCACACTGCTTGACCAGCTCCCTGCTCTCCTCTGTGATATTGCTCTCTATTGAGGGGGAATTTGTAGGGGGCATTATGAGGCCCAAAAATCCCCTGTCTACCATGCCCTGAACTCCAATGGTGCACGGGAGTCCTGAAGTGCTTGTATAAATTGTAGATAAATCTAAATGGGAGACTATGAAACTGGGAAACTGGTGGAGAGTATAACCTTGAAGTATCAAAAGTTATTAGTCTGTGTAATATTATTTAATCCTACAGTGGATTGTGTCAATGACAGAGAGCCAGGCAGCACAGAGAAAGCAAGAGAAAGAAAGAAAGGAAGAAATAAATTAGAGAGTGTGAAAGTGGCAGTTTTACTCTCTTTTAGCTTCAACCTCCAACCGCTTTTCACTCTGTAGTTTGTCAAACTAAAAGAAAAAGTCATCTCAGCTGCCATTGCATCTTAGCTCTTGATACCCCGGGGAGAAGTCTGATTCCAGCATTGATCCAGTCTCGTAACAATAGAGGTGAAATCCCTTTGCAGGCGCAATAGACGTCCTGTCTATGCTGTGCACCTGCACAATCAAATACAAACCTTGTTTTCCACAATATCACTGCCCTCCCTCCTCCTTTTCTTTTTCAAAAGGGCAGAATCCATCAAAAAGGCAACATCTCTGTTTTGCCACCTGTGAGTGTGTTGTACATCCATTTCATTTCCCAGTGCCATTACAAGATTCAGAGCCGGCCAATTCCCTTTGCTATCGATTTCATTCCATTTATTTTTTTCGCCAGGTTTTTAAAACCTCCCACACAGAAAACCATCTCTTGACAAATCACTTGAGTATTACACTTCTGGAGGGCCATGCAAGACTTTGAGAATAATTGCTGTTCATTGTGTTGTTTCATCACAATTACAGATGAAGTAAAAAAAAACAACAAAATTGATTCTACCAAGTGCAACTGAGAATGTGCCTATCAATAAGCTTTAATAAACAGAGGAAATGGGTGAGAGGAATGCAGTTTTACTTGATCTGGATGAAGAATAGTAGTCCATTAAGGTTAGCAAAACTTCTGCGCGATGAGATGTTGGCAAGCATTTCACAAGGAAGGCTGTTTTGTCGACCAATTAATGTGTTTATTTTGTTGCCTGAGTAGATGTGTGCCAGGTTATGTTTCATCCTCAACTCTATTTTCAGTGGGTTTATTTGGCGGTCATATGGATTGGATTATAATGGAAACAGGAAATGTGACTGCTTTGTGAATTTGAATTAACCATTATTTCATAATTTGGATTTCATTCATTTTAATACAAGCCCAGTTTCCAAGGACTCGTGTACACATTGGATGATTCTGCAGTGAACAATTTATGTACAACTGGAAAGGTGCAGTCAGTAGAGACACAGGTGTGTCTGCAACGACCACTGCTGTAATGTTTGATCGAATGAATACAACCCACAACTGAGATAATAATAAGAATGCCAATGTTGAGCCAATACAGGTATTAGTGTACTGTTTATGTAGGTGTTAATCTAATTAAGATATTGTAGAAAACTGCAATGTTAGCATTAGACAATAAAAAAAATATTATTGAATATAATCTGGGATTTTGTGGATTTTTTCAAAAATCAACATTCTGTCTGGTGATGGGTTGTTGAACACCTTTATATAGGCTACAGTAAAAGGTCTGCAGGGTTAGCCGGAGCATGAAATGGGCAGCCATCTGTTGATGCACTACTGTGAAAGGTACAAAGGTGTTTTATTTGTACAATGGCTTCAGAGAGCATTGAAATCCGTCGACATTTCCTATATTTTTTGCTCTTTCGATTGTCAACAACCTTCACCAAAAGCCAAAGTGAAAACATGTTCTCAAAGTTAGCAAACGTAATGAAAATTAAATAAAGACTGGAAGGGGCTCACCAAGGTTATGAAGAGTAATCTCTAAGTCATTCCAGTGAGCACTGGGCCGCTGGAGAACCTTCACATTCTTGTTCTAAAACTACTGGATCCCGGTGGCAAATTTCCCAAACGTATAATTTCTCTAATCTGAGTGAGTCTCTGGTCTGGTTAATGGCTCGTCAGTTTAGTTAAATGACCACCTGTTATGAGATCTGTTCTTCAATCCTTCCTCACAATGAAGAATAACTTCTTTTGTGAAATCCCGATTTTGAGACATTTGAGTCATTTAAAAAATATATAAAAACATAACAAAACAAAAATAATAACTGCATGGGCTTAAAATCAAACTTACAGTCTTTACTGTTGGCCACATTCAGCCACTATACTGTACAACACACATAAAAACACTAGTAGACCCCTGGGGGGGGAAACCTGCCTTCCAACTTCATACTGTGGAGCACAACCCAATCTCAGAAAAGCTGTAATCTTGACAGCTTCATCAGATGTCATGCACATTATGTTTCCCCCAACACACTGATGGACATTTAATGTTCAAGGGAGATGATATGACCACAAAGCAAGCAGCTTTGCAACAGAGTCTTGTATTGCTTTGCTGCAAGCCAGTGGAACATGACAAGGCTTCCCAAATGATTTTTCTGAGGTATATTTTCATTATATTTTATCAGCATGACAGCGTTTCATTGTTTTTCTACTCTTCACTCCAAACTATGGGCAGATATGCTGGTGTCTGGCAATGATTAATGCTTGACTTAATGTGAAAATGTATTATCCACCAGCAACATCGATTAGAGAACACCTCATTTAAAGTTAATTGTACCACTTTTTCTTCCTTTTTTACAGTACAGGATCATTCATGTTTTGTTCCGTCACCACTCGAACCACTTCTTATTCTGATCTCACCTGTAGAGTGTGACAGGAGGGTTGGCCTTTGCAGAGCAGTGGAATTTCACAAGGTTGCCCTCCAGAACAGGCTGAGGCTCCACTGAGAGATTGACAAGAGGGAGATCTAAAAAAAAACATGGAGACACAAAGACAACCAATTACAGTGCTGGCAGCCTCCCCAACCTCTGTAGTGAACTGTATGCAAGAGACAAACACCATGTTTTTGACATTTTCTGTGGCTTAATAAGGCTCGGAAAGAAAACAAAAATATATAGCAGACACTTTGCAGAGAAGACAAAATAGACACCTTACTTTAGAGAACACGCAACCTCAAAAGAAAACAGCCAAATACACTGACATGCAAAATAAATATGCAGTGTTATTCAAGGAGACCTACATTTTCCTAATGTTTTTTCTTGTGACCCAAAAGTGATTTGGCAGCCTTGTACGTAGCTGAACCACACATAGGTGAATATGCTCCACTTAAAACCACAAGGAAAAAGTATTTTCATTGGGATTATCTAACAACACACTGTGGCAGCATTTAGAGCAGTTGTGACAAGTTATCACAGTTTGTGGCAGCATTTTCTCCCAAATAATAGGCAATTACTCCTGAATAATTTTATGCCCTAGTGTGATCTTCCTGCCACCCACCTAGGAGGTCTGGGCCCAGCTGCTGAATAACACTGCTGTGTATTTCACAGGTGTGGGAGAGAACATGCTATTTTTACTATTCTCATATATTCATTAGCGGCGTTATAAGGAGCGAATCAAAGGCAAACTTGACTTGATAATGAGTTTCAGTAAATGGCAATTTGAAAACAGTGAACAGTCCATAGTGCAATCCACTGCAATTAAAACAATCAACAACCTCGGTGATACAGTACAATTAAAACAGTTCTTAGAATAACAAGCACACAGATTATGCAAATATAATAAACAACTTAATTTATCCTAATTGGCAAAGGTGGGAATCTTTTTGAAGATACGTGTTAATTTCCATATCAGTCCCGTCCCATGTGAAACAAACAGTTATTTACCCCACACACTCAGAGAATGAATTTCAAGTAGGTGCAGCTATTTGTCAAGGTTTCTAAAAAGAGGCTGGTATATATTTCAAATGCAGCAAGGGAAAATTGATCAAACTGACCTACAGCTGACCAGTAAGTGTTTTTCTAATGTTAATGGAGAATCAGGAGGATGGAGTGTTCCCTATTAGAAACAATTCTCATCATAAAATAGCTGTCAAAGGAAACCAAACAACGTCCAACACATGGTGCTTCATGGCAGCACATTTTTCTTTCTCATTTGAACTTTTTATGTCTCATGTTATATTTAACGCATACTTGGAAAATCAACCCGGTCTCACTGTTCGTGGCCCGTGTGAAACTTAAAGTAACATTGACTTATTTTGTCATGTCAGTTGTTAGTCATGTAACTCGTTATGTTTTATTTATACTTCTGTGGAAAAGCTTGCGCAGAGCTTCTGCAGAGCCACAGAGATGAATTGCGGAGCTCGCAGAGAGCCGCAGAGACGCGCCGCGCACCTCCTGGCACCCTGATGCCGCAGAGGTTTGATTGGGCGTCAGAGCCGGGAGGTGGGATTTTTGGACAGATACCTCACATCCGTTACAACAACCTTATTAATTCTAGGCACAGGAGCTCCTTCTCATCATCCAAAGCCATGGAGTGTTGGGCCAAACTAATATGGAACTATTGAATCATGCCTATCAAATAAATCAAAGACCGCCTGACAAAGGATTTGATAACTGTGGGTCCAAATCAAAAAGAAATTACATGCCGATTACATTACACAGAACACATAGGCGGACAGCCGCAGGAGTGTATATCAAGCATTAGTGTCGTGAGTCGCTAGTCAGTGAAGTTAACGTCAACCACGACCGTTTCCTTAACCTAAGTGGTTGTCTTGCCTAAACCTAACTTCCTGTGAAAACGCAAGTTTATTTTGAAAGGACACTATGCATGTAACAAGCATATATTGAAACACTGTCCCTGACGCGTCCAAAACTAACGTAAAAGGGATACCCATTGTGTCTGTCTCCGATGCCAAGGGGCACTGACCAAGCGGCAATATTTGAGTTGGGATTAAGAATGTGTTGGAAAAATAGTCAATCTGATCTGAAAGGCTGAGTGTGAATTGGGTATTTCTGCCACAGCCGTGTGCCATGTGTGGCACTAGTGGCATACTGGTAAGGCATCATGGGCAGCAGATTAATCACAAAGGGAAATAGCTGGTTCTGGGTTTGATGCTGGTGCAGCCATCTGTTTCAAAGGTGTACTGAGTCTATCTGCTCTGTGTTCAATAATACTAATGTACTAACTGGGGACTGTGTTTGGATTTGGATGAATAGCAGTGGTGGGCACGGAGATCCACACAGAATTAAAGAAGCACACAAACACTGCTGTAATGAAGCCAAACAACTCTGTGTATAGTTATGGAGAGTGATTCTGTGTATGTGTGTGTGTGTGTGTGGGCATGAAGTGTAGGGAAACTGCTTTTTACCCTGTGGCTGTGCAGATGCTCTGGGCTGGCTCAGCTGCCACAAAGCCCCAGAGAGGGGGGTGGTCCAGGTGCCGTATTCCTCCCTACTCACACACACGCCGAATTCCCCATCAGGAGACTTATTTCCCTCCTAGACAGTTGCCCCCCTACCCCCACCCCCCACCAACCACCCTACCACTTTCAAATCCGTGAGCTCCACCTGTGCCAGTTCTCCCCAGGCCAGTAAAGAAAACAACAACATTGCGGATCCTGGAAGACCGAAGGCCACAGTGAACCAGCAAGTCTCTCCAGGTACTGTGAGCAGCCATCTGTGTGTGCGTGTCTGTGCATTTGCATGTGTAGGCACATGTTTAAGGGGAACTATGTGTGCATATGAAAGGGCATGTGGGTGTCATAATAAGACAGAAAACCTAGCCATGCCTTGAGCCCAGTAGGTGTTTTCAGCATCGCGAGCGGCTAATTGCGTGGACAAAAATGTGGGCAGAGGGAACCTCAGGGGCAAAATGACAGATGTGGTAGTGGTGGAGCTGGTAATAAAATCCAGCAAAAAAGCTGGAGAGTACAGAGGGAAGCAGACATAAGAAGAGAGCGAGGCAGATCTGGAGGTGGTGTCTGTGCTAATAGACACAGTGTATGTGTGGAACCTAATTGTAGAAGCTAATTCACAAGCCTTTCTCACTAAAAGTGTTCCTATACTGTACTTTTCAGTCATGCCAACCCTTTTCTCTGGTCTTCCCGCCAAGAGACTTCTAAGCACACAAATGCTCATTACTGTCAGTTCGGCTTCTAATTAATGCTTTTTTCAAATGATTGAGGCGTAAAAAACTGAACCTCCCTTAAAAAAAGACCCCAGTCCCGCTCAGCAAAGGCTAATGTCATGGTGACTTTACATCTATTTCTAAGTCAGACCAGCAATTTGTTGGATGGTCGTATCTCCCTGAAGAACCACAAGCTAAGACAGCCATGGGAGCAACAGCTGTCACAAGTCTGCCAGCAAAGGCCTTGGGTGTGACTCGCTTCTCTGACCTTTGACCCTTCAGATATGAAAGGCATCTACTTAATAAAGAAGTCCATTTGCCACTTTGATGTATAAATGCATGAGCTGCTGAGCGCATTTGAGGCATCATGCAACAGCACATCAATATGCAAGATTGTTAATTCCTCCGATTCATCAAGAGAGTAGTAGCGAGGGATAGGGAGGAGGAGGGACGGTTGAAGAGAGGGAAACAGGGATAGTAGGACTGATCGGAGCTCCAGTGAAAACAACAGGATGAATGGGGGGGCGGTGTTATAGTTGGCCGACAGCTTTTGATCGGTTAGTTCAAAGTGGAGTCCAGATGGTGTTTTTGGAACAATCTTCCAACTTCTCTGCGTTTCCTGGAGATAGTGCCAACATAAATTGTTTTTTTCCCTTTCTTAAAGCTCAATTTCCAATCTCTCTGGGTCACTGCAGACAGCTGTTCTCCAGTAGGACCAACCTCAACCTCCAGGAATGTCGGCTGCCTCTGAAGGATGGGGAAGCTGTTTGTGGGCCATCCACTCGTGGCTTATATAGCCTTAGCAATATGGGCACGCGGTCATATGGCTCGCTGAGTGGAATACTTGAAGGGAGAACAGACTGGAAGACTGAGAACCTGAGGTCCAGCATATTGATTATGAGATATTCAACCGTGGAACAGCGGAGAGTTTACTCATTTAATGAAGGCAGATGTCCTGCTATCTCATGTACAGAAAATCCAGAGCCTTTTATTTCCCCCTAATCCTTACACTCTTTTCCTCTCACTTTCCAATTCTGTCATCTGCCGTCACATGAATTTGCCATTATCTGCTTGATTAAGCAGGGAGAGCATGTAGCTGCTACCAAAAACAAATCCTCCCCAATTGCACATCTGCATGTTCTTTATTAATTAGTCTCAACAAATGGCATTAATTTCCCCCCACATGGCTCAGCTTGTTTGCAATGCAAACACACGGAGAACCTTGCTCGTCCCCAGTGCATTAATTTCCCACTGCGTGCTTGAAAGCGTGTTTCTATGTGGGGCAATGCTCTGCAGATATGCAGCTGGACTAGAAAATATTGGAGGAATATTTTAAGTTGTGTGATGAGCGGGATGGAACTGTGGCATCAGAATCATATTTCACTGCAGTGGTTTTATGCCGGGGGGTAGCGGAGTTTAGTGATTAAAGTCCAAAGGGCATAATGCAAGTTAAGTCATGCTGCTGGAGAAAACAGCATCAGGGGGTAGCCACCCCTCTGCTATCAAATAATTACAGTCTGCTAATGGACTGGTACGGACAACTGAAGTCAGCAGTCTATCCAGGGTTCTGAATCACCTCCGTTGGCTCTAAATCCCTCTCATTTTGGCAACATCACCTGTACATACTGGATTTAGATGCTAATTTGTCTAACCCTGGGTCAGATAACTCGGTATGAACTTCTGTGGGAATGAAAATGCTGACGTGGATGTAAATCACGAGCATTAAAGTGATGATAAAAGAAAATACCGTTGTGAAATGCATTGGATTTTAGGCCGGTTTAAGCTGTAGAGCAACGTGCCGGTTTGTGTTTAGATTACTCTCATTTGGATTGCTGTAAGGACGGAGCAGAGAGTAGAAAGGGCACCTCGGCTTAGAGGTGAGCGGAATACGAAATGTTGAGAAGGGCAGACAGACTGAGAAGATTTTAATTACTTTTGTTGCCATTAATATTATCTCACTAATACGGTCAATTCGAAAACTCTGAGTACGAAAATAAATGAGACTATTAATTCTAAATATAAGGACTTACACACGAATACTGGCATTTATTCAGAGAGTGTACGTGCTCAGTATCCACAGTTTCAGGGAATACAGAACCATGTGGGGACATTACTTATTTGCTGTCTTACTGAGAGTTAGATCAGAGCATCAATATCCATTTAATCTCAATCTTCAATACAGAGCTAGCACACAAAATGTCATAGAAAAGGCATTAACCTTGTATTCGATAGCTGGCAACTCATAATTTCCTACTTATAATTAAGAATAGGGAAATAAATTGGCACTAAGTTGGCGAAGCTCACACACAATATTACTCTCACACGACTGTATGCTTTGAAATCATTTCAAGTATAATTTTTAGCAAGGTAAATTGAATTTAGACAAGTGGACATGAGTGCACTTAGGTTGCACTTTCCACTTTTGACTTCATACCCCCGACCAAAAAGTGGGGTAAAAGCTCTACCCAAAGATCAAAGGGACTTTCAGGCCAGCAAATTATAAAGTAACTGAATGAGATCTTGGAAGGACAGAAGTGGTTGCTCTCTAACCTCAGTGACTGACTGTATCCGGCCCTCACCAGGGTCCAACTTAGACTAATAGCAGCTGTTCACCAGAGACTGCCATTAATCCTTCCATCTTTGTCAAAGGACTGGTGCACATTGCAGCACTATGAGTGCACGACATGCAAAGGAACTTGAAATGGAATTTATTATTTGCTGTAAACGTGGCAGCCAATTGTGACTATTTTTATATATGTGGAAAACTTTAAGGTCTTATAGATAACATTTGCATGTAGATGAATATTTTTAAATAAATAATACATCTACAGAGCTTTTAGAAAGGTGCCGAATAAGAGTATGGCTTTTCCTGTAAAAATTGTGAATTAATCTTTTTTTAAATTTTGGTAGGGTCCAAATAAATGTTTTGTTTATCTCTGTGGAAGATATCTGACATTTGGTTTGCACTTCTAACAAGGCTTGATAGCCAATAGTAAAACGACGTTGGTATCACATGGTATCTCTGTGTCGTCAGTTAGTGTGGAAAAAACGGATAAATGGCTGAGATTGACGGTAAGTGCCTAGAAACGACTTGTTGTGAAGTAAATGCAATGGAACGGGGGAGTGAGAATGAGACATCTAGTAGCTGAGAGTTCTGGCAACAATCTCTGTCCAAGATAATGAGAGACATGAGAACAAGTCAATTCATGAATTTAATTTAAACTAAATTTAGCCTCTAGCTCATGTAAATGGCATATAAGTTTGATAGCTCTTTATATGTGGATGGCAATTATTCATGTTTAGTCTAAGTATATATAAATAATTTATACGCACAGAAGAAGGCAGCATATTGCTGTGCTCAGCCTTGAACAATCACATAACATATATTATGTGCACAGCAACAAAACAGGTCAGATGGAAGCTTGAAATGTTGCCTATTACAGTATATAGAGAACAAGTGCACTAAAACGAAGTAGCATCCACACAGACTTCAGTGTGATAGAAGCCA
This sequence comes from Sebastolobus alascanus, assembly GCA_916701645.2. Taxonomy (NCBI): domain Eukaryota; kingdom Metazoa; phylum Chordata; class Actinopteri; order Perciformes; family Sebastidae; genus Sebastolobus; species Sebastolobus alascanus. Next base: position 4,692,072 of record CAKAOJ020000068.1, read on the forward strand.
CAGAGAAATTTGCGAATGTTTGATTAAATCCAACAGACCAATTTATACCGAACATATTCTCTGTCAGTTCTGGCCTGACTACATGTTTTTTTCTCGAGGCATTTAACACTGCCAACAATTATGAACCAGCGTTGTTGAATCCTGACTTGTGACTGCTTCTTGCTGGAGAATAGAGGGAACACCCAGCACTATTGTAAAAAAGAGATGGTCAAATGTTACATTTATTACACAGGCTGACATGGAGCGCCTGAAGGAACCATTGTCTTGATAGGTAGCCAGGGTGAAGGGTTTCACCTTCTCTCAGAGAGCAGTGGGCAGAAGAAATAGTATTCTGTTTCTCCTGCCCCAAAGAGGTGAAACATGCTCTCCTGTCTGCCATTTTTCCATTGCCTGACGATAGAAGAATACACCAGTAGTAACAATTGTGTTACCGTGGGTTCTGACAATTAGTTTTAGGTGGAATATATTCTGTTGAAAGCTATGACACTACGGGGTCAAGGTTTTTGGTGTATTGGGTAATGGAATTGAGCTGTTTTTCGAAATTGGATATGAAAATATGAAAATCGAGTCCTCAGAGAAAACAAGTTTGCAAGTACAAAAGAATCTTTTCAATCAGGGCGATGGAATATTTGGCTGGCGGAAGATTTGAGGAAAGAATATTTTGTTGTGTGTTTGATTTGTACATGCACGCAGTCATTTCTCTCATCTGTCTCCTCTGTGTCAAATCAAGTCAAGTCAAGTCAAGTCAAGTCAATTTATTATATGTAAGAATGGACAATTTGTGCTGCAGCAAGCATAGAAACTCATAACAAAACGTAAAATATACAATATAATACACAGCAGTTGACATAAAAATGTTCCCAGGATGGTTTACACCTACTGTATTCATGCTGTGTTGTCTTGTGCAGGTGTACGCTCTGTGAGTATGTGCTGTGTCCAGACTAATCGCTGACTGTGTCCCAATTCAGGCTCTGGTTCCTCCACAGTCTGTATCTCTAGACTAAATATGTCATAACAGGCAGACAATGCCTGGTCCGGTTTTAAATTCTCCATATGTGTCCAAGAAACCCACATGCTCTCTAAATCTGGAGGACATTTGAGGACAATTTCCTGGAGATACACTAGGAAATGATTGAATAATCTAGATCGTCTGATTTGGTTCAGCCTGACCCTCAGATCCAAAGGACTCACCTTCGTTGGCTGCATCCTTCGGAGGATCCGGCCCCTGAATTAGGACGCAGCTTTTGTGCGCTGCCTTCTCTGTATGACAACAGCAGCCTCCCATCAATATTTACCACTTGGTTGTCCTACCACTCTGCCCTCTGCGGAGGAGCGATCTCATAGGCCGGACCTATACAGAATATGGCGGTCTGGTCTTTCAAGAGAAGGAGGTCAAGTTTCATCTGCTACTCTTCCTCCTGCCGGTGTTCCATCATTTATTCATCCGGCACCTGTTTTTATTGTTACAGAAAGACTGCCCCTCAATAGACTTCTTCTTTGCTATGCATGGTGCATTCATAAGTGGTTTCCAGCCCTCACAATACTCCATTCTCACAAAGTTATCAGTAAACTAATTTAATCTAAAGCAAAAATAGACATATGTGTGGATAATCACAGGAGACTCAGCTCTGTAAACCTTTACAAGCCCCGGTTCATAGCTGAACGTGTCTGCAGAACACTTTATAGTTCAGTGTTTTGCTCAAGGCGCATATATGGTGTACATCTGCACCGTAGCTTATATTTCTGTATCTTTGTTTAATTAACATGCTGTGTTTCAGATGCCGTCGATGAGCCAAGAACCTTGTAATCGAATAAGGCAGCACTGAAATTAAGCAAATTGATGCCAAACACGAATGAATCAAAGTTCAATTGCGGCACGTTTCATTTCAGGAGAAGCTTAATTTGAAAGTGGTTCTTAGCACAAAACTCCGGAGGCTCTGCTGAACTGTGCTGAACACTTTACCTGTCAAGTCTGAGGAAGGGGCTGGGGGAGCGAGAAGGAGGGAGGGAAACCAGAGGCTAAGCCTTGTGGGAGACAATTTGAATCTCGACAATTAGTCTCTGCTGTCGCTCAGTTTGATCTCACACTGTGAAAAATGTTGTCGGGAGCTTTAATTGTGTAAAGAGCACATTTTGGAATGCTAATTAGAAATCCGCTGCATTCATTTTTCAGGGTTAAATCATACATTCAGAGGCGAGGATGATGCTATGATGGCGAGCATTTATCACAGACACATCATTATACATGGTGACAAATCAGTTTACATGTGGGCAGACTTCCCTCTCTGACTGCATGACAAAAAAAATGACGAGGACAAACTGCAAGGGTTGCAAACACTAGCAACTGTTAATCATTTTTACTCCCGCGCCAGAGCTGGCCTGATCGTGCCGTGCCCGCTCTCGCCATGCTTGCCTCTTGCGGTGCACATAATGAAAAGAATGGAGCCGTCAGTCATATTGCCCCTCTAAATAGCATTTTCTGCTTTATTAGTCATACTTAATGGTGTTGAAGGGGCCGTGAGTGATGCAAAATCCCTTTGTTCAAAGCCCCTCTCTTACTGTGAACGGTTCTTGATCGAAAAAAGATTCCCTGACAATTGAGGCTGAATGTGTTTTACACGCTGGGCTTACTTTGCCTATTTTAGAGGGGAATTGTGCATGCTCTCATCAAAAAGATTGATGGCCAGAGCCAGGAAATAAAAGAGGTGGAGACAGTGTGCATAGCGCCACAGCAGGCAGGTAGTTGGACCAAAAAAGACAATCCCATTCATTTAAGATGGACAGCTCCTTTGATATTTTATCAGAGTGAACAAAAAAAAGAAAAAGAAAAGTGATGCATCATCACTCCATCCACCCACCTACATGGTATGAAAGCAAAATGGAAACCAATTATAAATATCCATCAGAGCCTAAAATGAATCCTAGATGTTTACAGTGTTAGTCACGTATGCCTGTCAGACACTTTCACGCCTCTACATGTGAGAAATACCTCAAATATGGAGTTATGCATGTCATACACAGACTTTTTCCCCTTCATCTGCACTGATCACTAACCAAGGGAAAAAACAGTAACTTAAACAAAAAAACTGAAGAGTAAGAGGGAAGGGAGAGGCACTGAAAGCAATAGACGGAGAGGGAGAAGTGGTGTGCTTACGCTGGATGTCAATCGTGACGCTGGTCTCCTTGCCGTTGGGGACTGCCTTGTTGGAGGCCTTACAGATGATCTGCTGACCCGTCTCGATGTTGGAAGGCGATAGGTAGAGCGTGCTCACGGTGCTCTCTCTCCTGCCGTCCCGGAGCAAGGTCTGCAAAGAGTGAAGCAAAGTTGAGTAAAGTTGAGGCGCAGATTTCTAAATCTATATGGTTGGCTGGTCTGATGGATCGCCATGAACCTTGGATTTTCATAATCAATGAACAGAATCTCCAACTTTTTCAATTTTGGGCGGTGAACGTCAAATACTGCACACCCAATATTTAGGGTCAAATACATATTGGATTCTTCTATAATTCAAATTTCGGGTGGGATCAGTTTAAATGATATACAAACAGAGACGAGAGGTAACAAACAGTTCACCAGATAAGCTTTGATGGAGAAGGTGTAAAACGGGGGAAAAACAAACAACAAAACAGCAGCAAATTCATGAATACACACATCTTGTCCCTCGGGGGACCACAGGCAAACCCTCGGAACCCTCTAGCCTGTAGTTTTACTGCAAAGCTGATTGATATGAAAAAATAAAAAAAGTAGAAATATGTTTTTTGAGCCTCTTTTGTGTGTCTGGAGAGCTGCGCTCTAGTGCATGGCTTGTCATACTCCACAAAGGAAATCAATCTTCTTTTCAGCGCTCATCCTCTGAGCCCTGCATTGTGGAAGCCATCTGGAATCGGTTGGTAGCGCTCAGTAGCGCTCACTCTCCCCAAAACGCTCTCGGGAGGGCTCCGGGAGTCTATGTTAACCAGCGCGGGGCAGAACAAAGTCACTGACTAGAACAAATTGCGTGGGCAACGGGGCACAGTGTGGTCAACCACAAAGTCAAGATGCATTTCCCTGCCATCTCTTTAAAGGAGGCTCACTGTGGCTTTGTGTGTTGGAAGAAAAGAAGGCCCTGCTATGGTGAAGAACATCAAACATTTTCTTAATATAGAAACAGAACCGCTACAGTGACCAGAGGGAGCTCACGGTGGGCTTGCTTTACTGCACTGCTACCTTTGGATAAGCCTCACAAATGTATGGATTGCTTCATTGATATTTCCTTTACTTGGATTCTTGTAGCACACAATACAGAAAAGAAAGAAAAATAGAAAAAGAAAAAATTCATGTCACACCTCAACGTCTATATGCGACCATATTTTCTGCAAACCAATACTTCTTCAAATACTATGGCCCTTTACTTATGTACAATATGGTTTGTTGAGATACATAGATAGACGTAGCGTGGTACATTACTGTATATTAAAGTGTTCTCATAGAGTTCAAGAAAGCTAAGCAGCATATATATTTCACCCACCATAATTGCTACCCATTAATCATTAGAGTCAAACTGTGGTTCGTTGTCAATGTACAAACCAGTGGTAATTATCTTCTCATTTCTCTACTTTAATGCAGGGCTTTCTTTTTGATAAAACTGTAATCGAACTACGTGCCCCTCTCTTAAGCACACCACATTGTGAATAATATAATTAAAATGCCATTGAACTTGTAGAATCAGACATCAAGACATTTCAAAAGATATCTCTTACACCTAACCACTTTATAGTTCAAGTACTTAAATCTACCTCTACAGTCGCAGTAAAACATCTGTAGTATCGGATTGAGGATAAACATTTTTTTTTCGGCGTATTAATAAGCATTTTGTAAGTATGAGGATATTATAGATGCCATCCATGTTGCTGTGAAGTCCATTTGAATGTGAGGAACAATCTGATGAAATTCATAGTTGTGCGTGAGTCACTTCTAAAGCAGAGCGCATTAGCTGTCAGACGTGGGATATGTCAATGTAATATCCTTTCTGACACAATCAGGATTGTTTCCTTCGTCGCTCTGGACCTGTCTGAAGTCATTAATCTTAAGAAGGGGGTTAGCTGGCTGCTGCATTGAATTCAACACCATGCTACATTACAAATTGATAAATTTTCATATCACCGCCTGGAGCCTATGTGAAGAATAATTTTAACCATGCTGTGAGAGGAATGGAAAAAGTAACAAGATTGAGACGGAAAGGGTTGCTTTTTTTTCCCATGCACATGTATATTTAAAGCTGCATCAGGTGATTTCTGACCACTAGAGGGTAAAGGAGACAAAGAAATACGGAGCAATAAGCCAAACTATTGCATATCAAGATGATTAATGCAAACATTGGCAGAGACTGTGCACCAGGGGCATCCCACTGGTGCTCTTTTTTTGACAACCTGTTAAATTCAGGTCTGATATTTGTTGGCTTTTAGTCTTGGTTTGGGCTGTGCTTGTTTACATCATCTCTCTGCCATCTACCACATTTTGCATTATGTTGTGGGGGCATACTTATTTCAGTGAGTCAGTGTGGCTTTTATTTCGAGATGGATTGTCTTCTTTCTTACAAAAAAAGCACCACAGCTACCACAACATAACAATAGCTAACCTAGCTCGACTTAAAGATGCAACTGCCAAGCCAAACGTGAAGTTAACAAGAAGGTGACCTGTCAGTAGAAGACCAGACAGAGGCCTCAAAAAGCCTATTCATCTGGATTATCTACTAATTACAAAATGGCTGAACCAAATGGATTATCTACTAAATAAAACTTGATGTGCTGCCAGGCAAGCTAATTCACTGTTAGCCCTAAACCAGCACTGTGTTTACTTTGAACCTCTATTGTGACATACCTATTTTAACAGTGCTGTAAATCCATGAATGGAAGTTTAAAATGTATTTTGCGCATAACGTAAATACCAAATTTACCACAACACAAGTATCTATGTTAATGTTTTCTCGATGTCTAATTTGTAAAAATAGACAGACTTTTTGCAAGATTGTTCACAGATATTTAGTGATCATGAAGGCCAGTGGATTTACTATAAAAGTTTGGATTTTAATTCAATTTTGTAAGTATTTTGATGATTATAAATGTGCTAAATTCATCAGCATTAAAAATTATACTTCCTGAAATATATTTCAAAGGGAAAGTCAAATTAAAATTTGAAATTTTTAGGATGGACTACAACAGAGAGGATGTTATAACTCAACTCTATTGGTTTTGGAAACCAACAATAGAAAATCTGGGACTTGAGCCAGGAGCGTCGTCAAAAAGCTTTAAACATCTTTAATGGGTTACTGATTATCACATTATGTTTGGGTGGCAGCAATTGTGGATTTTGGTGAATTGCCTGCTGGTATTGTGGGTGTGGCTGTCAATCTATGACCAACCGTTGAACTAGGCTAATAATTTACTGTGAAAAAAACAAAAACTGTTTATTGCTTGCTACAATACAAAAATCACATACACAAAAAAAAAAATCCACATACATAGTAAAAAATACTCCACTGCTAATGGAGTGAGTTATAAGTTATCACCATAGACTGTATATAAGAACTGGACGTAGTCAACGTGATGTCACCCATTGGTTTGTGGACTGCCGTTTTGAAGCCACGAGTTCGGCATTTTGGGTGTCGCCATCTTGGTTTTTGGCTGTCGCCATCTTGTTTTTTTGCAACAAGAAGTGACACGAGAGGGTGAAGCTAAGGGTTAAGCTAAGGGACTCTGAATGGGACCATAATTTAATAAATGAACATCATGCTGTATTGAAGAAGACTTGAAACTGGCAATTGAGACGATAAACTCATGTTCACAATGTTTACTGAGGTAATAAATCAAGTGAGAAGTAGGGTAATTTTCTCATAGACTTCTATACAATCAGACTTCTTTTTGCAAACAGAGGAGTCGCCCCCTGCTGGCTATTAGAAATAATGCACATTTAAGGCACTTCATCATTAGCTTCACTTTTCAGAATTGGAGGTTGCCCACTGGTTACCACTAGCAAATAGGCTAGCAACCTTGCACCATATATTCACCATATTCTGTAAGCTTTTGTTATAAATAGTAATAGCAGATAGGAAAGATAGTACTTAGAGCTAGTAAGCAGATTACATAGTATACTATCAGACTACTTTTTAATTAAAGAAAATACTACATTCTACTACTCTGCATTAAAATACATGTTTGCTGGAGGTGGCTGTACTGTCTTCAGCCAAATAAATCACTGTAAGGAAGGTAATTGTCTTGATGAATGTGTTTGAGTTATTTGCACATAATAAAGCTTATTTTTTTAATACACATATGAATTCTGACTGTGTGTTGGGATGTAGAGGAAGGAAACCTCCCCCAGAGATGGTGCTGAATTTACCAAGTAAGCAATAATAATTCATAGATCATTTATATTCTGCTAACCCATCCAACACTCCTTTGATTTGATATCAAATGTATCTCTGGGTTATATTCAGCCATTTGAAATTCTGGACCACAGAGGGGTTCTTTTACTGAAACAGCTGATTGCTTTATCATTGTACTATATGTTTCATGAAGAAGTGGAAATATACCTTTTTTTTTTACCATGGTCACTGAGGTTAAATAGGCTTCTTTTGTTTAACTTAACTCACTACTCACCTCAAAAAAGATAATTTCAAAAGTTATTAAAAGCAATTAATTGAAGAGATCTACAATCCAGATCATACATTTTAATTCTAAACCTGAATGAATTAGGTTAATTAGCTTGCCAAAATCATTTCAGATCTTTTTAAAATTGGTACAATGAATTATATTAATGTTGAAAGTAAAGAGCTCTTTGATTTGATATTCTCCTCTACAACTGGGGAAACTATACCTGTCTCATAATGAATAAAAGTTCACGTTTAATGCCCACTCAGATTTTAATAGGTTACTTTATTTGTAAGTATTTCCCCACCCTATTACTCAATGGCTGTGACGATTAAAATGCAATAAGGAGCTCCAATTACACACAAATACTCCCATGAAGGGAGAGAGGAAAATCATGAAACTAGGTGGCAGAAAAATCTTCTGCTTTGAACACTTGTAGGAAAGATGGGTGGAAAAATAGAGAAGAACTAGGAATGGAAATAGGATAATTATTTTTTCTGCTGAAAATCATATCCATCAATAGTAGCAGCTTCATGTAAACTTTAGCAATTTTACCTGATATTAAACAGCAACACCATTTTACTGCAAAGCTGAGAGGGTACAATACAAAAGCACTATTCCGCTCTTGCCAGCAAGAACAGCTCATAAAAATGTCATTATTTCTTTTTATTTTTTTAAACCTCCCAACGCTGAGATAACTCCCCAGTCTCCTGCTCACCTCTCGGCTTGCCACCAGAGCATTCAGAAAAAAATGTGTAGCAGATTGGGGAGGGGAATGCATCAGGTTTTTCAAATGATTTGTTGTACCATTCCAGTGCAAACGTATCATAGAGCAAGTGTGCACACCTCCAAACCACAGCTCAGACCCGGAGGCTGCATATTGCAAACAGTCCTTTGCTGTTTGCCACAGAGCAGCTCCACTGGAGCAGATGGGCCATGAGTGTTTGAGGGAAGAGAGAACATTATTCATTAATTTCCTCTGCCCACATTTTCACAGCTAGTCTTGATATTTGAACCATTCACCCTACTGTGACAAGCTTCTGCCACTTATTTATTTGGAGAGCCCCCTCCATAATACACTAAAGTTCTCTTTTTTGAAAGCTACCCTCACTAATGATACGCAACTCAGTGACTCTCTTATGGTAAAACCAACTCACATTTTTGCTAAGCGATAGCCTTAATCTTACACTTTCTCTTTAACCACTGGTCCAGTAAATAGTTTTCTAAGAGGTCATAGAGATGAGCTTTTGGAGGCCTTAGTGGGAAATTATCTTTGGGTCAGAACTATCATTAGATGTGACACCATCAGGAAAGCCATTTCTGTGAATCCTCCACCACATCTGCTCACATTAGTCCTCTTGATCTGCGGGATATGAGAAGACCATCAGAGCAGATGATTATGCTTACAAAATGTCCCCCTACTGCTCTTTGGACCCCAAAAAAGACTCATCTTCCTTTAATCAAACCCATTGCTTTTTAATGGTAGGCAATAGAGATAAGAGGGAAGAGGGACATACTTGGGCTCTGAGCAGATATGTGAGCATCCATCAGCTACCAGCAAAGAATGTCCTCATATGTGCCTTCGCTCTGAGAGGAAGTGAAGGCAGGAAACGCATTCTCCGCCCACCATTAGCAAGCGGCACCTCAAGCAATCACTTTATTCAAATCGGCCTGGTGCCGTACCCCAGTCTAATCAATGGCATTTATCTGCTCTTTGAAAAAAGCCGATAATGGGATGAGGCAGCGCAGGGAGCGAGGGAAGGCGGGGGAGGTGTTAGTGATCCAAAGTGCCTGGTCTCTTTATGTCCTTTGTTTTAAATGAGAATAGAACATGACAATGTTGATTGCATGATTAGCCTTAAGGGTGAATGCCAGTCAAGAGTCTATGGGGTCAGATGATCACGCCACCAGGCTGGTGTGGACAGTGGCTATTGTGTGCCAAGGCATCAAAAGTGGGACCGTTGTCTGTCGGTGAAATCATACTTTCCAGGCAGATTCCAGCACGGAAAGTGACATAGTAGATTTTCATAACAGGTTGGGAAGATGAAGAGAGACAAATGCCACTGAAGGAGGAGATCAAAACACCAGAGAGAAACGTGAAGTCACTGATAGTTCCCCGATCTCGCCATCTGCTTGTCTGAGTTGATTTGTATACTGGGAAAAAAAAGGCCAGCCAACTTTTTTTTTTGCAATCAAAACACAACCTGGATTTTCAAGGGATTTCATTTCAAACAGCAGTCTGGATGCTGAGGCAAACGCCCACCAATGACTCAGGCAGTCACTCTGAAACATCTCATGGGTGTTTAGCACTTTTGCAGTAGTTATTTACAGCAAAGCAAGACATGCAAACATGTAAAGTAACAGGTGGTTTCATTCCCTATATCAGATTACTTTTATAACTGGTCTAGAGAACGAAAGCACAGTCACTACAGTATGCAACCTTCACTCCATCCCCATCCTGTACCCATGCCGGTGTCCAAACCTGGTATGACACACACCTCTATGCTTACCTTGGAGTACATGGCCCCATTGAGGACCTCTCCGTTGCGGATCCAGATGATTGAGGCTGCCGGCTTGGCGTTGTCAGCATGACAGGTCAGGTTGAGTGGGTCACCAGCCCTTAGGCTCACCACCGGCCCTCCACTGATGACCGGGTCCTCTGGGGGAACTATTGACACAGAGAAAGATAGGGCATTAGCCACATGACAACCATATGATAATGGATGGATTGCATATTATTAGGAAACCAGTATGGATTGTGTAATTCACATGTGGAAAGTATGTGTAATTGAGTTATCATTCAATATGTAATATGCATAATCTTTGTTGAATGCAGAATGATGGCATACTGGCATGTAATGACTTCATCACTATTGTTATTATGCTATGCAATTATCAGTCTGATATATTGCTTTTCCATTGTCATACAGGAAGTTTGAGCCACATAAGACAAAACTAATAACAAATGGCGCCTGCAAGGATGTGACTGCACGACACCTAACCTCATCACACAGTCAATTTCCATATAACGAGGGACATTTTGGTTTATTGTATACAAATTGTTTTTCTTTAGGAAATAAAAGCCACATCTATGGTTACTCATTCAGGGAAGGTAATGACTTCACAGTACGAAACAGATTTACCCTGAACTTAATCGGAAACTAGCATTAGATGGTGCGGTTTGAGGCACGGAAAGCTTTACACAAGTCACAGCATGACTCTCTAAATAATAATCAACTCTGCCATCAGTCAAAGTAGATGAGATTCCCCCACTATATATACAACACACACAGAAATGTCAGCATTGGATGTGATTCAGCCTATGTATAACCCCCCTCAGACATATTTGCTACCCCATTTCTCCCCCCTCTAAGCTTTGACAAATACAACAGAGAGACAAAAGCATCACAACAGCTACTGTATATGTGCCTCTCAATGGCACTGATCAAAGTCATTTTCCTGCTTTACCCATGAGCTGATCTGTTTGTTTTTTCTTCTTCTTCTTCTTCTTCTTTATAACTGAAACTGCAGTGAATTATTGATTGACCCGAGTGCTCATTACAATGCAGATCTGGGGCAAGATGAAATCAAAGGCTGCAGGCAGCTGCCATATTCCCCTGCAAAAGCATCGTGATTGGAAGGAAGGTTATAATGGGTTAGATTTATGCTGTCAAATGAAAAGAGAGAAAATGTAATTGGGATACTGTTTTGTACATTTAATGACAATAAGTATAAAAGGGCTCTTTTATGGCGGACATAAATGAAAGCATAGTGCCATATATTGCTCACTCTTCATTTAAATTACTGACAGAAAATGTAGTTATTTTACATAACTCAGTTTTAGTTTGAAGTGGATGTAAGTGTGTTTTTTAAATTATCAAACAAAACCTCTAGTTTGATCTCAGACAGAAAACTGCATGTACTACAAAGTTATAAACCTTAAGATTTTTATTAAATCACACCCTGTTTATGATGTTATTTATGGTTGGCATTTTTCAGGAATAGCCATTCAATGTATTTATGTTTAACTTTTATCATAATATGCTTTCTGTTAGTAGCGGAATCCGCCACTCCCATGCAGGATTGAGATTACCTTCTTACTCATTTGATTTACCTGAAATGATGTAGCACATAATTCGATGTTAAACTTTATATCAGCCTTACTGCTTTCTGTTCACCCTCGCCACACAACCCGATCTCATGGGAAAGCGTATGAATGGCACGACATTACAATGACATTCTGTGTCACGAGGACGCATTTTAGGCTTTTCGCGTATTATTTGTACTGTATGCCGCTTTTCACGCGTCATTTGTACGCTACTCAACAAAACTACGGTAAAGTCCGCAGTTAGGTTTAGGCAACAAAACTAGTTAGGTTTAGGAAAAACATCATGGTTGGGCTTAAAACAAGTATGTAAACTAAGTAAAATACATACCGAAACAACGTAACATAACTACAGAAAACACATCACAACCATCACTAAAAACATGTCACTAACGTACAAAGACAACACCGGTCTCGAGTCCTGTGTTTGTTAGACCCATACACCTCCCGCCTTACAGTAAGTAGTCTTTCTCCCGTTTTACAGTAGCTGCTCAAGGAGTGTTTGCTGTAGTCTTAAACTGCTCTTTCTGTTACCACGGTAACCACAGGTGTCCCCAAATCAACCGGGGCCGAAACCTTACGGATTACAACTTTAAGATGTTGATTTTAGTCTATATTGCACAAATGGTCACGTATCATTTGTAGTGTCACACAGAGCAAGTGGAGCAGCACAGTGAGACTGGTCATCCACAGTAACATCACACTCCAGCTCTTTGTCACAAACACGCTCATCTTAGTCTTCAAGTGCTGTGGTTAATTAGTGTATGGGGGTGGCATTTTAGTCTTTTGCTTTTATGACTAAGGCAAAAAAAAAAAGACTGACTAACAAACATGGAAAATACTTGTTTTTCCATCTGATCAGACAGCATACCCATCAGTACAACACACTTACAGTGAGTAAGGACTGAATCAGACCAGTGTGGGCACACTGAAGTCTGGACTCTGACTAGACCAGACTAATAACTCTGACCAACTGGACCAGTGAATCTGCACCTTCAAAAAAAAAAAAATCCCTACTCACTAGTTCCTATTGTGCGTTTGAGTTTGAAATGCCGTGTTAATTCTGGCAGGCTCCCTTTCATCTGGTCACCATTAATATGCGGAGGGTTGGGAGAGGTAGAGGAATCTCAGGTCAGCACTAGCGGATCAGACAACAAGGTGTGCTGATCTAGGCAAGTGAGAGAGGATCTTTGTGAGAATGTGGTCACCTTCTGGTCCTTTATCAGCAATTGGAAACAAGGTCAAGGAGATCACATTAGTTTATTCTTCTGCTAAGAATAGAGCCACTGCACGGTATGCAAATGAGACAGGGAGCATGTGAAAAGCATTATGGGTCGGGAATCTCAAACAGCTCTCCCATTAGTCACAAGGGGAGAAAATGAAGAAAATGTGAGGCTCGTTGATAGCACTGTGACAGTTGATTGCAAAGATCCAGTGTTATTGGCGTGCTGTCAGTGCTCTCTCGCACACATGACTGAAACATTAATTAAATGCCAAGCGTATAAGGCGGCCATAAAAGGGCTTTTTTATGGAGAGGGGGAGATTAGAAAGGAAAGTCTGACAGTACGTGACTGATAGGACTCCGACTTGACGTGAGGTGATTTTCCTCTTATTGCTTACAAGTGCTGAAAACTCTCAGGGAATGAAAGATCAGAGGCTTCTTTGCTCTCTCTCAAAGGAATTATATATTAGCACATATCGGTGTCTATAAATAGGCGCTACAGGGTCAGAAGGTGACACCGCTAAATGAACGTGGATGAAAGGTTATACCCTCGCAGACTATTTCAGTAAGTCACTAGTGGCCTTTACAGCCTCAGTTGTCTACTATTATTCACCTGTATGTTTTCCACTGAGGGATGTCAGAGTGTATAGTGCAAGAGGAGTTTATGATTTCGTGCATAGTGGAGTTACATGGCAGAGAGGTCACACGCAGACCAAACGGAGCGCTGCTACACTTTCAGGTCATGTCCCCCTGGAGGGCTGCCTGCCAGCAAAGACACCGGAGGTGAATGGTGAACAGACAGGGAAGAAGACGGATATGCCTGGCTGCCTCCATCCGGCATCCATACCTCTGTTATCTCTCTGTCCTCCATTGTGTTTGAGGTCTTACTGTATGCGGAGGGTGCCAATGTGGAGACAGTTTGTGACAGCCTGGACTGAAATTGTTTTCTGTGTGACTAGCACATGTACAAGACTCTCAGCTTGTGCTCCTTTGGCATCTTTTTGAAATAGCATGGAAAAAGCCTCTCACCATGGCAAAAAGGCAGTTAGACTTGATTACAAAGTAGTCCGGTAAAAAACTTTTGTGCTCTCGTTCTCGGCAGGTGAACGCCTTTATGTCTGCTGAAGAAAAAGGATTTTACCAATAACCCAACATCCATTGAATACAAATGAACAACTAAGAAATATATATTTAAATATATATTTAGCTCTTTCTCTTCAGCTGAGATCTTCCACTGATCCTGCCTTATGACTGCCCGGTCTGACAGTTATACAGAGGCCAAGCCTTGAACTTGAATCAGCCATCATCATTACTGGGCTGTTTGCAAACTCGGCAGTCCCTAATGGTTCTAAATTAGCTCTTTACTGCAGCCATTCGATGGACTTGGCATAAGTAGTGTGGTCAGTGGTACAGATTGATCGCTCCTCTTTAATTACAGGGCTGACTCACTGCAAACCCTGCTCCACTCACTACTTTCTTCTTAGGGATAATAATGTAATCTCTTTCAACACTTTCACAAATTTGCATTCTCCCGTGCATGGACCCTGTCGGCATGCACAGACACCGACATTCACACGTATTTCAGTGATTACAGGTTTTATACAAATCAAATATAACTAATAGCAGATCAGTCACGAAGGAGTTTGTGCTTTTTTTTTGCATGTCTGTATTAATCAAAAACGTAAGACGTGTGGTTTCAACTAAAGACTGTAAAATAGCCATAAGACACAGCCACTTCATTACTTTTATCATTTGAAATAGCTCCTTTGACCCATGGCTTTGTTAGATCACAGATGTAATAGTGGGTTTTAAGCTCCAAGCTGTCCAAAAATGAAATCCAAATGGTCTGTCACAACTTACATTAACCTATCCCAGTCCCCAAGATTGGTAATTCCACTCTTGTTTTAAGGCGGCTAACATTTTTATGGGGGTGCGTTACCTCACCCAGTCTGAGATAAGGCTTCATTTATTTCTGTGATTCTACCAATGCTAGACACATGTGACAATATACACCGCCATGGTCACCTCAGTCAAAAAGAAAAAAAGACACAGTGATGTCAGAAAGCCTGGATGTCAGTGAGATCATTTACTTTTACTGCATAATCAAAGATATCCATAAATGAGACCAGGGCATATTGATGTGTAATTAAGTCAACAGTGCAAGGCGGTAAGTCCGTCACCTCCGAGAGGGACCTGAATAAACCCTGGGGGTCATAAAGCTGCCTTTTATCCCTTACTACGTATGAATTCCCCAAATGCCGAACATAAAATTGCCCAAACACAAAACATAAAACTAGAATTTATGCGAGGGGAAGCGGAGAACATTCGCTGGTGAGAAGTCCTCTTCAGTCTGGTGTTGCTGGTGGTGAACCTGCTGGGTTTTCCAGGCCAAACCAATATTGGGGGAACTTCTCGAAAGCAGCCGATGAAATCCTGCGAGCGCCCCGGCTTTCCAGGAGCGCGAGCAAGAGAGAAAAAGCAATTTGGAGGCGAATGAATGAGAGAGGGCTCCTCACGAGGAGGCTGGATGGGGAGGTGAGGCTGGCAATGTGTAGCTGCTGTAGCGCTGTGCTTCAGCAGACGTGTCCTGAGCAACAATGAGCTCCCTGACTTGCCTGTCTATTTCAGAAGAATGCCTGCACGGGCCGCCTGTCACCCCATCGCGACAGCTTGCGGGGTTTGTGATAGATAGATCGGGAGGAGAAAAAAAAAGAAGACAAAAAGGGAGAGGAGAGGAATACCCAGCGCAGGTGGATACGAGAGACACGCGTGGCTCACTGGCCCAAATCACCGGCCCTCTTCAAGTGCTGTCATTGTACATCTGTTTGAAAGCCAGACGATCCTAAGCCATGTGTGAGCACACAAACAGAGTAAGTGAATGAATGAAAAAGAAAGTGAGAGAAATACACAAAACCATTTTACTCTCACAAACAGGATCACAGATGGCAATCACAAACAGTATGGCAGACTGTACAAAATGTATACACAAAAGAAGAACGCAGCAGAGGACTGATTTGCAGGAAAGTGTCAGCTATGGTAAACAATACTAAACTGGGAGGGCAAATATGGGATAGAAGGTGGAAGTAGGGAGGATGACAGTGGATGTAAATGAAAGGTAGGGGACGAACAAGAGAAGATTCAAAGGCTGGGGTATACACAGACATATTTTACATTTTAATAAGTGCAGCATATGCACGATGCATGTACGATGTATGCTCTGATGAAGGTGTGTTAGACCAAAAAGCTCAAATGAAGTGAAACACTGCATAGATCTAAGTGTCTTTTCTATCAATAAGTGCAGTAGAAAGTTATCTTCTGGTCGTGTTGGTGTAATGATCAACCGAATATGCATGTGCCAAATAAAATGGAGGGATGGAGGGATGAAGATGAAATGAGGAGTGGGGAGATGCCAGAGCTGTCAGAAACGTGCCGAGCCTGCTCCTTCACAACGCAGCCATGTGCAGCCCCGGAAGCTGCTCTCCACAGATTGGGAGGGTGCTGACATCGCTGCTCACCACCCGGCTGTGTTGCACTATATATATGTGTGTGTGAGTTTGAGGGTGGGAGGCAGGGAAATCGGGATTCAGGTTCCATAAGGATAGTTAAAAATAAAAAAAAAGCCACTTATTTCAAGGTTGTGCCAATTATTAGCCCCCGTGGGTCTAGATTTTTCTTAATGCCAGTCATTAGTTTGCTAACAACAATTACAGTTAGCTGAAGCAAGCCTATTTTACTAAGTAGTGCGAATTCAAATCAGCTCAGCAGCACCTGTACACAGTTGTTGTTTTGCAGAGCACAGATGTATTCGTGTCATTTCTCCTCCTTCTGTTGAAATGTCGGGAAGAAAAAAAAAAAAAAAAATCATACATACAGTCTGTCTACCATAATAGCGCACCTGTTCACAGCCACTCTGATATCATAGATGTAGTTATCATTCCATCTCGTGTTTCAGACAAAATGGCAGAAAAGGCAGCGCAATATACTGTAAGCATTAGTCATATTTTCTCCCAGAATGACTGCCGTTTAAGACACCTTATCTCTCCCTGTGCTTCCACTGAGATGCTTGGCTAGACCTAAATTAACTTTTGGAAGAGACAAATTGGTTACTTACACGGGAGGCTCGAAAGCTACTTTTTTTTTTGGAGTGTCTCTGAATTTAGCTCACACACACATACAATTTCAACGGCACCACTCAGTAAGAGGGATATGGATAAGACTTTTCTATTAACCTTAAATGATGCAATAAAGAAAAGACAAACACATGTGCATCTAAACACACTAAGTACATGGGCGCGAACATCTTGTTCCTAGTTTCTGTAAAGGCTCTGACACACCAAGCCGGCCGTCGGACCGTTTGGGGCTGTCGGTGAGCGTCTGTCGGCTCTAGTCTGCCTGTGTCGGAGGCTTTTTGACTGATTCAGCATGTTGAATCAGCAACGGGGCCCATCGGTGACAGATATCACTCTGATTGGCTGTTCAGCTTAAGAGAATCAGTGCACGAGAAGAGAAACGGAAGTGAGGAAAGCAAGCCAACGGGTAAAGTCAAGAGGGCGCATTTAGAAGGCTCTCCTAATTTTTCATCTTCATCTCATCTGATTGTTCCAATACACGGATATTTTCACAACGACAGGCATCTGGAATGGAGCTAAGTGGTGAGAGAGAGTGGTGTGGAAACAGTCGCCAAACGCTGTTTCACGTACGTTATCATATTAACGGCTTGTATATCCGTCGTCCTCGGTCTTCTGGTTGAATGACGAATACAGACTGCCGCCACCTGCTGGTGTGGAGAGTTATTTCCTCTCACGCAGGCGCAGAACGTACGTGCTAACTGGCCATCGGCTGTAGTCTTTGCAGTGTGTTCAAATGCAACTTGTTGGCCAAGACAAATGTCTGCGATGTGAGGCGACGCAACAGTTGGCCTTCATTGCCGCTAGTTCTTTGATGTCTGGCATAAAGTCATAAAGAGGTAGAACAAACAGCAGACTGACTAAACTTATTTGTAGTTCTCCTGAGCTGTCACACAGGTCTATAGATGCTACCTTGACTCAACTTACATAAACCGCTGCATGCCCCAATAATAATAGTAGCACAGGTGAACAGACAAACAGACAACAGAGGAAATTAATTCTTGCATAAGCGTTTGTTCCCTAAGAAACAACAACAACAGCCAAATTGCACTCGTTGTTATGGAGTCGAGCCAACAGCTGCGAATAATGCCTCTTATTACAGACCCATCATTTCCCACTCGCTGTGAAGAGCATCAGTGGCTTAGCAGTGAAACAGCTCACGCACTCTGAGTGGCGAACAGGGCCAGCACCACGGACAGCGCCTCTGACCAAATACACATGCATGGACCGTGTGGAACTTTATCTGCGTCTTGTTTCCAGCACGACAACTTCTAATTCCTCAGTAGCTTTTTCTTTCTCTTTCTACCCTGCCCTCAAAGTCCACCCCCATTACTAAAAGGATGCCAGCGTGATCCTTGAGAAATAATGAATTCAGACTTATCCACAGAAATGGCTGATTCAGCTGTGGCAATTGGAAACAACAATAACAAAAGATACCCTTGGGCTTTTGTGTACATGGAAATTGTCACTGAAGCACGGGTCCAAAACATTAACAATGCAGGAAGGGGAAAACAAATATCTTGCACACAATGGCTCATTCAAATGGCATGCTATCAATTATGTTTGTCAGAAGACCAGCGTCATTCTGTGTTTGCGAATGCCTGTCACTTTGAAAGATCTTGCGGAAGGTCTTTTAAGTTTCACCACCTCCAAAAACTACATCTCACTGTAAAAGTGGAATGAACCAGATATGACTTCATAGCATGCAAAGCTAACAAAATAGTATGCTGGGAAGATTGCGATCGCACAGCAGCAATGATATATAAGAAGAAAAAGAGGAAGAAATATATAACTAAACACTGCATGCATTAATAACTCTTCCAAGAAAAAAATATTAGTTTTTGGAACTTTTGGGACTTTCTAAGTGTGCTTATGTATTTTTAACAATATAAGTATTGCAATAATTAACTCTTAACATAGTATAATTAAACACTGACACATCTGTAATGTCTTCACACACAATTTAAAAGCACTTGGCTTGTATACTGGACTATGTTTTGCTACATACCCCAGTTATGAAATCTAAAAAATGACTTTATGTATATCAAATTAATACAAGGTATTGCAGATCCTTATGTGTTTTTCTTGGTGAGATATTTTCTCCTAATGGAGTGCAAAGCATTTTAAGTATAAGGTTAACCTCCTAAAGCATTTCACAGCTTCTGCCTGATCTCAATAGCATGGTCTAAATAAATACATAATAAATTATTTTGAAATGTTTATCAAAAATGCATCTGAAAGTAAACCGAGCTGATTACCCCCCACTTGCCCTTTCCACAGTTTGAAAAGCAACACTTTGTGACATCCTTTGCAGTCTTGCAATTAGTAAAAAAAACACATTAAAGTCTCTATGCTTAGAGTATCAGAATAAAGTGACAAAAGTTAAAGGACTGTCAGTGAGTTTACGTGAGATAACCTGCATGGAAACTACAGTGACAGCAGCTCAGCTCTGACTAATAACTCGAGAACGAGTGCGACGGTGAGGAGTCATCTCGGCCACTTAGTCATCTTCGGAGTTTATTGCTGGTAAAGTAAATACCTGAAGACCATCCATTTTAAAACTTCAATTAAAAGAGATCACATGTGTGTACGTCGCGCTTCTGCATTAATTGTGTATCCTTTTAACGCGGCCTTTTAAATTAGGAGAATTCGGTACACAAAGAAATCTCTGCATTAAGCAGGAATGATTGGGTGAGTCATACAGAAAACAAAAGACAAAGCGGGAGAAAGGACAATAGAGAAACAAAAGCATTTAAGACAGAAACTGATGTATTAAAATGTCAGCAATGAGTCAATAAATGGCACCACATTTCATTATGACATTATGACACATTTTCCTTTGTTGAAAAGATTAACACGCTCCCGATTTACAAAAAAAACCCAACTCAAAGCAGTTTTTCAGCCAAAGACTTTATCAAACAACGGTGATCTCCTTTCCCTTTGTTCTAGTGGTCCCCAACCTGAGGTAGAAAGATTAGAGCAAAGGTCTGGAGCAGCGCCAACTTGCTGCAAGGGATATAATTAGCCTCGGGGGTCTTTTTTGGACCTGAAACCCTCCATTCCTTTCCTTCATGACTAATTCACAAGACCTTGGTTCTCCTTCCGAGGGTAAGCCTGCAAGCCATGCAAACGCTCCGAAGGGTTAAGTTCACCATTTTGCTCTGAGAGCTTTTTAATGAAGGGTCTTCGTTGTTGTTTATAAGTGTTGATGTGTTCAGTCTTTTCCTTTTAATTGAAGTGTTGGCTGAAATGAATGAAAGTAAAACAAGGGGCTACTTTTTACCCATTTACTTGTAAATGGGCTGGGTCAAATCTTTGGCTCAAATGTACTGTTTGGCTTTCAAGGACAAACTCAGCAAATCATTAGAAAAGAAAAGCAGAGGATTTGTTCTTTGGCAGAGTGATAAAGGGTTTTCTCTATGTGTTGGTAAATATTTATGTTATATTATTTCCCGGCCTATCAAAGTCAAGAGGAGAGAAGTTCCTCTGATATGGCACATGGAGGAGTTTGAGCTGATATTGAGTTATGAAAGATGGAGGGGAGAGTTTTAGATTTATTCTGCTGTCAGCTCCAAGAAGGCAGGATGTGTGTGTGTGTGTAAGCATATTGTGTATGCCTACGTATTTGTGTGTGTGCAGATAGGTGTGTGGGGCCGTAGCTGTCTTCCAAGTCGATAGACACACTCTGTCACCACTGGCATGTAATTGACAGCTTGGAGTTTGCAGTGACACAGGCCTTGCATATATTTCCTCCATTACCTTGCGTGTGTGTCAGCCTGCGGTTCTCCCTGGCAGTGCGTTCAGGAGTCAGCTCGCTCGGCAGGGGATTAAACAAACACCTTCTATTTGGGCTTATGGGGAGGAATGATAAACTCTCTCACCCTCAATCAGCCAAATAGGTAATAAAGGCTTCCCCTTTTCTCATCGCCGATTGGTTATTTAAATACAGTAGGGCCAAGTACTGCTGCACTTCCTGCTGCTGTACGTCGCTTGCAGTGCAAAGTCGAGCGTTTGCAAATAATTTGTTTCTTTGTTTTAATTACTTTGAGTAGTCGGCGCAGGGCTTGCCAAATCAGGAAAGCACAGTGTCAAGGGGATTAAAGCAAAAAACCAAGAAGTATTTGCATCTGCTGTGTGTGGCAGCTGTTCCTACATGAAAGGAATGAAATGGCAGTTTCACACACATAAGAGAAAACTCCCAAGGATACTACGAAGGCTGGAGAAATTGGCTTTAAATATGATGTTTAGCGATAGCATTGTTGAAACCTAAAATGTCCCAAATTGAATTTAGTTTAACGGCGGAATTGATTAAATACATTGACGGTGACCTTGCAAAAACGTACATATATTGAATTCTTCTGTCCTTGACACTGTGATCAAATGGCAAAGTTTGTGTGAAAAGCAGCACCGTGTCAGAGCAGCTAAACCTTGAAAGATTCGAACAAGCGGAGAGCGAAGGACAGCAGTGGAAGGTAGGAAAATGCAGTTGCATTTTCAGCTCTCCGTAGAAGTATCCATAATTATTCACTCATATCCATTTGCAGGGAGCTTGGCAGCCAGAGAAACGTTCCGCCGCAATTTGTCTTCCCCTCTCTCTTTTTACTCCTGCTGCCTGCTCCCCTACAAATCGTTAGTTTCACTTTTCATTAGGCTGGATCAATAAGGCGGATCAGTCGCTCGTGGCGAGGATACTGCATGGCAGACGCCCCTCTCCCTCTCTCTCTCTGATCTTTCTTCTCCCTTGTTCTCTTTTGCTCTGTCATTGACTCGAGCTGTCTTTTCAGCAGGTTGTGAGGCTGCGAGGGGCAGCAGGAGACGGGAAGCAGCAGGAGGCTTGAAGGGCCCAAGAAAGAGACGTTAGCCAGCGATTGCACCGGTGCTACCCAATAAGGCAGGCATGGCATCGCTGAATGATAACCCAATAAAGTTTAATTAAGAACCAGTAACCTCTCAAGCTTGTAGCAATAATGAAAATGGAGGCTGCATGCAGAGGAAGGAAATTAAAGTGGAAGTGGAAGGGTCTGTAGAAGTTTAGTCATATTGACATTGTCTGCCAAATGGGAAACATTAGCACTGATTTAATTCCTTTCTGATGGTTTTAATCCAACATATATCTTTTGTTCTCGGGATTCACTGCAGATATTCCATCATGTTTTGTGTAAGACTGCATGTGACCACCTGTGTTTGAGGTTCTACCCATATGCATACTTTCTGTGTAATTGGAGAGCAAACAAGGACACATACTGGATACCTTTATTGTTGTGAAGCACCACTTTTGTTAGGGCCCCTGGAACTCTGGTAGTACTTCTGCCCAGTGTTCAGGCTCAAGAGGGTGGATTTGGGTTGAATATTTGAGATGACGCATACAGTATGAGCTAATTGTCCTGTTTCGGGCTCAATATTTCAGTATCAAATATAGCAAATAAAGCAGAACATTACATACAGTATGCTGCATTTGTTCTAATGGAAGATATCAGATATCACAAGCTAAGAGATCAATAAAGTCACGTTCTGTGATGTTGATGTGATTTTGCCATTGTGAATCCTCTGGGGCACTTCGAAAATACATGAAACACTTAAAAACTAACGACAGAGTGGGAAGCCAGTGACGCCAGCGAAGCCCTTTCCATGAGTTGCTTTGCGCCTTAGCGGTCGGGGGCGGTTGGCGCTAGAACAATGGTGTTGTTTGGACTGTGTGTGTGTTTAATTCGGACTCACCCAGCACAGTGAGACGGGCAGGACGGGACCTCAAGGCAACCTGGACAGCCTGGCACTCGAACACAGCGTCATCCATCAGCTCGACACGCTGGATTCGCAGATGATGCTCTCCTGAACCGTGGTCGCCAATCACTGTGTAACGAGGATAGCCTGCAGGCCAAACACATTTGTTCCTTTTAAATCACCTTCAAAATCAAAATACGGCTCATTTCACACATTTTAAAGCTTACAGCAACAAGAAAACACTACAAAAAGACACATTGGTTGGCAAACATATAATGCAAAATGTCAGCAGGTGAGTATTATAGATTACTTTATAGGTGAGTATAGTTTTCGATTGCTCATTTTCTAATTTACTCTGAATGCATTTCCATACAAGATTAAAACATAAATAGTATAACACATGTTTTTATAGCACTCCTGGTAATGTTAATGAGCTGCTGTGGAGGTTGCTGCATTCTGCAGAATGATGTTTTACTGCAGCCGTAAACAGGAACAGTTTGAGTTTAAGTTGTTTCAGCATTGCTCTCTGCGAAATGATTTATAGTTTAATAATGCAAGAAAGCAGAGCAATATCCAAGAGACCTGGGCATTTTACACAAGTCAAGTGAGATGGTTTTTAAAGATATCCCCCTAACTATTATCGAAATATGCATTGAGAGTGTGTTGTGGAGTGCACCCCTCCACCGGGGCAAATAAGCAGGAAGAAGAATGTGTGTGACTGCGGAGCTTTATGGGGTATTTCTCATGCTTTTAGAATTGCTCGTCTCTGAAGATCCCTTTTCTTCTTCTCTCGCTCCATCTTTCTAATTATTGGTGATGCAGTGCGTGGAGTGAAATGAGAATGTCTGTTCATAAAAAATGCACTCCAAAAAATGTTACGAATTTCCAGCTAAGAATTGCTTTTTCCTCCAGTGGTCCTTAAGTAATTGATCAATGATAAAACTAGTGGATAGGATTGGAGAATTTTACGGAGGACGAGGCAAAAAGCCTCACTTTATCTGTGTGCTTTGTAAAAGAAAACTTCACACTTTAGACTCACTTGTCATTTCCTTTCCAGAAATTCTGTCAGCACTCATCCAACTGTTGGGTCATTGCCAACAAATGTTGGGGAGAGAAATATTGATTTACCAGTAACAGCTAGCCAATGACTCATGTTCACTTCAGAGATCCCCAAACACTCTAGTCTTTCACTGTAAAGGTTTTACAGGCATGGTTATACGTTTTAGCGCCCAAAAGGAACATAACAGACTGGGCAGCCTTAGTACAGCTTTTAAATCCTTGAATTTGTCTACTGCTAAAACCCCATCGTATGCTCAAAGTCCAATTACTGACTGTTGCTTCATTGAATCCAGTTGCCTTTAATAGAGCATGAAGTGGGCCTCATTTTATGCTGGTGGGGTGAGTTACAGCCGATTAAGCCACTCTGCATTTCATCCTCCTACGTGTAGCCTTTAATCTTAAGGGTCTATACAGTGGGAGGACGAAGGACAAAAGAACGCCTAAACATAAACACTAAAGCTGGGGAGAAGATAAACAGAGGAAGGCAAAATAAGTGGCAATTTAACAACAAAAATGAGCACAGATGGAAGCTGCACCAGTGGATGTTTTGTGGGAAAACTAGTCACACAAGTGTCTCCTCTTTTTAATTTTCCAGCACTTGCTACAATGTGTCCTCCACTGAGTGATAGCAGGGACTCAGTAACACGGGTTGAAAATGTAACAGGGTTAATAGAGACCTGATCACAACTAAAAGCTTCCATTAATAACATTAATAACCATTGACTGGAAAAAAAAAAAGCTTTCTGCTTTTTCATGCTCGGGATAATGCCTAAAATAGAGGACGCACCATTATGTGCACAAGGTCACCCGGAGAACCGTTTTGCATCAATTTTATGTTCATTGATGAGATTCAAAGCAATAATGCCATTGCGGATCACAAGGGTAATGATTATTGCACGTTGTGGATGATGTGACCTTGAGTTGACTCCAGTCCACTTCACATGAGTTTGTACCTACCCCAGAAACAGAAATGCACTTTTGTTTTGCTTGTTTTAATTGTTGCAATATAAGCCATGTACATTTCTGTTACACAAACAGATGATCGGGCCAATTACCTCATCTGTGCCTCTGGCAAACTAAGAATAATTCTGCTGTGTGAGGATATGGCTCTGTTCCAGTTTCATCTCTGTGCATTAGCTGGATCCAAAAGGAAAAGTAATTTGCATTAGCGGTGGATCGTAATGATAAGAATATTATAATCTCATTTTCACGACAACAGAAACATACCGTAATGTGTTTTTGACACCTTATAAGCACCTCGATCGCGCATTTTGTCAATATGAATACCGGCACACGCATGAAGACTGATCACCTCTGCACATGTGATGTGTACCTATAAAGGGCCATTGATCTTAGGTCTCAGCGAATTTCAGAGACACAATGTGTTACCCAAAGCAAACAATGTAAAATAGGCCCATTAAGCAGTAATGAATCCATCAGAGGGGAATGGATTTGTCTTGAGGCTCGATCAATGGCGCACGTGCATGTGCGTGTGTGCATGTAAGTATACAGACACTTGAGGCGTGGCCTAGTGATTTATAGCATTCACCTAGAACATGTTTCACACAGTGTAACCACCGGGGGATAGAAGGAGGTTAGCTGCAGCTGTGAACAGGTGACCGGTGTTCAATTCGCTCTCATGAGAGACAAGAGTGACACGCTCGCTGCTGAAGTTCTGCTAAATGTCAGCTTCTCTCCTCAAGAGCTCATTCTCCTCCATCCCAAGTGCACGGCATAATATATACAAACACTTCATTCTCCGTCTTCACTGGAGAATTCACTTATAGCTGCTTTGTCTGTTGTCACCATCATCGCTGTCATGCATATTCATGACATCGATTGGTATGTTCTGAGCGCTTGTGGGGCTACTTTGCTTTTTCTTTAATTAGAGTGGAAACGCGTGACACAAAAGGGAGTGAATAGGAAATTCAGGGACAGATAGGAATCATTGGCTTTTGTGCCGTGATTTCTCGCGCTGAATGGTGAAAGAGTTCTCTCGGTTTAATCACTGCTCCTGTGAATGGAAACAGGTCCCGGGCGGAGAACACCGTTGCCGACGCAGCTTCTTTCTATGAATAGCCGAGCAGACCTATATTATTGAAATGCAACATTTGATTCGTCGCACTTTTTATGTATACAGCTGCCACTTTCCTTTCATTGTGTACATCTTGCAGTGGATGTAGCATCACTCTTTTACTGCCGCATGCATGGCTTGTTTATGTAGGCAGGAGTGATAAAAAGGACAGCTGTGGAGCTCTTTATTTGGAAAAAGTGTCATCCGTCTCAATAGAAGGCACTCAGCCCCCTGTCCGTATCATACTGTTGATTTTAGCGCCCTGTCTTCTCCAGGCAGGCAGCTATTTCTCCTCATACAAAACCCTGTGCATCTTTTAAACGGTTTAAGAGAGAAAGATCACCCCAAATCTACATCTTGGCCCTGATTATTCAGACAAAGAATAGGAAGAAAATGGTTGTGGAGAAGGTCAGGACTACTGCATCTTGTCCATGACTGTCAAACTCTTCACAGATGTGTTGATCTACTGTAGTCCCCTTTGGTGTTGTGACCCAACGTTCCCTCAGTTTTCTCTATTCCATTCTATTCCTTCCTCTGTCTTTGTCTATCGTTGAAATGAGATTTCATCTTGATTATCTTGACTGATCTTCCGTATCCATTGGGCCCTTAGAGCAGGCGCAGTAGCGTTTTCTTTAACTCCGCCTCCCGGCCCCTCAGTCCAGCCTCAGTCTGGGGCTCATTCACATGAACAGAGGAAAGGAAATAACTCTGGATTCAGTTATAAGTGCATTTTATAACTCCCAGGACCTAATGATTTAAATAAGGGCTATTCAAGTGTTCGTACTAGGAAGTTTATTTATCTAAAAAAATTATCCTCTGAGTTACAGACGTTTCTTCAAACTTGTCTATTACCACTTACAGGTTCTCTATACAATGATCAGAGCATAACTATAGCATCAAACAACTATTTACTATGTAAAGATATAATAGATTAATGTCTACCTGAGCAACGTAGTAGCAAAGTAGTTATTCCTCCTTTTTCGTTTGTTTTCCTACGAATGTCCAGCAACACGTGTCAATTTCCGCTCCTCACATGCGTACAGTCTTTTCAAATTAAACTACCTTCTTCACAGGAAAGAACTTCCTTAGGTTTAGGTAATAAAACTACTTGGTTAGGTTTAGGAAAAGTAGTTTGGCTTAAATAACTACGGAAGTGGCGTTGCTTAAGTATGTAACTTATGTGACAAATAAATCAACGTTGACTTCTGGTTTCACACAGGATGCGCCGGTCTCCTGGGTGAAAGTCTCGTATTTTTGGACCCAACCGTCCATCCCGACCTCCTCCCGACCGCCGCTATTTATATTTCCTGGTTCACAATTACGTTAATTACACACAAATTGATTTCATGGGATACACAAATTGCAGTGCATTACTTTTTGTAGGTATAGTTACAAACGGTGAATGAGACCAGCCTGACCTGAGAAGAGAATGAAGTCGCGTGTGCTTTTTAGTGCATGTCGCCATGTTGAGAGTCATGCGGAGGCAATAGAAATGCTCCCAATCTTGAACCTTTAAATCAATAAAAATAGAAGAGGATAAAACTAACTCTGAATAAAAGTGCGCTCTCTCTCTTCCTTCCTCCTTCTCTCATTCTATCTCTGACGATCATAAGTACTCTAGCTGTCTGCCTGCTCTTCCTTCAAAGGAGACTCGAAGACTGCAGGACCATTGTTTGCTGCAACCTCTCAGTCTCCCCTGGGCCTGATAAGAACCTGAACGGGGAATAGGTTGGCTTTACTGGGGCTCTGTCAGCCACTGAGCTTTAATTACAGACCACATCGGCGACAGGGAAGGCCTCCGTTTGTTAAAGGTCAGAGGGTAAAAGACCCCCAATCTCACGTGAAATACCGATTTAATCGTTCCTGGTCAAAATGGCTACAGTAAGACATGTTGTCGCCGTGCCTTGAAGTGCAATTACTCTAGATTTCTTAGTGGTCACACAGGGGTGGTATGTGAGGCAAATTAGAAAGCTCTAAAATAAAGACTGTAGCCTTATAGAATAATACATCCTACTGTGTGTAGAGTGCTGTGTACTGATTCAAATGGATCTCTGTTTTGGAAGAATTTAATGATCATTTCAATAAATGATGCACGCCCACCACACTTTTATGGATTTCCTCATTCAATAGCTCAGTGCTTCAAAGGTTGTAAATGTTTATTTAGAGGAGTGATGTGTTTCCTTGAAATTCATCAAGGTCATGAATATACATAAAGCCTCGACTGGTGGAACAACAGGCTACTAAATGGCAGTGCAGTAGTCACTTTTACTCCAAATTAAACAATTAAGGCAATTATACGCGAGGTGCAGTGTAATTAGAGGACGCCAGCTACTCTTCAAAAAGCCATTTAGCAGCCTGAAGCACCAGAGAGAGACCAGTGCCACTATTGATTTCGCATTTTATTCGTATTTTTGTGCGTCTCCGCCAAACACAAAGTACACGAGATTTAGGCCTGCATCTAACACAGAGACAGGAATTAATTTTTTATTATGTTTGGTCACGTCGAGCGATATAATTATTGATGTTTCACATAACACTTGTAATGTAATACTTCTGTTGTAACACACTATTATGAGACCTGTTTTATCTGTCTGTGGAGTGATATATTTGGAAGAGGGTAGGGTGTTGACATGTGGGGGCTTTAGATAACAAAAAGCGACCATTTGAATGTGACAGTTATATGAGAGAGTGTAATTAATAGAGGAAACTGAGGGGGTGGAGAAATGCGGGGGTGACACGCTCAAGGGGATAAATGTTGTTACTTACCAGAGAGGTCTCTGCCAACTCCCAGCGCCAGGCCATCTTTAATCCATAGGACGACGCCATGGTAACCGGGCATGGTGCATGGTAACGTCACAGGCTGGCCCGCCACCACCACCAGGTCCTGTGGCTGCTGGGAAAACGAGGCCTCCGCCCCTTTGGAACAAAAGAAGAAGAGAAAGGTTAGGTCTGACCCATTTAAATCATTACGTCATTCTAATAGAATCAGGAGAAGAGGGCATAGGAAATTCAAGATCAAAGCGGGGAATAAGCGTGGCTTTACAAACACCTGCGTTCAACGTCTCGAGTGCTGAATGAAGGGAAAATGAAGGGAAGTGCGCCATATGCCCATTTCCACCAATTTCACTCAAACCTCTTGTCAAACTCGTGTTGAAAGAACCCTAAAGCGTAATATACAAACGTGGCACATTCTTTTACTATTCATGATGCAGAGACAAGATACTGTACGCGCGTCAGAGGTGTCAGCGCAGCACCAGGACTGAAGCGCGGGCTAAGAGACAGCCGTCACAGCTCAGCTTGGTTCATTTATGAAGGATGTCACCGTACAGATGGGCCGGGCTCTTACACACCACGGCAGATAACACGATCTCGTCTGCCAACACCGCTCTAGTGGCATACATTAACTGGAGCTCACACCCATGTATTCCAACTGTGCAACTGCTATTAGCTGCACTCCTCTTACGGCGTGTTCGGGCGGAAAGTGGTGTGCAGTGAACTCCATTAGAGGCACAGGGTGTGTTAATGGGGAGGGGTACGGCGGCGGTGGAGAGGGGGTGGTGTTGTGGATCAGAGTGGAGGGTACAGAGTGGTTCTGATGTGTAGTTAGAAACACTGGCAGGCTGCCTATCAACTAAAGCCTACACACACACATATACACTCCGGCATGCATTCAGATACAGATGTAGTCTGAGCACGAACTGCAGCAAAGTGTCACTTTCTCTCTCATACTTTGCCGAGACAGTTTTGTTAGCAGCTATTTCTTATTTTTAAACTTCTATTCCTTGGATCAGAACGTCTGCCTTTTTCTTCAACAACTTATTCTTTCTCCTTGATACGTGCAGCAGCACAAACACAGGCACACATACATGTACTCCTATTATGCTGAAATGGGCTCACGCACACATTTTTTTAAAAACTTAATCATATGCAAATAAAAAGCTGATAGAAGAATAACATGCAGTGAATTACAATCATAAGCAGAGCAAAGACGTGAAAGCGCGTTTTCATCTTACAACATCTTTGTATCGCATTGCAGTCATCTTCTGGAGCTCTTTGTATGCTTGGTTTCATATTCAAAGGAAATTACTTATCCTATTGCAGACAAGGAAATTGATTAGCTTTGTTCTACGATTTCAAACCACACCAGAGAAAAAAGATTGTTGTCATACAAGAAACTGATTTTAATTTAGTTGGAAAATGCCATTAGAATCCCCACAAGTCATTGTTCAGCCTTGAACTGAATTCCATGTGATGGATAGCTTTTCAGAGATGAAAGTTTTCATATTAATTCATGCGCACACCTACGCACACAGACAGAAAAACACAATCTTACCTCATTTTAATATATATCTATTACTGAACCAACATCAGGAAAAAAAATAATATGCTTTACCTCAAATCACATAATGGGCTTTTCATCATTCTGAGACTCAACATCTTCCTCTAAACAGGCCCTTTGTAAGTGTGCATGTATATTGTGGGTGCTGCTGGCTAGGTGAGACTTCATCTCACCATATGCATTGCCCTTCAAACCTAGACAGCTTTGTTCAGCCGCGACTGTGTTCCCACGTGAGGAGCTTATCTCAGCTGCACTCTGCTACAGCACGCAGATGAAGCACGCTAACATATAGACAGCTACTCGACAGATCTCTTGGCATGTTCCGGAAAAACAGTGTAAACGCCAGGGAATCTTGTATCTGCTCAGTCATGACTGATATTATCAAACAGTTCAGCCCGTGTTGTAATTGATTTAACATTGGAGGGATGTCTCTGTTGGCAGCACACTGCATATACTTCCAACAACCCGCCTATATCCTCGCTCATGTCCTCCTCCTCTGGACTCCTCGCCTCACGTGCCATCAAGAAAAAAAGGAGATCGGAGATTATTTTTTCAGGCGACCTGTCATGCTGCTACGCATTCTTCCAAGACAGAGCAGCGCAGTATCAGCTTGAAGGTGTTTTATACATTTGATGATGTCTTAGTCTGTGCACAGAGGCAGATTTTAGCACATCGTTTGCAATAGGAGTTCATGCTAATTCTGTGTCACACTTTGCCCTCAAACTGTTGTAAACAAATTTCTGACTTCTCACACAGCCCCCTCAAACATATTAATTAACTGTACTCGACTGAATCACATGTCTCTCACACAAATATGCACGTGAGCCATTACGTGTAGCTTCACTTGAACCTGAGCTGCATGGCTTAACCCTCATCCCACCAACATATTTATCATACAAGGACTACCGACTGGGATCTCTGGGGACCCCATTACAAACTACTAATAAACAACCATCATAGCGAAATGTTAACAAAACATGATTAATTATGTAATTAAAGTGGCAGTAGGCAGTATATTTTTGGCATCATTGGGCAAAGTGATAGTCTGTGACACTTTAAATTCGGACTCAGGGCAAACATTTTATCGATCTATTCTATTTTATCTATTAAAGGAACAGTATGCATTTTGGGAGATATATTAGCAGAAATGGAATATAATATTTATAACTATGTTATAATCATCTGAAACTAAGGATAGTTGTGTTTTCGTTAGCTCAGAATGAGCCTTTCAAATATAGGGAGTGGGTCCTCTTCAAGGAGTCCGCGTTCATGTTGCTCCGCCATGTTTCTACAGCGGCCCAGAACAGACAAACCCAACACTCGCACAAGAGAGAGCCTTTCATGTTTTAACATTACCTGAAGGCCAACGTAGTTCTCTGACACGCCTGTGAAACTGCGGTAACGTGAGCCGCAGAGTGCAAAACTGTGGTACCGCCAGTCGCCGTCTTACTTCAGTTGCTCCTAAAGTAGTGTTATTATGGTAAGGATGGCCTCTCTCGGCGGCTCACGTTACCGCAGTCTTGAAAAGGGATGAGTGAGCGGAGGGGTACTCTGTTGGTTGCAATCTGCGTCCACACAACTAAATGCTGCCAAATCCTGCACACTGTACCTTTAAAACTGCATGGGCGGCAACCGGGTTCCTTTGACTGGGGGACCCCAGGACCCCAATACATTAGTATATTTAAAAAGCACTAATTAAAACAGAAACAGAAAACAATGATATGAAATCATTAGGAACAAACTGATTAACAAAGTCATGAAGTCATTGGAACGATAGAATAAAGCACCTGTGAGATATGACTATAAGTACCATGCCATTCCAAGGCTGATGTCCTAGAAGGACTATTAAAATCCACCAGTGATAGAAGGAATCAAAGGCTTAACTGACACCAGCTTGTACTTGTCACTTGAGCAGTTAAAAAGTGACCTCCGTCATTCAATTTAAAGCCTGGCTGAGTCTTCATAGGGACACAGCGGTAAAGAAATGAGGTGATGTGTTTGAGAAGGCTGGCGCTTACATCAAGGTGGCTACATTCATTCATCCATCCCCTCTGTGCACCGAATAAATCTCTGTCACATCTGCCACATTTATCCTTCACTGGGCATCACAGCGTTGGCAAAAAAAAACCGCGCCCATCCCTAATCTACCTCTTCTTTATTCTCTGCCAGGCTTGACAAGCAGCAGAGTGAAGACAACCCCTGTCCTCTCACTTATTCATGCGAAATATTTTCATAACAAAAAATGCCAAATTAAAGAGGACCTATTATGCTAATTTTCAGGCGGATACTTGTATTTTGGGTTTCTACTAGAACATATTTACATGCTTTAATGTTCAAAAAAGGCTTTACTTTTCTCGAACACTCTGTTTGAGTTCCTGCCCCCCCCCCCAAAAAAAGAATAAAAAATAAAAAGCCCAGTCTGCTCTGATTGGTCAGCTGGCCCACTGTTGTGATTGGTCAACCATACCAAACGCTGTGGACTCTGCTCCAGCTCCACTCTAACTAGCTTTGTTTGAGGGTGCCAAACTAGCCGTTATGCAAATGCATTACTTAGTGACATCACCATGTTACAGAAGAAAAGGGAGGATTTCAAGCGAGGTGTTTCAGGTAGTTCAGGAGCAGTGTTTCTTCGGGGGAGAGTGACTCCCTTTGGTGTGGACTTTGGGCTTTGTAACTTTGCAGACCTTTTATATGCACAAAAAAACTATATGACGCACTAAAGGAAAGGGAAAAAACCCAAAAGCATAATAGGTCCCCTTCAAGAATTAAGCACCTCACTTTAGACTCCATCACTGACAGTAATATGAGGGGAGGAGGGTAACTGTGGTCCACGTTAATAATGCTTTACAGTATCAAGCATCCTAATGGGGTTTACTGAAGAGCTTGGTTGAAAAAAGAAAAACATAAATAATAAAATGAAAAACAGTCTAGACACGCCAATTTGCTGTGAGACAAATGGGCCTTGACTTGAGGGGTTAGGTTCTGTATATGTGTGGGCACACAGAGCAGAAACAGACACCTTTTGTCTGTCGCTAGAGACAACAGCCTCTACAAAACCGTGGGTTTGCTCAGTCAGCAACAGCCAAACCTGTACTATGAATAGAACTTAAAAAAAAAAAGTTAACTACTTGGTTTGTTTCCATGTATTGTCTGGGAAGATTAGTGACAATAAGAGAGAAATGTTTTACTTCAGCACTTTGGATTTGCTAAATCGAGCGTTGCGCTTTTGCTCAAATCTTTCGTAGGAGCTAATCCACCCGTTATCTAACAGCCGCCTTTCCTTAAAGAGGCACTGCGGATTTTGACAATGTAATCACATACTTTACAACGAAGGTCAGTGTGTTAGATGGAAGAAAAAAAGAAGTGTAACTTCTCTTTCTATCTTAGCATCACGTCCAACTATGATTTGGAGAGCAACAGCATTTCAGCAAAGGTCACAGTGCAACTGCACGGTACTCTACATCTTCAAGGATGAGAAGGGATTCCTCGCATAACATATTCCAAATACTACATTTGTCTGCAGGAGGTTACCAGCCACCTCTGGCTGTGCAGATGTTACATAACAATCGGAAGTTATTACAGAGAAAGAGCTTGTCTAAAATCATCCACTTTCAAATGCACGCGAAAAATATAAGAAGCATGTTTTCTACATTTCTATATCTATTTATCATTTATATATTCAGGTAAGTACAGTGGTGAACCCCCTTGTAATTGTGTATGCATTAACCTTTACTGGATATATTTATGTGCATCAAATCATAGACTATGATTCATACTGTGTTTGATTGAACGCTATGCATTTGGGAAGCTGAGGCCAGAGATCTTTAAGGACTGCCCAGTTGTTTCAAATGGTGGAAAAAAGCAGGTAGTTAAAGACTGTGCACGGAGCCATATTCATAATGTGGACCGGCACTTTGCACCGCCTAATGTTGTCATTTCACTTCAGATAATTTGTTTACCATTGGACGGCTGCTGCATTTCCACACACTCCAGCGCTATTTTCCCCTCAGTGCTAACTGCCCCCAATTTCATCGCTCTTTGCCAATCAGGGCTGGAAATTACCGTTACGGACACACATCCAGCCCACTTCAGAGAAATAATCGGCATGCTGTCTGTGCGGCATGTGGCCACACAGCACCAAAGCTTAGCCCGGGATCATTATCAAAAACTATTACCCCTCTGGCCTGGGCATTTTATACCAGCAATTTAGAAGCACAGGGGGGCTTCAGAATAAGGAGGAGTGGGTGAGTTGGTCATATGTATTGTAGTTTGGTAGCCAATGGCCGCGGCTTCTGTTTTATAACATTGCTGCTGGTAGTTTTCAGTGGTATGAAAGTGGAAGTACTGAAGTGAGAAACAGGTGGGGGGAACTGAGGGAGAGAGGTTTATTTTTATCTTCTTCTAACCCACTGGTAGCGTTGCCATAGGTGACGCATGCTATAGCCGCTTTTGATAAAGGTGTGAATTTAGAGAGAAAATCAAGTTATTCTTATAGATTCTATTACCATGACCTAAGTCAATGAAACATATCACCTACTTGCCCTGCGGGGGCCCATGCCAGTCCATTTGTTTAAACCACAAAGAGGAGATGCACCCCACAGTAACCAGGAAAGTACTTTTTTCCAAGCATACTTTCTTTATTTCTAACCTTTCCAAAGCTTTGTAAATTATTACTTAACACCTGTAAAATGACTCCAGTGGTGTCTGTTCTTGCCTGGAGGTCAATGTAAACACAAATCTCCTGCAATATGGATTACTAACTGCAACTGAAACTCACCTATTGCAATGCACAGCCCATCCATCTCTCCACCAGACCTCCTCTGAAGCAGCGACGCACATTCTCGCCCTTCGTCACCAGACACTGATTAGTCATAAAGCCACATCTCCAGCATGCATTCTCTCATTCTCACCATAGGTCTAATGTCCATGATTTGTGCACTTTAATTAACTGCGGCATGGTCATTAATTTGACACTATCAGTGAAGCATGCTGCTGTGAGATTCATCAATCCATAAAAAAACACAAAAGAATTACTTCTATCTTGCCCGTGGTTGTATGACTCCCATCCATGTTGGCGAAAGTCAGTTTCAGATTGGTGATAAGTGCATTCTGTAAAAAGCATTTTGACAAATTTGAAAAAAAGGAAGCAAGCCCAATTTTTAGAGATGTTAAAGCAACATTACTGCAAATGTGTGACAAGAAAACAGCCAATAAAAACACCAGTCATGGCCACTGAAAGTCACGCTTCGATGAACTATGTTTTATAATCAAATTTTTCACAATATCAATCCAGAGGCAATGGGTCACTGACAGAATTAGCCTTGAGTGGGTTCTGAAAAGAGGACATTTCATGTAAAAAAAGGTCTGCTTTCAGAGATAGAAGGAACTGCAGGAATGACAAGGCCTCACATATTTGCCACATTTACACTCTGGGTGGTACATGCACATTCACTGTAATAAAGGCATTCTTTTCTTTTTTCGTCAGATGCTTGATTTTGAAATTTTCCAATGTGCTTTCAACAAGCTTTCAACACCCTATTTCTCAGAGCAGCGAGGCTTTTGTTAAACAGGCTACTTCATTAATATAAAAATGTAATCCCTCAGATGCAGCTGGCAATGTTACAACAATAGCGACCAATAATGAATATTTCATAAAGCTCTATCAAGCCCATTAGAGGAGACATGTATTACTATCAATCTGTCTTCCTCATCAGACTGTTCAAATCCTTTTTCCTGCCTGTCCACTTGTAAAACAAACACTGCTGTACGCAGACTGATAATACGCAAAGCCTATCTATGCTGCGATGGCTGCCATTATTAGTAAGATTTGTCTGTGGGAATGCAAATTCATGAAGCAGGGAAGATAAACATCAGTGCTGCGGGAAGATGTTGTATTTATGCCCTCTCTCACACTGTGCATTAGTGGAGCATGACAGTTGCCAAGGCATAATCAAGACGGATCGCCTCCGATGATGACTTCTAAAAATTACAAATGGCAACAGCGGGAAGGCCTTGCAGGCACTCGTTTTATCATCAGCCCGCGCGGCCAGAAGAAGTGAGATTCCATGGACATCAGAAACCGGAGTACCAGGGGCCACAAACGGTTTATTTAATATTTCTATGCTGCATCTTTTCTGGCAGTTCAGATACAGTCGGGTCCAAAGGTCATCAAGACATCATGAGCCATGCAACGGATTCTTACCAAACAAACAAATCTGTGCTAACTTCTCCTAAAGGATAAAAAGAAACAGTGCTTTAATGAAATATATAGGCCTTCAAGGTCGCCAGCCTCTAGGCAGTCCAAGGAGCGGGAAATCAAACACACAAAGTAGTTCACTTACTGGATGCATGTGAGCTTTGTTCTGGAAATACAAGACCTAGTCTGACCACTGATTGTAATTACTGTTATAAAGCAGCAACTCCTGTGGGCTGGTTTCCAAGGTAACTACAGTTCAAAGAGAACGGTTCAAATATTCTAGTTAGCATAAATGCGACTGAACGCCACATCACCCCCCTCCCCTGGCTGGTATTGATTAAAAAAGTGTGGGGAAATGGAGCGACTCGCTCTGCAAACCGGACTACTTTTTTTTTTTTTGCGTATACTTTTGCATAATGGGAAGCAGGGACATAAAAGAGATGCAAATGAGCAAGGGAGATGGAGAAGAGAAGAAGTTTGGGACATCAGATGGGGCCTGATTGAATAGGAAGGGTCCCTTCTGTCTCTCTGCTCCGTCATTACATCCTTTCTTTGTCAACTTTCACCACTTCATCGCCTCCTGCCTCTTCAGTGCTCTCTGCCACTGGAGTATTTGTTTGAATTTCTGTTCTCAGAGCTCAAGGCCAGCCTTGCTATTGTCTCTTTGCTGACACATGAACACTTAAGTGTTTACAGAATGTATGATGTTAAGACACTTGATGATTTGCAAAGGGAATGTGTTTGTGCTGGGGAGGGACCTTGACGGGTGTTCAAAGTGAGCCTACATTGGGATTGATCATGTTCATTAAGGAATGATGAGCATTTGAAACAGACTCAGGTGGCTGATTTGATGGATGCGGTGTAGAGAAGGCCTTAGTCCAAGAGGGCATTTCATATATTTTGAGCGAGAGTCCCATTTTTCCATTACATGATATGTGACAGGCACAGAAAGCCACATTAGGCTGCCTTTTGTCCAGCAATAACTCATATTTTGTAGGACTGACAAGATAAAAGTGTACCTTGACTTTCAAGACTTGGAGCAGTCTCTCTTTGAGTGAGATTAAATCAAGAGATAGATCAAAGCCCTTGGAAAATACAGCTAAAAGGGATGTATCTGTGTGTCAGGAAGGTTTAGGAAAGGTGTCCAATTCCAAAGGTTTTAATAACTCAAAGAAGTTGCGAACAAGTCTTCATGCTTTAAAAAAAAAATCAGCATAATGCATTTCACATATTTGAATAGCTCTTAATTAATGTTAATGAACACATTCCGTTTGTATTTACACAACTTTATTGTAAATAAACATGTATTAATTGCACATTTTGTGATGACTATCTAGGCTACATTTCTTTATAAAAGAAATTATAGGAGGCAAACCAATGAAAAGGTGAACTAGGGGGCAAGAGGATCCATAAATAAGCCACCTACTCAGAAATATTTGTCCAAGAAGAGGTCCTCACAGCACTTTGAGTTGTTTACTGTTTCCAGCATACCACTGAAATGTCATATCTGTCAAAGTTTCTTTTGCAAAGCGATGTATTTTTTTCTCTCTCTCACTCTATTCACCATAAGCTGTGTGGAATAGCGGTGATTCTGTGGTCAGCAAGCTTTGTGATCGCCATTCTGGTGAAAGATAGCCTATGATGTTAATGCCCCTCTGCGTTGTGCCACATTCTGCTGTTTCGGCAATATGTCGCGGAACTGTAGTATTTGCTTCTGCGCAAGGCAGACTGGTCAAACCAGACAATTTATGTTGGTATATGAGAAAGTATTGAATGTACATATGTTCTTGCACTTTACTTAACCGGCAATGTAAAAATGGATTGCTGCAAGGGCTTTATTGGATTTCATTTTATGCATTCTCAGAAATAAAGCTGTTCATGTCAGAGTGCATTAATGTTCATCGCACTTGTCCTGTGATTGCATGTATGTTGATTCTAACCAAATGGCTGTATTTGAGTATTCAATTATTTCTCTATATTGTTGTTTAGTGTAACATGACTGGGGATACTGTGTCT
This sequence comes from Sebastolobus alascanus, assembly GCA_916701645.2. Classification (NCBI taxonomy): domain Eukaryota; kingdom Metazoa; phylum Chordata; class Actinopteri; order Perciformes; family Sebastidae; genus Sebastolobus; species Sebastolobus alascanus. The sequence continues at coordinate 4,730,560 of CAKAOJ020000068.1, forward strand.
GCTCATGTGCCAACTATACTGTGATATAAACGTACTGTCAGTTCGGGCTTGGGACTGAGAGAGCATCGTGATCTCATCCCTGCTCGTTATATTTTGCCGCTTAGGTAGAAGCCTTGGGGGCAGCATTTTGCGTTGTATCTTGAAGCAGAAGGTTTGCGCACGGTTAACATTGTAAAACGGTGGCGGTTAAGGTTGTAACACTTAGTTAATGTTGTGAAATGGTGGCGGTTAGGTTTAGGCAACAAAACCCCTTGGTTAGGGTTAGGAAAAACATCACGGTTTGGCTTAAAAAAAGTTCATCTGTAACGTAACGTAAGCTATGGACGTGACATGATGTGACTCAGTGGCGTAGCATCACGTGACATAAGTGACATTACGTCGTCAATAAAAATCATTCAACTTTTGGTTTCACACGGGGCACCAACACCCGTCCCCTGACTACAAGCCCTGTGTTAGTTTGACCCATCCACCACCCCTCACACTCACCCTTGAAGGACTTTCTCGCTCTTAAAATACTACGTCCGTTTCTCTACGTCTACTAATGACGCGGATGGGTTTACATTGGAGTTAGTTGAAAGCCCAGCGCGTCTCATACGGATGCTAAAGGTTGCCTTGTGCATCGGTATGAAGATGCCGAGGGCCAGTGCCCAAGCGTCGGTATTTGATGACCTGGGAGTGAGACCATGCTGGAAAGAGAAAGCTGTTCATGTGAGAGAGCATTGATGTTCATCGCCCTTGTCCTTTTGTATACTGCGAATGCAGATCAATCAGTAAAACACTGAAGGAGAGCTCTGTGTCATGTTGGTTCTTTTATCAAGCCACAGCGGTATACCGGTGGCAGCATGTGGAACACACACATCAACATTTTCTTCTTTATGAGGAAATATTCAGTTTCAAAGGACGGTGCGTTAAGTCTCCATCCTCGCTGGCAGGATGAACAAAGGTACAGCATGAGCGTCTGAGATGTGAGGGGAAATATAGGCTCCACGAGTTTTATTCAACTGATTCACATGTTTTAAGTGCAGAAGACCATATAGATGGATGGATGGATGGATAGATGTGGAAACAATTGTCAAATCACTTTTTTTCAGTGTAAATTCCCCTCTGAGATGGCTTAATTCAACACATTTCCCATTTCCTGTTGGCTTGAATGGATTAGAGTAGAAAGAATGATACAGAAAGAAGGATGAGAGCCGTGCTCCTACCATTTCTCAGGGGACGCAGCAGTTAATGCTCACATTTCTTCAGTTGAGATGGATTTATAATTATCCACTTCCAGTGATTAATGGTCTTATAATTATCTGCAATGAAATATATCAACACAGACTCGTGTTTGCTTCACTCACAATCAAATTCCACGATAATAATAAAAACACTAAGGATGAGGGGATAAGCAATGTGTTAATCATAGCAAATCACTGTGCTTATTAGCAACTAAACAGGATTTTAACTAACGTTGTCTTTGCTTGGAAACACGCTTGTAACTGCAATGCAGCCATAACCCTCCGCCACTTTAAGAATAACCAGTGTCACTGTTACTTTTCTGAAAGATTTGATTTATTACATCCTGAGTTTTAACAATCACCAAGCAGAAATCGAAACGGTCTTCCGGAAAACGGAATGCGGCCTCATTAAAAGAGATGTTCTCGCTGAGCTTTCTCTGACTCATAAAATCCCCATTCGCCACCCTCCAGACTGTGGAGACATCCATTTTCCTCTCATCGTCTTCAACTATTTGCTTCCCTTGGAGACAGCCGCATCTCATTCTTCTTCGCTGGCTGCTGTGACATTGAAAGAGACCCCTAATCAAAACAGTTGTCTTTCTTTCAGCCGGCGCTCAGACCGGTGAATGAGAGCTGACACCAGAGGGAGATGTATTTGTCCCAATCAGGGCCTCATCTCCGTGTCACCGCCGGGCGAGTGTTTTATCTCGACAGGGCACTGATGAATCCGCCACTTAGCCTTGATTTGGAGGAGCGGCTCGCCACTGCCAAAGTGCCAGGTTAAATCACAACGTCAGTGGCTCAGCCATGGCCATTACAGGCAAGTCAGACATTCTGCCTTTACCATAAACGCTCATAAATGTTGCAATAAGGATCTCTGCTTTCTCTTTTGTCAAGTGAGCTGTAATTACAATGTTATGTTGTATTAGGGAAAGAGGAAAGTTAAATTTCTTTTTTTTTGTGAGAGTCATGTAAGGCAATGGTTCCCAACCTTTTTCCTTAAGGGACCCTTTTACTATCATTGAGTAATCTGACGACCCCTGACTAAGTGACATATTTTATGAATATTTCATATTATTTTCAATTCATAACAATAACAGTAATGAACAACAGATAAACTGTACAATTAACCCAAATAGTGAACGCAATAACTGCAGGAACTTTGTCTAAAACAAGCAATTTGGAGGAATTTGGAGCAGATTATTTATTGCATTAGAGATGAGTTTTGCTGTTATATTTAGGGACTTTTAATACAATTCTGTCTGTAATATGTATTTTTTTAGGGCTGTCAATCGATTAAAATATTCAAATTATTGATTGTCCATAGTTAATCGCGATTAATCGCAAATTAATTGTACATTTTTTGTCTGTTCAAAATGTACCTTAAAGGGAGATTTGTCAAGTATTTAATACTCTTATCAACATGGGAGTGGGCAAATATGCTGCTTTATGCAAATGTATGTATATATTTATTATTAGAAATCAGTGAGCAACACAAAACAATGACAAATATTGTCCAGAAACCCTCACAGCTACTGCATTTAGCATAAAAAATATGCTCAAATCATAACATGGCAAACTCAAGCCCAACAGGCAACTATAGGGAAAATAAAGTGTAAGTGTAAAGGGGAGACTCGTGGGTACCCATAGAACCCATTTTCATTCACATATCTTGAGGTCAGAGGTCAAGGGACCCCTTTGAAAATGGCCATGGCAGTTTTTCCTCGCCAAAATGTAGTGCAAATTTGGAGCGTTATTTAACCTCCTTCGTGACAAGCTAGTATGTCACGGTGTATAGTACCTAGTATCAATGGATTTCTTAGGTTTTTTAGTTTCATTTGATGTCAGTATCTTCACTCTAGCTTTAAACCTGATCCTGCTACAACCGATTGCATTAATGCATTAAAGACATTAGTGGCGTTGAAACAAATTTTGTTAACACGTTATTATCGCGTTAACCTTGACAGCCCTAGTTTTTTTTATTTTAAAAGCCACACATACTTAATCCTCTCCCTTTTTTGACAAATTCAGTGTTTTCCTTTCCCTGACACTTCACCATTGTTCTATCAGGTCTTTGGTTGTTTTAACTGCGTACGTTTCTAATGCAGGATGAGATTGTTCAGCAGAGAGGGAAGGCTCTGTGAATACAGCTTTTGTTCAGGTCTTCACCGTGCCCTTATCCTGTTTATATCTTAAATAATAATCCAAACTTTAAAAAGAACAATTTAATTTAGTTTTCTTCACAGAAATGAATGAAATCCTGAGATATAGGCCAACTGTATATATATATATATATATATATATTTATATATATATATATCTTTTTTTTTAAAAAGTGGTTGTCTTACACCCCTTAAAGTCAAGAAGGCCTTGTGACCCCTCGTTAATTTATTATTTATTATTAATTTATTATTTATTATTAATTTATTATTTATTATTAGGAGTTCCAGGATGTCTGCCTTTATCTGCACCTCTGCAGACAGTGAGAGCAGCTGGAGTAACACCATCTCTTAGGTGGTGTTAAATTGCGCTACCACACTTCTTAACAACTTGTAAAAGCTCTCATGCATTCATCACATACCGCCTAATTAAACTAACTAACAAGCTAAAAGGGGAACAAAAAACATGCTGCATGTGTCAGAAATACCAACATACCACATACAAACAGCTTACTGAGATAGTTAACAGCTCAGGAGAAGGCTACTGATCTTTTGTGTAATTTTCAAAGGGCGGCGTTTCAAAGGAAGGGCTCAGATGTTTGCTCTCAACATCCATATGCTTGTGTCATGTTCAAATTCCAAAACAACTCCATAGACAGTAATGCATCTCAGGTTTGATTCTCTGATAGATCGCTGTCGCCACGCACCTGCTCATAATAACAGGGCTTTAATGACAGCCTCTGCTGCTCCATTAGAGAGTATTTAACTTAACCCGTCTGGTTGTAAGGTGTCAGCAGCTCTACACATAAACGCAGGCGATGAGGATGAGTGTAATACACTTTGGATTTAACCAAATGCATGTCCATCCCTGCGAGCGCTACATTAGTGAAAAAAAAGCTTTTTCGGAAAAGTGGAGAAAGCCATGCGTGTGTGTGTGTGCGGAGAGATGAGAGGCAGGCTCCTGCTCGCTACAGTACCTGTCAGACAGAGTGGAATGTTGTTACAAGACAAGGGAGGAAGAGGAGGCTTTATCAAGGTGTGCAGGATACCACTGACATGAGATAAGAGGCCTGAGTCGGAACTACATTATGCCACACCTTCACTAAGAGGACTCTGTCAAGACAGGAGTAAAGATCCATTTCAGTTTGGGAGCCACCGTAATACTTGACTGCAGAAAGCCATTACCTTTCAAGTATACACTCTACCTTTAAGTGCATATAAGGCAATAAGCATTCACTCTATCCTGTAATTTCATTTGGATTCTCAAAGCCTTTCTTTGAAATCTGCCCTTAAATGGACAAAAATATTATTTTCAGAAAGCCGCAGGCGATGTCTTTAAAGTGGTGAAAAATGGTGGAAAGCTGTTTGGAATGGGAGCTCAGCTTTTATAAGAGGTGTGGTTCACGGCGAGTACACCAGACGGGATGATTGTCTGTAAAGTCTGTACATCATGGATAGCACTCGAGTTAGGAGCTCAGTGGCGCGTCCTAGAGCGTCCTCTGCCAGTACGCGCGGTTCTTCAGCAATACATCACCAGGCCCCAAATGGGACCGCAAAACATCTCCCCTCGGACTCGGCGCTCACACCGCCACCTCGTACACAACACCATGTCGGTGAAAGTCTCTCAATCACAGCTTCATTTGCATTTCAAAGTAGCACTTTACAGCCACGGAGAGGACATAAAATCACACCTGCCTTCAAATAAATAAATGGGAATTCAAAATGGTGTAAAAAATGATATAAAGCGAGAGCTGGCAGAAGACTAAGCTTGTCATATTTTATGTCATTTACAGTACATTAGCAAATGCCATAAAAAGTGCACAGCTGTGCGAGATGCAGTAGTCGTAGGATTTAGGGGACTTAAGGCAGTAATATAAATGGGGGGGGGGGGGGGGGGGGGGGGGGGGGTGGGTAATGATAGAAAAAGCTTTGCCAGAAACTCTAATGGCAAAAAGCCTAAAAACTAATTGAAAATGCTCCCTTTTACTTTTAGCAGTTTCTCTTTGGAATCACATAATATTCTAAACAGATCCATTTATTTAAGAAGCTGTTTATCAAACTACTTTGCTTCAATAGAAATAAATACACCATACTCAAGAGAAGTGCAGGGTCCTTCACCTCAGTCAAACACGTTTTCATAAAATCTTCTGCCTTCAACGCTATGAATCCTCCTCTTTGCAAACAAAAGAAGACATTATAATCCATAAAACAATATATAATACCTTTTGAAAGGCAGCGAGGCCTAAAAGGAGCTACATTCAGTCTGCATGGCTTGTGTCTATCACGACGAGTGAGACCGGCCTGACTGGACTGTGAGAATCGCTCCTGTTGGCCATTGGTGGGGAACCAGTGAGCGAACACAGAAGCCACAGTCTTCAGTGGATCACAGGAGCGGTTTGATGCTGAAGCTCAGGTACCTCTCATCTTAGGTTACTGTCTCTCAGTGCTCCTGGCCTCCCCCGGGGCACTTTGCCACATCCAACTCAGCATCCTGGTTACTAGACTGTGAAGCCCAAAGAAAGCCCTTTTTTTCAAGACTACTCCTCTCCTTCTTTCCACACCTCTTGAACTTTCTTTTGCCGACAGCATCGCCTGGGGCCATGATTCAGCTCCCGATAGTGGAAGAGCTTTGAACCCCCACACTCCTCCTATCGCTACCTCTAAACCCCCCAACCAACATTAGCTCTACATTCTGCTCTTTCCCGTTTTTTTTTTTCTAATTTGATATCCGCTTTGCTCTCGCCAATTTTCATTTGCTGTGCAGGTAAAACACTTTGAGAGATGGAGTTGAACATTTAAAAAAAAAAAAAAAAATCAACAAGGCGCCCTCGCTCCACTCAACTTTGCCTCCTCCACACTTTTAACTCAGTTGGGTGTCGATTTGACTACAACGGGGTGCTCCCAATGGAGTGTTTAGCGAGGATGCTGAGCGGTTTAAGAGTGGAGGTCAGACACTATTAGGTCACTTTTTTAAAAACCTGTGCAGTTCACTAACTGACTCCCACTGCCTCAACAAGCGATGATGAAGTGATCTCCTCACACTTTGTATCTCATTAACATTAGAGGGAAAAGTCAGCTTCCTGCCAATGCCTCACAATTTAGAAGAGAGGAGATAGAGAGAGAAAAAGAAGAACTGAATGACCACTATGGGTTTGAGAGTGGGGAAACATTCTGGACTGCTTTTGCCTCACTGAGAGCTCATTGGGAATAGAGACTGTTACAGCCAGAATGCAAAGCAAAGCATGAACTGTGCCATCTATCCAGAGACCAGCTATACCTCATTATATCATACAATCTTCCATTTCAACCCGTCCATGATCCAGGGTGGGTCCTCACCACCTCTCCACTTAGCGTGCGTAGCTATTGGCTTCTGGAGGCATATCTTAAATCACTCTAAGTGGTGATGACATGGGTTCTAAACCAATTAAAGGCCCCCTCAACAAGAAGCAGTCACGGTCCTCTGCAGTTTTTACTGGCCACTTACAGCCTCTTCTGCGCTTGCTTTCCGCCTGGTCACTGAACTGCCTCCGTGACTCCAGCACTCGTGGAGTTACCCTTGGCTATTACCTTTGGCTGCCATTGCCTCGGTTGTCAGAGCCCTTTGTCCCGTTGCTGGGCAGGATGCCAGTCGCAAGAAATTCTGCCAGCCTCTCACACAGACACACACAAGCGTGTGAACACTATCAGGTGCACACACAAACATACACACATATAAATATGGACGTGCCCGCATACAGAAAATGTAGTGCTGCTTTTGTAGACACTAATGGAGATAATGTTGCGCTATTGAAGGTCAGGTCAGGGGAGATTAGAGTGGCTGGCCCGCGCTGACAGTCCGACCTTTAGTAAGCTAGTCCTCGCAGTGTGACTTCGCTCCTGTTGCATTGTATCATCTCTGTGGCAATGCCTTACGTACATAGCACAGAGGCCTCTACTCTATGTATGCAAACATTATCATTTGAAATGACCTCATAGCCAGTTTCAAGGCTTTAAAAGTCAGTACTTGAATCTCCGACTTGATATTTCTTGGAGAATCAGACAGTACCACCTTGGGAGGAGGGATTTTTTTGGAGGGCAGGAATTATAGGCCGTAAAATTTGACCGACACAGATACCCGAAACAGGCGCACTGGTACCTCACCTGCTGTTCGAAAAAGGGCTATAAATGAACAGTGGCATGGGAAGGTGAGGCTGCAAGTACATCTCAGTTAGCGAGTTTGTTGCAATCAGTTGGAGTGAGTTGGACTGGCGATGTGACGTGATGCCCTTTGGGGTGATAAACATCAGATTCTGTTATACTGCCGCAGGGACTGCTTGTGTGTGTGTGTGTGTGTGTTTGTTTGTGTCAGTACCCTTCAGGTGTGAATGAAGAAGAGTGGAGCTATGACTCCCAGGCAGTTTTAGACCCTCCAGGATGACAACTCTCTCCTGCACCTGGCTGCAGAGGAGCAATTAACATGTCACAACCTGAACCTTCTGTCCTGAGCTTCCTCTGACTCTGCCTGACTCCCTGTGTCTCAATTCTTTTCTCTCTGTCTCTCTATCTGTAAGCCAGCGTTTTCACAGCTTTTCCCCCACAGCTGTCATACGCACCCCACAGATGACTGGATTTGAACGGTTAATTATGTGGTGATAGACGGCAGGTGTCATAACTGTCCCCAATTAAAAGAACAAACCCGTGGTCAACCACAGACGATCGCTGCCTTTAAATAGAACTTGAAAGCTTGTGGTTAATACAAGGGACATTTTTTACATGATATGCTCTGAAGGAACAGTGTGTAACAATTAGGGAAATCTATAGGCAGAAATGGAATATAATATTAATTAATTGAAGTAATTCCTGACTCCTGAACTTGGAGCTTTCAGAGAATGTCCACTTCAAAGGTCGTGAAAACCACAAGGGGTGGGGGCGTTCATATGAACACCTCTCGTGAACACAGTAAACACAACGCCATTTGAAGGCAGCGTATACAACCATATGTGTTGTGATATCCTACATCCGGTAGTGTACAAAGTACAAAACAACATATCTCTAGCTACTGATTAAGGGTTGCTCACATGCATATGATAAAGTTGTCCAAAACCATTTACCATTTAATGCACTGGCCAATTTGCTACTGAACTGCAAATTACTTCTGCCAAAGCCCCAATAAATAACAAAAAGAATGTATAAACCAAAGAGTGAGCCTGATAGGAAAATTCTTGAGTGCTGCATATAAGTGGGGATTCTGACAGAAATGAGCAGTGTGCATTAACATATATCCCTTGTAGTGACACCATTATTACCACTTTGTTCTTTCATACCCGCATTTAACCTTGGCTGAAATAGTGCTGAATATGAATAATAGGTTGCAGGTCCTAACCTGTGTGCCGGTGTTACCCTGTGTTAAAAATACCTCCAAGTACATTACCAGGATGGAGCAGTATGCATAATGCCTCGCCATTAATTTGCAGGTGCATATTTTTATGAATAATTATTGCTGGTGTTCCTGTATCTCCGAGGTAATGAAGTCGTCATGCAGAGAACGTGGAGGGAGAGGGATGAGAGGGACGGGATGTGCCAGAATAATGGGGGCTGAGGCCACTGGAAAACCGCTCTGTAGAGAGGGCGATAACTTGATAAAAGACACGTTCTATGACTCTTAAAAAGAGCATTATTATTAGCAGCACCGAAAAGAAAGGGGAAACAACAATATTAGCAGCCCAGAAAAGAAAGGGGAAAGAACAATCCATTGTATTATAATGTGTTTCTTTTGGGGCAACACAGCATGGTGTCTTCTACAGCTGTGGGAATGACGGGCCTAATGATGCTCCAAATGTTTCCAGTATGAAGCCTGTTGCGGATGTTTTCATTGATCAGTATTAATCCTATAAGCCATTTTTTATGCGTGCACAAACACACACACACACACACACACACACACACACACACACACACACACACACACACACACACACACACACACACACACACACACAAACACACACACACACAGATATTTTGTAGTTGTTTGTCTTGTACCAGGGCAGACAGAAACAAACTTTGAGAAGTGATATGAGTTGAGTGCTCATGTGAATCAGATTAGCATGGGGAGTCCAGACAGGAAACCATAGCACAGCCAATGTTTGCTTGAAGCCAGTGTTTTTGAGAGTAACCATGCTAACTTAATCAGGGATATGATTCCATCTACAACATATGAACAGTAAGAACATATATAAACAGAAAGAGCAGATGTGAGGTTTACAAATGATATCTTGCACAACGAGGACAGATACTGTGTTTCTGCTTCGCTAATGGCTGTTTGTATTCACTCTCACAGTTGGCTCTGGGAGATAGAAATGATTTATATGCATTTTTCATCTACAGTATATGGGACACTATCAAACATTGATGTTGATATCCCTTCAGAAATGTTGATGGAATAGCCTTCTTACTCACAGTATATCTGCCAGCTGCCTCATCTGTGGGCAGCATGCATCAAAAGTGGGTCTGACATGATGTGACTTTTCATCTGCGGGCTTTGGAGTCACATAGGTATAGATTATGTCCTCTCCCTCTTTCTCTCTTCTGTCTGTCTGTGTTTGCCCTCTGCCTCTCTCTTTCTCCGAGCCCAAAGCATATAATTTGTCATCTGGAGAAATCGTTCCTCTCTCTCTCTCTCTCTTTCTCTTGCCATCATGGTGGAGCATGTTTTTCGTGATCTCCAGGATCAAGGGGTTTTCAATAAAAAAAGACTCCATATCATCCAGTGACCCTGGCTTCACGCTGCAAGGCTCCTAATGAGCCCTCAGCAAATGGGCTGATTTTTTTCTTGTCTGTGCCAATTGAGCTGTGACCCGGCTAAGGCCTTGCAAATCAAAGACATCTTGAGTCTACTCATTATTTACTTGTGACAGCGAGCAGAGAAACATGATTAAAGCGAGCCAACGGAAATGGAGGGGAGAAGAGAAGAAGCGGTGATGTCGAGATATGCCGACCGTTTTCTTTTTTTTTATCAAATGTTTGCTTTGCACTCAAACACAGCGGAGGGTCATCGCTGCCAATTAAACAGAACAAAAATCTAAGCCTGTTTATCACAATGTATTATATTTACTGAAGATTTGTCCATACAACAGCAAAAATATCATCACGGTATTCTTGCAATTAATTATGCCATTAGGTGTAGTGTGTGAAGGATGGAGAATGATTTCCTTCCTGTGTGTCTGTGAGGAAGATGAAAAGATGACTTAGCTACGTCTGTATGGGACCATCAATCACTGCTAGGTGTGCGCATGTCCAAAACCTTTAATATCTCAGAGAGTCACTTTGTCTGGATGCCACCGCACTGTGTCACATTGCTAAAGAACATTCAGAAGGTCAGCTCACTCAACATGCCTCTCATATTCATGATGTTATGTTTAGGAAAGTCGTCCCATCGTCAAAAGGTTGAAAACATGAGTCACGGGCGGACACGTTGCGAATTATAAACTCACAAACAAAATTCTGCTGTTTCACAAAGGAGTTGTCTCTGAGCAAATGCAGCGAAGACAATGAGAAAATACCAAGTCTAATATTACTCCAATCAATGATATTCTTCATTAAAAAAGGTCCCCGATGGGCAAAAGAACTGTTTACTGGTTCAGTGCTTATGTGCTGCCAGAAGAAAGAAACTGACAGTGGATTTTGTGTTATGAAAGCTCCGTTGCTCGAGCATATGTTGGCACAGACAAACATACATGCCAGACACAATTTAGCCATTAGAGGAAGCTTTTAGATGTCAAGGCAACACGTCCTAGAGGAAGAGATGGAACAGGCCTGCAGGGAGCTCAGAGTGAGAGAGAGACTGAATCTAGCTTGTCCCCACCAATGTGGAGAGGGCTTAATTAGGGCCCGGGCACTTCATTAAGGCAGCCATTAAAGTCAGCTTCGTTTAGTACAACACTGGCATGCCACAGTGGGACACTTGAGCCATCACACACATGCACATGCATGCGACCGTGGCGGCGCTCATCCAGTGGACCTGAACAATATGCAGCGGGGCGAATTCCTTTCACTATAATTAATAGGAAGTCTCCCCATCCCCCAACCCTGCGGGTGGAGAATACATATTGTATCCTCCACCCCACTTTCCTTACACTCACTGGGACCATCCGTCATTTTGCCTTAATGTGTTTAGTTGCACCACACAAGGACGAGGGATTTTGAATGAAATCATAAAGGACACTTAGATTGCCGTTACATGGGAGAGGGGATCCCATATATCACACCCCAGTGTGTGTTCATTTCCAGGAAATGACTTGGGCCTTATGCTGTAATAAATGGTTGATCCCTCCCTCCATCTCTTTGTCTGCACCTCATAACCACATAACATGTAGGAGCACGGTACCAGGCAGGCAGTAACTTTATTGTGTTACTGATTGGGATGCATTTCATACGGGAAATTTTCATTTTGTACTGCTTTGCTTCCCTAATCATAAACAAAACATATTGTGTCCTATTTCTCGAAATGCATAATCCTCACTAAATGCAAGGGAAAAATGGTGTACAATGTGATTCTGCTTAGTGTCAGTTTAAGCCGAGCCATTGACTCGCTTTCCGCCAGCCTGCTTTCCATTCTTTCCAGTCAACTGATCTCTAAACCGTTTGTTAGCCTCTGCATGCGGAGACTGCACAAGTCATCCCATGAAGGGATTGGAAAGATGTGAAGACAGCAAAAAAAAAAATAGGGGAGGGGGGGAAAGTGAGTGAGAGAGAGATAAACTCATCTCTGATCTTAAGTGACAATTTGGCTTGGCATTTTGCCAGGAGAACGCCATACTGATGAAAGAGTGCATAAATAAAGGATGCAGAGAAGACGTCAGCCAGCGAGGGAAGAGTGGAAGAGACAGAGAGGTGGAGAGAGAGAGAGAGGGGAGGAGAGACAGAGAAGGAGAGTGAGCTGTTTGGACACTTCTGGCGAGATTCCCTTGCCCATTACGGAGTCTGGATCTGACTTCACATGCCATTAGAGGCAGTGTAAATCAGCAATTAGGTGCACAAATGAAGAAATGTCAGCTATTACCTGGAGCACAACAGGCTGACAGACCTTGCCACGGAGCATTCCAGCACAGCCAGGATCCCTCGTCTTACAGCCAGCCAAACACCCACACACACACACACACACACACACACACACACACCCACACACACACACACACACACACACACACACACACACACACACACACACACACACTGGTCTCCACTCACAGTTCAATTGAGCAGTTACTGGCTGGTTTTTGTAACAGGATGGCACTGAGCTGCGTGGCTCAATTAGACATGTTGTTGTAGTTTACAGTAAGTATGACAACTGCTCTCTGTGGAACTGTCACAATCTCCTCTCTCTGCTGAGGGGCTCAAAAAGCCCAAACAGACGAAGTAAAGAGCAAGAAAGAGAAGGATAAATGAAAGCTACACATACCTTCAATGTAAAGCATTGAGTATGAGATGCAGCATGAGATGGGAGAGATATGTTTTGCTTTTAACCCAGATCCCTATCTTTGTAGAAAGCAACTTACTGACGGAGACACAGATAGGTGAAATGAAAATGTTGCGCTCCTTGCAGGGTGAGGGTATTATATTTATTTATTTTGCTTTAAAAAGTAAAGAAAGAGGACGACATTCAACTCCCTACATTACTTCTTCAGTCAATCTAAAGAGGCAGCTTTTAACCCTGCTGCAATGAATCCATAACCTGACCCGCCAAGTGGTTAGTTACACAGAACCATCTAAGAAGCCGTCATTGGAAACTGCTTGGAAAAGGGAAGGCACTCTCAAAAAATACTTGGCAGGTGATTGGATGAACCATCTGTCAATCAAAATCTTGTCAAAGCCAGATGGGAGAAGAGAGAAAACATTTTTTCCATCGAGAAAAGCCTTCAGTACCGTTCTTTGCTCTTCTTTCAATGAAGAAGTACTCTCCAATTCTGGTATAACTGATGCTACTGCAGCTATGCTAACCTCTTCAGGAGCCGCCATTGTTGTTTAGAACGAACAGTTGATTTTCATGTAATATGTGACACTGCGAGAATCCAGCTGCCGTGCAAGGTAAATTAATCCATGGATCTATCCAAACACCTGTTTTCTAACCTGCTTATTCCCACTGAAGGTCAGAGGGAGCTGAAGAAGCTGGTTTAAAACGTCAACAAACACCGTGACAACTACAGACAATTTAAAGATTCCAGTTGATCTGATCTCATACGTGTGGACTGTTGGAGGAAATCTTGCACGCACACGAGGGAAACAACAAGGAGCCAGAACTTACTGTAAACCCAGGACTCTTAAACCACACAGCCTCTATGCCACCTACCGTAACAATAGGGTCCATTTAGTTCATTTGCAAAAGTCTTCCCTCTCTGCACTTTACCGTACTAAGAGCTGAATTTTTACCCCGTCCCAGCAACTATCACCTCCCTGGGTTCATTTAGGTAGGTTTTTTTTCAAGGCTGGGACCTATAAAGTAGAGGGACAGAGCAGAGAAGGGGGAAGAAGTGCGGTGTTGAAAAAGCAGGCCACTTTGCAGCACTGTCAACAGAGTTGTCCTAATTATGCAGCCACCCAAACAGAGGCCCCTCTAATCCGCAGGCACACTGGCCTGTCAGATTTCCAGCGAACATCAAGAAAACACACACATGCGCGCGCACACACTCCACCCCGGCAACTTCTTCGGCACACTCACCTCGCACCCCTAAGCCAGCTAAGGCATAACTTTGCGGCGTTGAAGGAAATTTACACAAGTGTGATGAGATCGAACATGAGCACACAGTGCCCTAGATTTATTCCGTGTCCAAGTGTTGGCCTGCCAGTGTGAAGGATAGGGTGCTGCTGTGACCGAGGGAGATGGAAGCGTTAGACTTCATCTTGGAGCACAACCCTCCAGGGATGCGCTTACTCTAATGCAAGTTATTAAAGCAAACAGCTGCATTAGCCGTGGGGGACCTTTAGTGCGTGTGTGTGAGTGTGTGTGTGCGCTCTACATGTTTGGGTGTGTAGAAATGTACAGTAGTGACACAAACACTCAGTGTTGATGTAGGCAGATATTGCACGCAACTGAATATTCAGGCTTTTGAAGCATTTGCCAATGCTTTTTGAAGCAGCCCACAGCCTCCTTGATGATTTGCCTGGTAATTAGATATATTCCCAGTGTTCTGTGCAAGCGCTAAATGTCATTATACACCTCATATAGCTTCTTCCTCTGAGCTAGGTAACACATTATAATGGATGCCTTTTTATTCCCACTGCACCCTCAAACATCTACAATACCCACCTTTGCACACATTACTCACGCACCTCCTCTTGCCATCACAGCTCGCTCGGTGCAAGCTGACATTTTAAGTTCATGGCATCACACCAGCTGCTATATGGGCGAATTAAAGTGACACCAATTCACCCCTTTGGTGATGGCAGGTCGCAGGTGCAGCAGTCTGGCATGGAAAAGTGTTACTTGCAGTTATGTTAAACAGTATCCTTGAAAGGGGGGTGCTGTATTGGCTGGAGTTGACCAATTGGCACAAGGGGCTGATCCAGTAAACAAGAGGGGGGAGATAAATAAATTAAGTCAAGACATTCAATTTCCTTTGCACTTTGGAGGGCCTCCAGTTAGAATTTGAGATACTCTGCCATATTTTTTGGCCCTCCATAATTTTGTGTGTGCTGTCTTGAGAACTCGTCACGGCTGAGGGAAAATGAATAGCTTGTTGACTGGGTGTCTGCAGCTCCCGTCTCCCCCCCCTGACATTGCAGATGCTTCCCATTTAGGTAACGGAAAGCTGGAAGGGCTTGAAGATGCTGGAGATGCTTGGAAGGATGAGGGCAGACAACAACCATGTTGCTGAAGGCTGCAGCTCCCTGCATAGAGATGCCTGGCAGCAAGTTTACTCTGCAGCCCCCAAGCGCATGACAGGCGTGGCATGCAAAAAAAAACAAAAAACGCCAGCACCATCTCCCAGATGGAATAGGAGGAGATGCCTGTTATGAAAGGCGTGGAATGATTTCCCAAAAATAAAACCGCCCATCTAAGCAGAGTTTATATTCTTGCTGCATCTCTCTTTCCCTCTCTCTCTCTCTCACATACACACAAACTCAGCTGAGTAAGCACAGATGCCTGAATGACTTTTTACCTTTGCCCAACTTCTTTTTTCCCTTGCCAGATGCTGTTTGTCTCCGACCCTCTTGCTTATAGCGTCGGGGGCCATCTGAGCAACTCTGCAGTAGAATTGTGTGCCGCTGGGTTCAGAGCGGTGTGTGGGAAGGATTAATGTGACAGAGTCTCCCAAACGTGCCACAAAACCATCATCTTTAGCCCTGGCAGCAGGAAACGCACACAAAGGGGGTTAGTAAGATGAGCTAACTGGCTGGCTGCTATCTGCCACATAACCCCCCCCCACCACTAAAACAGGGCTTTGTATGCTAATGAAACTCCACAGATAAGCAACGGCAGGCAGGAGAAAAAAATGCGCGAGGCGTTAAATCATGCCTCTGCTAGCATTAAAGAATAATAATAATGGAGAACATCGAGACGTCTCTGGTTATTGATGTGTCTTTTATGACATGCCTCTATTGAAGAGAGTGCGACACTAATGTCTGCCCCGTGGCAGGGAGAGAAGGAGCATCGGAGGCAGCGGCCGTTGTTCATTTATTTGCATTAGAAAAAAAAGAACGCTGTGTCAAAAACATGTACAGTAATAATTTCAAAATCCAATTTAGTCCCCTTATGAGACTCGGAAGTATATATCAACAATAACACACAATTCAGGGCTATCATTTCACTTTTTTATAGATGTCTGTGCAAATGGTTTTGGAGATTGGAAGAGATGAAATACTTATCAAGTTGGCTGGAGGGAGGAGAAAGCTTATATTGCAGCAGTTTCTCTTCAGCGCACCCGTGGCCTGATTATAGCAGAGTTTGGGGAGACTCGTGCCCCAGGTGCCACCCTGTGACAGTCGGGCGCAGATGGATCTGAACCACCATTTGCACCACTGGCAGCACTTTGCTTCCATATGCCGTGGAGTCGGCAGGCGATGTGGGATGCTCAGCTGGCTGCGTGGAGTGGGTCAGGGGGACAGGGTCCTTTGCCCGAGGCTAGCTCTCTAGGGATTTGCTGTTCCTTTGTTGTGCATGGCATTGAGACTATCCTGGCGAATTACTGAAGCCGGCATAAACCAAACAATGGGGAGAAATACTGGAGAGGCGCAGAACATCATCAACTAAAGCTGGGGACACGCCAACCCGACATCAGAGAACTAGCGGCGACGAAGGCCGCCTGTTGCGTCGCCTCATTTCGCCTTTGTTTCGGCCGGCAAGTTGCACCCGAACACACCGCAAAGACTACAGCCGACGGCCAGTTAGCACGTACGTTCAGCACCTGCATGAGATGAAATAACTCTCCACACCAGCAGGCGGCGGTAGCCTGAATTCGTCATTCAAAAAGGGAAACCAGAAGACCGAGGACGTTTGTTTGATACGTACATGAAACAAAGCGGCATTTGCCGACCCTTTTCTCACCGCTTAGCTTCATTCCAGATGGCCATGTCGTTGTGAAAACATCCGTGCATTGGAATGATCAGATGAGAACTCGTTGGCTTGCTTTCCTCACTTCCGTTTCTCTTCTCGTGCACTGATTCGTTTAAGCTGAACAGCTAATCGGAGTGATATCTCTCCGACACGGGCAGACTACAGCCGACGGTGCGGGACACACCAAAAAAAACTAGGTCGATGGACGCTCACCGACGGCCCCAAACTGTCCGACGGCCGACCGTGGGCTTGGTGTGTCAGGGCCCTGCGGGGTTAGCGAGGAACACAGATGGCGGCACCGGTGGTAAAAGTTGTCTCCCAACACCTTTATATGAATGCATCCAGTGAAGGTGAAAAAGAGGACCCTTTTTCATTTTCATTCAAGAACAAGCCCTGCTCATTTAGTTTTCATCTGCATATTTGTCTGTCATGATGATTCAAGTTGTTCCCAAAGCAAATGTCCTTGCCATGCAAACGATGTTCAACGATGTGTTACTTTGAAAACGATGATAAACGACTCCCTTTTTGCAGATTAATAGGGAGTAGTTTTACACTCGCTGATCAAATTATCTTATTAAAATAAACAACACACATCTTTCCCCCTGCTGCAAAACAACCTTACGGAGAGAAGCTACGTGCCTCTCTAACACGGAACTCCTCTTACCCCACTAACGCCACAATCACCCCCAACACTCCCCTCCTCTTCCTCATGGTCAGCAGATATAGAGTATCACAGAGAGGAGCCCTATAACAGCAGCATAACGTGTGTGCAAACATGTCCTGTCTATCTCTATCAGTCTGTCTCCATCCCTTTATTTGTCTCTTTCTTCAGTCTCCAGCAGAGCGTTCTGACATTGAGGTCATCAAACAGTCAGAGTTTTGGTTCTATTTCGGTTTCCAATCTTTTTCCTCCCTCTGTGTATTTGCACTGTACAACCTAAACTCCCAGAGCTCCACCTGTTCGACCCCACCCAGCATCACCTTAGGCCTGACTGAACAGGGAACCCCCAGCAGATCTCTACACGCTACAGCTTCATCAAATGTGTTTGTGCGTTCCTCTGAGGGAGGGGGGTAATGGAATAGTGTCTTCCTGGGGCGAAGGCTGTGCGCGGAGATGGCAGAGAGCATCGTTAAAAGCATATGAGCGTGCTCATAAGAGCGAGGGGCCAGGCTGCTCAGGAAAGGGCAAGCTTTTATAGGGACAACCTTTGGCTATGAGTGCAAGCAATCAACATCTTTTCTTTGTCCAAGGCTCTCAGAATCCCTGTTTTTTTTCCCTTAGCTGTGGGTGTCCTTCTGAAGTTTGTTGATTTGTTCTCTCCGTTTTTCATTCTCTCCCTCCCAAACACACACACACACACACACACACACACACACACACACACACACACACACACACACACACACAGACACACACAGACACACACAGACACACACACACACACACGACATGGTTGTCGTCACACGGCCGTGACAGAATGTTGAACCAGCAGGTCAAAAGTCCCTAATAGGTTGTTGGTCCTCAGACACAATAATGGCGCTGATTCACTTTCTTTATAACACCACCGTGTTAATGGAGGGCCAAGGGTGACAGTAACACCATATGAAAATAATAGTGTTTGCCATGTACTGGCTTGTTGATTTGCTGCCTGATGGATTTTTAATATTCACTGCCGGGTCGTTCCGGACGGTTGGTCGTGGCCATTTAGCAGCTCGATGCTTCTGGACAGGAGCTGTGCTGCCACTGCGGAGAGGTGGCAGGGGTTGGGAAAAGACAGAAAGGGTAGACACTTCGAATTAATGATGGTCTGCGGCAAGTCTGCTCCGGCCTTGGCCGGTCGGAGAAGAGAAGATGTATGTCCAATGACTAAAAGGTTTGTTCTAATTAACAGAAGTGACTGTGTCTGGATGGAGAGGCAATAATCAGGTTTGGGAGGACGAGGAGGAGAATGGGGACACGGTGACCTGTGAGGGGGGAGCGATGAGCAAATACAGAGACGAGGAGAAAGCAATACAGACTTGGTCAACTGAATGAGGCAGTCAAAGTGCCCTCCGAAGGCCTTGTAGCAACAACCTTGAGTGACTCATTGATGTCCAAACACCTTTACTGCAGAGCCATATTGTTGTATCCGCTCAAATGTACATTTCACGTCTTTGGCACAATAACAGTACAGTACATCTTTCCGTACATTCTCTGAAAAGAGCAGAGATTTAATATGGTCCATAAAGAACGGGGGCTTGCACAAGGGAAATTAAAGAAAGAAAGATTGAACTCAAAGCAACAGACTTGACAAAAGACATTCTACAAGTGTTTCCACAGGGTGAGCAGAGCTCTCCACGGTTAAACTTATCTTTATGTTTACAATCGGTGGACGGAAACTCAAGAAACTTATGAATTAATAAAGAAAAGTATTCTAGTGTACATTCATGTGGACCACAGGAGAGTATAAACAAACAATCTGGAAGTCATCATCCTTTCCCTTTTACAAAGACATGAGTGATACATGGCAACTGCATCAGCTGAACAAAGGTGATAAATAAATAGTCAAACACCCAAAAAAAAAACATATATTCAAGACTATAAGTAAACAAATAGAGGTATCATGGTTTCCCACAATGCTCAAGCAAACTTTGACGCACACTTGTTAATGCTAATTTGATGCAAGATTTGTTGTAAAATTCAGCAAATTCACCATCCCTTGAGAGCGTTTCCCGTTTTTCATCCGTTCAGAGGTCAGTACTTAAGACTTAAGATTGCTCTGAAGAACTCCCGGTGTGATATTTACACTTCTACAACCTAGCCGCAACCTCTTCTGTCTGAGTGAAATGAACCACGGTGAACTCCGTATCATGCATGTGCACTACCCGTCATCTTTCACACAGTCTGTAATTGGATTCGCCAGGACCTGATGCTATTCACTGGGCATTTGAAATATTACATGTTTCTCACTGAGAGGTTAATCCATAAAACGGTCTACATACATGTCTTTTTCTTGTATGAATCCATTGTAAGACCAACTTACATCTTACAACTTCTCTTAAAGACTGCAGAACACATTCTGCTCGGCCGCTGTGTTATGAACTCCCCTTCATTTGTAGGTAGGCCTAATTTGACACCTGCCTCATCATTTACAATTAGGCATTATGGGATGTAATTGGCCATCTGCCTCTGCCATCTTGTGTTCCTGGAGAGGGGCCATGTTTGTCTCCTGCTGTTTAGAGAGCCAGCACACTTGGAGATGCCGTTGCTCGGGAACGTGACCCTTTTTATTCTTTTAGCTAAACGAAGAACAGCGGGGGAAGTACCTGAAATTCATCATTCGGTATTTTACAGGTATATAAATAGCCCACATAACATAGGCATAACACTTTGTCATCAAAGTACTTCAACTACTTATTTTATATGTTTTGGAGGATAAACTTTATAGAGTAAAAACTAACTATGCTAGGCTGAACAGTGAATATGTAAGTTTGAAAATAAGTCGGGCAATTTTGGACAACTTAGACGGGCAACGCTTCTAGTAAAAGGCACCTTAGCGAAGACTGATACTCACTGTTTAGTAATTGTTGAGCATAATTGAACCCTTTTACTTTTGAGATGTAGAGCCAGGAGAAAACCAGTGGCTAGTGAATATCTGACAAAAACATGCAGAGATCGAAATGGAAAGATTTAAGAGAACAGATACATTTTGCGTCCTGAATTACCCTCACCTCTAGTGAACTCAAATCCCTTGGCAGGTCCTGTAATTGCTCTGTTCTTCCTGTCAGTCACAGTTAACTCTCTCCACAGCTATTCCCACTTTTAGCTCCACCTGTGACCCGTCGTCTGCTTGATGTGATGACAAGCGCCACATTTCTGATGACAGGCAAGAAAATCTTGAGTGACAGTGGCTTTCATTCCTTCATCCTTGTCACTCACGCTGCCTGGCCACTGGGAACAAGTGTTTCAACTTAGCTTGTTGTCTCTGCTATGTAAGTGCTTAGCATTGACAGTGAAGAATTATACCCACGCGCGTTTCTCAGGAACCCCGTGGTTGATGCTAGCATTAAAAGCCCACAAGCCACTGTGCAATAGAGAAATGACCTCACGCATGTTGCAATGATCAAAAGAACCTTCACCAGCAGGTCCAGGCACATTATTTCCTGCAGTTTGAACGGTGTCACAGAAATCACTACTCTTCCTCACTTAAAATGGGTTATTTTAAAGGGGACATATCGTGCTCATTTACGGGTTCATACTTGTATTTGGGGTTTCTACTAGAACATGTTTACATGCTTTAATGTTTAAAAAACACTTTATTTTTCTCATACTGTCTGTCTGAATTTACCTATACAGACCCTCTGTCTGAAATGCTCTGTTTTAGTGCCTGTCTCTTTAACCCCCCCTCCAGAAAAAGCCCAGTCTGATCTGATTGGCTTACGAGAAAGATATGGCGCACCCTTACAAAGGTAGTTCTCAATCCGTGGGTGGAGATACTGGGGTGCGGTATATTGTAATGAGCCTACATGTGACATAGGAAGGGGAGCCAAATCTGAACGGCTTGTTGAATCCCATGTTTTCTGATCTAGGCACCCCACAAAAAACTGACTGGGTTGTCTTATTTCACAGTTTGTGGGTTGGTAGGCACTCCAGATACCCAAATGTTTGTCCACAAGCACTGGAAAAGTGAGTTCTCATAATATGTTTCCTTTAAGTCCACTATCAAAACATGCGGGCCAGAGTACCATGGGATTTAAATGTGTTTACCCACTGGCATACTGCACAAACAGTAGTTCCAAAATGCAGATTTATTACTTGCGGCAACGAACGTGCTCCAGTCTTGTTTGCTACATATTTCTGTTCTTTGTATTTCTTTCCAAATAAAGATATTATATTTATTTACCAATATTGTTTGTTTTCTGAATTTAGACCAGAGTTATAGGTTGAAACTTGTTTTGAGTGGGTCTACTCAAATCACCAGGTCACAAAACTAAAAAAATAAAGCATGTGAATTACAACAAATAGATCAATCAAATTAAACTAAAAAAAGCGACCATAATCAAATAATCACACAAAAATGCTCCATGTGGTTGCACAAAAGACGAAAACAACATTCCAAAAAGGACATAATGTAAGGCTTTGCGGTGCGGATTCGAGCCCTGAGATTTCCAGTGTGACCCCTGCACATCTTCATTTATTAACATATCTATTCTCCACACTGTGGTGGCTTAATTAGCACAGCTTAAGGAGCATGTGGGCACACACATTCCTAAGAGATGTGCGTGTGTGTAGCTCATGTCAAGAGCCACTAATAACATTTTTTCGCCTCCAGAGAGATACAATAACTGTGGCCATGCTAAAATAATCCATGGGGGTACTGCCCATCAAATCCTGCTGAACACCCAGCAGGGAATCTTGACCACAATGAAGAAGTCTTGCATATCAGAATGGCTCCTCTTAAATAAGCTTTACATCAGACCCATTCCCACTTATTATATTCAGTGCATTTTTGCAGCTTTCTACACTCTGGGTTTGTGCGTGTGTGTCTGAGAGAAAAATATAGTCAGATTTAGATTTTCTAAGCTCAGATGGGCCAGAAAAGCTAAGCCGTTTTTTTCCCACATTATTTACTTCACATAAGTTATTGATTGTGCATTTCCATCTCAAATATTGTTCTGATATGAGTCTTATGTAATGCGTGTCCTTCCAAGGCAACAGCATAAAAAAAAAGAGAATTTAAAATCTTAGAAAAACAACACATGCATCGACTTTAAACTTTTCCTTGGACATTTGTTTATCGCTTAAACCCTCAAGTCAATTTTGGACTATGGATGCTAAAGGGTAAACAGATGAACACACCACGCTGCGCTAGCCAGTAGACATCTTACCGATTTGTTTCACCTTTCTGGGTTAGATCTAATCAATTCCTGTTGTCATCAATACTGGCGGAGCAACTTGAGAGAAAAGTGAATCAAAGAGGATAGTCTCGCACAGGTTGTTAAATAAAAGCAGATGGTTTTTTTTCTGATACATATTGTATAGATTCTCAGATATTACTGTGGCCATTTTGTCTTGTGGAAGCAAATGTGAGATAGTGCCCAGGCCAGATTTAATGTTTTTTTTTATGTCTTTTTTCCTTAAAGATTCAGATCGAGGCAGCTGTATAGTTAGGTGGTATGAATCACAGCACTGGGCCAGCAGGATGGCCAAGACTGGAACTTTTAAGGCTGTGGGTATGTGCAGCTTTTGATATGTAAATGATGTAACACGGGGGTGTATTTATGCAAGTGATTGTGTCGGGATTTTTTACTGGCTTGTATATATGCTCAGTCTTTTTGTCTTCTCTCAGCCTCTCTCCCAATTTGTCACTTCTGCATCCTGTGCTGTTTATGCAGGCATTTCCTTGATAGCGCTCAATATTAAGTTATATCACCACTACAAATCCACCTCTGTCTGTCTCTCTCTCTCTTATGCACATGTTTCCATGCACACAGATCTGCCGTGTGATATAGTACACCCTGTCAGAGAGGTGGGAGTTGGCTGGTTGCTGTGTCACTATGACAAAACATGACAGATGTGTTTAGGCAGCGGAGTGCCGGACCTGCCACACGGCATTAGGCTCACACAGTCAGAGAGGAGAGCGCTGGGTATTCCCACACAGGGAGTCCAATCATAGACATAATAATGGTTTGTCCACAGTGAGGATCGGATGTCTGAGGCGGCCTGAGAGACTGCTGCAGAGCAGGAGAGGTGTAACTCAAATCTTCCTGGATATCAGGGATTCACTGGTGGGTTTGTTGATGGGGAAGATTCCCAGGAACTGTTAATGAGCTTACAGCCTACAGTGAATTTCAATAGCTGAATTCAGACGACTTACCACAAATTACTGACATGAGCCAACGTAAAATGATCAAAGACAATCTCATTATTCTTCTGTCATTCACTGAGACTTTTTTTCAAAATCCTGATTAATCATTAATTCATCATAAGGGGGGCGGTGCACACGAGGTTTGGGGAACTGACAGATTTGACAGGTATCCTAACGCAGCTTTTCATGTTCACATCTCATCTGCAGCTCAACCTGTCTGGAAACCAATCGGTGAACTACGAGGCAGCCTATTGTCCATAAAAATCTGAACTGATGACAGATCTCTCTTGAAAAATTCAGTGTTTTTTGATGAATTATGAAATGGCATTATGGAAGTTGCGGAGGACCTTTCTTCTCATAGAGGCTCGTGGTCAAATGAGTCCATCGACTCCATAAAAGAGCTGACTTGGGAACATAATTAACGCAGCCTTTTGTCCCCATTATCGGCTCACCTGTGTCAGTTTTACTGTACTGAACAATGGCAATTACTCCGGATCCCCTGATAGCAACTTCAACTCAGTTTAGAGCCCAAAAAAAGTACAAAAGACACGACTTTGTGAGTAACCTTGGGAAAATGGGGCTGTGATTACCATAAAATTAACTGCCAGATTCATTACATAATAAGATGTACATAAAATGAGTAGAAGGGAGCCTTTGCTCTGGACCATGAGGAATACTTATACAACGTGATTACCCAAGGCTTAATTATCATATAGGAATTAATCCTATAAGTCCAGCCAACATGTGAGAAAATGACACTCTGACTGCATTTGTTTAGAGTGTTTGTGCATTTGCTACCAATTAGCCTTAACGATACCCAAATCATATTAGTAAGTGCTAATCTGTTCAATTGAAATGACAAAAAATATTATATCTAAAAAAAAAAAAAAATACAAAAACATTGCTTGAGCCAGGCTCACTGGTTGGCTATGGACAATATTCACAAGTCAGACCTCAAGTATTATAGCAACACATTGGCAATTTTAATTATGCTACTTTGGCAGAAAATAATACATAAATCAGCTCTGCATCTAAAATGAGCACATGCTGTTTCCCTATCCAACAAAAAACACTAAATGTCTCACACGAAATCCAGAACAAACATGAAGGCAGAGCAACTTTGACATGGATGGTTTTACACTCTATACACGGATATTCTCCTCTTTTTTTAATCTGCCAGTTTGGGTCTTTGTTAGTGAGTGATACACCACTCTGTGGTGTTGTTTTAGTGCCCAGGCTGCACTCTATAAGTCTTTCTATAGTGTGGTCTCGTCTCTGAAGGATAGTGGACACATCAGGCCTGGGGGAGCGTGTGTGAAGTGCAGCTGCTGTCAACACGACTGTGGTCACAGCAGAGGTCAGTGGTACTCTGACCCTCCGGCTAAAGAACGGGTCCTTTTATTTAATACCATGAACAGAGGTCTCTGTTTCACTCTCACTTACATACACACGTGCACTTCCCTATAACCCCACCATGCAAACCTAGACAATTGTTTAAAACAAACTCACAGCACAGTTTACGGTTCAGTAGATGTTGTAGTCTCATTAACGTCTGGTATCGTGCATGCGATAAAACCCCTACATTAACAAACATTAGAGCATCATTAGTGAAGCACTGACACCCAAAGGCCCCTCACGTTTTACTGAATGACCACTATCCACTTCACCACCACTCACTCAGACGTGAAAGTGTCCATCCACGGTGAAACAACAGCAAGCTATGATAAACAAAAATCAGCGTAAGTGCCTGCATAAGCAATATAAGTGCCTGCAAATATGACACTGTATGTCACAGGCCCGCCCACTGCTCCCATCCTGAGTCATGCGGCTGTCGCCATGGCAATTGAGTTTCCTGATGAAAGCCGTCCACCAATGAGATGCCGACGTCACTCTAATCGGTCAGACAGGCTGTTCATGCTTACAGCGGCGCATCTACCCACTAATTTGTCAGCCTAGGCTTTAGAATCCGCACATTTCCTTTCTTTTTTTCTCCCCACTACACGTACAAGAGATCCTAATGAGAGTGCACATGTTCAGCTCTAGACCGAGAGTGGTTTTGACTTTATACCTTAAGCTAGGACTGAATTCCACACTTGATGTTACGGTGCGGGTGTGACATTTCCCAGGCGAGGGCATATTCACACACCTTTCACAAGCCTCTGCTCTGGGGCAGAGGCTAAAAATAATCGGAGGATGTTGCAGTGGAGCGGTTTCACAATAAAACCTCTCCTGAGCCTCAGTCTTTTACTGCTCCCTAATTGGCTACAGGACCTTCTCACCTACTTTATTGGATGTTTTGACAGTGCGGGAGCCAAAAAACTGCCAACAGCCTCGCTAGGTTTTTCATTTTATCGTTGAGTCCCGTTTTGCTCTCAAATGGTGCAGCAAAAAAGCTTAAGAAATGTAATCAGGCAAAGCAGGCCAGATCCTCATATTTCAACCCCATTATTATTCTATATAAGTAACTTTGTGACTGCTCATTGTGTGAATATCATCAGTTTCTTTTCTTTATGAGATCATAGCAAACACATTATGATGCCTTGGGTACATCCACCTTTTAAAACAACAAGGAAATGTTAAAAATAAAGCTGTCAAGTGCATACTTAACCATGACACGGCATCTCAAAGTATGTTATAGACATGACATATTGCTTAAATGACGTAGGATTGTGCAGTAAGTGGGCTCTTAGTGGAGTTCATGAGAGGCAGATTTGAGTAGATGAGTCATGGGAGGCTGATGCCTGTAAAGAAGAATATGCTTTTTGCAGAATATACACATCTTCTCTCTCAAGATGTTTTGTTGTCAGTCTCCTAGACCCAAGCATCAATGGAACCCATCAAAAGCTGTACAGGGCACGTTCCCTGGATGTCGAGATAGCATTGTTGATCTTTTAAAGCTTTGATTAGATATTTCAGTGAAGGCATACAGTACTGTATAATTAAAAAGCAGAAGGGGAAGTTCATATGAGATCACATCTCATTCATCTCATTTTACTGGGAAAAGGAGAAAGAATAACAAAATGACGTGCTAGTACCGCTTACATCCAAGACGGAGTGGAGTATTTTCCATTAGCTGGCTTCGACTGGCACTCTGGGTTTGTATATTATTGACACACTTGCACTCCAGCATGCATGTGAGGTAAGGCTAATGGAGAAACCTGCCTGAAGGTGTGGCTTTCCACCCTGCGGCCTAGTTGTGCTCCCGAGCAATATGGCCTCGAGTAGCAGGAGAATTAAAAACAAGCCCTGTCAATTTTCATTATTAGGCATCAGGTGCTGTGCCAGGTCCAGCAGTCATGCTCGGCTGCTCTCCACCACCCTCGGAGCCTTTTAACCCTAATTGACAGTCTTAAGTCGACTATCCTGGTCTATCTCCTATCCTGAGGAGACAGACAGGGTGGGTGGGAGGGAGAGGGGGAGGCTGAGGGCGAGAAAAATAGAGATGCTGTATAGATACAGTAGAAACAGTGAGAATGTACTGTGTAACCCCATGAAATTCTCTCATCGTGACTAATGTGTTCCAGTCTTTTTGCAATAAATCAACACAAACAACAAAACATTTAATCTCAGCACAATAAATAACCAGATTCTGTGGAAACTGCAACACCTTAGCCAAGCAAGGTTAAATATTCAAAATGTTCTCTTGCTCCTTATCACACTGATTTAATTGGGACAATGGACCCTATTTCATTGTCTCTGACTCCCGAGTAGGTGAACTCCTTTCTGCTAGACACTGCCGCTGCACATTTACCAGTGAACAAGTTGACTCATAAGCTGTGTAACCATCCCCACCGCTCCCCTCTCCTCTCTCCTCCCCGCCGTTGAATGCTAAACCGAGCGAGCCATGCTAATCGGTGGGAAGAGGCGACTAAAGCTACTGCTAATCCATTCTGGAATTACGGGGGAGAACAAATTAAGAAACTTCAACTCATTAGCTGAGCTTTAATTCACCGCCCCTCCTGGAGTAATCCCTAAACTCAGCCTCTCCAGTTAATTATACTGAGGCCCTGGATGAGAGGCCCTTCATTGTGTTGCTGTTGTTGTTGTGCCGTGTTAACTTTGTGAGGTGTGTGTGTGTGCGTGTTTGGCGCGGTGGTTTCAACTCAGAAAGGCAGGCTAAGGAACATCAATATCACAGCGGTATCCTACAGTGAGAATCACCTCATGCTAAATATTCTTCAGTTGGTGAGATAACTGCAAAGCTTTGACAATTCGAATGATTTATTTATTCAAGGGTTCAGCCTGTAAGAGAGATGAAGGGGTGTATGTGTGTGCGCGAGTGTGTGTGTGTGTGTGTGTGGATGCACTTTCCTATTTTGCGGCGCGGGGCATGAAAGTAAACTACATGAAAATATAAACACCGCCGATCAAAAAATATGCACCGATCTCTTTTCTTTGCGCGGGTTTGAGGGGATTTTTGGGGCCCTTACGTGCATGTGGGAAATGGTAGGTGCTGCTGTGATGAGAGGAGGCAAAGTCAGAGAAATCAAAAAGAATCCCTTTCAAGAAAAAGTCACCTGCGCCGAGGTACAAACTAAATGATTTACAGGCTTTGGCATTTTCTCTCAGCACGGAGTATTGATATACACAAACTTATGATGCCGGCCCTTTTCAAGCAGGAACCAAAGAAGCGAGATTTGGCAATTCTGTTAAAGTTTCTTTGGAATGTTTAAGTGAGTATAGATTAATGCAGCTTAAATATGTGATACTGACTTTGCATGTTTCTGTATTCCAGCGCCTTTAAATGGCTTGTTGCAAAGTATTCCCCATGCTGACCTCATTATTACCTCTGCATAACTCTTTTGCAACTACTTCTTGTTATTGGACTTGTTTGCGATGCTTCACGTTCCCCCATAGAACTCTTAGCCGTGTGCAAGAAAGTGGAAATCAATACGACCCACATTTGATAAATGGTGTAGCCACGAAGGCAAAGGTGCCTAACAAGGACACCGTCGGGCTAACTGAATATGCTGGACCTCAATGTGCTGTAACTAAAAAGATAACAGTATCAGTCAGTCCTCTTAAAAATGCTTGTTACACAATGGATTTAGCTCTCATGTCCGCAAGTTGAGTGTTGAGCTGATTTTCGATATACAGCCACAAAATTTCAATCCGTTTTTTTTTAGACCCCAGGTACTTTGTAAATTGACAGTAGTTGCCGTGGCCACCAGCGCCTTTTAGAGAGGATTTCAATGGCTTTCTGAGCTGTGCAGATGGATTCACATTTGAACTTTGTCATTACATGGGCGATAAGCCACCCATAAGAGAGGCTTTTGTAATTTCAAATATGGATAAGTGGCAGTAGAGGATCAAGCAGGAGCGATGGATGGATCCATGGATGGAGGGATGGATGTGCATGCCTGTGCTTTAAAACCACTTCATGTGCCTCACTCATCTCGCCCAGAGACACATGCTGGTGATTGTTGTAATCAGACGAAGCCCTCCGGGAGGCCTAATATGGAAGCTGTGTAATACCTGTTTCCAATTTGCTTTTGTTTACGCTCCATTCGCACAAGTGGCCCGGCCATTTGCAATCACCGCCTCAATAATTAACCCCGAGTATTGTGGACCAAGGGATGGAACGGATACTCTGGTCACCCCGCACCCTGCTGTGAACACATTGATTTGTGGACCACGGGAGGTTAGCACGGGGGCCGCTTGCCATGGATCTCCCATCAGGCTAATGAGGCACGTCGTGACAGCTTTGGTGATTGGGTGAACAGGGGACGCTGCTTGTGGCTGTTCTGTCACTGAGCGCTACATACTGGTGCCAATCCTCACTCAGCGCAGCGCCGTTGTCCGGCTACAGGGCCTTATTAAAAACATGGGTCAGAAAACAGTTCTGATGCGCATTTCAATGTTTCTAGTAAAGAGCACAGAGGTCCTCCATCACAGCGGGGTATGATGTCTGTAGACATCAATTATGAGATCAGACCCTCGAGACCAAAAACAGATACTTTTATGTATTTGGAGAAAAAGCCGAAGAGCTGACTTTGTGTGTGGGCGTGTGTGGCCACATAAAAGGAAATACACTTTGTCAAAATCAATTGGAAACTGCTTTTTCAAGCATCTACAGGCACAAAGTCAGAAAGAGAAGAACTGAAAAGAGACAGAATAGAAAGCCTTGATCCTTTTTACTGTTCTTAATTAGTTTTTTCTGTACAAGGAAAATAAGCTTTTGTTCTGTTTGGCTCACCATTGTTCTGCCGTGTGATAGTGTTCATTGTGTAGCGGATCTCAAGGTATAACAAATGTTACTGGATGCGCACACACACACACACACACAAAAAAAAAAAAAACTGGGTCATTTCAACATGATGGAATTGTCACAACACTTGAACTCATTTTCACACACACACACACACACACACACACACACACACACACACACACACACACACACACACACACACACACACACACACACACACACACACAACACACACACACACACACACACACACACACAACACACACACACACTCACTCCTCATCACCGGATTCCATCTTTCCTAAAGGCTCAATCTGACGCCAGATCAGATCTCATCTGACGCAATGCGAGACCACATCCACACTTCTGCCAGCGGCTAGAGAGAGAAAAAAAATAATCTGTCTTTAATACCTGAACCTAATTAGCTCTGAAATCTGAGGTTAATTAAACAAAAGAAGGTTAAATTAAGTGACTAGGATTTAAGTGGCGACATACCGGATTAAAAGCGCCCCCGTCTTTCTCTGAATCACTCATCCCTGCTATCCACAAAAATCCTCTTCTCTCCTTATCCTCATGTATTTTTAAAGACATTTGTGCCCATGTAAAGGGGTCTATGCTGCACTTCACCGACAAAGACGTGTTTAACGGACATTCAGTCACGCTTTATTCACTCGTGCACACACGGCGGAATAACACCAGAGGAGCCTGAGAATAGCTCGATGCATGTTGCTCACACAAAAGGTCAACATAAAGGCTAGTGATTACCGGAGTCATCCCACCACAGTGTATCCGTTTGCGCCCCTCTAATGGACGGTGCGACAGTGAGGAGAATTAGAAAACCTGTCACATACTTCATCTAATAGGCTAACAGTGAGGGAAATTTACAATCAGGTTTCTCACATATAGATAGAGGGCGGCCTCAAAAGGGATCAGAGGGCTCTAATGAATGCTTAATTGACATATCAACTAATGGTCATCACAAAGGCTCCTGAGTGGGCTCATGACTCGGTACAATGAAAGCTTTTGTCTCACCATAATCAACTTTGATCTGCAATAACGCACCGTCAGCAAGCTCTGAGGTAATGGATTATTTTTCTTTTTTTCATACATCATCATTTGGAGGTCAGATATGAATAGGGAGGTGTGCTGGTGTTCCTTACTGTGCATTTTGTAAACCAAAAATAACGAGAAAGGAGATACATGTTTGAGTGACTATAATTTAGGGCTGTCAATCGATTCAAATATTTAATCGCAAATTAATCGCACAGTTTTTATCTGTTCAAAATGTACCTTTCAGGGAGATTTGTCAGTATCAACATGGGAGTGGACAAATACATGTGCTTGCTTTATGCAAATGTATGTATATATTTATTATTGTTAAATCAATTAACAACACAAAACCATGACAAATATTTGCGAATTTGCGTTATTATCGCGTTAACTTAACGCGTTAACAGCCTTACTGTAATTTAGTGAATGGAATTATAGCTCCTGTTGCACTGCATAAGTTTAACATTTTTATTTATTCATTTGCAGGGTACCCTTGCCCAATCATCTCTTTTATGGATTGCACAGAACAAAACACAAACTCTCCTCACTCCCACTCACACAGACTCCTCATCCTCCCTCGCTGGACTGTAGAGGTGGATTTGAAGTGTTTTCCGCACAAGAACACCGGGGATACATACACACATGCCAAATTGTGTGATTTTAAAAGAGTTATACAAGCTGGCAAGCTTGAGAAAACCCGAGGATCTAAATTGCAGGATAAATATTTTACCTATGCAAAAGCATCTGTACCTCCAACCAAGGCCACCTAAGAGAAAAGCCTGCCACATTTTGTTTGAAAGCGCTGCCTCCCTGCAAACGAGCTTTCGTGGGTGGAGAGAAAAAGCAGATTGGCCATCCAGTCCTCTTGTTTTTTTTTGAGGGACGGAGGTGACATGATGATAACCCAGCCACTGCTAGCACTTGAAAGCCTCGTACTCTCAACGCTGCCACCTGTGTTTGTTGCACAGGTTCGTCTGCACCCAGGCTGCTGGTTACTTCTGCAGCTAATGACGTTCGCTATAGGCTTGCAGGGAGAAAAACCCAGCTCTCTATGAAACACCCTAGGTATCTCAACCTCATCAATGATGCCTCTTACCCACTATAGCATGCCGCTGTAAACAACCTTAAAAGACGAAACAAACAAAAACCCCTCCATTTCCGAGGTAAGGCTTCTTCCACTAATGGGCCCTTACACAACCTGTTGCCTCGCTGTTGCCTGCCACATGGTAGCCCGAGTCAAAAGGATGAAGGCGACTTTTTGAGCAGCTATTTTGTCTTTTCACATGGAGGGGAAATGTGCCGCGAGTGGACTGTGTGCTAATGCGCTAGTGAGTTGCTGCTGGACTATGAGAAGTGAACAAGCTGCTAAGAACGCCCAACAGAGAATCTACTGCCGGATGTATCCCTATAATCATTGAATTCCTGTGTAGGTAGAGCCCTTAGTTTAACCACCATTCTCCCTCTACACGATGTCCATCATTATCAGGTAGAGAGTGCAGTACATCTCCACCTCTGGGAGTGCCTGCATATGGTGTGTGGGTACAAAAATGTAACCCTATTGAACCTCTCTCTGCCTGCCCCCCCTTTCCGTACCCCACCCCCCGTCTTCTTCTACAGGATGAAAGGAAAGGCCTGAGGGGGGTCATTTGTATCTGCTGCGCCTGTTCCTTGTCTTAGTTGTCCAGCCTTTAGGCCGTCCAGTCACATGGAACCAGGTGTCAAAAGGAGTAATGGCACAGATCGATGTCAGAGGATGCACTAGCAACGGGGAAGCTTCCTTTCTCCCACATTTTTCTCTTTCCCACTGACTCGAAACGCGCCGCTGGGGAACCGTTGGCTTCGTGCGCGAGCTGGCGGTGGTGAGGTGTGCTGAGGGGTCAGCAATGTGACATGCAAACGTTTTTTTTTCCCCCCTTGTCTTACTGTGCCCGTCTCATGCCCTCCAGGCAGGACATACATCAAGAACATGCAGGTAGGTTTCGGACGATTTGGCCTTCCTCAAGCACATAATGTCGATCGCGTCTCATTTAGAGCTCTGTTGCATTTGAAAGATTTTGTCATAAAATCTATCTCCTCACTGCAATGCCTTTGTGGTAAAATCATTTTTAATTGTTGTTTAAAGGTCTTATTGATAACATTTTTATGTTGACGAATATTTTTAAAAAACAATAAACATCCACAGAGCCTTTAGAAAGGTGCCGAATAAAAGTATGGCTTTTCCTTAAAAAAAAAATATTATGATTGTGAATTAATCATTTTAAAAAGATATGGTGGGTTTGATTCTCACTTCCAACAAGGCTTGTGAGCCAATAGTATAACAACGTTGGTATCACGTGGTGTCTCTGGGTCGTCAATTAATATGGAAAAAAACGGATAAATGGCTGATACTGACAGTAAGTGCCTGGCAACGACTTGTTGTGAAGTGAATGAAATGGAACGGGGGAGGGAGAATGAAACATCTAGTGGCTGATTGTTATCAATGTTATCAACAGCACCTTTAATATACTGTAAGGTCAAGATCATGACATTCTGAAATAGCCTGAAAAAAATAACTCACTACTGGTTTATTATTTGAAAAGAGATGAACCTTTCCTAGGTGCTGTCATCATCCACTTCCTCGACACCACTGAGAAATGTCCAAACCACTGTACGCCGCCGACTGATCTATGGACCAAAGCCTTTGGAAGAGATTACCAGAGTAATCACCAGAATGTGGTTCCTCCAGGAATCAGTTATGAGAATGAATGGATTACATGAAAGTAATTCCAAGCTCAATATCAGAAGCTATCCCAAAGCCAAGAAAACAGATTCTGATCTCATACTGCTGCTGTGTCCTCCGGCTCTCTGCAGCCGTCTAAGTACCTTTGAGACTCTCCAGTGCATAAACCACCTTCGGTTTATAGCGCTGTCAAGGTCACAAGTTCACATGGATAGTTTGTACGTCTCGTTCGACACACTCGCCAGTGTTCCTTTGAATATTTGCGAATCTTGCCACAGTCCCTGGATGCGTTTACAAGTCGAGTACATACACAAAAACATACATATCGTAAAAGACATAAACACACAACATAAAATGTGATTTAAGCAAGTGTCCCTAAAAAGGATGTTTTGGAGAAAGAAATTCCGCCCTGTGTTCTCTCCTACAGTAATGATATGGGTGCACATCTGTCACTCTCTGCCCGTGGCAAGACCCCATCTCCTGGGAGAGAAGGTAACAGGCGGCTAATCAGCTCCCTCTGACATCTTCATCACAAACAGCCACACGCAAACACACATGGCCGCACGGTCGCACACGTACAGACACACACGCGTATGCCCGTACAAACACAAAGACTCGCAAACACAGCGCAGACAGATAAAAAGGATTAGGGTCTAGCAGGCCAGCAGACAACAGGACAGAGGAAGGACATGCTGTGTGTGTGTATGTGTTAGTGAACTCTCTCTCTCTCTCTCTCTCTCTCTCTCTATCTATCTATCTGTGCGTGCTAGATTATGTCTGTCTCTCTTACCTTACGTACACAAACCCGCACGACACACAGTCCCATCGCTCCCCGCTAAACACACAGCTCTTTCCTCCTCCCCTGCCTCGATCACTCCTCTGTGATTAACACACGAGTAACGTAAAATTGCTTATTGACTTGAACAGAGGTTATTTATAACATCAATGTCTAATTCCCCTCAGGCCTCCACATGCAACATCTTTGTGACAGGTTTATGCTTCAGCCGGTGCACAGGTTTTGGCAACAAAAGAAAGCATTTACTACCCCATGCCTGATTTAATTATTTCCTGTTTAGCATATGCACAGTGTGCTGCACACAATGGCGCGGCAGTAAGAATAGGCGTATGCATTTTTATGACAGTAAATGCAACAGGGTGCATTTACATTTCAATTTTAAGCATTTAGGCGATACATGTATCCAATGCAACTACAATAAGCTATGAATTTGAATAAGCCTTGATTATACAGTATTCACAAGTGTGAGGGAAAACACAGCAACGCCCAGGCAGTTTTGATGCAATGATGAAGATTTTCTCAAAGCAAAACAGCTACGGTACCACAGTATGTCATTTACCATCATGTTATAAAACAGCTGAACGCCCATTATCGTCCTGTAACATTGGTTGTAGAACGCTTCGCAGCTCATCTCGCGGACAAGAAAGGTTTCCGTCAGAGACTGTTAGACCTGGCTCCTCGCAGTGATCACAGGAGGTTTACAAAATGTTGCATAGCCTCAAGTCCTGCTGATCCCCACTGTGCTTTAGCGTGCAGCCATGGTAAATTATCATACACGTACTACATCATCGATCAAAGTATGAACAGAAAAGACCAGACAGCAGGACTCACACTGACTTCCCCTCTCATCTCTGGGTGTAAACGGGAACATGTTTCTTTTATGCCGTCTGGGGCAAGATCACTTCTGGACCAATGTTCAAAAAGAACAAGAAAGTGTCGACTATCTTGATAGTTTTAATTGCAGTCTGACAGAAATAACCAAATTATTTTGGGGGTAGACAAGTTTAAAAGTTGTTGTACCCCTTCTACAAAGGATTTAAAGCTGAAACGTGTCAATTTGTGTATGTTGTCGCACTTTGTGGTGGTGTGAGGTCATTCAAACAGCAAAGATGGAAAAGTCGTGCTAGGGATGTTGCCTTCACT
This sequence comes from Sebastolobus alascanus, assembly GCA_916701645.2. Classification (NCBI taxonomy): domain Eukaryota; kingdom Metazoa; phylum Chordata; class Actinopteri; order Perciformes; family Sebastidae; genus Sebastolobus; species Sebastolobus alascanus. Next base: position 4,766,240 of record CAKAOJ020000068.1, read on the forward strand.
ACAGTTTGGTTACTATAGGGTCACTTTACTTTAGCCTTTGATACAATGTTCTAACAGACTTGATGGTAAAAGCTTTACGACTATGACTTAAACTGCCACTTCGGTTTATTGATCTCACTGAATTGCTGGCATTTTGTTGTTGTGTGTAGAACTACAAAAACAGCAGAGATTGCATCACTTGATGTGCAACAGCTCTGGTTTGAACAAACTTTATTGGAACTTAAGTCAGAAAAGTAGCAAGATGAATAAAACTGGATAGGCAACAAATACCACCATGAGGAATGTGCCTTCCAACAAAGCATGACTGGATGACCTTAAATCATTTTTTAAACTAAATTAAGAGACAAATTTTAGCATTAAATCCCTTAAAAAATGAAAATCACTGTTGTTGACACAGTCAAACAGAATGCACAAATGCCAAGGCTAACATCCAATTCACTGTTAACATAAGACAGAATGATGAAATGCAACGGTTTTTACCAGTCTGATTCATACTTTGAGCATTGCGCTCTCTGCCCCGTCAAATGGCCCTTTTGTACCCTTTGTGAATATTTTATGAAAGAGGACTCTTCTGTCAAGAGACAAGCGTCTGCACTTGGTGGTACTATTATCTCTGTTTTTGGTGAATATATACCCCAACAGACACAAAAAGTCTCCTGACATTCTACAAAATGTCAAAGATAAAGAGACCATTGAACACACATGGTAACCACTAAAGTGCTTTTAAAATGGCACTCTTTTGGATATTGATGAATTACTTTGTGCCCTTAGTTGGGTCCCTCACAACCTGAAATGTTCTTCTTGCTCTTTATAATTATTCCACATTTTTCAACGTAGAAACTTCATTCAAACATCCAAGCATTCAGCTCAATTAGGACATGTGTGCTATTAATTTAATCATTCATACTTTCAGAAATATTCCAAGTATTCCGGGAACAATTCAGCATTCAAAAGAATGGACGTATTGTTCAGAACTGAAGCATTCTGGGCTTTCTCTCTCTTTCTCTCAGACCACAGTCCCCGCTGGCATTTCATCAAACATTACACAAAACATCGGGTCTGTGAGGCACATTCCTAACCGGGTGACCGGAGCAGAGTAGCATTGAAAATATGACTTAGTTACTGAAAAATGTGATTAATGATTTCAAATGTCTCTTTACACATTGTTTAACCATAAATATTAAATTGTCACTTATCTTGATTGTTTTCTTAGTTTTGGACTTATCAACTAGTCTAACCTTAAACTTCTAATAAAATAAAATATAAACAATAGTAGGAATAATGTAAAGGTCGACTCATATGGACTTGGGATCTTACGATTGAGAATTTTGTGGAGGGAAGCAAACATGGGCCTCTTGCCTGATATCAGACAGAATTGACAACTCAGTTGCCTCTTTAGTCTGACATTGCCTCCGCTCTAACCGATTTCTGTGGGGGGGGGTTGATTTTCTTAACCAATCACCAGAAACCAACAAAATCTCAAGTCGACACTGATGCAAAGCCACTGTTTTTGCCGGGGTTTTAAGAGTGGAATGGAGCGAATTAAAAACAAACTACAATCTCCAGCGATATTGAGAAGACATGGCGTCTATGGCACACGTAGATGCTTCACAACAGCTTGTAGACAGTGTTAGTCCCGCCCCTGGCGTTGATTGGCTAATTCGTCCCCCCGCTGTGCTCATTGGTCGATTACTTTTTCCAACAACGCTTTAAATATTCCACATATTTCATACATTATTGTTATTATTCAACTTTTAAAGCCAGCAATCCAGTTTTGCGTCAGCTGTTCAACATCCAACATTTACATTGCATTTTCTTCATAAATTGCCTTCTCTAGTCACATCCTGCTGTTGCCCTTGAGCACACCAAGTGAAATAAATACATTTAAATGAAATCATTGAAAATATAAAACACCAAGACAGCTGGATAATTGGAATAAACATTTGACAAATGGCCGACGGTTAAGATTACCTCTACACCTGTCTGTGAAGCTGCCTCTGCACACCTGCTGCCAACTTGGGTGAGATCAGCATAGCCTGACATTAGCCCAGCCTCGGCACCCTAATCCCCGGCTAGAGGGCAAACTATTGGATATTTTGCTGGGAGCAGCTGCAGAAATGACGCCTGATGCAGGGAGGAAGAAGGAAAGCCATGAGGTTAAAAAACCCATCTTTCTCCTTTGACACTCCATCTCCCATAACCCTTCCTGCCTATTGCTCACCTCTCACCTCCTTCCCACTCTGCAGCAAAGCTAGTCGCTCTCGCTCTCGCTCTCTCTCTCTCTCTCTCTGCTGGCTTCCTTCTTCACTCATGCATACAAATATGTGTGGTTGCAAATAATGCACACACACACACACTCGTATGCACACACATAAAGTTCAATACTGACAACCAGTGGGCTAAACCTAGCGTTTACCTCAGCAGCTGGGTTCACCACCAGCTACAATTACAACCATTAGCATGCTTAATTAACAGATTCGCTGGCAGCTCATGCAGGCTGAACATGGTTCCCCCTCTCTGCCAAAACCACCAGGCCTCCAGAGATGCAACTCCCACACCGCTGTCTCCAAAGGTGGGCAATTTGTGGGGAGGCTGGGAGAGTACCATTGTCCTGCTTTGCCTCATAGGAGACAGATAAAACATTTTTTTTTTTTTTGCATGTCTCTCTGTCCCATTTGACCTAGGCTGTGTCTCTGTTTGATGCAGACTGTCGCAGCAGTGCCTTTTGACATTATGAGCACGGCCAGAATCAGTAAACATGTAAACAAAAGCTGTGTGAATAAAAAAATCAAAGCTGTATTCCTCCTCATTGTGGCTCACTGGGTGAGAGACACTGGCAGTGGCGCCGGCTCTGGCACATGTCCGATACACTTGAATGGTACCAATAAAGACCCGCTGTCTGAAAAGCTCCATCCACCTCGTGTTTTAGGAAAGTGAAAAAAACATTTCTTAGACTTGAAACGGACTGTCTTTCAAACATGTACAGTACGCGTTTTATGTCTGCGGTAAGAAATAGTTAATGTTCTGTTCCGACCAGCTGGTCATTTGCTGCGAAATACTTTTTTGTCAAGGTCAAACTGACTCCTACACAAGTGGTATGTGAAGACTGGATGAGATTTTTCAAATAGTAGCACTTAACCACTTGACGCAACATTTTTGTTTGCTGGAAAAATGCAGCAAACTCATCTCCTGCCCGACTGCAATCAGCGCACTATTTACAGAGTCATCATGGCATTCTATTGCATTAAAAATATCATCACAAATATTTCCATCACAATTTCATTTGTGCATAGGTAAATTACAGTCCCAATGCCTTTACTATTAAAACTGCATAATAATGGAACCAATGACAGGTATGGAAATAATAAGTATAAGTGTTGTGTAACCAACTGGAAGTGTTATGAAGGTCTTAAGGCCTTTGCACACCAAGTCCGTATTTTTTATCCAAAATTGTCGCACGCTTAAAAATAAATACGACCTCGCGTTGTGTCAATCACATTTACACATCGACTCCGAAACGGTCGTCCCTCAATAAAGTTTTCGGAGCAGGTTTGTTTTTTTCTGCGTTTATTTGCATCTTTCAAAAGGCAAAAGAGGGTTATTTGACCCCTTAGAGCCATCGTCCGTGCAAACGTCATCATCCAAAATGGCATGATAAACATTCTTTTTGTCTCCCAGCAATGCACTTTACGATAAGGAATACAGAGATGCAGACTTTAAAGATAGATTGTGGAAGGTGATTGCAGAACAGCTTGGAATCGGGGATGGTTGCAAAACAAAGGATGTAGGAAATACTAAACAGTAGTGATTGTGCTCTAGGCAGCTGACGATAGCCTCTTGCTAATGTCATTCAATCATTAGCCCTGTTTGGGACTAGTGCTATCCATTGCACCCACATAATTAACTCAGTTTTGTCTCGTACTGTGAATTTTCCCAACGAATAGAATAATAAAACGCATCGAACTCAGGTTTCTGTGCGTAACATTTTTTATCCGCTGACGGATTAAAAAAACGCATACGAAAAAAACGGACTTGGTGTGCAAAGACCTTTACACTTCAGTTTCTCTCTTGGTAGGTGATGTCATCCAAACTTGACATAAAAGTAATACAAAAGAAATGTTAGAAGTAGAGAGGAGAAAAAGAAAGGTGTCATGGCTGGACAATCCTCAGTAAAGTACTTGGGGATGGGGATATAACTTTATACAACAATAACGTAACGCTACAATGATGCTGGAGGAAGGGAAAACCCAATTAGATGTGGGCACTGGTGCACAGTCCTCCGGAGAGACCGACCGGCTCCGTTAAAAATGTATCATAGTGCTCAGCTTATTAAGATGTCATCTGTGCAAGCTCTGCAGGTTCGGGGTAAATACCCTCATGGCATATTCTTCTGTGGGCACGTCGATCCACCCTGTCGCCGCTTTCTCAGTCAATGGCTCTTTAGTGGCTGTCATTGGCTGCCGAGAATGCTTCATAAACATCTTGTGCTTTTTCACCTAATTAGGCTGGAGGGATTTCGCTAAAACATAAGCGAGGGGTGGGGGGTTGGGGCTTTCTGCTCACATCGGCAATACTGAGGAAGCTACTGCTATAAACTCCCAACCAGACCCTACCCCAGTGCTCTCTCTTCCCCTCCCCTTCCCTCTCTCTCAGTTCTCACACTTAACAGTGTCACGTCCTTGCTTTTATTCTTTTTTTTATGTCAGATGTGCTTGCATGCATTGTATCATTTTAAAGTTGCCGTAACTGTTTGTGGTTAGAGGGCCACTGGGGCCAATGTGCTAAAAAGTTGGATCTTTCAAAACAATCTCTGCAATCTTTTGAGAATTACACATTTTTATTGGCTTTCATCAGTGCGATGAATACCAGATACAGCAGTTACATTTACTGAGATTCACCATGTTTCCTGTGCACACTGCATTCATCTACATTATACATTATTTCCAGAATTCATGTTTATAATTGATTTTACATCCAAAGCATTATCTACTAAAAGCAACAACAATTTACCATCCAATTAGATTCCTGGCAGAGAAAATACTAGCCTGATGCAGTTATAATATTTGTTGACTGACTTGCTCTGTATCAGGTTTCTGCCAACATTTCCACACACACACAAATATACGCATGCAGTCACACACATATTCATGAGCACGCATCACACACGCTGTGTAGACATGTGTGAACGAGACATCTCCATAACCGGACCAGCTGACCTGAGACTTGCAGAGCTGCTGGTGACTCCAGGGAGAAGGATAATAGAATTTCTCCAGCCGCCTTCCTGTTAATTACAACAGACCTTGGCTCTGAATAAATATTTATTCAGAGGGTACAGCAATCTGCATGCATATTGTACACAAGCAAGCCCTGGCCAGCGAGAACAATGGTTGGATATGCCGCGAGTAAACAAAGCCAAAAAAAAATAACAAAAGTAATAATAGTTTTGTGCACGGAGATGTGTGGGTAGAGCATTGTGGTGCTTTTAATTACCACCAAGCCACAAATGCAAAAAATATGGATGCAATGACACTTATGTACATAAGGTACTATAGTATATGGTTAGTTGGTATATGGTAAATGGACCTGAATTTATATAGCTCTTTAGTTTTCTGACCACTCCCAGCGCTTTACACGACATGCCAACATTCACACACACACATTCATACACTGATGGCAAAGGCTGCCATACAGGGTGCCAACCTGCTCATCAGATTCTAATCTAATCATTCACTTGCCCTCTTCACTCTTGCCCAAGGACACCTCGACATGCGGACTGGAGAGGCTGGGGATCATACCACCGATCTTCTGATTAGTGGACGATCCGCTCTACCTCGGAGACACAGCTCAACCTTTTGAGGCAAAAATGGGACCAGCACAGATTTTGGACCAGTAAAATAAGTTTCAGTCAATATTTTCTTGAGTTACTTAGTTGAAAGGTTAGGTGATCTTGCTGACCAACGTTTGGGTTGGTGACCATAGACTGTATGTAAGAAGTGGACATAGTCACGGTGACGTCACCCATTGGTTTGTGGACTGCCGTTTTGAAGCCTTTGGCCTTTGCCATCTTGGCTTTTTGCAACCAGAAGTGACAAGAGAGGGTGGAGCTAAGTACAACCGAATGCTGAGAAAGCAAAAAAAAAAATGTTACAATTAACTTTCATGAACTGAAAACACACTGTGAAATGGTGCTTTATGCTTTATGGTCTATTTGACTCTAAATGGGACCATAACTTACTAAATGAACATCATACTGTATTGAAGAAGACTTGAAACTAGCGATTGAGACCATAAACTCATGTTTAAATTGTTTACTGAGGTAATAAATCAAGTGAGAAGTAGAGTCATTTTCTCATAGACTTCTATACAATCAGACTTCTTTTTGCAACCAGAGGAGTCGCCCCCTGCTGGCTATTAGAAAGAATGCAAGTTTAAGGCACTTCCTCTTTGGCTTCACTTTTCAGACCCGGAGGTAGCCCACTGTTGGTGACAGGGTCAGGCCGTACTAAATCAACTGTAGTTTTGTGTGAAATATAACAGTAGCTTCAAATAAATGTAAGTTAATGAGTTTCCTTCCAAAATATAGTATGATTTATAGTATGAAAGGAAAAAGCACAGTACATATTTACTTATTAATGCAAAAGCTGTTTATGTATAGGTTTGGACTGTTATTGTTGCTACTATTAAAATCAGCTGCAGCATCTGCAGTGACATATTACATCTCCACCAATACCACTCCTTTTTATAAATGTACATATTCCACACCCATGGCTATTTTATGGCTTATATTTCTATGGATAATTAGCTGCAAATAACATATTGTGAAAAAATACATAAAAAGTATTGCCTATGTCCTCTATTGTCCTTTCTCAGATAAAGAATCACACTGCAAACACACCGCTGAGTTGCAGAAGTTTTCTTTGGCAGATGGAAAAGAAAGACTCAGAATCTACACACTGGCTGGTGCAGTTGGCAGGGAAATGTCGAAGCAGGATATAGAAGGTAAGACGGGATCCAACACCCCACTGAGGTGACTGAGAGGAGAAGAAAAGGAACGACATGTCACTACTCTGAACTGATTCATCTATGTATCTACATTGTTAGACAGACTTAGAATGCACATGTACAACAACACACATGAATATGAACTCTCTCTCCCTCTCTCTCTCTCACACACACACACTGACACACACACACACATTCCCCTTTGCTCTGTGGGCCAGGCAACAGCTGTGTTTGGTACAAGTGGAAGAGCAGCTAATGAACCAAACAGAACGCTTGACAATTCACATCTGCTGACAGTCTCCAGCTGCTGCCAGCAGGCTGGCCTTCACCGGCCTCCCTAGACCAAGACCTAACGCCAGGGTAAACACCTGGGAAAGACACCACACACAGGCACACACACCCTTCCATGCATATATACGCAACACAAACCCACACACGCAAACATGCACAGGTTCCTGAAAATCACCCTTTGAGTATATCATGCTATACCAAAAAGGCTTAGTTTGATTTTAGAATAACCAAGGTCGCAGGCGTTTGATGCGGTGGCGGGGGCGAGCTGAATCCATTTGACCGCAGTTAACATAAGATGAAACCACAAAAGCTACAAATGAGTGGTGATACACCTACCGTCTGTGGTTGCATAAATTACTCAATACATTTTGTCACATGCAGCGTTACCTCGTTATACCTCAGAGCAACTCAGAGCACATCAGCAACATCACATCACTATATAGGATACTGTGCCGTATGTCTCACTTCACTGTCTGTGTCTCTGTATGCAAAGAATATATTTATAGCCAGGTCTGAAGAGGATGAAGCCTTGCTGTCATTGCAGCAGACAGGTTAGTGGTCCTCTTCCTCCACATGGGCTCATTACAGCCACCTCGCAGGACAAAATGGACTGAGCCCCTGATGTCTCCCTCATGCAGAAAAAAAATGAAAATAAAAAATGTGATAAAATACATATATACAGTATATATATATCTTAGGGCTGTCAAAGTTAACGCAATAATAACGTATTAACGCAAACATATAAACTATAAAAAATCATGCGATTAATTGTGATTAAATATGTTAATCGATTGACAGCCCTAATGTATAAATATATACAATAAATAAATAAATAAATAAATAATAATAATAATAATAATAATATGTTTTCTTCTTCATTTCAGTTATGACTCTACTCAGATTCCTTACCTACTGCGCTAAAGAAATTCTCGGATGACTAGACTGCAGTATCATGGACATACATATATTTAGTGAAAAATGGGGTGGGTGCTGTAACTGTCCACAGCAGTTACAGCACCCACACATATGTTGTAGATAGACTGATCCTCCATCTGCCGTAGTGGCCTAACACTGAGGCATGACGCAAGCATGCCTGGGAACACTAGTGAATGTAAAAGCAACCGTAGCGCGATGATGCTAAGATGAAAAGTGTTCTCCTGGGTGCTTGTCGCTGCCCTACTCTGTAGCCTCATTTAGTGAGAAATGGCTCACCTGTTCAGTGAAACAAGTCACATACATATATGCTCACACACAGATAGGTCCCATGTGTCTGCCTCCGTCCCCATTCTTCATCTCATGAGCCTGTTTCCTTAGCGCGCGCTCACTCACTCACACATACACAAATGTATTCTCACAGAACACCCTTTTGTCATCCTATCCCTCTCCCACTATCTCCAATTTGCCCGGGATCTTAATGCGGTGAAAAATGGCTCGTCTTTTCTGATTGCATTTGATAACAATTTTGTCAAGGCTCCTCTGGCAGCCGGCGAGGAGCGGTCCCATCAGCAGCTGTAGGTAATTAGCCACTATCGCTAGCTCTTTTGGCTCACCCGCCGCTGCTTCCCTTGGCCCAGTCGCTTCTAAGTATAAATTATTGGATTGTCGAGATAAACGAGGGCTGGCAAATAAGTGAGCAAGAGAAGGAGAGAGATGATAAGGGGTTCAAGGAGGAAGCATGTAGAGGAGAAAAAGAAAATGCTGCAGAAATAGTAATTGTTCCTGTCTCAGATTCTCACAGTTCACCTAAAGCTGGGTCCCTGGAAGTTTTTCCCTTGTTATAGCCAATTGTGTGTTGACCGTGGTCAAATTATTTCAATTTACTCCCACCTCTGCATCAATAGCACGTGACCTTGTCCCAACTACTCAAAACTTTATTAGGTGTGATGCTGAAGTTAACTTTTAGCTAAACAAAAAGAGACACAAAACAATGTTTCCTCACACATTCACTAATGTGTGAGATTGTTTAAGAAGCACACAATTGAGTGCCCCTGTCCTTGCATTTCCACATAAATTCCCAAGACTGAGTTAACAATATTGGAGATAACAGCAAAAATATTGCAAAACCCAAACTCTAGAGGACTTGGGCATAATATGCTGTGCACCACTACGGTGCTGATAGTTGCTGACCGTACAGGGAGAAATGTGACTGAATTACTGTGATAAAAAAAAGTGGCCTGATGAAAACACAAGGCAATCACAGAGAACAGAAAGCCTAGTCAAGGACAAGCAGTGAGCGATAACACACGGAACAATCTTTTATCCCCCTCTGATTAATTCCAGGTCCTCCGCGCTGTACACTGTGATACAGTGTCATCAGCAACCTCTATGTTAATGGGACTTTCACCGGGGTTGCAGGAATCTGGCCCGTGGAGAGCCGTTGGAGTGTACAGAGATTAACCTCTTCGCCATCAAAGGCATTTGTTTGCTCTTTTTCATCCTTCATTCTGCTGGAGATATTGCATCTACGGCACAGTGCATATCTTGAACCCGGAGAGGAGGAATGAGGACAAGACTGGCTGACATGAAAAAAATAATCAGGGTTCTCATGATGGCAAAATCAATATAAAAAAGAACCCTCATGGGGTCCCATCCTTATGGGATTACCAATGTGAACCCATGAATTGTGCATCTGCAGTTATAGAATCCGATGTGGGAATCTATGTCTTTCTTTAATGTAAAAGGAAGTGAAATAGAACTGAGGACGTACTTCAGCCGGTCACCGAATGAAGTGGTCTCACATCAATGGTCAGTGGACAGTTCACTTAAGACGGGGAAATAAATCTCGCTTTTCTGGGATAATGCTCCTTCAGCCTCGCAGTCACTAAAGAAAAAGTCATACAGTATGCTATGAAATATTTGGGTGGCACGTGTTCAAACTGTTGGGCCCTTGAGCAAATGAAGAGGCAGTTGAAGGCAGAGGAAATTAATAACAGCAGGTGAAAAAAAAATCATTTAGATTTAAATGGCATCATGTTGCAGTGCGAAACTTGGCACCTGTGTGCGTACCGGACCCAAAGCAATTACTCATATGTCTGAAATGCTCCGGTTTTGCCCAGTGATCAGCAGGTACTGCTCATGATCTGATGATGTTTTCTATTTGTATCACACTTTACTCAAACTTACACACTTGGCCTCAACTTTTTTATTAGCTCTTCATCTTATCACTTGAAAAAATAACTCAATGTAACTGTTGTTTTTAGTGTCTCTCAAAAATGCATTAAGGCACGGTGCATCATCAGTTAGCCTGCTATCTACGCCTCATTGGCAGTATCCCAATAAAATTCACAATGAGCCATGCAATGCAAAAATCCAGCCCATCAACTTCCCCTGGTCATCTAGTTGATGATAAATTAACTGAGATATAAAACATCTGATTTGTATTATGGCTCTCCACAGCCTAATGAAAGCATACAGCAGAAGGGAACAGAAACTATATTATATTCCCATTTCTCTAAAGCGTAGACTAGATTTGATCTATTTTGCATATCGTGTCTTTATGGAATGTTTGTCTGGGGATTTCTGTGTTTACTTGGGGGAGCATTCAAGTCCACATTCATGCCGTATTGAATTTTTTTTTGTTTGCTTTGGAAGAAAGAGAACTCGGCAGAGACTGATCAATCTCAAGGCTTTAGGAAACACATGTCCAACCATCCTACATGACTCAAACCTACACTCTTCCATTGAATTCCGTTCTACCTCAGAGCTTGAAAGTAATCCAGTACTGATACGACTATCACTTTGACTGCCTTTGCTACAGACGTCCCTGCAACATTTCCCACTTATCCCTTGATAAACCAACATGTTTAGACTACATGGCTGCCTTCAGTCAAGTAAAATAAACCGAAAGAAGTAATGACAGTATAAACAGATGCAAACTGACATGCTTAATTATAAGGGTACAGTATAAAGATTGCCGTATACAGCATATGCAACATGCATACTGTACATTATTATACAAGAGGGTTTACTGTTAGACTGCGGTGAAATACCAAATGCAAACTGACTGTATGCCTCATTTTTTGGAATCCACTAGAAGGGGATGAACCATACGTTGCAGCTATCTATTTAATGAGGCAAGAAGCAGGGATATAAAATTCAACAACGTCTTCCGCAGGTTCGCCGACAGGTGTTTACGTGCTAATTGAACATATGCTAGCAGGCTTATTGGTGTCAAAAGCAAACATAGCCCCGGTAACTGTGAGTCAGTCAAGGTGAATGGTATAAATGGTGTGAGGGAGGATAAAATTTTGGTTCAACCAGCGTCCTTGTGACGCCTCCACAAACAACAATCTTTTGCCACATCCGAGCAGGAAAGCGTGTTTCTCTGTGTGTGCTCGCAGGAAGTTTTGTGCAGAAGATAAAAGAAAGCAAAACAAACAAGTTACTGGCAGCCCTCAAAAGCTGCTAACCAGTGTGTGATTTGCAATTCGTGTATTGACCTTCACGTGTCAAATAGGCATACATCAGAGAGAATAACATTCCTTGGCTCGTACGGTGTGTGAGTGTGTTTGTGAGAGAAAGAAAGAATTTATGGCGTGCTATTGTTTGTGTTTCTTAGGTTGCAGCTGTCATTGACTATTAAACATATACCGAGAAAAACAGAGTCTGAACGGAGAGCGGGAGCAGGAAATAAAAAAAGTTTTTGCCATTTATTGAGGAAAAGTGGATTTCTGTGAGCTATGAGTGATAAAATAGTAATGTGGATTGGATCATTACTGGACTAACTTAAAATCATTACATTTGAACTTGCCCTTCATCTCCGACAGCATTAAAAAGTATTGATTTTCGGATCCTTGTTGGCAATCCAGAACTTTCTCTCTACAAACATCCCTCGTTCCTATTCTCTCTTCCGTCTCCCATCCTCTCCCACTTAAGCTACCGCGGGTCCATCGACATACCAAATCCCGGACGCTTGTGAATGACAAACTGCCCCTTCAATGAAATTCTTCATAAATCACACAAATAACGGTGTGCACCACTATGCCACACTTGACAGGTAAGAGATGGATTGTGGATGCCGCAGGGGTAGCGCCATATGACGTATCCCATTAGGTGTTGGGTAGAGTTATTCAAATCAATAACTCCATCTTGTAAAAAGAATCCACCTCTTTCCCTTGAGGTCCAGACCTGTCAGCTAATGACACCTGTATTTGTTTGCCTTGTCACTTTCTAATCACACTCTCCCCCCTCTTCCATATACCTGCTATGAACAGTCGCCTAAGCACTGTATTATGTGCTATACAGTCAGTGACTGCAAGTGCGTGACCCTTTGAGGCCGCTGTTTGGTCTTTTCAAAGCAGCACCAAATGCTGGAGTAGAAACCATCTAACTATGAAGCAAGGAATCTGTGTGTGTCTGTATGTGGGTGTGTCCTTCGCATATCTCGGCATATCTCGAGAACCGTTCATCCGTTCTACTTCACACTTGGCGGTGTGTATTGCTGGGGCCATGTCGAATTTGGTGCAATTTGAACACATGACATATTCAATATCAATAAACAAGCAAACGGCGCTCTGTGCAACAGCAGGGGCGGGGCTTCATGGCGCTGCAGACCGAGTCGAGCACGTTGTCTGCAGCGGGCAGACCGCGGCTCATTGACTGCAGTTCACTTTTGCTGCTGGATACTGGATATATTAACGTTACAACCAAAATCTTCTTAACTTCACTGGACAGTGAACTTCCTCGGGGCCAAGCAATCGGCCCGCTCCGAACGGCCATGCGCTCCGAACGGGTGCTGCACTAGTTCCATTAATCATATCTTTATTTGCCTTAATCATTGCCGTTTTTGCAAATTAGATCTTTGTGCTGAAGCAATTAATCTAGTTGACTGACAGAAATTAATCAACAACAATTCAAAAAAGAATTAAGCATTGGAGTAATTTACTCAGGAAAAAGGCCAAACATTGTCTGGTTTTCAGAGATGAGCATTTGCTGCTTTTTTCTGTTTATATATCATTATAAAATATATATCTTTGGCCATTTTATAGACACAATTAATCAAGTTGAATTGATTATGAAATTAATTATTAGTTCCAGCACTAATATAATGTAAGCTATAAAATAAGTTATAAATATTTTAGATTTCAAGTTAAGGTTATATTGTCGCATAGCTGATAACAAGAAATGCATTAGATGCTTGACATTGAGGCTGAGCACTTGGATTCTGGGCTTAAATTCATCATCTGTGAACAGTCATGACAGTGTTAATCTGGTCATCTCAATGTAAAAGACCCACAAAATGGATGAATGCACCAGAGGCCAAGATGCTTACCACTGCAAAAGCCTCATTATCTTGAATAGATTGTGTGACACTGTCAGGAGGAGTTGATAAATGGGCCAAAGCGTGACATTTAGAATAACAAATTTGTCTTTATGTTGTAAAAAAAAGAAAAAAAACAAAAACATGTGTAAGTCCAAAGGCAGCCATCCTGCTGTGCTCAGATCTTGTGAAGCAGTTGAAGTACAAAGACTAGAGAGAAAAAAAAAAAAAAACATGGAATCAGAGTGGGTTGTGACTGATTGTTTTTGAGTAATAGCTCCACACACTGTGTTAGATCCTCCAGGCCCGCTGCACTGCATCTGGCCAAAGACAAAGCTAATCGCGGAGGACGGTGATGTGAGGGATTGCGGTGGATGGGCCCACCGCAGGGCAGCTAGGCTCACGCTGGGTGTGATGTTCGTGTGTGTAAATGTGTGTGCGTGCAGCTTCGATCATGAGCTCAGTGCGGGGGTCATAGCACAAACATCACAGAAGCTTACCTCAAACTCTGCATCATGTGCGTGTGGCTTTGTGTTTTTTTGTTGTTGTTGTGTACGTGGAAGGATGCATTGGTGTTTGCAAGCTTGCCTTAAAAGCTAAGACCACCCTAAGCTGCGATTGCTTCGCCAAGCATAAAAGATACTTTTGCCCATTTTCTGTGGCTGACTGTTTATAAGACAAACAACATTAGTCATCCTCGACAGTTGCTGCTATCACTCCAGTTTAATGTTATTCCAAATAAAGTGGCCAACATTGTCTCATCTTTTTATACGATATTTGTTTACGAGCATCCGTTATGCGAGTTGACAAGACTTGTGAGCATGAGCATGCCAATGACTATAGCTCATCGTACGCTGTATTTTGTATGGAAGGCTAAACTCAAGCTTCCAACGAGCCTCGTCTGAATTGCAGGGCTCTGAAATTGGAAAAGACCCAAGCTATTTTAATGCAATCATGTCTTTTCCTCTGCCTCCTCTGCCTTTTCCGCCACCATGCTCTCTTATACTTCATCATCAAAATGTATTTCATTCCTCAGGTCCATGTTTGAAATTATAGAGAGCTCTTGGGATAATGGCTGAGGATTCAATTCACTCCGGGCACATTTAGCAAAGAAAGGAGCTGAAGAGGCTCGTCACATTTTTTTGGACTAACATACCTGCTCGGGATGAAGTTGGTAAGAGGGCTTTGCGTGGCTCTAAGCCTATGATATCACTGACTCCCTGGTGAAGGATAGAGACAAAAGCTTCCAAGCATCTCCGGTGAGTGAATGATGAGCGAGGTTGCTTTGCTGTGGACCGACGCCGCGTTAGAAGAATGGGATTGGGAGGGAAGAAGTCATTTGCCAACTTTGACACCACAGGGAAGCATTGTCAAACACGAATGAGAATATTGAATGAGGGACGCGTAGGGGAGAGAGAAAGTGAGACAGCAGCCTGCTGGGTCCCCTGTACTCGGGCAAACAGGGAAAGTAGTGGAGGTTGTGAATAACAAATTAATTAGAAATGGGAGCAAGATAGCGATGGATGAGAGGCCCGACGGACAGGGTCCAGGGAAAAAAAAGCCAATCACGGAGCAGTGGGCTGTGAGCCCCATCCATTATGTGGGGACTGACAAGTTACCAGCAGTCAGAGCAGGAGCTGCACTTAATAAATCAAAGCTGACAACTCCTCCTTGGCCCTATCTCAAGTACAGCTTTCCCACTACCCCTTCCCCAGCTTCCATTAAGCTTCACCTTCTGCGGATACCAGCTCCACCGCTGCCCACCTTCCAAGGGCTTTGCAAGCACTGAATTTGTTATTCCCCTGGTTGTTTCCAGAAATATGTACTCCATACTGGATTAAACAGTGCCACTCAGAGGGTTACAAGTTTGGGCCAAAAAGGTTGTTGAATCATGTGACCTGTAAGGTTGGGAAAATCACTGAAAAGAAATCTCCTCTCACTAAAGAGGCAAGACAACTGCTCCCATTTAGATGCTGGGCAGACAGTAGCAGCAAATGGTATTTCTAAGCTTTTCTTTTATTACTCCTGGTAGAATACAATGTAAATGTGGTTTGCTACATTGTACAAAACAATGACTGTCATATAACAATGACGGCAGGGACATATATGACAATCAATCCAGTACACTTTTTCTCTGATGACAACTTACAGCACCTGACTCAGAACCCTGAGGTGATAATTGCGTGGAATTGCGATAAAGAGTGAGTCTGGGCATTTCTATAGCCCTCTACCTCCACCTGCCTTTATCCCCAAAGGGTTCAATATATGCAAGTCAAATTGCCTGTTCCAGAGTGAGAAAAAAGCCATTGACGCGTCCGCTCAACAAATGGATTGGATGCCATTATTTAGCACTTGCAATTTAGCACCATTTGTTTTTAATGACGGCAGAGCTCCAGGAAAGTTGCATTTTAATTAAAAGAAGTTTGTGTTTCCAACAGTAACGAGTTTCTCTTTCTTTCTTTGCTTTTATCAAGTCAAAAATCATTCAACGGGTGATCAATTAGCACCTGCCAGAGAAGCAGAATGTCTAAACAAGTCCTGTGCAGTGCAGCACAACATTTTCAGCAATTAAGAATCTTGCTTGTACTAAGTGGAAAAGTGCTCTTTAGGGAACAGTTACACAAACACATACACAAAGGAGGGAAACAATTACTAGTGCAGATGTTTCAACTATAGAACTTCCTAGGACCAATTCTAATCAAGTGTCTACATATTGGATATCAGCCCTGGCATTCCCTTGTTTTCACTTCATCTTCTGGTCCCAATAAGACTGCCGTGTTGTTGCTCGTCTTCGTTAGCTATTTTACCACGCGCATACACACACAATGCATGTTTGTGAGAACCTTCGTTTTGGTTCAGCGGTAGAGTGGGTTTTTATCGTGAGGGCCACTGGTTCAGATTCTATAAGTGGAAAAAAGGCAAAGTGAACCAGTGACACTCAGAATACACTGAACTTATTCAAAAAATCTACTCTAACTTACAACGAAAAGCAGGAGCAAGGCACTTAACCCCGAACTGCTCCAGTCGAGCTACTCACTGACCTACAATAGACCTCGCAAACCAGATTGGGTTTAACGGTGAAAATGTGAGGCTCTCCTGAAAAGTGGATGCTTACTCAGCAGGTAAAAAATGTCTCTCTGCTACAAAAAAAATAAAAATATATACTGTTTTTATTTTAAACTGATTTTTGGTCCAGTAATTTAACCGTTATGTCCCGTGATAAATGAATGACAAAGGTAATTTTCTGTGTCATGATCATGAAAATGTTATTTTCCTGCAGCTTATTCTTTAATGCCTGTGTTTCAGATCCATTCTCTCAGTTCACATGTGGCAGATTTTGTTATAAGACACCTTTGATCGAGGTAAAAGAAAGGTTAGTTGCCTTTAAACAATCGCTATCACGCTGCGCCTACAGTAGCTGTGGGCCGAGAGCGGACAAGCCCTGCAGAAACACTGGATAATTGCAGAAAGCACATTGTTTTCACCCCTGAGCGTTTACAGACTCTCTAGCCTGTGCTGACATACAGTATGAACTGTATACCTGCAGTTTCCTGATAAAGGGAAGAGAGATTTCAGAAATGTACCCAACACAACGGCCCCCAGAGTGATAAAGGTAGTAAAGAGGAAAAGCTACTGTTTCCCTATCGCAACAGAGGCTGGTGGGATGATATGAGCGCGCGGTGTCATAATCTGAAAATCGTGTTTGATTTGATAAGTATAAATGCAAACCCCCAAAAAGAAGAATAGAGAGGAGGCTGTTGAAAGGCAGAGGCAGGTGAACTGAAGTGAAATCGGAAAATACACGTCCTATGGACAGCTTTTGAAAAGTTAGGTGGCACATGTTTAGTATAGTAATTAACAAAATAAATATACAAACATACATATGCATACATGCTCAAGGACACTGCCACAAAAAAGCAATCTCTCTCACACAAACACACACACACACACTTTGCAGAATCCAGTTAGGGCTGACGTGTGTGTGATGCCTGTACCCATGTAGGCCAAAATTAACCTCTGAGTCCCCCGGTCCTCTTCACGGTCAATGGTCACACAATTTACACACAATATCTGTCCCTTCTCTATAGCAGTGCCCAACAATAAAGAATTAATGCAAACACATCATCAGCTAATGGATTCAATAATCTGTATTTATCATTATAAGCATGGCACACTGTGAGTTGCATTCAGAGGCCATCAAAATAACCCTGTGCAAATAATGAAGCTTGTCCCTATAGTTTATATCTTGTAGTTGCTGAATGCTGCAAATGATCCTGCCCTCATAGTTGTGTTTCTGAGCAGATTGGTGCTCTAATTTAGCTATGACCTCCCTGGCAGTATGCAGCAACATGCCTACCGGACCATTTTAACCCATTTTTGGGGGGTTTAGTAAAGCCTAATACGACACGATAGAAAAGTGTGCGTTTAAAAATAATTGCGGTTCCTAATGCATTACAAATTCTTCATCTAAACGTCCCATTAGGATACATTTTGATACACTGCACAAGTTAAATGAGCACTTTGGCTCAGGACCAAATGCGAGCACCTGACACAGACCCTGATCCAAGTGATTTGCATTGTGAGACAAAAAAACATACGATTACTCCCCTCAAAGGACAAAGTAATTACCAGACTAGAACACCAAAAATAGATTCCTCCTAATTTGCAGCTTTGGGTTGTATACAAGTGGGTGGTATATGAGCAGTCACTTCCTGAAGCAGTGCTCCACAGAGCCATTCAGTATCTCCACTGCTCATCCCTACCCAGTATTCTGTCGCTGTTCTCTCGAGGCACCACTTGCTATGCATTTGCTCTTGAGGAAAAACTTATTGAGGCTAGATGGGACCTTTTCCATGCGTGGTAAGTTGTCACTCCACTACATACTGTATGGCATTAGCTTCCTCCCTGGTTTAAGTAATTG
This sequence comes from Sebastolobus alascanus, assembly GCA_916701645.2. NCBI lineage: Eukaryota > Metazoa > Chordata > Actinopteri > Perciformes > Sebastidae > Sebastolobus > Sebastolobus alascanus. Next base: position 4,784,713 of record CAKAOJ020000068.1, read on the forward strand.
GTGTTCCTGTCCCTCAGCCCAGAAGGCTAGGGGTTAGGGGGCTCAAAAGGATGGAGAAGCAATGGAGGTAACGGTTCACCGGCAGCAGGTATGCCTTCACAGAGCCTTTCTGATGAGGTCCCATGAGCTCTGTGCATCTGGTGCTTCAGATAAGCATACCTCAGATGCCACTGGGAAAGGTAGGAAAAAAAGAGAAAGATGGTTCTTCTCCTCATCTTTCCCTATTTCAAAATGAAATGAGTAATACACAGAAATCCACAGTCTGCTACACGTTACCGGTACTAGAGCCAGGCTCATAGAACGCATGGTGTTGTGGTCATTTGAGACAGGGAGGAGAGAGCGAGACCGGTGCCTCCTAAATCCCACACAAAACTTTTCTCTTCAGGAGACTCTCATCCTCGCTCTGAATTTAACTTCAGGCAATATTCTTGAGCAAATCCCGGTAGCAAATAAAATAAGAGTGGTGGAAATCTTAGATAAACTCTCCTCAGTCAACAAACTGGCTCTGCTGTGTAATTCTCAGGTGCTAAACACGGATGAGGAGTGTGCGTACTCTCACAGATCTGAATTGGAATCCAGAAAAGTAACAATCCATCTTTGTCTGATTTGATTCCTCCCTCCCGAGGCCGTGTGACAGACAGATGGCTGCTGAGATTATACTAGTTGGATGTGCTGCCTGCTTCCTCCCTTAAGTCGCTCTGTTTGATGTTGCAAGGCCAACACTTCCAAAATAATAACAGGCCCACAGTCGAGCTCATGCATTATGAAGACAGGAAGGAAACAGCTGCAGAACATCAGAAACAATAATAACATTAGCTTCCGCAAGAAAAACAACACAGTGACAGTAGCCTTGGTTTAGTGTTTAACTTTGCATACTGGAGCTTTTCTGGTATTTTCTTTTAAAGACCGTGTAAAGCAAAAATAAATATACATATTGGGTTTATCACACCACAGAAAAATGTGTTACTAACCACCCAGCCAAATTTGAATGATTAAAAAAATCGCCAAGTATATAAAATTAGCTTTCAAAATCATGTAAAAATCCTCAGTATTCTCTGCTCTGAGACGCTGGGGGCGTGGCCACTGAGGGCGCTGAAACCTGACACCTCTCTCTACATCAACGGCTGAAACAACACAGCGGCGAGTAAACAAGGAAGAGCCCAGCGCCGAATCGCCTTTTTTTTCTTTTAATACATCCATGATCGCCGTCCGACGGGCGGATTTGGGAAATGTGGCCTGAGTCCTTCTGATCGAGGCTCATCCCGTAGACGTTGTGAGCCGATAACGGCTCCCGTCGCGCATTTCCCCGGGTGATTGAACTCGGTTTGGACCGGCCGCTCGGTGTGGGAGGACCCCCTCGCGGATCTCCTCTCCCCGGCGCTCGCTGGCCTCCGCCGGGGAGAGGGGAGAGGAGATCCCCTCTCCCCTCTCCCCGGCGGAGGCCAGCGAGCGCCGGGGAGAGGAGATCCCCTCTCCCCTCTCCCCTCTCCCCGGCGCTGGCTGGCCCCGCCGGGCGCATTTCATCCGAGGCGGCCGGTCGGCTTGGAAAGGCTCGGGGCTCGGGTGGCTCGCGGCCGCGGAGCTTTACAGCGCCCCCGCCCGGAATAAACATACATAGGACATGGGATGGATTACAATCATAAAAATACAATACAGAACAAAAACAGTGATGTAAAATGTCAACAGTTATAGCGGGATTTGAAAACACGATCATATTAACATGAGTCACACGATCTATCGACTGAGCTAGCCAATGGGCGGAGCTACGTTAGGGGTCTCTTTGGCGCGTCATCGTTAGGGATGACTTTGGCGTGTCACAGAGTCGGTATTTAGCCCCGCCCACAAAATCCTGAACACAGAGGTGGCCAAAAACAGTTTTACAGTCTAACTCCACAATCCAGTACGACAATTTTCACAGCCTTTGCACATGTTTTCAGACATTATATTCCAACATTTATAATGTGTTTAGAAACAAAACTCTGAATTTCCTTTACACGGCCTTTAAGCTTGCAGCCCAACAGCATTAGCCCACTGCATCTCAGCCAGTTACATGTGTATGTGAGACAGTACTGTGTAACGCCAGGATGACACAGTGACCTCTGAGAATGTTTTAGCACCAGCAATACAGATATCATATTCTCTTCAATAAAGTTAAGCTGTTTAATATTCAAAGAGCTTCATCAAGTTGTTTAAAAAAAAAAAAAAAGATTAATTTGAGATGTTTCCATATTTTGTTTGGTTTTACTCTCAAGTTGAGCATAAATGAACCTGATATTGAAATAGATTAATAAAAAATAATCGCAAACTACTTTATTTCAGAATATGCCTATTTGAGATATGGCACTTCATTATACATCATTATATTTGCCTGTATTTAATTAAAATAATACATACTATAATATAGTAAAACCTGTTCAGCATTCATAAATTGATGTCAAAATATGTCGCCAATGTTATTAGGTAGCTGGTTACGGTAAACAATCTCTAAAAGTAATCTTCTCTGCACAAAAGTTATTCGGGAAAACGTTAAAAATGTCCCCAAAAAAATGTGGAGGCTGCTGAGAGTTCAACTGTGTGTACAATTGCCAAAGAAATGTCAGTTTGTCACGATCAGCCATGGCTTTTGTTTACATTAGGCGTCACGCACCTGGAACGCTTGGAGGTTGGAAATTGAAAATTTCAACTGGGAAAATTCTGACCTCCGAGTCCTGTCTGGAATGCAGCACAAGCACACGACATGACTGACTTTTCAGAGGAAGTGTTAAACTGTCAACATGAAGCGTTACACAGTGAACCGAAGTTTAGCTGCACGGAGCCGGTGCAGACAGCTGAATAGATTAAAATGAGAGCGTATCTGTTGCGTGAGACGTGCGAGTGAAAAACGTCTCTGATACGCTTGTGGTCTAGGGGGGGGGGGTACAACAGTGGTCGTTGCAGACACACCTGGAGAGAGATCTCTACTCTTTGCAGCTGACCTGTTATGTGTATATGAATGTAAATGCTCATACAGTATGTGCCCAAGTTTGTGTGCACATGTGTGACTCTCAGCATACGTAATTCTGCAGTGACAGCATGGATCTCTGGTCCAGATATGGTTGAATGGCTGCAGGGGGAATTGCTCCCTCTCCCTTCCCCTCCTACCAGGGCTATTTATCACAGCTATACAAGGTCAAACAAACTACCTGAGAAAAGCAGTCATCGATTCCAGCAACATAACAAAGCATCTGTTTACCAGTTAATTTACTAGTTGTATAAACAAAAACATCTTTGTTAGGCTAAAATATATTCTAGAAAAGTTTGTCTCTGACACACGTACACTAATCCTCGACCCACAGGAAAAAGCTGTGCCACATGATTTAGCATGAATTATGGAGCACGGTGAATTTGAATCATTCAGTAAGACAAACTGAGAAAAGGTCAACATCCTCATCCCTCCAGGTCCCATTCCCCTCTATGTGACTTTGCCACTGTTCCTGAGTAAATGTCTGGCTTAATTAAAACATGGCCGAGACGTCTCTCGTGTGAACACCTGTGCGATCGTAAATCCAGTTGAACTGCGGTGGCACGGTGAGAGAGAGAGGGGGGAAAAAAGGAAGAGGGAGGTGTGTGTGGATGTAGGTGAGGGGGTGTTCTTGGGGGACTATTTTCATACTTCCACCACCTCTGAGCTGCAACACCCTTGACCCGCTTGTCACCAATCCGTCATGTTGGCTGAGTGACGGCCCCAGCGCATCTCTTAACCTTCTTTTAATCAACCTGTCCCTCTGCATCACCTTAAACATAAGAAGCGGCAGACGGGGGACAGGGGGCATTTGTCTTTGCATTACGGGCGGACGGCCTCTCCTTGAGAAGCTCGCCAGATTCATCAGTGTGATAAAGCGGTGTGTGTATTCCTTAAAGGAAGCCTTGGGAAGGAAAGGAGAGTGAGAGAAGAGAGTCAGAGAAGCAGAGACAGAAGGAGAGGGACAGACAAAAAAAAAGGAACGGGATGGAAAGAGGAGCAGGCATAAGAGTGGTGAATGCATGTGTGTTTGTGTGAGGGGGTGTGTGAACTTGTTTGTGTTGAACCTTGAAACTCAAAGCTTGTGTTTATAGGGAGCATCCAATCAATAATGGTGTGCAGTGAACGGATGGGTTGTTAGGGGAACTTAAGTGTAAACAGCTCAGCCTTTCCTTCTTGTCAGCACATTGATCGCATAAGTGAGGATATTGAAAAGATCTTGGCAAAATAGCAAATTTTTTTTTCAATTATCAGTAATGATTTGGAGAAAGAAAAACAGCAACCACATAATGTTTGATACACTGGGTCAGTTTCATTTCACATAATGTGTTCAGGTTTTTATACCAAGAGCATAAACAGTGCACAGGAACAAGACAAAGAGTCATGCTAGCGGCTCTGTGAGGCTGTGCAGGCACAGTGGTGCTTCGAGCTAAATGCTAATAGCAGCATGCTAACATGCTCACAATGACAATGCTAACAGGCTCATGTTAATCATGTTCATTAGGGTGTTGGCATGCTATTGACTTGCTAATCATCACTAAAGACAAGGTACAGCTGAGTTTGATTAGTTTTGCAGGTATTTTGTCATAAACCGAAGTATTGGACAAGTCAGGGGATCCCCAATATAAGAACAATTCATCCTTAGGGGGACATGACTCTCTGTACCCAATTTCGTGGCGATCCAACCAGTAGTCGTCGCGACATTTCTCACAAAATCACAAATGTTAACCTTGTGGCAGCGCAAGAGAAAAAGTTCCAGGGAATCATGAAAGTCATTTCGATACATCGTCTCGGAACAATGAAAATGTTAACCTGCTGGTGGTGCTAGAGCAAAAGTAGGGAGCTTACCAAAGTCAGTGGGGTTCATCCTCTGGGAACCATGGGTGTCTGTAACAAATTTTATGGAAATTCCATTTCCCCGCTGGAAAGGGCTGGCTGTCGGCAAGATAAAGTGCTGAAAATATTCTAAATATAGCGCACGCTTAAACTGTTATTGATGTTTTTAGGTGAGCCTTTCTTTTAGGTGACTAAAATATGTCGGCCCCATCCACAGCAGTACATTGCCTTGCTCCTGTGTCAGTAACTCCTGCCTTCCTCTCCAAACTGGGGGCGTGCTGACCGCCATCTACTGTAGCTAATACACTGACTATGGATAAGTACCTCACACAACCCCACTTCAAATAATCCAAACTATCCCTTTAAACTATAGAATTCAAGGTTTAAACCCGTTTGTCATTGGCCACAACGTCCACTTGTGGAAAACCAGACTGAATGATCCATTACCCATCACCCCCGCTGTTGTTACACCACTCAACAGGCTCTAGCTGAACAGGCTCCCCATTTTATCTGTATGATTTCAGACAGCAACAGGCTGGTTCCCTCTTGAAGTCTCCACCTACCTGTCATCTCCGATCGACTCCAGCAGCGCTTTTGTTTTACCTCCTGCCAAACCTGAATCTTTATGACTCACCCAGAGCTTCCTCCTCCTCCAAGCTTCGTATCAAGCCTACACACACACACCATTATTCATGCCAACTAACTTTCATACTTGACTATAAACACTGGCAAATCCTTAACCCAACCCGCCCACTCAAGAGGAGGCAGCCATGGGCAACGGCTCCATCGTCCCACAAGAGTACTGGGCTCCTTTACAGGTTGAAGGTTGATGCTCCACCAAACAGGCTTTGTGGTCACCAGGGAGGCCCACTTCCTCGATCAGAGGGCATGCTTTAATCCTACAGAAAAGCTGAAGTTCTTTACCCTAAAATCTTTTTAGGGACGCACCACAGGCTCATTAAGAGAGAGACTGTCAGGGGGAAAAAAACAACCCAATCAAGTGTTTAAAAAAAAAGTCCAAATCAAGTCTTTCTACATGAGGTGGAAAAAATGGGCTCATTAGATAAGGCTTAACACACCGAATTATCAGACTTTGATAGCGTAGTTAGTTAATTAGCATAGCACAGATTGAGAAATGTTCATTTTCCTAGACCCTTTTGCCTGTTTCCTGCATTCCCTCAACCCTTGGCAAAGGCAAACAGAACCAAGTTTGTGCGTTAACAATCTAAAAAACACCCTAGGCATTTTCCCGTGTCCTACCACCATCTTCAAGGACATATCCCATCACAACACCATACCTGCTCCCCGCAAGAAAGTTACACACTAACACTTCATACCTCAATTCACCTCACATACCCAAGGGACTAGGGAAGCTGAGAAATCATTAAAAACAATATTTCATACAATTCATACACCACCGCAGTCTTTTTCACCTTTGGCTGTGATAATCTAAGTAGCAGCTAATTGATTAACTGCAGGAATCTAAAAGGACTGAAAAGGTCAAGGTATGGCACCATGCAAAGGACAAACACCACAGGCAGCGAGGAAAGGTCACAGCCCCTTTGCCTTTTGGAAGAAAGGAGCGCTGGATGAGCTAACAGGGATCCCAGCGGAGCCACAGCATGAGCAATTTTGGGGCAGACGGCAGTCTTGTCTAAATATAAGCACTCAAGCTGTGCTGGCTGGCACATGTTGAGGACCCAGTCTTGAGACAATGTTGAAATCCAGGTCAGGAGGAGATAGCTTTGCTGTAAGCTATAAGCCATTCCTAGCGGTAGTTAACACCATGCTACTGCTGTATAGTATTTGATATGTACATACAAAAACATTCGAAATAAACGTAAATGTAGATTTTGCTTTTCAAGGTGGCCAGCGTGTTTCTTTAATTAAATCCTAAAGATAGAACTGGCAGTGTTTTTGGCTACATGTAGAATTCATCTGATTTGATGAGCAGTAAATTACTAGCTTGTGGTACAGATATCACGAGTACTCTCTTGCCAGCTAGCTCTGTACTTCTTTTTTTTTTAATTCTGCATTTTGATGGTCACTGTATTCTCTGTTGTAAGTCATTGAAGTGTGGGATTATAATGAGAAAATGTGTTTCTGCAGTGTAAAATGACAAGGTTTAGACTAAGTCCTTGTCATTTCCACACCAAACCTTTCTAGTCCTTTGAGTCTCACATATTGTATAATAACGACTGACTGAATGCAATAAGTGTAATAATAGACATTGTGACTTTACTTTAGAAATTAATTTGACAATATGTTGTACGGATAAAACAACATTTTGCAGCAGTACATGTTTCTTAGTGATGGCATCACCTGCGTATCACAACGTTTTTCTTCGAAATGAAACAGTAGCCTACTATTGATAACAAATTCACAATCCAAATGTCTACAAAACCTCAGTTGCCAGGTGTGTGTGCATTAGCAGAGATTTACATCTGTGCACACACGCACCGCTAAATCCATTATCACGACACTGTCTCTATCCTCAAGAGTATGTACACTCAGGTGTCTGTTATTATGATTTGGAAGGCTATGTTATAAAAAAAACAACAGCTCCATTTATTTGTCACCAAGCTCCTTTTAGCTGATGCCTCACAACAACGCTATACTTTAGCCTTTTATCCACCCCTCCCCAAAAAATGCAATGAAGTGAAATGGTGGTGACAGCCACATCCTTGCCGGAGCAGGCCAGACATTGCTTGTTAACACGCGGAGAGTAAAACAAGACTAATGTACACTTCAAGGGCAAAGGAAAAAAAAAAAAAGGTTGAATAATTGAAAGCCCCATTCTCGCTAGGACTACGTGTTAAAAGAGCCTGACGATCACATCACATTGCTTTCACTTTTCCAGTCGGTTTCCGCTCTAGTGCCGGGCAGCCCCCGTTGGCACACAGGCATTAGGTATTCTTTCACGTAAGCTCTGTTTCTCCCATGAGTGCCTGAGCTCTATTCAAGGTACAAAGGGGAGATAGTGTTTGCAGTCTTTGATTTACCGATGGGGGCCCCATAAGATAAAAGGAGCTTGGGAGTCAAACTGCACCAAATACGGGGCTTAGTAGACGGCAGTTAACCGACAAGGCTCCCTCAGGACCTGCGGGTCCTACTTGTCAGCTTGACATACTTCATGTTGCCATTTGCACTTTTACCAAGGGGGTTTTCCTCCCTACGGAGCCTCCAGAGGGCTCTCCTCTCAGACAGAAGCACAATGGAGTAAGAATCCATGAGTGTTGCAGGTTTCACAGGAATACAAATGCTGGACCAAAGGGTCAACTGGCCCCAAGCTGTAGCCACATCCTAAAACACAAAAACTACAACGTATATGTATCTGTGTAAACACCCACCCATACACACATGCATGGAACCAGGTGCAAGAGAATAAAAAAAAAACATCAGGAGTTACCGCTAAATTAGCTTGGCTGACTATAGCATAATCTGACACCTTCTGCCAGACTTGCAACTCTTAGCCTTTTTTTTTATTGTTTGCTTCATGGTTTTATAAAGGTATTTTAGGAGTGCTCCGGGAGCTGCATATACTGCATTTGCTGACACATGTATATTTCACAAAGTGTCAGGGCTGCAGATCAAGGTGTGAGGAGGGGAGAGGGGGGGTTCTGTAATACCAGTAACCATAATATTAGTCTTTCTGGAAGACTAATGCACCATAAAACACTGCAGTGCTTCTCTTGTTCGTATGAAATTAGTTGTTTGTTTACTCGTATTCAGAAGTTAACGTCAGAGTTGCGCAGATTAGGCAGGACAACCCACTGCCGCTCTATGATCATTCACTGCCATCACCCATCAATCAGATCGGAGGTGTCGGGAGATACAGGCTGCTTGATTGATACTATGTGTCATTGTGCTGTGAAGAGAATTCGATTTAGGTGGTGACTGAGAGCCTCTGGGAAGTTAGTCAATATGTTGCTTGCCAAACTATAATTAGCCCAGTGGGTCCTTTGTGTTGGGGCAAGGTAACATTGGGAGTCAATTGTCAACTTTAATATGAATGTCAGTTTTGAAAAGAGATGGTTTGACAAACGTGTCATAGCACATTATATATGTTGCAGACAAGTAAATATTCTACTTAACGACATCATAAAATATGACATCATGTGCTGCACTGGTGGTAGCAAAGTCGTTGTGACTGTTAGAATGGTTTTCTTCTGAAAACACTGTATTTTATAAGCCATGAAAACAGCCATCATTGGCACAACGTATCATAAGGGCTGAATTCGTAAACTGTTATGGCACAGTTTCTCCAGAAGGAATCTATTAATACACTTCAATGCAGATATTTTTTCTTTTTAACAAAACTGTTGGAGACATAAAATGTCACAAACAAAGCTTGCGTGCCGTTTCTCCAAGATACAAAGGGCTTCACACGCATTTGCGTTGTTAAAATCTCAAATCTTGCTGGGAAATATTTACCGTGCAAAAAAAACCCCAACTATTAAAGTTTCTGCGTGGGTTCTGAGAGACTCGGTACACGACGATCAGCAGCAGAGTGCATTCCAAACGAGAGGTGCTGCTGTTCAACTCATTAATGGACGGGGAGGAACGAGAGGGACAGAGATCATATTTATGGGATGAAACATGCAGATGAATGTGTGTGCGTGCATACGCGCTCAACAAAGCGCACTCTTTCCAGACAGTAGACTGATGGCATGTAATTATTTCCTCAATGGCCGACCATGTGTTTATCAGAATGTTAATGTATGCATAATAACAGGCTCCACAACGCCTGCAAGAATGTCAAGGCTGCCGGCCCGTCAATCAAGCCTCAAAATAGAATGGCAAATAAGTATGCACTGCTGTCTTGCTAAATGACAGACAGAACCCCCTCATAGCTCTTAAGCTGACAAATATCAGGCCAGTGCATGGGGGGGAATTATTGTATCAGGGAGCATAGTGAGCGGGTGGTCATTTGGCCACAGGCGAACCAGCACCTGAATGTCTGCGGCAGTGAGCTGAGGAGCCAGAGAAGAGGAGACAGATGGAGGCTGCAGATGATACAGACACTAGGACGGACAGAGCAAAAATCAGACAGGATAGACATAAAAAAAGAATATCAGCAGAGATTTACATCATGTGGTGCGGTAGACGGCAGAGAGCAGACAAAGCATCAATGAGCACCTGTAGCTGCTGTATTGATTATCTGTGAATCCTCTGGGAGACCCCCTAACCCCCCCCTCCCACTATTCACCTCACAAAAAAAAACATAAGGAACAAAAGAGAAAAAAAAAAATGTGGGTTGAATTCTTCTTAGACCGTCCAACCAATCCCTCATGTTAGAAAAGAAAGCCCAAAGTGTCGAAACCTTCAATTCTTTCATTTCTGCTGGATATTGTTTGACAGCATGTAGGTGTGGAAAGTGTGCAAAGTTAGAGTACCTGCAGCAAACTTTAAATGCTTTGAGGTAAATTAAAACGCCTTGTCAGTGATACTATATCCCACACTAGATATGACTCGTTGCTATGAACTTTGTTTCTACCACAGCATTTAATCAGAATGTTAAAAAACAAAACAACAAAGATGAAACTGAAATGAGGCACAATTAAGGAAAAAAAACAAACACAGTTAGCTGTCAGTAGGGCTGCACAATGAATCGAATATTAATCGCGATCACGATTTTGGCTACCCACAATTAAATGAACATGATCGCCTGCGATGTTGACGTTTAAATTGCATGTTCTGCTTATAGAAAACTCTGCTGCATATAAAACCAAGCGCATCCTAAACTAACAGCCAGCCACCAGCCGGCGATCAAGATGTTTTGGCTTCACATTTGGGGATAGATATTATCTATACAACCAATGTGTTTGTGATTTAAATTGAGTGCATAACATTGTTTATCTAGCCTCTTAATGTTGCTAATTTTGCTCTCAAAGTGCACCAGATTGATGCATTTAACTTTAAAATGTAGCTAGCAAAAGGGGTAGGGTGAATATTCCTGTTTTTTTCATATTACAATATATATAGCAGAAGAAAAAAAATATTGTAATGTCAGATTTTTCCAGCATCATGCAGCCCTAATTTGTACATTTGCAGGAATGTAGCATAGCATGGAAGTGAAAGCAGTGCTCTATATATTTTAATGCAATAAAAATATGTTGACGCAAAAATCAATGAATAATTGTGATAAATAATGGTGATCTCAATATTGATCAAAATAATTGTGATTATTATTTTGGCCATGATCGCGCAGCCCTAGCTGTCAGCCTACCTTTTTCCCCCGTGTACCCTCGCCCCTCTCGGCTCTTATAATACTTATCAACGTGACAGTGTTTATCTGCTTTGCCTTATTAAAGAGTCGAACCTGATTATCATCATCTACAGGAACGATTTTCTGCAGATTAGTTCAAAGACTGCTATTTAAGGGACGGCTATGCTGGATAAGGAAATGGGGACAGAGGCAGGAGAGGGATACCATTTAGGATCCCCGGATGGATCTCTGTGTGTGTCCGTAAAAACCCAAAGACTTATCTTAAGATTTTAGCCCCTGTCTGGACCACACGTTGTGAAGGATTACGACCAAGGTGTGAGGATGATCTGTTTCCACTAGACATATGAGGTGAGGCAGACAGACATACACACAGTCATAGCTGAGTGGCTTATCCATGTAGAGATATTTTTTCATGTATTTCTGAATTTTTGGGCTGCGGTGTCAGAGATGTTCCAATGCACTGGATGTACTTTAGCTCGGCAAAGTTTAGCTGTACTACTGGGGGAAAAATGTTGCATTGATTGCAGCCATTCATCACAGCAGAGGCATCTGCTTTATTGAGAAATTGTGATCTCAAGCCACAACAGTGAAAGGAGGAACCACAACCCATCAAAGATACAACAGCTTTGTCCTGAACATTTTTAATCGTGAGAACATTGCTGTGCTACCTGTCACTGCACTGGCTGCCTGCCACAACGCCGCGGTGCATCTCAGCATACACATCCGCAATTGCAGGAGAGACGTATGAGAGGCTGCATGGCTGATTCCTCTGTTCTTCATGTGTTACGGCAACAACGAGCTGAGGCTGTCACACACACGTGAGCTGCGAGGCTCTCATTGGCAAGGACACCGGGGGCAAAATCTCACCAGTGTAAATCTTTAAACAGTGAGGTCACCTGCACAGATTTAAGAGAATTAATGCCACGGCCCGGGGGACAGGACGGCGCGTCAGCCTGTATGAGCGAATGCCACTGAATCGAGTTAACCAAGCAGAATCGTCTTACAATAATCAATTCTTAATTTCATGCTGAGTGCCTCAGATTAATCTGCGCAGCAAGGAGGAGTGGGTGAGCTTTGATTTTGGGCTATGTTACAGCGCTGCTTGTTAAATGCAAAAGACACAGAGGTGGTTGAACTGGAAAATGATGGGTGGGACTTCTCCATCTCATTCAGGTATAAACAAAAACTCCAGCCATATGGCTACAGAATTATGATATTGAAAACCATCGCAATGATAGCAAAGAGACCAGAAATGGATGCCAATTACTGCAGAGGAAATAGAAGCATTTTATCAGGCTAACTTAGAAAATGTGTTCTGGGAGCCCATGGCCAGTGTTGGTGGCTTTAAATTAGAGAGGCAATAACATGTGGTTGCAGTAGTTGTGGAAATTGCATTATGCATCTCACACACCGAGAGCCTGAAAATCATTTTCTATAGGGATGTTTAGCAGCAGGTCCCGCCATGCATTTAAATGACCTCATCTCATAGTCCGATGTAAGATTTATGAGCTTTTTCAGTGTATAATCAGCAATATCCAAGTCAGATCAGTGTGCCTCAGTAAACAGTTTATTGAATCAAAACAGGCAGATTTCCCCTTAATGACAGTGTTCAGTGGGCAACATTGACAGCATCAGTGGGGGAGATACTGTTATGTTACATATCGTCTTATAAAAGTCTAATCAGGCTCTCCTCCAGCGCGACCTTGATCGGAGCAGCCTTCAAACTGTTAAAAAAACGCACGCACATACACACAAATACGCCCGGGCCCGGGACACGCCGCCTAATCACTGGGGCCAATCTGGTGAAAACAATCACCCAGTTAATTGAGAGCAGTTTAGTAGATGAGTGTATCAAACACACACAGTCACTCTCACACACACACACACACACACACACACACACACACACACACACACACACACAGAGGAAGAGAGCTTACAGGGACGTCTTAGTTATTTACCAAGTAATTTCTCTTATCACTTAGGCTTTGTAAACAGCCAATGGGGAGGTAATGCAATCTCCGGTGCTGCTCACTCAGAGTCTCAGATCGGTGGGAAAAAAAAGAAAAAAGAGAGAGAACGACGCACCCTGATTCCCCCAGTCCATCACTCATGACAAAGTGGCTACCCCACGAGGTGACGTTGAGAGGAGAGCCTATATATTACAGCCTTCACCCTATATTTATGACAGTTGTACGAGTTTTTTCATACGGTGATTCGGATGCTGGGGAAATATTAAAATTATAGCTCTGTGCATGTTGAGTGGTACCGCTCAGTCAATAGCCTGACACAGAACTGTGCCTGTCAAAGATTGATTTAGTCGCTGACCTTGTGTAATTGAATCGTAACTAATTGTAATTAGCAATCAGAGGGTGGAACCACCCACCTTGTAGAGAACAGTATGTCTACCGTCGGGGAGGCTCACAACCCCGCTGTCACTTTTACTGCTTGTCAGACAGGCACAGCCTCAGAAGGAATATGAATCAATCATCTTGTGCATACAGCGGAATTAATAAGGCATACAGTAACTTATTGCTTTAGGAACAAAGACACATCTCGTATAACAGTCATTGAAGCCCATTCACAAGACAATGCGGTGTCTGCTGTTCCCTGAAACTGGAAATGTTTTTTGTCCATTTTTTAAAGCTAGTCTGGCATGTTCACACCACAAAGACACATCTATTGCTCTGGGGAGGGCCATGGTGGTGCTTTGATTGCTTTCAAGTGAAAAGGTGGCAAAAAAAAGTAATGAGAAATGTTACGTAGATGATTTATTGCAATTTTCTGAAGCAAAAACTCATATTTTCGGGACGTTTCATGTTCCCTCTGATAGCGACGGATAACACTTAACCAACCATTACAAATTACTGGTTTGAAAGTTACAAAGTGGGTTGTTCTATTATGCTGTATCTTTCTCCTTACCACCCCCCCGCCCACCCGCCCACCACCCCCACATTCCACCACACACACTGTGATCAAGGGAAAATGCCTTCTTTTCACATAATACGAAGATAAGCATGCTATCTCATGCCAGTATCTGTCAAGTGCCATTAGTTTCCCAGCTATTCCATTTCGCTGTGTGGATCCATACTCTGCGCCTGGTAATGATAAAGTCACTTAAATGGATGGCTCTTGGGCTAGATAATCTTCACCGAAGAACAGTCGTTGGTGTTCCACTACTTCAAATGCTCACCTTGATTTGTAACTATCCTGTAATGCATGTTGCTCAGAACAGTACATATGAAAGTCAATTTATTAAACAAGTGCCTTTTGTACTCTGCATCTCTGAGCGTAGATTAGAAATGCTCTGGCATGTCTGCTGAAAAACATGACAAGAAAATGAAATGTTCCTGCATTTCCTGTAGATGAAAATGTGATCAAATGCCGCTTTTGCTTTAGCTGCAGTTATAAGCAAGGATTAGAGCAGTATGTCCATTGACTATAAATAGGGCTCATTGTTTTTGTTTTTATTATTAATTTTTAAACCGTGGAATTAATCAGTATTTAATTTTGAATGTTAATGATGTGAGTCACCATAATTTGTTGATGAAGGCCAATGAAAATAAGCTTTTCAGCTTTATTGTGGTCTTGGTTTTAAAATTATGCCAGAGATTATCTTAATTTAATTAATTATTAAATTATCAAACAAATACAATCAATCAAAATTGATAATGTCCATAATACAACAGTCCAAGTGAAATATAATATTTCAAAAATGAAACCTCTGCTCCGTTTAAAAAAAATGATATATAATAAAAAGTAATATATATATATATATATATATATATATACTTACTTACTTTTCAGTGAAAACTGTCAAAATGAAACTAAAACAATGAGCCTTAGCAATAAACAACAAAATTGGATATTTCTGCTGTCAGGAGTGTGTTTTAAGTGTGTTCCTTGCAACATCCCCTGCCTACCATCAAATGGGGAGGGCTACATAGACGCACCAGTCTAAATGAAGGGAGGCTCAATCTTGCATAAAGATATGATCTCTGCATCTACAAAGCTAGTTGAGCACATCACATATTAGTCATCCATATCGCGCCCCACATTGAATTCCTCCAACATGCCTGCTTCGTTTATTGCCATAGCAACTTACACTAAGTACTCCCAACGCACAGTGGAGATTTGGTGTCTACACAGTTAAGTCTCTAAGTCCAGGCTTTTTGGTTCCATATCCTCTCTACAAGCATATGCCAATCTACTGCAGATGCGGATGCGAAGACTCTGTAAAGTCAGCCCTCAAGCTGCATAAAGATGTAAAACCACATATAACTGAAGCTCGCAATAACTAGTAAATACATAACTTAATGTTGAGGGAAATAACTGCTCGCTCCTATCTATTCATTATACAGAGTTAGATTAAATACGACATGTGCGGTCATTTTCTCAAATAGTTATAGAGCTTAAAAAATGGCGCTATGTCGCGCAGCATTTAGGGTATTTCTAGGGCTAATCCGCTACAGTTGTTGGCACCTGCTGTTTGTTTACATCTGTAGCAGATGTTGCACATGATATTTTTGGGTACACTTCGTGACAGACTTTTAACTGGCAATATGCACGTTGAATGATCAAAAGCAGAGCTAACATGCTGGGACAAACTGACAAAAGATACCAAGTAACTTGGGTTGTCATCTCGGGTTAGCGCCGCCGAACTTAACAGCTGTGAAGCAAGCGAGATAGAACTGGACGAATCCAAAAGGATGATGGGGACGTTTCTGTTAAATGGCAGCATTTCAGATTTCTAATTAAGTAACAGGCTGCAACTTGACAAGACAAAGACTGTCTTAGGGCAGGCTCACATGAAAGGGGGTTCCGCCTGAGTTATCACTGATCCATCCCTGCCACTACTGAAGCTCAGTACAGAACATCTGGAAATGTATATACTGTATAATATCATCCCTCACAATCTTTTCAGTGAGTGTCTCTCCTAGGGCTGCCCAGTCTTTGTTGATCAGAGTCCTTGGTCAATAACAAACTGAAGTCAGTTTGTTCTTTGTCATGTTTTAATGTGATAATAGGTAGTGTATTTGTTATTACTGAAAAATCTCTAGACTTTTTGGAATCCCGCTGTTGTTCCTCTGCTGAGAAACTATTTCTAAAGATTTTTTTAATAGATCAACTACTCTATTAAAGAAAACAATCCTGTGGCGATTAGTTACCTTAGAATTTCTTCAGCAAGGACAGCTCTAGTCAATTATGTTATAATGGTCTTCATTCACATTTTGCAAACAAATACTGTAATGGCTAATTAAAATTCAACCTACCATCTATTGAACCACAAAACCTTATATGTCAAGGCTATCGCTATCGCTATCGCTATACCTATACCTATACCTATACCTATACCTAATACCTAAGTTGATATTTGTTAGATGTTAATATATAAGCAATGAGGGATGTTGAAGGGTAATACATCTCTTCAACAAAAAGTCAGCTAAAGGACCTTGGAGCTCTTTCCTTGACTCGTACTGGAGAAAGCACTTTCTCCAGGACTCGCATAAACAAATGTGACTGTATTCAACAGTCTAATCCTACTTTAGTTCAATGCTCTCGGGGTACTTTTGTTGGAAAGGAAACCAGAGGTGCTTGCCAGTTTCCTTGAGACTCCACATCTCAAAAGAAGATGTGAAGAATATAAGCTCCCCTCAATGAGACGGTCAGTCCTTTTGTTCAGCAAGGACGAGAACTCGTCTATCTCCTATAGGTTTACAGTCGGCGCTCGAGCTTAGCCGCGTGTATTTGAAGTTAAGCCGAATAAACAAGGCAATAAATCAAATGAAGCTGTACACAACTGTTTATCTGTGTAAACGAAATATAGAACCCCAAGGAGAGAGAAGGAAGTTGTGGATGCCGATCAGAAACTCACTCAGAACTTCACTGATTTCAACCGAGAGGGATTGTTAGACGTTACCAATTATTTTTCTTGTAGATGACCTTTAAGTTATGATGGGACCAAAACATCTATAATGTATCTATGTTAAATCCATAATGGATTCAAATTAACTGTTTTTTGAAGGAAAACTGAGGCACTTGACAGTGAGGTTTTGAAATCGGATAATATTTAAATCAAATATGATCAATTTTTAAAAGCTGTAGATGACAATGACCCCCATTTAGAGCCAGAATGGTTGGAAAAACCATAGTTAGTCAAAGGACAACCTATAACTTTTAAAAACTGTCCCAAATCTCTGAAGGAAAAGATTCACTACACATCAGAAAACAAAAAAGATTAGGAGTAGAACCCGTACACAAAAGGATCGACTTTTTGGCATAGCACGAAGATTAGTCGTCCCATTCTGAAAGTGACAGCATAAAGAGCTCCTTCTCCATGTTCCTCTGATATATTGATAGATATATTGAGAGTAGTGGAAGAAATCCCTCCCTTGCCATGGCATGTATACAACCAGAGAGACATTCACATGGCCCCAGGAGGAAAGATAAAACTATAATGCAGCAGTCAGCCCATTGTTTCATGAGCACAGATTTACAATTTAAACTGATTGCAGCAGAAGCACTGACAAAACAAAACAAAAAAAACATCATAAGAAAGGTTTGCAAGTGTCAAATTGCATAATAAAATTATACTTGTCAGAATGGTCAAAACAAGTGAAAAAAATATATTTTTACTGATAGATACTGTACAAAGACAGCATAGTCCAAGGAAAGTTATTCTTGTTTATACATGAGAATATGAACTAGATGTCAAGGAGAAACCGCTTCATTCTTCTACATTTCTTTCATGGGTTTTCTTTGTATCGATGCTCAAGAGAAAAAATATTGGTTGCTGACCTTTCTGGCGGTCACACCAGTCACAAACAGTGGGATTCCAGGCAATAATTGGTGCCGGGGTTGAGGTTCGCAGCCGAGTGGATTCATCAGGAGAAGTCAAGGTACATTTCATTTATCAAGATTTCTCATCCTATCAAACTCAACAGTGAGCCAATTGGTATTTCAGGTCCCTGAAATTGCCCTTTAGCCACAAGGCCTTTGTTTCCAACAGCACACAGGCAACACATTTGCTCTTTGGTGAGATATTGCTGGTTGTACTCTGTTTGTTACATGGTTAAAAAAAAAAATAGATTATGTTGTAGCAATACAGTGCATTCCCTTCCCTCTGGTGGCAATTTGTATGTGAATCGCACCATCCAAAGCACACATCTTTTCATAAACCTAACATATTCCACCCACATCCGGCTTGCTGTCAAGGCATCTCTTCATAATCAGTCCTCTCATTTTTGCATTTCCACCCTGCATTGCTGGTATTTAAATTGATATTCCAGTTGTTATTGAATAAATACATGCTCAACACTAAAACTAACAGCATTTTTTTTCTTTCTTCCTGCACATAATGTATTCGTGTAGATGCATATGACCACAAACAAATTACCTCACACCTGCTTGCTTTAAGAGGAGACCATCAAACAGCAGTGGGTCGGTTATGCTGAGTATAAAAGTGGGACATACCGGTTAAAGGACAAATTTGGTTTCAAGAGGGAGGAAGGGTCCAGGGGATCTCGCACCTTCCTGTCCAGTAATGTGGGCTTGCTAGGTGGATTAACAGAGGTCCTAAGCTGAGTGCTACAGATTGTCAGGATTTAGGGATTTGGTGGGGAGAGATTGACGATAGTGCGTGTATATCGGGGTGGAGATTGAGAGCAGATTGCTGTGATTTGGGCATGATTATCCAGTCGGTATTGTCACTGATCTCCATCATCCTGTTTCATTTTCTCGGGAAGTGCAGCTCATCTCAGACAGAGAATCCAACTGCCCCAATCCCAGGCAATGGACTCTGTTAATGGGGAGGATTAAAGGTACCTCTTCCCCTGTCTCTGCGGTGACTCTGTATCTCTCCTGACCTGACGAGGACCGCCTTTGGTCCAAACGCCATCATTTATGCCAACATTATGAAGCATTTGACCCGCAAGCCTCTTGATTGAATTTACTTGTACTGCTGGGTCTGTTTATACATCACTTAGGAAAGCCTTGACACAAGTGGTGCAGAAAGTGTTGACTCCCGGCTATAGAAATTTAGAATGTTCCTGGCTGAGGCAGGTGAGATCAGAGCAAATCACAAAATTAGATCATAGTCATTCTGAGAAAAAAAAAAAGAAATCTGCTTCAGAGAAGGTCTGCCAAGGGACAGGGGCCAAAACGACTTGCCAAAGAAGGAAATTAATTTGAAGCTATAGCAAGTAGTGAGCGTTGGAAGGCAAACGATATTAATCTCAAACATGAGCATATGTCGTCAGGGTGTTTCTTGGCACTGCGAAGTCCATTAACAGCCAGTTTCTATCAAGTGCGATGGTTTGTCCAAAGCCTAGGTCACGGTGAGGTCAACCAATCTTTCTCAAACGGCACATTTAAAACAAGGTTAATCCTGGTGCTGTCTCTGCCTTATAGAGGGCGCACTAATCTGAGTGCTCCATTAAAAGCCCCAGGAAGGTTAACTCACAAGCTTTACAGCAGACACAAATGCCCACTTTGAAAAACATGCCTACACCTACACACACACACACACACACACACACACACACACACACACACACACACACACACACACACACACACACACACACACCTGTGTCTACATAGCCAATCACCAGTTTAGCCTTCAGGGATACAAACATAGATAGTATAACGTGAATGTCTTTCCAATTTCATTCTTGATGGCTAACATCGCAGAATTAATGTATGTTCTTGCAACTCTGATTTCCACTGAGGGAAAAAGCAGCCAGTCCCATTCATTTTCACTCTTTCTTCCCTCTAATTACTCCAGATTCAAATTGAATAGCTACAGGACTATGAAGTAAATCAATTTAACTCATTAACGTTGTTTTTTTTTCCAGTCGTTTTTCACACATTTCATGGTAAGCACATCAGATAATTCCATCAGCCATCACGTGGAAAATAAAACAGATGCTTCATTTTATAACCACTGGCGGGTTCATTATTAGATTTCCTATAAATAAATTAAAGAAATAATAATTATGTGAAAATTGTCAGTGAAAGATAAGGTTCAATTAAAAAAGGAAAATTAGGAGGGGAGAAAATATCGCACAGAACACCATTACCCATGTCACCTTGCCTTGCCTGCAGTCCCACTTACATTAAGCTGCTTTAGCAGAGTGACACTTCGTCTCACTTTTGATCTCTGCCCAATCGTTTTGACAGGAGCCTCTGCGAGAAATTAGCTGTCGGCACAATTTACACCAGTGTGTGGTGTGAGCGAGACTCCCACCACCACAAACCATTAACAAAAACCCCTGCATCCCATTTTATATCCATGCCTTGTCTGGGTGATGGAAGCTGTCATGGGTGTGTGTGTGTGTGTGTGCTGGGGCTGATATACAAGGCCCAGGGCAGGTGACAAACACAGGAGCTCTAAATTTGGAGTTGGTGGCACCTTAATAATAAGAGTGCGAGGGAACCATAGGGCACTGGCAGGCCAGATTACAACCCCTATGTCCGCCTGTGCTACATCCACTGTATTGCCACTTTAGTTGAACAAAAGTGAGTGTGTGGGTTCCAACTAAGAGTTGCCATTGCTACTGAATCTCTCCAGTTATTGAGAGTTGCTTTGTCTTTACGCAGTTCTTTTCTATTGCCTCCTATCAGCCATTCAGCTGAGGAAAAAAAAAAGTTTTTATAGTTGTTTGACTTCAATGTCACTTTGTCTGAGAACTGTTTAGCTACGTGTCAGTGCAGATTATTTCTAATGCTTCCGCCAACTGTTTCAATGTCAGCGCATTCGGTAAACATCATGATTCATTTTCTGCAAACTTACAACTTTCAGTAAGCATTATAAGTTCTTAAAGGCTGGGAGCTCTTTTGTTCTCCAGATTTATCACAGGACCTGTATTCTGTATGCTCAGCTTTTCCAATGAGAAAATAGGACAAGTGCATTTCGACATCTGTTTTTATGAGTTATACAAGACTCTGAGGAGTGCTCTGTGTATCATGCAAATTCAGATGTGAAGAAAAGGAAGGGATGCAGGCCTGTACAGAATGCCTCTGCTAGGTGCTCCACACGCCAGGAAGGCTATTTACTAATGCTAATGAGATATTTTAAGCAGAGGTTAACATTTCTCTTCACTGGAGGCTACACTACCCCTAAGTATGATATGATATGGCATGGAGGGACACCGATATTAAAGCTTCGGGCTGTTTTTTCCCGGTTTTGTTTTCAACCTTGGGAAGGCACTCTAGCTCTGCTATAGGAATAGAAGCATTATGCTAATGAGAGCTTGCCCTGTGAAGAATACATTTGCTGTTGGAAAACATTTTGGCTTCCGCCTTGGGAGCTAATTGAGTACTCTGACAATGCAGTGCTTGGTTGGTTCACGTACACACAGGGGTGGAAAATTCAATTTCGCAGCAGGTTCAGAGTACTCTGCAAGGAGAAGCGAGAGAAAAAGGGGTGCCTGGATTAAAGAGTGGAGCTGGCTCTGTGGCTCCGTGTCTGGCTCAGTGGGCACATTCTTTTCATTACACTGCTGTGTTTTATTGTTTTATTGACCAGCTGACAGTGAGACTTAACATGTAAATATACAGTACAGAGCCTGTCAAAGGTCCTCAAAACCATACTTTAGCATGCTGCATTAAATTGCAGAGTTTTGTTATTTTATTTTAAAAACCTAAAATTTACAATATGTGAAGGCCATAAGGGAATTTAGACTTTTTTGTTTCATTGGAAAGACCTCTGATCCTAATCAGTCTAACTGAGCACAAGGAGCAGAAAGATTCTATATTTGATAGACAGTTGATGTTTTCTACCGTTTTAGCCCAAGCCAAAGACTAGTAATGCTATTCTGCTGTTTTTTTTTCAGTGAGTTGTTCGGTCTGTTGGTCCAAAGCAATGCACTATATCTCAACAACTACTGACAAGATCGGTATTTTTGCTTTAACCTAGGGCTGTCAATCGACTAAAATATTAAATCACGATTAATCGCATAGTTGTCCATAGTTAATCGCGATTAATCACAAATTAATCGCACATTTTTTATCTGTGTTATTATCGCGTTAACTTTGACAGCCCTAGTTTTCCCTAGACTTTTCTTCAACCTGAGGACAAAATTTCAACACTGCATGATAATGGACTGCATGATCAAACTTTATGAATCTATTACAAATTTCATATCAGTAACTGTATGTCGAGGACATTCATGCTCAAAAAGGGCAAAACCATTTTGGCATCAACCGTCATCAATACGATGGCATTGGATGAGTCTAACGACAAGTTTGATTCATCCAATGCCATCGTATTGTGGAGAGAGAGATGAGTGGTTGCTCTGTGTACTCAAACGGGTCGAGTTCTCTTGGAAATCTAGGAAAAAACAGGATTAACAGGAAGGCACTCCTGATTTAGCCACTAAAATAAAAGCTTTTTAATATTTCCTTCCTTATTACTTGTTCTTAGATTTTGGAGTGCCTGGATTACCTTCCTGACGGCCATCGTATTGAGTGTTGTGGTGGATACTGCAGCCTCTACGGGCTGGGAGTTCAGACTTACCGTCTCTAGTAAACACATTAGAGCTTTTAATGATCAGTGCCTCTCATTTCTAGATGTCTGTGGGTAATGTAAATGTTAAGTGTGGCAAAAACATTTTTTTTTTACCAAATCCTTGGTAAGACAAACTTTCACCCCGTAGTGCAATAAACAACCTGTGCGAGTTGATATTGTGCCTCCCACAACGAAGGCTGTGTCCACATACCTATATCTTTATATTTGAGGATCTACTAATTTGCAAGCTCTTAGAGCCTAATGGGAGTCTTAATTAAAGCCATATTTAAGGCAGGCACATCGTAAAAGGTTCCTAATTAAGCCTCTATATGGTAAGACCACAGGAATTGTAAGACACCGATACGCATTATCTGCCTAATTAGAGTGATCAGGCTATTGTCAGTTAGAGGTGATTTCCAATTAAATACAAAGTCACAGAGATAGATGGATAGATCAGAGAACTCTGTGATACCATCGCAGTGGTTTTCAAGTGACTGTCACTATGACCCCCACACGCTGTCTGCACTTGTATGATGCTATCCAAGTATGTATTGCAAGTGGCAGAGGGACCCAGCTGGTGTCACTGGCCCAGACCTTGACCCAGCCACAGCACTGGGGTCGGTCCCAGACCAGTCATAGAGGATTGCTCTATATGCCCATCTTGCTGATGCAGCTCAGACAGAGGGCGCAATGAAGTGTCAGTGGATGGCCTTAAGGAAACTGGAGTTAGACCAAAAAGAGGGACTGGCCTCTCACACCGATCACATTTCCACTCAAAGCACACCCAAGCATGTCCACATACACTCGCTGTGAAATATTTAAAATGACACAATGTAGACTCAGTAACCACATCACAGTGATTAAGTTATAGTATTACTTATGGGATAAATAACTTTTTAAATAACATGTATGAATATTTAATACATAATTCATTCACTTGTTTATTTTTTGTCTATTTGCATTGCACGTTGGATGAATAATGTCGTCAAAATGTATAATCAGCGGTTCCAGTTCTGCGATGCTTTGTTGGTGTTGCTGACTGATCTTTCGGCAAATGAAAGATTCAGTCAACTCTAGTGAAGGAAGCAGCGGAGAAAGAGGATGTTGGGGAAGGAAAAACAAGTGTACTTTGAAGGTAGGGTTACAACACTCTTGGGACAGCCTGCAGATTTCTCATTGTCATCAACATAGACATGCCCTTGATCAAAGGCGCACACTGCCCCCATTGTTTGCACCAGTATGAGGGGGAAAAATACTTCCTGCCGTGTTCCTCAATACTGGGAAATCTATTTGTTTCAATTCCCTTTGAAAGCAACACAGCAGAATCAAGTTCTTGTCTGACAAATTAAAATGTGTGCAAAGACTAAAGCGCTGTTTAGTACACATTGATTTTGGGCCCTGAACACAAACAAAAGCCATATTTTCTCAGAAAGGTAGTTTTCTTGTTCCTTGTTTGACAGAATACTTTGAACCTATTAGCTGTGCTGTTTTTGCCTGATATCAGACAGACTTGTCAACTCAGTAACCATCTTAAGTCTGAAGCCTCTTATAACCGAGTTCTGTAGGGGGGGTGGGGGGATTTAGATTTTCCTAACCAATCACTAGAGACCAACGTATCCGCCTGAATCTAACGGCATTTTAAGTCGACACAGATGCGTAGTCGTGCCAACATACTGGTTTTGCCGGGGTTTTAAGAGTGGAGCGGAGCAAAGTAAAAACAAACTATGAGGTCGGGCGATATTGAGAAGACATGCAGGGAATACCCCTCTTGTGTTACTTTTGGATGTGTCAGGGACGGCGTGTCAATATATACTCATTAGCGGGAGTAGGAATGTGTTGTGACAGCTTGTCTCCACGCGCCGTTGATTGGTCGATTACTTTTTAATCAAGAAACCGCGGTTTCAGTTCACGATGCCAGATGAATCAGTCAACTCAAACTGGGTGGAGTGGGCGGATTCAAAGGCAAGTACTGTTTTAATCTGCCTCGCGAAAGCTAAGCACAGGTTTGAATTAGCATTACAATGTGGAGAGAGCACGTTTTCATTCGTCACTACACTTTTAGAGCCCTATGCAAGAAAGCACAGAAATTAGCTCGTAGGCATTGCAGTGCTGTGCCGAGCTCAGTGTCTCGCTAAATGATTCTTAATTCATGGAGCCTTTTTCTCTCCACGAATACTGAGCAATTAGCATTTGATGCTAGAGGTGCTATAGATTGTGCTTTGGCATAGCAGTGGGACTGTAGAGACTGTGGAGGAGAGGACGAGTGATGTTAATTTCAGTACGGGGGTGGCCAGTCGTGGGAGGACAAAGTAGAGATGGCAGCCTTTTTTACATTTGCAGCTAGTGAGCAATATCAACCACGTACCTGGCTTTACTGAGGGCAGTACCGGAAGCGATTCTCCATCTCTTGTCTCATTTGCACTCTGTGCCAAAAGTTTTCTATGTGGGTAGCCTTCGGTATTGTTAATGATGTTGCCCTTCTGCTATATACCAACAAGTCTGCAGTGCTCCTTAGCGTGGCAGAGAGAGACAGATAGCGAGATAGAGACCAAGTAGGGCAGCCCGAGCAGCCAGGGTCCCCTGAACAAACACGAGTTCATCTTTTAGTCTGGTGGATGATATGGCCACGTGGCATGATAGTCTGCCATTCTTTCTCGAGGGCTCCAAGGTCCTTGGCATTTCTGACACCGACAGCAGCAGTGACAGGCCTGCAAGTGGGCTGGTATTTGTGTGTTATACCTCAGAACAAAGTATAGATCCATACATTCTCGAGTTAAAACTTGCAGCTTTTGACCCATTGTATGTGTCTGAGAAGAAACTAAAAGCAGAAGTAAGGAAACGGAGAGAAAGGTACAGTCAGTCTTAGTTATAGTGCATTTTCTGCCTTCCCCTTAAAACACAGTGCTCTGCCATCAGTCATCTATTTGCTTCACTGTCACACAGGCATATGTTAGAGTTGTCCTGTCATGTTGCATTTCGTGAACTTTAAGATGCCCCTGACCTGCTTTATGTCGCTGGAGGGTGAGGGAGCTGCGGGGTGGGATGATGGGATGCAGACTGGTGTACAGTGTCCCAGCATGAGTCTCTAGGGTCAGGTATAAGAAAGTGCACATGTGACATGCAGTCATGTTAATACTTACATGTTGCTATTTATTTCTTTATTTCTACGCTGTCATATCAAGCTCCCCTAGTGTAGCTCTCTCCACAACAACACAGACACAGGTCGGTTCTTTGATACGGGCGTTTATTGCTTGGACACGTCTTTTCTCTGATGCTTCACTTCTTAGTCATGCCTTGCTCACGCCGTGAGAACTATGAATCAACATAGCACAAACGTATGAGTAAAATACACTTCACATAGCATGAAAACAAAGGAAAATACAAATTGGCGCGAATACGAATTACAAGTGCATTTACAGGTAGAACAAAATACCTCGTTGGCCACTTGTCATGAAAAGAGGTTCTTGAGTCCATGAAAGTCCTTCGAAAGTGTCTTTGACTGTCTGCTATTAGCTTCAGACGACGATAATCATAACGTTAAACACTTTACAGAGCCCCGCGAAAGGCGTCTGCTCCTTAGCTCACGTTGGATGTTTACAGTGCATCAACAAATTCCGTTGTAGGGGTACTACACAGAGAACATTAGTTCCGGGGGCGGAACGTAAAACACAGTGGACTAATGTACTGTTGGTTACAACAATTTTACCTGTTACACATTTGAACTGTATGAAACAAATCATTTTACTCGCATCATATTTACATTTTTAACTTTGCATTAGATGAATTTTCTATTTATTTATTTACTTATTTATTGCATGAACTTATGGGACCAATTACTAATTATGTATTATGAACACATTTGTGCAACAGCACTTACACTCCCACCAAATCACTCATTGACTCTGAATGTGAGATTTTCTTTAAACAAAGATTATGAAAAGAATCAATTAAGTGTTTCAAGTCTGAATGACTGATCTTATGTATGTGACTTAGTTGGCCTCTAGCAAGGTTACTACTTTGTGAATAGGCCTTTCAAGGTAGACTGATCTAGTATGTGGTTGGGTGTGAGAGGTTCTGGACCGGTAGGATCGTGAAGATGTTCGACACTTAGTGGCCTGCTGTTGATTATAGCCATTGTTTCGTAAAGAAACGTCCTCAGGGTTGTAGTGTCGAGTCTGCTTGCTGACTTGTCAAGCATGACGGTTAGAATGCTTCGGATTGTTCGAATTTGGCGCTCCCAGACTCCACCCATATGGCTTGCCGATGGGACGTTCATCACAAATTCACAACCGATAGCTCTTTGCCGTTCTTGATCCATTCCCTTGAGCAACTCAGAAAACACTCTCTTGGCACCCATAAAATTTGTTCCCTGGTCGCATCTTAATTGACGTACAGGTCCTCGGACGGCTACAAATGTGCGTAGCGCATTCATGAAGGCGTCTGTTGTCAAGTCGTCAAGTGTTTCTATATGCACTGCTCTCGAGCACAAGCAGGTAAACAACAGTCCATATCGTTTTAATTCCTTTCTTCCTTCCTTTACGATGAAAGGGCCGAAACAATCGAGACCGCAGTAGGTAAAGGGAGGGGATGTCTCAGTTCTCTCTTCCGGCAGATCTGCCATTTGTTGAACCTCTGTAGTTCTTCTGTATCTTCTACACTTCACACACTTGTAAATGTGTGAGGAGACCACAGTTCTGCATCCTAAGATCCATATTCCGTTTGCACGCAACTCGTTCATAGTCATGCCTCTTCCTTGGTGGTGTACACATTCATGATGATGTTTGATGAGCAGGGCTGACACATGAGATTTCTTCGGAAGTATTGCGGGATGCTTTACGTCATGGTGTAAGGCTGATCGGGACAGCCGTCCTCCCACCCTGAGGACATTGTTCTTGTCCAAGAAAGCATTCAACTGGTGTAACTTGTTGTGCTTGTTCAGGGTGTTTTCTTTCTGTAGTTTGATTTTCTGAATGTCTTCAGCAAAGGCTTCTTCTTGCACCAGCTTGATAATGAAGATTTCTGCTTCTCTTCTTTCTTCAAGGCTGGTTGCTTCGTTCATTCTTGGCTGAAGTGCCTTGAATTCTCTGACAAATCTCTTTAGCCTGGCGACAGCTCTCACTGCTCTGGACCAGTCAGAAAACTTAGTGAAGCGGTTCACCATTGAATCCACTTCTTTCGTCTTGACTGCGTGAACATGTGCTTTGCGAAGCTCAGGGTCGGTCGTTTCTACTTCTCCCACCATTTCCTCTTCACATGGAAGATTCTGATGCCAAAGAAAGTCTGGTCCTCTCAGCCAGTTGGACTCTTTCAGCTGAACTGCACTCAGCCCTCTTGAGGCGCAGTCAGCTGGGTTATTTTCGGAGCTGACATGACGCCATTGTTCAGGGCTTGTGCTAGATCTTATGCGTTGGATCCGGTTGGCTACAAACGTGTGAAACCTCTTGGCGTCGTTGTTCACATAGCCAAGGACCACCTTTGAGTCAGTCCAATAATACTGTTGCAGGGTTTCAATCTCGAGCTCCCTTTTGACGACATCGCCGTTTCGAACTGCGGTCACAGCTGACGACAACTCCAGTCTTGGGATAGTCGTTACTTTGGTAGGGGCTACTCTTGCCTTGCCCATTACAAGTGAGCAGCTGATCTGTCCTGTTTCACTTATCGCTCGTAGATACGAACATGCACCATATCCACTGAAACTTGCATCTGCAAAGTTGTGAAGCTCGTATTGCATGACCTCGCCAAAGTTTGATGGAAGGTAGCTTCTTGGAATCTTCAGAGCTGCCAAGTGAGGCAATTCTTTAAGCCATGACTCCCATTTTGGCAGAATGTGATCAGGGAGCTTTTCGTCCCAGCTTACTTTGTCTCTACATAGCGTCTGAAGGATCTGTTTGCCAACTAGTATGAAGGGAGCCACAAATCCTAACGGATCATAGACTGAGGCGACAGTCGAGAGAACCCCTCTCCTTGTCAGTGGATTGTCCTTAACTATGACTCTGAATTGGAATTCATCTGCTTCAACACACCACTGAACTCCAAGTGCTCGCTCGATGTTAAGTTCTCCTAGAGCCATGTCTAGATCCTTGGATAGGGCACGTTCTTCACGTGGTACAGTGGCGATCACTTCTTTGTTGTTGGACACAAACTTGTGCAGCCGGAGGTTTCCTGTTCTGCACAAAGCTCTTGACTCTTCCACTAGACGTATGGCTTCAGTAGGTGACTTGACACTTGTTAAGCCATCGTCGACATAAAAGCTTCTCTGGATAAACTTGATGGACTCTTCGCTGAACTTTCCATGACCCTGTGATGCCAGATGCTTGAGTCCAAAGTTGGAGCAGCCAGGGGATGAAGCTGCCCCAAACAAATGCACCTTCATTCTGTACACTGAGGGTTTGGAGTCTACATCACCCTTGTCCCACCAGAGGAACCTCAGGTAGTCTTGGTGTTTCTTTGCAACATGAAACTGATGGAACATCTTTTCGACGTCACACATTATGGCTACAGGACCCTTTCTAAATCGACATAGGACTCCAACTAATGTGTTAGTCATGTCTGGCCCGGTCAAAAGATGATCATTTAGAGAAGTTTCTCGGAAGCGTGCTGAACAGTCGAAAACCACACGGATCTTCCCGGGTTTGTGGGGGTGGTAGACTCCGTGGTGCGGAATATACCATGCTGGTTGGTTATCGAGTTCAGGCTGTGGAACCTTCTCTGCGTCTCCTCGAGTAATTATGTCATTCATAAATTGGACATAATCCTTGCAATATTGTTCGTTTCTCCTCAGTCGTCGCTCCAATGAGGTGAGCCGATGCACTGCACATTGTTTATTGTGTGGGAGATTAGGTTTGTCTGTCTTGAAAGGAAGTGGGAGTTCGTAGTGGCCGTCTTCCTTCTGCTTTATACCTTCTTTCACTTTAGACAAGAAGAGAAGGTCTTCCTGAGAGACTGGGTTATCGTCTGCAGTGTGATCTGTGAAGTCGGCTTCGAGAGCCTTGATGATGTCTGTTGGATTAATCTCTTTGACCTGAGTTTTGCACACAAAGTGTACTTCTTTCTTTAGTTCAACTGATGGTTGCACAGCAGGTGTCACTTGTCGCACTATTACTCTGTGACTGGTTCCTATAGCATCACCGTAGTCAGTTGCTGGATTTGAGCAGCCAACGATGCTCCAGCCAAGATCAGTCCGCTGTGCATATGGATAATTTTCTTTACCGGACAGGATCTCTCTTGGAAGAAGGG
Source organism: Sebastolobus alascanus (assembly GCA_916701645.2). Taxonomy (NCBI): domain Eukaryota; kingdom Metazoa; phylum Chordata; class Actinopteri; order Perciformes; family Sebastidae; genus Sebastolobus; species Sebastolobus alascanus. The sequence continues at coordinate 4,814,524 of CAKAOJ020000068.1, forward strand.
CTTGTTGACAGTTATAGCCGATGAGAAGGCCTACTTCGCAATCCAATGGTGGCGGAATCTTGTCTGCCAATTGTTCCAGATGAGGCCATTTTAGAGCTGTTTCCGAAGTCGGAATGTGCGACCTGTCTGCTGGAATGAACTCTCGTGTGAAAAGTGATGGCAACTGAATCCTTTTTTCCAAGTTGTATCCTCTTACTTGTAGATTTGACAGTTTCTGGCAGGGAATGACTGTTGACTTTGCTGACATTGTGGACAGCCGCAAACTAACGTTCTCCTTGTTTGTGTTGAGATTTTGGGCCACTTCGTCCAGGATAAAGGTTGTATCGCTCTGCGTGTCTAAGAGCGCGTAGACAAGAATTTCTTGATCTGGCTGTTTAGTGGATGAGACCCAAACTGGTATGATTGAAGACGTTTGTGTGCTTTGGCCTTCCTGCATGACTCTGTTGGTAGTTGCAGTTGCAGATATTTCTTTGGTGTCTACATTGTACTTTGAGTTGTCGTCTCTCTTTGGAGGTGTCGACCTTTGATGTTCTTTGAACTTGTCATCATGCAAACATGTCGGGTGTCTTTTCTGACACATTTCACATGTGCTCTTGTTATCACACATTCTTGAATGATGACCAGTCTTCATACATCCAAAACAAAGCTTCTCTGCATACACAAACTTGACACGTTCTTGAACTGTCTTTTCAACGAACCTTCTGCACTTGGCGAGGACATGTCCTGTTCTTTTGCAGAAGATGCATGTCGGAATGCCGCTCTGTGTTGTGTTTGTGGACAGTGTCTTTGCTTGAATGGTTTGACTTCGTGAATGTCTTGGTTTCTCGCTTTCCACACTCTTTAGCGCCTGTATCGAGGTTATGGGATCACAAGCCAGATCTGCTTCCTTCGATACAAAGTCTACAAACACTTTGAATGGTGGGTACTCAAAGTTTGCTTGTCTGACTTCCACTGCTTTGCGGTTCCATCTGGACGCCAACCAATCTGGCAATTTCAGCAGAATTTTTTGATTCTCATTGCAGTCATTGAGAACTTCCAATGACTTTATGTGGGGCATTGCTGCCTCACAGCTCTTGAGGAAGTCTGCAAATTCTCTTAGCTCACAACCATCTTTAGAGCTTATTTTTTGCCATCCGTGCAGCTTGTCTCTGAAGGACTTCCCTATTATGAACGGGTCTCCAAAACGTTTTTCCAACAGCTGCCAGGCTGAGTCGTATGCTGCTTCGGTGCCCAGTAGGAAAAATCCTTCAACTGCTTTCTTTGCGGTGCCACCTAAGTACTTTCTTAGGTAATACAGCTTTTCATTCTTTGGAATGTTTTTCCTGTCTATTAATGTTTCAAAGGATAGTCGCCAGTCTTTGAATTTCAAAGGATCTCCAGTGAACAATGTAGGCTCTGGTGTTGGAAGACGATTAGCGCTTATAGCTTCTGCTAGCATGCTGACCAAATCAGAGCTGTTCTGCACTTGAGACATGAAAGTTGTTGGAGCTTGACTTGTAACTGGTAGAGGTCGAGGAACGAATGGGGAACTTGAGGCATTGAGGGTTTGCGTTACAACTGGCAGAGACTGAGGAATGACTGTAGGAATCATGAGGTTTAGAACTTGGCTTCCTCCTGCTAGTTCAACATCTTGCGGCAAGTCAATAGCTTCAAAGTTTTCTTCAACTTGATTGTAGACCTTTACTCGAGCCCTTGCAGCATTTAACTTCTTCACTTCCTCTAGGCGCTCAAGCTTTCTACGCTTGTCTTGCATTGCCTGTTGTCTGGCTAGGTTCTCAGATTCAAATTGTGCCAGCTGTTGTTTATCTGCAGCCTCTAGCCTTTGGAGTTCTGTCACTTCCTTTTCTTGTTCAGCCAACACTGCTAAAACTTCCTGAGACGCGGCAGCTTCAGCCACAGCTTCATTTCTTTTGACTGAGTAGATGCTAGACCGCATAGAACCACATTTTGATTGACGAGACAGTGGTCTAGATAAAGAACCTGTTGAGTCTAGGATCGATCCAACATCAGGCCAAGGTTCTTCTACTTCAGCTGCTGTATGCCCTTTAAGTTGCCTTTTTGCCTTTTGAATAATGAATCCTGAAAGCGATATGCATGTGTCAACTCTGCGCCGCAGTTCTGGTTCAGGAGTTTGTGTTCGCCGTAACTCTTCATAAATTACCTTTATATCAGAGCAGGTGCTTTCTATGTTCTCAATCAGTTCACTCAATTCATCGTTGGAAGCCTCATCAGTCAATATTTCCTTGCCTATTCTTACGTGATACCTCCACTTCTCATAGACGATTCTGAACCTGCGTTGTACACTCTTAAGCCTTTCCTTTTCAAGTTCTCTTCCTTTCTCGGTCAGGGTTCGGGTTCTTTCACTTCTTCGAAACCCTTCCACTTCTTCTGCAGATTCAGTGTCAGCTTCGGGTTGAGTAGGTGATTTGGCATTTTCACGGCAGGTCTCAGTGCTTGAAACTGACATTTTGAGAACTTGAATGGCTAAAGAATATGTGCAAATATTGAATTGGATTTCTATTAGACTATGTGTACATGTAAGCTACAGCAAGCCTAAATGTGAGAAGCGAGGACTGTTGTTAACTGTATGAAATCCTTGATAACGGTGTGAAGACTATATGGGAAGCCTAATTTTAAATATAGACTTCAATATTGCATCAAGACAACTATATCAACATTTAAAGTTATCTAGATTTCAAGTGGACTTCAATTTTCAAAACAAAAATAAGATTTGAAATCACTTTGGCACAAATATGCAAACAAACCTTAATTGCAGAAATAATATGCTTAGAAATGCATTAAATCACTTATCCTTCACATAAGAAAAGGTTTTCATATCAATAGAGTTACCCTTTAAATTTCACTTTAGTTGCCCTTTAAACTTGGTTACTTTCATAAAACTCACAATTTTTACAAATCTTAATTTCAAGTTATACTGTCCTTTTTCCTTTAATCTTTACAAAAGACTTTCACTCACTTATGGATTCATATTGCTGTTAAACCTCACTTAAGGGATGGAGTTCCCTTTAAACCTTATAACATGTAACAACCACGAACACCAGCACATTAGATTTATCCCCAAACACATAGGCTAAGCACATTGTGCAAGGTTAATAGACATGAGTCCTTAGTTGCAGTTTCCAAGTTGAACCACTTCTCACACCACTTTAACTTGAAGATTGTGGTAGAGCACTTCTTGGCTTTAGCATGAAAAGTTGCTATTTTGACACAGTCTAATCACCGTTGCTTGCAGTTGCTATGGCGACAATGCGTCATGGGCTTTGCTTATCTGTTCCGCTGGATCTCCTTCGCGCCGTTACCCGCTGCGGTGTCGTCTCTCCTACCCGTGTTGAGCAGGCGAGTTCTCACTGTAGCTCTCTCCACAACAACACAGACACAGGTCGGTTCTTTGATACGGGCGTTTATTGCTTGGACACGTCTTTTCTCTGATGCTTCACTTCTTAGTCATGCCTTGCTCACGCCGTGAGAACTATGAATCAACATAGCACAAACGTATGAGTAAAATACACTTCACATAGCATGAAAACAAAGGAAAATACAAATTGGCGCGAATACGAATTACAAGTGCATTTACAGGTAGAACAAAATACCTCGTTGGCCACTTGTCATGAAAAGAGGTTCTTGAGTCCATGAAAGTCCTTCGAAAGTGTCTTTGACTGTCTGCTATTAGCTTCAGACGACGATAATCATAACGTTAAACACTTTACAGAGCCCCGCGAAAGGCGTCTGCTCCTTAGCTCACGTTGGATGTTTACAGTGCATCAACAAATTCCGTTGTAGGGGTACTACACAGAGAACATTAGTTCCGGGGGCGGAACGTAAAACACAGTGGACTAATGTACTGTTGGTTACAACAATTTTACCTGTTACACATTTGAACTGTATGAAACAAATCATTTTACTCGCATCATATTTACATTTTTAACTTTGCATTAGATGAATTTTCTATTTATTTATTTACTTATTTATTGCATGAACTTATGGGACCAATTACTAATTATGTATTATGAACACATTTGTGCAACAGCACTTACACCTAGCATGCTCTGGTTCAGTTTCCCAACTCTCACTCCAGCCGCGTGACTTAATCAGTCTGACAGACTCTGGGTGCCTGGGGAAAGTCTCTCTCTCTCCGCAGTCCCGTTCTCCTCAAGTTTACGCTCTCTGTGACAAACTCATTGTGGCACCTTTCGAAATGCAGTGCTCTCTGTTGGGCGGCCCTCCGTGGTCTCTTCACACTCACACACATGCATGCACACAACGACAAAGACGTGCACGTGCCCACACACACACGAGGCATGCACAGACGCGCACAGGTACATGCAGGGACAAACACGGGAATATGCGAAGACATAAATACACACAGAATGTGGCTAAAAAGCAGGACGTGCAGTGTCCCCCAGGCACACACATTACCCCTCACACCGCTCTCCCCTAGATACGCTCCTCGTTCCACTATAAGTGCTTACTCAAACAGCTCCCGTGCATAAAGAGGAAGCAGTTCTGCTTATTGGTTTATTGTTATTGAGTGTCATTCTCAATTAGTTTTCATCGGAGTCTCGTGGTGTCTGACCTCTTGAGTTCTTTTTCAGAGCTCATTATAAAAGCAATGGGATTCTACGTCCGCAGTGCCGGCTAACCTTGGCTTAGGTCCAATACAGTCTGGCTAACAAAGTGGGCTAGAGGAAACTTCAGCCCGTGGTTAAGGACCTCCCTGCAGGGCTCAGATGCTTCACTATTTAATTCAGCAACACAACAGCACCCCCGTGGCATCTTCAACCACTCCACTTAATCTGAGAACTAGGAAAGATTTTTATTTTCTGGAAAAGCCAAATGGCAATCCCCCCTCCCTCAGCCTGTCTTCTTCTGGGACCTGATTAAACTTGGACAGAAAGCCTTTTTCTAAAAGGCCTGATATCATTGCTAACAAAGCTGAGGAGGACTTTTTAAAAATGAAAAACTAATTTAAATGTTAGTAATACAATTTAATGAATTAAAATCATATATTTATAGATGAAATGTGCTATTGATAACCTTGATAACATTCAGCCACTAGATGTCGCATTCTTCCTCCCCTGTTCCATTGTATTTACTTCACAACAAGTCATTGCCAGGCACTTACCATCAATCTCAGCCATTTATCCGTTTTTCCCACACTAACTGAAGACACAGAGATACCAGATGATACCAACGTAATTTTGCTATTGGCTCACAAGCCTTGTTAGAACATCAGATTTCTTCCACAGAGATAAACTAAACATTCATATTGGACCTAAACTAAACATTCATTTTTTAAATGATTAATTCACAATCATAATAATTTTTTTCAGGAAAAGCTATACTTTTATTCGGCACCTTTCTAAAAACTCTGGATGTATCATTTAAAAAAATATACTGTATATTCGTCTACATAAAAATGTTATCAATAAGACCTTTAATTATATAAAAAAAAAAATGAGGCTGGATTTAGGAAGCCTGTATCTAATGTCACAAGGGAATCTAACACCAGGGAATGAATGATATAAGTGGCAGATGGAAAAAAAGAAAGTTGCACAGGATAAACTAAAACTTCTGTGATTGACCTTTACTCCCCATGGTGCCAAGTTATTAAACTCACCTTGGAGGGCTTTAATTAGCTTTACCTGTATTCTATCAAACGGATATGATTCAGACTCTGATCCCTGCCTTTCCTCAGAGGCAGTGTGTTCATTCTGCCAAGCTGCGAGCTTTCATTCTTCCAAATTAGGTTTAACAACACTTACCGTGCACCTGGCAGTTCATGTTCTGATGGGGTTGTTGCATATTTTGGGGCTCTTTTTTGCATTTTACATTTTGGCTGGTTGTACTTCTTTCTGCATTTGGCTTATTCTTTTTTTTCCCCCCTGAGACAAATTCACAAAGTTGGAGTGGTCCATTTGGACCCCCTCTGACCTGCCTTTCAGAGGTGTCTAGATGGACAGCTTTCATACTGATAGCACCTGACAATCACTTCCCCTGACATACCATTTCACCCTACTCCCATCCCTTGTCGTCCTCTTCCACATGCCTAACCATTTTAACGACATAGGCCTGCAGGCTTTTTCTGGCCTGGCTGAATTGATGGAGCAAGGGTCCTACAGAGCAGCGCAATCTGCAGATTTCCTTTTTTTTCTGGAAGGCAAAACAAGGAGAGAGGGAGGAGAAAGACAATGGAGGGGGAAGATTTTTAGGACTCAGATAAAGGACATGTGTTAGGTCTGCTCAAGGATTCTCTCATTATTCTCCATTTTCAACAGAAGCAGTGATGAGAACGAAACATTTCCTATCTCTCAAGGCGACAATTTGCCCATTTAATGCTTGTGTTATGCGGGCCTGACATCCTTTCATCCACCCTCTTTGCACTAATCTAATTCCTTTTCTTCCTTTTATTTCTTGGCTGATAATTCTCACTTTATTTCCATTAAGCTTTGTTTGTTCACAGCGATCTGTTGCTGTAATTTATTAGAGCCGTCAGCTTAAATGATGTGGCATGCCGACACGGCCCAGCAAATAGTGGCTCCCCCCCTTCCCCTTCTCCTTTTATGGAAAGCTGCCCTAGTTTTTGTTACAGGGAGGAAGAGGGAGACATTACAATTAAGGTGGCGACACCGACCCCCTGGTGGCCATGCTCAGGGACCAGATGTCCTGTCAGAGAGATGCTGGCCCTCACCTCCAGGGAGCTCTCGGTTGAAATCTGGTTCATGTCTCAGTGGGGGAACACCACTTCTCCTGTTACAGCATTAATTCAAGGATAACAGATTCTGGGGGTATATGAGCCTCTTTTTTCTATTGTTGCCAATTGTTTCTTATGAATTCACTCCCTGTTCTGCTCTCTCTGTACATAACGGTCAGGATCTTTGTTGTTCAAATCAACCAGATGCATGTCAGGCATTAGCAACCCAATAATACCAGAATCCTCAAAGCATGATAATCAGTTGTATATTAACACAGTGGAGGGTTATAATGGCGAAAAAGGGAGCTTAATCAAATTAGAGACAAATTTCAATAGCATCAGTATGTCTGAGATTCATTTTGCATTACCTGTTGAGGCCCATTCATGCATGCAACACATTTTTCGTTTGTCGCCTCATTAACGATGGAAAGAATTAACATGACTTTTCATAAAGCAAATAGTCTGCTTGGCTTGCTAATTTGCCTTTTATTTGTTCTTCAGGTTCCGGATGTTTGACAGATGCCCACCTATCAATGCTGTACGAAGTACAAGTCATTTCCCTCACAGGAGGCCTTAGAGGAAAATGTGATCATAAAGAGACCCCGCAATCTTCACTATTTCATTTCCAAGCCCTGATACTGCCTTTCTCTCTCATTTTGTCCTGTTCTCCTTTCGTACAAGGCTGCTGCTGGTTTTTGAGATGAAAGACACTTGTTTGGCAGCCTTCAAAGCGTCACAGAACTCTGAAAGTCACTTGTATTGCAGAGCTGTTCATTCTCCATTTTTATATCCAATATGGAGGTGCTGATCAAAAGGATCAGAGCGGAGGGAGAAGCTAAAGATGTCTGCTTTGGAGTAAACAACGACAATACCAATCCCCAGACCCACACAGGGCTCTCTTTTAAGGATTGTCCTTCAACTAATGCCAGAGAGTGGACATATCACTATTTCTGGTTTGGAAAAAATGTCTTCGGTAATGATGAATCTAAAGGGTTTCAACCATAGAAATAGAATACAAGTTGAACGGACATTGAACTGTTTGCAGCGGTCATTTGACTAGGGCAAAAGCAAATGATTGTCGTCAGTTGTTATGGTGACAACAGCCGTAAAGGGTGTCACACATTGTCGCTCAATGCATTGCATGGCTGCTTACATAGATAGTGAATGGGAAGTGTGGAAAGGAAGGATCCTGTGGACACGTACCATTACATGTCACACCAGCATGAGGCACGACTTGCCACAAGTCAGTTTATATGGAAGTTTATATGGGAGTTAACCCACTACAATGGTTGCAATGGCAACAGTACACATAAAATGGCTGCCACTCTAACCATCCCTCTACGTTGATTTGAATGGGAATGTCCATTCTACTCCTATTCTAGTTCTATAGTTTCTAGACATATTACTTATAGCTGGCTTTTTTTGCTTAGAAATTAGTGCGGACAGTTTTGGTATTTTTTTTTACAAGACAAATTACATCCAATGTATCATATACTGTGTCTAATTAATTCATTAAACTGATTCTACATGTCTCAAGGCAAAAAAACAGAGAAGAAATATCAAAGCATTAAGCAGCTACAGCCTGCAGATGAGGACTGACAGTAGACTCCAAGCCATTAACTCTCCACTCAATGTGCAGCGCACCCATCTGGAGGAGACACTTTGGGCTGCAGGAGATCCAACAGAAATTTATGAGATAGTTTCTCCATGTTTCAAATGAGTCTGTGTTGGAGTTTCTGCTGGGTCTGAGCAAATTGCATTTTTTAAACGAAAGCCATGTTAATAATCCACGCTCATAACCTGGGGGAAGTTAAGAGGCCAGGCACTGGAGGTGACGGGAGGGGCTTGGTGAAACCCTTGAACATCCCACTGTGTGCTGCCACGATCATCTTTAGACGACCTTCTGCATTTTTAATGTCCTGCTGTGCCCGTGTCACACAGCATTGGGACAGAGGCATTGACTTTTCTCAACCTGATCACAGAGAAACATAAGCTAAAAGTCACACAAGGGTATTTTTTAAAAATAATAATATCACGTTACTCTAATACTCTGCCGAATACAAACAACACGGTGTCCTTTGAAAAACCATTGAGAAGTACCAAAGCTGTTTAGAGTAAGATAGGCAAACAATGTGAAGTAATAAAATTAGCATACAACGGAAGCGAGGAATAATCGCATTTGTGCTTGTTTGCACATACACACAAATACTCAACTCAGACAACAAATACACTGGCATTAAGGATTAGGGCTGCAAGACGCAGATATGTTTTAATTTGAATGCTCTTCCTTTTGAGATTTACTTTTTTTTTTCTTTCTTTGTTGTGCTTTCTTCTCCTCTCACTTTCTTTCCCAAGCGCTAGATATATTTGTTTACCTTGGAAGGCATTGTGTTGTCATTACCATCATCCGTCTACTATAAGATAACATTGCCTTTCGGCGGGGAGGAAATCCTCTAGTCATCCTGAAAAAATGAGAACAAGACTTTTGCCTAAATGCTACTTTACTTTCCCCCCCAACGACTCCATGAAATCCTTCAGATTTACTTTCTATTTTTATCTTACTCTATTTTCAGTGCATCAGCAGTGACCATCACACTCCACATTCCCCTTAAAAAAAGAATGTCATATATAAAGACAGGCATGGTCAGACATAGATTTCATATATCACAAACCCAACCACTGCACAGATCAGTGCATTCAGGGAGATTACAAATCTCGGCAATAACAATGCTACCATTTGCCCCAAAATGCCTCATGGGTATCAGTGATGAAATGGGGCCTAAATTGCAGTGAACCTGAGCACTGAGCCTCTCTAAAATAGATACACCTGCGATGATGACACTGCAGGGTAACCAGGGTGCCAGCAATCAACAGTCCATTTTATCGTAACTACCCACTGGTCCTACTTCCTGCTCTTAAAAGAAGATGAGTTGACCACGGCGGACCTGCCTATCCACCATCTCGCCTCATGTTAGTTCTTTACAGGGCGCTGTCCACTCATCCGTCATTACACGGGCCTTTCTCTAGTAACATTATCGCTTTAGATAAGGCTTCAATAAACTGCGCATGGCTTTTAGGGCTCTCTCTCTTGCCACTCTAATCCAATCTCTGATGTGGAGTCTGTTCATCATCGTGCACCGCAGGCATTTTCCGTGTCCCTGTGCTCTTGGTTGCACAGGAAGTAATGGATGGCCTTGCCCTCGGTTCACCCCAAGGCCTTCTGGATCCTCAACTGTTTGTCTTCAGGTTGTCTCAAATGGGTCGGCACTGTGGAATTTTGATTTGATTAAATCAGGTTTAAAAGGTTAGGGACAGAAGGAGGCGAGAGGGTTGCCCTGCCCAGTACTGCGAGCCAGTCCTGTGCCATTTAGCATTGGGCAGTGTCCAAAGGAAAGTGGAAAACTGAAATGACTTCTACGCTCCTTTGTGATTTGCACTAATGTCCCCCAGGGATTGAGCAATGACCACTGTGAATTCCCCCAGGACGCCGGCCAGATTGAAACCCCTGCCAACAGATTTGAAAGGATAGCAAATCATTTAAACTCCCCAATGTGCATTAGCATTTTTTCGGTGGCTGGGCCAGCCTCCACAATATTAAATTGCACTTGATAAAATAAAATAAAAATCAGAGAGTACGACAAGAGCTCTTCAACCTCCAAATCAGCAAAGTGAATATTGGAGTGGCCTCTAAAAAAATAATTACAGTATACTTTAATTCACTTTGTTTACTCTATCAGGTTTGTGACATCCATTTGAGCTCAGCTGATAGAGAAAGGACTGAAGATAGAAGGTACGGTGTGGCAGAGGCCCAGAGTGGTGAAATATATCTAGGGATTGCCTTTAGCTGATCCTGCTTGCGACACCACATTATTATTGCGTATAAAAATAGGCTGCGTATTAAAGTGGGCAGAGTGAATCCCAGCAGCACCATATTAAAGAAACATCAGATGCACCGGCTTACAATCAATACAGCTATTTTCTTATATAAGGATATATTAATGCTTAAGGATCAATACAAACCTTAATTCATAGCATGTTACAGAACCTACCATTACCAATGCTGTTCAGCCCTCACTGCTCACACACATCCATTATTGTGCTCTGGCAGATTGCTCTTTGGTAATGCGAGGGTATGGAATGTATGCGTGAGTCTTTCAATGCATGTCTTCCTGTGTGATGGCTGTGCCAGATGAAGCTTCGCCTCGTAAACAACTATAATGACACAGAGCCAGAGGCCTCACGCTGAATTCGTCTGGAGACCAACAGAGGGCCTTTCTATCAACATGCAAACCAAGCGCGCCATGTCACAGATTTCCTAAGACTGGTGTCAAATGCGGCTGCATTCCCTCAACAAATGCACAGATAGGAACGGAGTTGGCCCAGTGCCAACATCAGTGGTGCTGAAAGAGTGTTTTGTGGGGGAGGGGTTGTATGCGGGGCAGTTTCTGGCTCCTATGCGAACACTGCGATCCTCACTAGTGAATGGCCCTTTCTTCCCAATTGCTTCATTGTCTTAGTGGGACAGGCAGGTGGCTCAAAGCCTCATTTGGCATCTGGTGGAAAAAAAAAGAAGAAAACATGCACATCTACATAGTGTATGGGAGAGTTGGGGGAGGGTGGCAGCATTAGACATTTCTCATTCTCAAAGCTACACCCCCCCCAACCCCCCCTGGCAGATTTCAAAAGTTTTGGCTTAGATCAAGAGCAAGTTTGTGCTGCTATTGTGTCTGATATGCTGTCCTGAATAAAACATCGCTTGGTTTCAGTGCCAGATCAAATAACCTTTCAAAAAGCCATGCCTCTTGCCATTGGTGTCTGCTACCATAGAGGGAACTGTTTTCTTATCGGTTTATTAAATAGAAGCTATCGAGCCCTTCCATTTAGCACCGCTGAGCGCAATTTAGATGCATCTACTGAAATGGAAGCACACAAGCAGGGAGGTAATGCCAGAGGCACATCAGTACGTTCGACTGTCCCACACCGTTTTACAACTGTTCCCAAGAGTGGACTTTATTATATTGGAGTCCAGACACATACAACAGCCTCAAGGTCTGCTAACAAATGGAAGTACTGTACATACTATCTAATGCCATTGTCGTTTCCAAAACAAGCACGGCAGTTGTAATGGCGGGCAGAGACGCATCTGCACTCATCCACCGGTGAGAAGCTTCTCCCTCCCCAGATTCTGCGTGTACGAGTTAAAAGGCTGATTTGCATTTATATTGCCATTCAAGGCTTGCAGCTGTAATTGTCGTGGCACAAATGCACGGACGCCGCATATGATCACATGCATACACACACGCAGAAAATGCATGTGAAGCGTGCAGAATGATTTCCATGAGTCCATTGTTATGAATCTTTGGCATGAGAACGTCGGGACAGTGAGAAGCAGAGGAAGAGATCGGGGGGAAAACGTGGAAGAGGAAAGAGGGGTGAGTTCATCCAGGTGTAATATTGAGCTGTCCCAGAAACTTCCCGCCAAACACTAGGAAGTCGTTATCAGATCAGCAACCCAATTCCTCAAGTGCCTCCTGCGCTGAAGCATGCATCTTCCGGGCTCTTTCCTAACAGCCTCTCACAATCATGTCGATGCATTGGCTGGCTGGTTTACTCACAAATGTTTCGAGCAATAGCGGGACACAGAACACGAAACAGGTTGCAGAACGGCGCTGCCGTCGATACTTGCATGTGATATACTGCACAGATAGCGCCGTCCTAAAGAAATGAACGGGACAGGAAGTTTCAGGCCGGGACAAGTCAAATTATACATGAACGTTTTTCACATACAAATGAGTCTGCCCGCCCGGCATGGCACGCAGGTTTCTGTAGATCACAAAAGCTCTCTGCTCGGGTTACATTTGCATTACTGAACATGCATCAGGCTTTTATAGGAGATGCAACAACACATATAAGTGGCCGTATTTCAAAATGAGGTAATCACGCGCAGGTAATAAACCTTAACCTTCATGCTCAAAGCTGCACTGACCCCGGTGTCAAGTTTAAGTATGAAGCATATTTTCAATAAATTCTGTGTGACTAACGCTGAATGATTCAATTACATATTGTAATTATTAGCAAAACTGTATTTTGCGTCCACTTAATCTTCATATTTAAGCTGCAATCTGCAACTTTCTGCACATACAAACTACAGCAGAGACGATGGAGCATGTAATTGTACCTTGTTGTTGTTGCTGTGCAGTGAAAATGCCATTGGCCAACCAGTTTTATCAATGGCAATGCATGTTTATAACCCTAACCTGCCCAGTTGGCACTACACAGTACGAACATTATGACTCCAAGCTTTATTTTAGATTTTAGCCTAAGCTGATCATAGTTTTACAATTGACTGTATGAACATAAATATAATGTTGAAAATGAAGAGGAAATAATCAGAATCACAGAAAGTAAGTACAAGTACAGTATGTGTGCATACTAGGGCTGTCAAAGTTAACGCGATAACATGTTAACGCAAATTTGTTTTAACGCCACAAATTTCCTAACCCATTAACGCAACTTGCAATTTTTAGGTTGTAGCAGGCTCAGTTTTAAAGGTTAAGTGAAGATACTGGCATCATATGAAACTAGAAAACCTAAGAAATCCATTACCATGACTAGCTAGCTTCCCGCGAAGGAAGCTAACTAACGCTCCAAACCTATACGCTAAAACTGGCATGGCCATTTTCAAAGGGGTTCCTTGACCTCTGACCTGAAGAAACATGAATGAAAATGGGTTCTATGGGTACCCACGAGTCTCCCCTTTACAGACATGCCCACTTTATGATAATCACATGCAGTTTTGGGCAAGTCTTAGTCAAGTCAGCACACTGACACACTGACAGCTGTTGTTGCCTGTTGAGCTTGAGTTTGCCATGTTATGATTTGAGCATATTTGTTATGCTAAATGCAGTACCTGTGAGGGTTTCTGGACACAATTTGTCATTGTTTTGTGTTGTTGATTGATTTTCAATAATACATTTAGACATACATTTGCATAAAGCAAGCATATTTGTCCACTACCATGTTGACAAGAGTATTAAATACTTGACAAATCTCCCTTAAGGTACATTTTAAGCAGATAAAAAATTAGCATTAATTTGCAATTAATCACAATTAACTATGGACAATCATGCGATTAATCGTGATTGAAATATTTTAAATGATTGACAGCCCTAGTGCATACACAAGGAATTTGATTCTGTTTTTATGCATCTCTCTAGATGTACTTCCAGAGAAATAGAAATAACAGTTAGAAACGAGGACGACAAAGCTGGACAAATAACGAAAGGATAACATGCAAAAACGGCAATGGATCTTTTTTTTTCACCATTTTGTATTTTCAACATTTTGTTTGTTTGCAAAATGTGTGAACAAAAGGTGAAAAAAACAAACATTTTCATCCGCATAACCTTGTGTTCTAGCTTTTGCTCACCTGTTTCCATGACAGATGTTGACTCAAGCACAATGGTGTCACCTATGCACGGTAAACAAGGTGCACTTTATTTCTAAAAACGCATCTAACAATAGCAGAACTCTGTGTTCATGGATCTTTTTCCGTGTTTCGAATGTGGGCTGCGAGTGTCTTTTTCTCAACTCGATGCTTCTGTACAGTATAACTCCCGGAATAGGTTAAAAAAGAAATGAAATCCACCCATCCCTGTGGTGAGAACTATCGTTCAGTTAAAAAACATGGGGGAAATGATATGTGAAGGCTGAATGTGAGACAAAAACATTTAAGTTGAACATTTTCTCAGCATGAATGTCTTGAACAAAAGTCTTATTAATGCCTCAGATTTGCCAAGCAGGGTTCTGACAAGAAAGGAGCAAACTTTGTATTGTTACACTGTTTGAACCCACCTTGTAGAGCACTTGTGTTCTACAGATCCCAGTAGCGAGTTAAAAATTTCTATCTATCAAATCCTCGGCAAGATAGAGACAGGATTAGCGGAGGAAAGATACAGCCGATCTAAAAAATACCAACATCTTTCTTTTAGCCCCGCTGTGCCGATGCTTTGTCCTCTCCAAGGAAAAATAACACAGTATGATCCACCACTCCTCTACTCACAGCACCCCCACAGCCGAACACACACACACAGCAATGCCGACTTTAGTATCTTCGCTTGTTGTTTCATGTGCATTAAACTGCAATTTAGAAGCCATTAATCCATCCCATAATCTGTCACCAAATAAAATCCTGACTAGGGTTAGAGAGGGCTTCCGCACAATTCCCTACATTAAACCGCTTTCTTACACGCTTCTTAAAAAACTGTCAAGCTCAAACTATCTCTCCTCCTGTCGTCCAAGGATAAAGTCTCAGGTGGATGGAGATGTGACAATAAAGAATGAAGACGTGCAGCTGCTAACCCTGCCTTCGCAGGTGACCCAGTGATCCCAACAGCATCTGGTTGAATTACTTAACACTGCCGTCCAACAGACATGTAATCCGGGATAATGCCCTTTTGCTGAGTGCTCCAATCTGGATAAATTCATCCCGGAGGAATGAGATCCAGCAGCAGAGTTTCAGAGAGAGAGGAGATGAGAAGCTTTGGGGTTGATTGGTTGGTACTAAAAAAAACTGTTGGGACTGGGGAGAGAGTCTTCTAGATGGATAATGAAGCCCAACAGTAAACAGCTTGATTTTGTTGACTGGCTGACTGACGGCATGAGAGGAAGCAGATCATTGCCTGGTTTTCCAAGAACACTCCAAACTAATCATATTCCTTCCCTGGCTGACCTGAATCCTGACAGACTCCAAATGAGGCTTTCATCCAAACTGCAGTCACCGGATGTAAACTTACATTCTGCCTTTTTATCTTGTGAAACATTTGGAAGGCTGTGTTCTTACATGAACACATGCCCATCTCTATGTTTATTGATTTATTGATATATTTAATTATCTCGTGTTTCATCAACCAAATAAAAGTCTTCGCCAAAACTGATTTTTCTTGGAAGTAGCATCTCGCCTTAATGCCACGACCACTGCCAAACATTGGGACTTACAAGTCCCAGATGTCCAGCGGCAGCCTCTTAGATTATTTATTCATATGTTTACTTATTACCATAAATATCCAACAGGGCACTCGGCTCAGAGGGATTACAGGGGGCTTAATCTATCGTGGCACAGAAATGAGCAGGGGTCACAGCGGCTGAGGTGACTTAAGCTGGCTAGCCTTGATGGGACATGTAGCACAAACAAGAAAACAAACCGCATGCCACTGGGCCCCATCATGGACCGATGGCGTCATCTGTCACTCACTGGGTTTGTGTGGCATAATCCAGACTGGGTTAGCATTACTCAAGCCAACTGTCATGTATGGTGAGGGTAAGTCATAGGAACAGGACAAGGACACTTTCTTACCAGACGTATTAATTGTCCTGCAGACTCCCATCAGAATATAGACAAATTTAGTCTGCATTCTGTGGTTGTTAGTTATTTGTGTTGAAAATATGACTGCTGGAACGACAAGGTTTATGACAGCATGCAAGAAAAATGTATATTGGTTTTAGCATTCGGATAGAATGGATAAATGACAAATCAATTAATTACCTCTGAGTCATTATGGTCATAATCCGCGCATAAGACAGCAGCGCGTCTTGCTTACAAATAACTATTCATAATAATGAGGCTGAAAATTGGTATTTATGTTTGTTGTGCGACGTAATGGGCTGTATTTCATTCTCTTTTTTCTTTCCCTTTGGGGAAGTGAGAATGGTTTCTCCGTCTATAAAAAATCCACACATCCAGACATGACATCGGAAAGACATTTAATTATACTTTGGTTGAGAAATATGTATCAAAGCCTGCCGCCCATGAAAAGCGGATTTGGAGTCGTCAGTCAGCAGTTAATAGACAGCAGTAAATGAAATAGGGGCTGTTGGGGGTGCTAAGACTTGCTCTCCAGGACTAAGAAACAGCTTAGTCTGGCTGGGTGGTGAAATCGGGGGTTCTGACACGATATATGAGGGGGTGGGAGATAATGAAGGCGATTGAGGGGGAGGGAAGGGGCAGGAGATTTTTAAGAAGATTGGGATTTCATTCCTGTGTGCAGCAGCACTGCCCCTAGTGGGCAAACCTTGAGTCAAGGACAGCCCATCAAGATTTAAGTTCCCTGAGAAAGTGGACCAAAAACCCAGTGGGCCAAGACAGTTTGCATATGAATTTCACAAGGTGTCATTCAGAGAAAGAAAAACAGAGAAAAGAGAGACACGGAGGGAGAGGGAGAGAGGGACTGAGCCCATACACTTAACATTGACAATGTGTGATTTTTCTCTAGCATATTTTCTTCAGAGCCCGGCACATCCAGCACAAGACTATACTTAAACTGCCCCTCCTCCACCGGGACATCATGCTCTCACATATTTCACCCTCTCCCCGACAGAGGCTTCTCAATCACACTGCATCTCACAGCAACAGAATAGAAATTAAAAAACAGAAGGAGAGATGGACGGTAAGTCAGGGAGAGAGAGAGAGAGAGAGGGGGGAGAAATGTGCGGCTGCGAGGTGAGGAGTGAAATCAAGAGCCAAGTGAAGAATGTGAGAGACGATGGACACCGTATAGATTGGATGGGAGGAGGAATGGGGAGGAGGTGGTGCGAGGAGATGGACGAGGTCCTGGACAAGTTTGGCCTGAGGTGAATGTGTTCCTGGAGACTGTCTCCCAGATCCTCCTGACTGGTGCTGTGTCATCTGTCACTGGCAGGAGAGGTGACAGTGAAAGAAAAGGTGCCCTAGATGCGGTAACAGCACAGTCAGGAGCATCTCGCAGCAGCTTTCCTTCTCCTCAGTCTCCCTCCCTGGATCATTTATTTCTCAAAGTTGAGAGAGAAAAAAAAGTGCCTCTGCATATGGACCGTCTCTTCCCTCTTGCTCATTTCTACGCTCTCTTTCGTTCTGTCTCGCTCTCTCGCAGGATAGCTGCATCTAACTATATGACTGCTATGGCCACAACTCCCTTCTGTCCCCCTGTTCATAAAAACGAGATTGTTTTCCGCAGCTTTCTGCTGACACCGGCTCGGCACATAAACAGAGCCGTAATTTGTACAACAACAGTAAGCTACAGGGAAGCACTTTTTTTTCCCCTCCCCAGAGGCATGCATAGAGAAGGTATGGTTGTTATCCCCTGTTTACCTGGCAGGGAAAGAAGTGTTTTATATTATGGTAATAACCAGCGGTGCTGAAATGCACAGCAATTCCATGTCATTCCAGTTGTAGCAATCGCCTCATTCCAGCTGCTACTATCTCAGATATGGTGTTAGTTGTTCCTAGAACTGGGTCTAAGCCTGTGATGGTATGTGAATGGAAATGTAACGGTGACAGAATAAAAGTCCAAAACAGAGTGTGCTGCATGCCAATAAATCAACCCGCCCCTCTGCAGTTTTAATGTATAATAAAACTAGGACGTTATTCATGCTATAAACTTGCAAGAAATGGAAAAACAGGAGAGTAGAGATACAGCAGAAGTCAGTTGTGGATGCAAAACTTAGCATATGCTTTACAGAGTGGAGGAGAAGAGACTAATGACTGATCATGTATTTGTGTATCACAGTACGCACAGATGGTACAGAAAGACTTGACAATGAAATCAGGGGGAGAGAATACAGCCAAAGCAGCAACATCGGGGACAGCTACAGCGTCTACAGTAGTATGTCTGATGTACTATTACTGCCCCGTAATGAAGGCCACGACCTACTGTAGAGAGAAAGCCTCCATCGCCTTGACTCTGACCAATCTGTGGGTGGACAGCTTGTGTAACTGTCCCAGGTCATACAGTCATAAAGAAAACAGACCGTACAGCTGACACCCTCTCTGGAGGGGATCTATGCCTGTTAAAGAGCAGGGGATTAGAAGCTTCATCACTCCAGTCGGTTTCAAATTGTTCTGTCCTGATATTATTATTTTCTCCCTGTTTTGTGCATGAAATATGAGCCAGCAGAAAAGTATAATCACAGCAAATTGTTGTATTTGATGAGTGTTTTTTTCTGTGTGATAGGCCATAAATCAACATGTGGAACAGCTGAATTCAGTACTAAAATGTTTTTGTTGTTGTGCTACCGACTTTGAGCTGTCAATTCCAACACAACATGTCAACAAAGTGAGATCTCACATCGGAGATTTTTGCCTTCTCCGTGCAAAAGGTTACGACTCCCTCTGGGAAACTAAACACGCACCCATTTCAACAGACTCACATTCATTCACACAGTGCCCTCCTTAGAATGTAGTCCAACGCGACGGGGTCATACTTTGAAAAGAGGTGGCGGCTGTGTCACTGACCCTGACCCCGCGGAGCGTAAACCAGGCCGCTCGTTGTGGGCCGGGCGTGACGCTAGGAGCTGACAAACACCCGCTGTCTGATTCAGCCCTGCGTGCGTCCGTATATCACTGAGACACCACAGAGGTAGAGGTCTGCTGTACTTTACTCAACCTCTATTGTTTTCCAAAGACAACCACCTGGTGGCAAGCCGGGGAAAAAACTAATCCATCCTCATTCTGTCCACAAACAGGCTGTCTAGGAATAAAAATAACAGCCGATACTGTCCAAAGGGCTGGAGTTGCCATGCTATACTCATGAGTCTGCCTTCTAAAGCACTTCGCCGTTAACTTTTTTCTCTCTCTTTTCTTTTGGGCAGACCCCCCGTAGTTGGACTCAACGGGGAAGGGCTGTCAGTTCAAAACAATGTGACTCAGGAGTGAACGCTTGGCTGAACTGGCCTGGGGTTAGAGGGCTTTGTTTGTGTGTGTCAATGTGTGTGACGGGAATATAAAGCCTGCATAGGAAGTATTTAACTTGTCTGGTCTGAAGGCTACGATGAACTACCGATGGAGAAAAGTGCAGGGTGCAACTATTCGCAGCTCCTCAACCCCAGGACAGACACAAAGACTTTTTCCTCTAATTTCTCTTTTGGCATCAGACGTAACAGTGCACACGGGAGTGCTCTATTAAAAGCAGTTAAACACACAGATGGTCATACATCACAGCGAGATGGATTCAGAGACACCGTTCCCAGCCAGCAAGTCACACAGCAGTCACAAGCACGCGAGATGTGATGAATTAGCAACTTAATGTGGAAAACTTACCATGTCCGGAGATCCACAGGAGCAGAAGGACCCAAGGGATCATGACTGTGGAGTGGAGAGGGCAAAACCTACAAAAAACAGTGGGCGAGTGTGAAATTGGAGTTGGCAGGAACAAACACATGCACGAGATGAGACAGTGCTCCTCTGTGCTGCTGGGAGGGGGACGGATGCTACAGTCCCTCAGTGGTGTCTCCTTTTACCAGTGGAAGGCTGTTAGTCTGTCTTCAGTCCTTCTCTTCTTCTTCTGCTGATTCTTCCTCTTCTCTGTGCGCCTCTTTCCCGTCTGTGTCACTCTTCAGAGTTGTCGGTGGTCAGCTCTGCCTCGCACGTGAGCTTGTAGACTTTCTGTGTCTTCGCTGCCGACTCTGAGCATACACACGCTCACTCTTTCTCTCTCGCTCGCACGGCTTCTCGTTGCCCATCCATTCTCAGTCTCTTCAGCCCTCACTTGGCCCCCCCTCCTTCTCTCTCATGCTCTCTCTCTCTCTCTCTCTCCCTTGCTCCACCACTCACATAGCAGACACAGTCAGGGGATAGAGCTCCACAACTAGACTCCTCCCTCCCTCCATCCTCTCTCTCCCTCTCTCTCTCTCTCTCTCTTCCTCTCAGCCTGGCTGTCTGGGTGGCTGTGGCTGAGTGTGAGGCTGGGAGACTCGGGTCCTCACTCTGGGAACGAGGGCTGCCATGGGAGAAACAGAGAGAGTGCAGTTCCAATTAGAATGAGAATAGGAGCGACTTGGCCTCTATAGCTAGAAATAACACAGACATCCACAAAACAAAAAGTGTAGTTTCACCCCTCCTCCCAGTTGAGACCCCCTGCCTTTTTTGGATTCTGTGGACGGCATCACATTTTTGGAAGCCGTGAGCCGGCTTCCCTGAGAATGGATAAAGACCACATTAGCATTCAGGACCAAAGCTGTAGTATTCATTAGTATCCAATTCTTTTTATCAGGGGTGAATTAGATTCACAGTCAGTCACTCAAGGAGCCATGATGCAAGACGTCATAAAGTGCTCAAGTGCATTGCATGCTTACTAACAAGTTCTCCTGGTTATGCCTGTTAAATATTTAAAAAGGGGCATATGTTCCAGGCCAGTCCAAGTATAAAAGATTGCCCTACATGTCTTGTACTATAAAAACACCATGCACCATGCTCTACTGTATATCATGGAAACTGAAGGGTTTAAAGGGTAGAAATTTACTATTTAATTTAATACTTTATGCGCAACAATTAATACTTTGCACCTCAAATTAAAACTTGCGTTGAATTTGCTCCCTCAAATAATTATAAATATATACTTTATCTTTTATTTTCCCCACAGCAGAATAGAATGAAATTATTGTAGCATTAGTAAATTAAGTATCAGGTTGTCATGGCTACAGGTGGAGCTCCCTAATTGTTTGTGTCATTGCCTAACTATGTGTGAATTTTATATGAGTGGTAATCTACTTACAACAACGTTGCAGTTTCATAAGGAACTTTCGAGAATGCTGACTTTTTTGGTTACTATTTTTATACTATTATCATTGTTGTTATTATTATTATTATTATTATTATTATTAGGGCCCGAGCACCGACAACGTCGGGCCGAGAGGACCCTATTGAAACTGAAGGAATTATTTATTTGTTGTGCCTACAGCCTCACAGACCCACTAGACTCTAGTTCGGTTGTTGTTAGGGCTGTGTATTGGCAAGAATCTGGCGATACGATACGTATCATGATACAGGGGTTACAATTCAATATATTGCGATATATTGCGATACTGTAAGAAAGGCCATATATTGTGATTTTTTTTTTAATCTAATTTGAGGAAAACTGTCACATTTGCATAAAATCTAAAAAGTAAAAAGTGTAAAAAGTTAACAGTTAAAAAAAAAAAGTTACTTTTTTATGCAATCAGAACAGTGGGATCTGCATTTGCATTCATGACTGTCCCTGTACTACTTTGAGAGGGAACATTATACACTGAGAGGGGACATAAAGGAAATTAAATATTGTCTGAGTTAATCTTTGCATGTAAACTATTAATTAAAAATCTATAGTGATTTTTGAGAATAGATACAATATATAATATCTTGATACTCAATATTTTTTATATTTTCTTACACCCTAGTTGTTATTATAACCATTGCTATTATTATTATTGATTGCAATGCTATTTCCATTTCTTGTTTTAAACACAGGCAAATCATATATAGGTCATACCTGAATTTATTTTGCTCATAATATGGAAGAGATAAAGCCTCTTAGATTAGTGGCAAATATCTTGGAGAGCAAACAGCACAGTTCCCCTTTAACTTTCTCCTCTTTCTAGACATCCTTGGACCTCGGTGACTTCATATCCAGAAGTTACAAAAAATAAATAATACTTATCTCTTTCTTATAAATAATGATTGACATTCAAATCTGGACTAGAGGGACATACCCTCTATTAATAAAAGATGTACATTAACGGCTCAGATCAGAGGTCTGATAATGACACAGTAAGCACTGCATGGGGGCCTCGTCTACGTCATATCAATTTAATCCATCCCTTTGACTTCCTAATCTAATCAAAGGGCCAGAGGATGGCAGGTGGTCTTTTCATCAGTGCAACTAACAGCTACACACAAAAACAACCCCACTGCGGCCGAACCAGAGGATAACAGATTTGCATTCTGCCTAAGAACATGATGAGTAGGGGCAAAGAATAACAATGGAGCTTATGTGCTTGAAGGTTGAGCAATGAGGGTAAACGAGGTAAACAGGCAAACAAATTTGTATATCCACAACCCACAACCCTCTACTTGGTACAATAAACCCTTAACCTGGATTACATTTTGGCTTTAATATCTGAAATATTTGGACACATCGAGGACGATGAGCTGAACTGAAGTCATCTTGTTTGTCTTGTCATCAATACTAAATGCGATTAAAATCCTACAATAAAGTGGTTAAATCTGATCTGGACTAATGTTGAGGTGTAATACAGAGAAAGAGTTCACTCAAAATGTCTCCACTTTGCTAGCTGATGCCTGCTTCTCATTCTAATTCCATTTACACATACTGTAACAGATACCTGTAACAACACCGGCGTTTACAGCCTGAAGTGTAAGTGCCAAATTCCTCAGCCAGTCTGAGAAACTGAACACAGGAAAAAAAGACAAAAAGAACCCCGACAAGAACGACATGTTTTGTGTTATAATGTCCTTACACAGGCAGAGGGGAAACATTAGGAGATGTGAAGTCTAGAAAAGGGCTCATACACTGTTAAACCCGCAGTGCACCCACAGGGGGCATAATCTTAAATGACTCGGGAGACAGGGAACTCTTCTTCTCAGGGTTTAAGAGCCTCTTTATACCAGCTATGACCATAATCCACAGTCAAAAAGACATGCTCAGAAGAAAGTGAAAGTGAGCTTAAACAAGATAAGGATATAACTTTAATCGGTCAGTGCTGCCTGTAAATCACCCATTCTCTCAACTGCAGGTCATCCCTACAAGATGTTCTAGATTCTTCTGTCCTGAACTGATAATGTATTTAACAGTTTATGTGTGCTTCATCTGTATTCATAAGAAAAGCTGCTATTGTAAGGATGCTCTCCCCTCATTTCGATAACTGTGCAATTGATAGTATTTTACTAATGGGTATTTCTTATCTTGGAGCTTCCATCAACTGGAATTCAATTACCATCTGTGTTAAAAACTAGCAAAGTACATTGATATGGTGTCTGCTTGGGTATTCCACTGTGATCATCGATGTTGATCACATTCGGTAGATACAAAATACTGTAACTTCCTTCCCACATACACTTTTCCCTTGGCATAAATGGCAAAACTTAATGCACGACTGACATTTATTGGCAAACTGCCTGAATGCATCTTAAATGGATTTGAGAAATGTTTCGCTAACAGACTTCAAATTAAATAATCAAAAAGGCATTAGACCCAACGTAAAAATGTTTAAAAGAGTACATTAGCATTGCAGTCCTATCACATTGTCTGACTCAAGAATTTTTTTAGTAGTAGTATCAAAATGCAGCAGACAGAGACAACATCTTTTTTATTCCACACATTCTTCTTCCTTGTCAAAGCCTGGCACCTTCATTACCCACAATGCAACTCGACCGCAGACAGTTTGGTGGGAGATTCGGGTGTGTTATGCTAATGCGGCTAATATAGCCTTAAGCCCCTAACCTCAAGCAGAGATGAAAAGTGGGCTACAGGGGTCTGGTAAGCTCACTTCTTTCTAACTCCACAACCCCAGATTTTTTTTTCATTTTCAAACTTGTAGTTTTCTGTCACAACCAACGCTGACTCAAGAGACATCACTTGAGGCAATTAATCAGATTTCGTGCAGCTCCCTTTTGGAGCCTCAAAACACTTTATGGAACTTTTTTTTCACAAAAGCATTAGTACCCCCAAAGACCAGATTTTGGTCAGTAAAATCAGTGGTGTTACCCTTTAACCCTCATCCCACCAACTGGGGCCCCCGCAGAACCCAGAGGTATACTTTTAGTCATATCTCACATGTGCTTTATTCTATCATTCCAATTTTTCATCACATGACAATCAATTTGTTCCTAATGACTTCATATATTTGTTTCTGTTTCTGTTTAAAGCAAGCCCCAAGGGAGTGCTCCGGTCGTCGATCCCAACTTTCGTACTGGCCAAACGGCGGTACTGCAACTTCCAAGTCAGTCATGTGATGCATTGGGCCAAAAAAGACTTTTTCCCATAGACTTACATTGGGGAAAAGACGTCTGTAACTCAGCGGATAACTTTTTTTGAGGTGAATCAACTTCCCAGTATGAACACCTAAATAGCCCGTATTTAAAAAATTAAGTTTTTAAAGTTGTAAAATGAACTAATAGCCGAATCCAGAGTTATTTCCCTTTCTCCATTCATGTGAATGGGACCCAGACTGAGTCTGGAGTGCAAGCCGTGACGACGGCGGGACGTTGGATCCTCGTGACCGAGTCATGGGACTGAGCGGACACTACTGCGCATGTTCCATGTGCCCAAGGTCCGGGTACTTTTCCAGACGGAAGTCGAGCCATTTAGGCTTCATGCGTCACTGAGCAACTTTCATAGGAATGAACGGGGCCCCGCCTCCAACTCTGTATCGTGTTCTCTTAATACATCCATGGTTTAAATTAGTGGTTTTTTTTTATATTATTTTAAACACCAAGGTATTGGGGTCCTTGGGGACCCCAGTCAAAAGCACCCAATTGCAACGTATGCAGTTTTAATAGATAACATGTTTGCCCAAGCCTGTCTCACTCCCAACTAGTCAAATACCGCCGATTGTACAGCGCCACTCAGCATCGGATACCGACACACGGAGGCACCCTTTAGCGACAGTATGTGACGAACTGGGCTTTCAACTAACTCTAACTCTGTCAGTCATTTTGAAAGAGACAGACATCATCTTCAGATGACAGTAATAGCATAACTAATAATGTTTTTAGAAGAATAAGTTAAGTTTTTGTTATCATGGTTGTTTCTTACAGTAGTTTATTCTTGGGGTTAAGGGTTAAAGCTGCAGTATGCAAGATCGGCGCAAATATGATTTAAAAAAGTTATTTTTAGAAAACGGCCGCTATATCGTGACAGTAGTACATGAAACAGGTAACCTGAAAAAAATCATGTTCCTCTGTCCCCTACTATGTCCTCCGGTGCTCCTAACGGCATCTGAAGGATTTCACTTACCGGAGGAAAACAAGGTCCGCTGTCCAGCTGCCGTCTATGAGAGTCGCCTGTCAATCACTCGCGAACTCCGACCAAACGGTCAAACTAGGCAGCGCTGATCAAATATGAATCAATATTCTCCTACTGTAATGCCTATTTCTCGCTTCAAATGTTTTCAGAATCATCTTATAGTGTACTGTTTAGCTGTAAAATGAGAAAGTTTGTGACTCCGCCGCCATTATAAAATTTGTTGAAGGAAGCCAAGTTCTGGTCACATGACCGGAGCACAGCCAATAGGAACGTTCTCTCTCTCTGAAATGACCTGTGATTGATCAAAATCTGCCGTCACGGGCTAGATTTTTCTAAAGCCTGAAAACAGAGCCATGAGGAGGAGCAGAAAGAAGAAGTCTTTTCTCTCAGAACAATTTAATTACAATATGCTGAAAGGTTATTATGGAATTTTTGCCAAATTATGCCAAAAAATTGTTGCCTACTGCCGCATTAAGGTTTAATGACCACTCTGTTAACCTGTAAACTTACAACTAAAAATCAAGAGAACTGAAAAGCCAAACATTGAATAAG
Organism: Sebastolobus alascanus; assembly: GCA_916701645.2. Classification (NCBI taxonomy): domain Eukaryota; kingdom Metazoa; phylum Chordata; class Actinopteri; order Perciformes; family Sebastidae; genus Sebastolobus; species Sebastolobus alascanus. Next base: position 4,840,561 of record CAKAOJ020000068.1, read on the forward strand.
TAACAAAGAAAAAAAATTGTACGGGGCTGCCTCACTGCTGCTGCTTGCTTTGCACAGATAAAGTCCTATACAGATACCCATCTTGTATAACTTTGGTTTTTACAGGGTTCAACATGGCAAAAAGCCACAATTCTATTAACATGCATTTGACGCCTACAAGCCAGGCCTTATCATTTAATGCAACTTTGCAACAAAGAAATACATGTCTATTTAAACACTACTACTTACTGTATGCCAGAATGCTGTAACACAGGGATAAGAGATTGATTTTCATGTTAGTCCGACTTTGAAAACACAGGATTATGCAGGGCAGCCAGCAGTTTCTCTTCAAGTGAGAAATGGCAATAAATCTCATTTATTCAGTACTACCTCAAGCCTGCATGTCAAAGCTCAAGGAGCACGTCTTGCACTGCACAGCAAAACAGCGGCTCCTAACTAATTTAATTAATTAGGTTGGGTTACAAAGTGACCTTTGAAACTTTAAGGCTTAAAAATGACCAAGAACAGATTGATCAATCCAAAACTAAGGGTGCAGGAAAAAAACTGCAATTTGGAGGATATGAGTAATCCTTCATGGCACTGAATGTTTATGGAAAATATAATGCTTGACATGGAGAAAAATAAACAAACTATAAATATATTGTAACTTTTGTAACAATATGGGTGGGGAAAAAAAGGCAGTTTTGAAGTGTCGAGGCTGTACTGCTTGCCTTTTTTGTTCCATAACACCCATGAAATATCTTGCCTCCTCCCCATTCCTTCACCAGATGAAATGCAAAGTCTCATCCTCGCACTCAAAAAGTGACACATTAAGATGATGGACAGGCACTCTGTTTTTGAGCTAAATAGAAAGTGACACATCTGTTTATTTCTCTTGGGCCTGCATATCCGCTGTTGAGACACCGAAAGGTCTGAAACACTGCTATCCGAGGACGTGTGTGCGTCCCAGTGTGCAGGTGTGTGTTAAGTGTGTGTTACCATCAATTTGTATTTTGGAATTAGCAAATCAGCCAGTTGTCTTTCAAGGAAGGACATCCACTCAATCTTTGTCAGTCAGATGATTCCCCAGAGATGCTGCATCTCTAGCCCTGATGCCTCAGATTCTCATTCTAATCAAGTCTGCGAAGTGGCAGAGCAGAGGATCTAAATGAATGGAATTAAACAGTATGGAATGGTGTTGGAAGGAGGCTGGAAGAGTAACAACATCTCATTTTCATCCAGAGCGTTTAAATTAGTATTCTATGGAAAACAATGTGAATGTATTTGCTGTTATTTTGTAACCATAATCAAATTATTATTCTATTTTATAGATTAACATTTATATTTCTAATTAGCACTTCTTTCTTCATTGGATCTGACCCTGACTTTTGACATAGTAATGACTGCTGCCAATGCTCCCATTCATAGTGAAATAAAAAGATAAAGTAATCACAATATTTGTACAATCTTCATTTATATCATTGCAAGACCATGACCCCCTTTATCTGAATGCTTTGGCTTCACTGATGTCTTCCTACGTGCAAGATCGCCTGCTCTCCTTGGGACGGCCCTCTGCTGACTTTGCCGATATAAACTTTAGACATAATTATTCTTTGAAATGGAGTAAAATTCAAGCTGCACAGCAAGACCTAAAAGAGTAGATCTGCAGGGTTCAACAAGAAGAGTGAGAGCACTAACTAACGAAGCTGAGGCTATACAGACTTCCCCAACCATTCATCAAATTAATGTGGCTGCTGAATAAAAAAATTATGTATACAAATTGCTATTTCATATCTATTAATCAGCCTCCTACTTTCTAAATACTACCATGCACTAAAACATTTCTTGTCTCTTCTTTCTATGCATTTTGTTCTTTCTATGAGTAATTTGTTTGGCAATAAGGTTCTATTTGATTCTGCCTGTTGCAGGTTTGTATTGTTTGTTGTAGGGATGCACCGATACCTGATCGGATATCGGACCGATAATGACTCAAATAGCTCGATCGGATATCTGTGACAATAGGGCTGATCTATTCCATTCAGTTCTATGTTTATATACTACATACATTAAGTATATGAATTTCAATTCCTGTTTAAGTTTTGACTAAAATTAAAAAGGTTTACACTTGAACGGTAATTCCTGTTAATTTTGAAGACTGTTAACCAAGTTGCTGGTGTACGATTATTATTTTAATAATAAATAATAATTAAGTTAATTTATATCTAAGTATTCATTTGTTACATTTTGTTTTACAAAGTTAGGAATGCAATGTTTAAGTCCACACTTAAAAGAGTGATCCCAGTCACTTCCACACAGTGAGGCACACAGCTTATTAATTTAACACTGGTATCGGATCGATACTCGGTATCGGCCGATACCCAAAGCCCAGGTATCGCTATCGGTATCGAGACTGAAAAAGTAAAATCGGTGCATCCCTAGTTTGTTGATTATTACAGCAACTAACACCATTGTGGGCATGATTAAACTCAAAATAATGTCCAACTAATGAAATGTAGATATCATTCCACCCAACATATTATATAATGGAATATTTTAGACAACATGTTGAGTACATTTTGATCACAAGCTGGGAGCGAGTATGCTAAGAATCCTATTATGTCACAGTTGGCAAGCCTGTTCACATCAAAGTCAATGCAGCATTTCTTTGCAAATATGTCCTTTTGTTCATGTAAACTGAGCAAATTTTGATTCCATTGCAGTATGCAGCCTACTGGAGCCTGGAGCTCTTCTCTGACTCAGTCAAGTTCACTGTTACAGGCTGGCCCGGTCATTTGACTCTTTCCCATTTGAATTTCGTCTTCATTGCACCGTGGAATTGAGGTTTTTACATGGTATGCAAAATAGTGGCAAAGATTTGTTTGCCCTGCTCATCTGGAGATAGGTAGAGAGCAATGGTCAGCAGTATGCACCTCAAGAAAGCTTGCCAGGGGTCAGAGGGCTTTGCATAAGTCAAGCTGGATTCTCTTCTTGAAATGGAAATGGGTACATGTTGTTTTACATTTGACACATCGACCATCGACATCTTCATTGCATGCATTACCCCTGCTGCTTCTCTTCCCTGACATGGTGCACGGTAAATAAAAGCAATGTGTTGAACTATGGATTTGCCCTCAGGCTTGAAGATGACTCTCCGTATGTCAATGGAAGAGAAGTGAATACATCAGCTAAAGGGAAAATGTCAGCCAAAGAACGAAATGTATACATGTTATTCCAATCACATTTTCCAGACCAGTGTGTGAACCGAGGTTGTTGAGATGCCTGGAATGACAACTGGAGCGCATACCAGTCCTAACTCAGGGATTAAAAGGTCCAATATTCGAAAGCATTATTTTAGGAAATCTGATCACAATCAGGAAAAATGGACTTGAAAAAAAGAAAATACAATGTACTAAACTTAAACCTTAAACTTAAACTTAAACAATAACTTAAACCTTTTCTTTTTAATTAGAATTGTTCTTAAAATATCTATTTAAAATGTCTGTTTCTTCAACAGTTAAACACGGTAATGCTTGTTTTCTCGCACTCTAACTTACAAAAATAAGTGATTTTCCTTCTTTTTTAATTGCAGACAGACATTTAAAGTGCTTTGGGGTAAATCTCCAAGGGAGGCATCCCCGTGGAGGATACGTTGCGCTGAATTGGGAAAGCATAAACACGGGGATGGACCGTTTCTTCAAAAAAGAAGTAAAATGCTGATGTTATGCAGAAAAAAATCATGACAAAATATGCTGATTCAGCCCATTACCACCCTACACTAATAATATGCGGTTAACCTGTAAGTGTTTTGCCAGTGGTCTTAACTGAAAATGCAGAATGAGCCACTAAGTCTGAGCATCTCAGATGCCCAAAGCCAAGTCTTCATCATACAGAAATTACTCTTGAGAAAATGTGAAACCCTTAAGAAAATGATATGCAGAGAACATTGCTTTAAATTGCTGTATTCAACAAGCCATCTGAAAGTCTGTGGTGGTAATTGCTACTGTGTTGTTTTCTTGAATGGACTGTTAAACACATTTTATTATACTTGGATTTTCATTCTTAACATAAGAACATTTTGGAATTTTTAAATTAAGATAAAAATCATATTGGACAAAATAAGACACCTTACACACATAACACATTGTCGTCCACGTCAACTCATTTATTCTTTATAGATATAACACTATGCACAGCTTTTAGGTTGCAAGATTAATTAAATTATTTAGTGTTTTTGATGCAAAATCTTAATCTTGTGTGCACCAAATCAATTCAATACAACAACACACTGATAAATAGCAATGATTTGTTCCTGAACCACACACCAGCTGGCATTCTGGGGGGTCTCTGTGCTCAACAGTTATTGATGGGGGTGTCAACAGCTCTTTGCGTTGTCAATTAACACCATTCACACAAGATCATTTTAGACGTGTACACCTCCATCTGATCCAATGCCAAATTCACACAACAATTACTCATGGGCCCACATATACAGCAATACACACCATACGTATACCAACACATGCTGTCACTTGTCTTAATTGATGATGTTATGTACGAGATAATTCAAGTCTAAACACAAAATTCTTAAGCAGCTGTACAGGTGTGTGCAAAACATGCACACGTTAATTTAACACTATAGTGCACAGACATTCAAATACAACAATGACAATAACCACTGAGCAACTGGAAACCGTATAAAGCCTCATGCCATAAAGATATTTCCTTACGTTTGCACAGATAATGTATAATATAATCACAGTTCTCAGCGGTCTGTGGTTCATCATAAGACTAGCATTGATAAGCCACTATCTCTTCAGGGCATGTTAGTGTTAGCTTAGTAGTGTTAGTTATTTGTTTTAATGACAAACTACTAAACGACTAATGTTGAGGATGCACCTGCACACATGCAAGAATAAACAGGTTTTGATCAAAGTAAACTAGCTTGAAAATGTGGATTTCTCAAAGCCAATATAATGCTTAATCCAGGTTTCTGAAACCAGTATACAGTATGATATTAACCTGCACCAACATAACTCCAAAAGCCTCGGGCGATGGAAACTATGTTGCAACCCATAATTTCTAAATTTAAAACAAATCTCCATATTTCCACAGAGTTCTTCTAGGGTGTTGTCACCAGTAGAAGCTAAAGTCAGCATGCTTCTCATTTAAAGTTGTATGTGTTTAATACATGTTTAAACTGAAAATGTCAATAGCAAGACAAGGGGCGATTGATGTTAGAGAATCCAATTCTAAGCTAAAGTTTGCTATGTTGCATCAACAACTAACACTTGACCACGATGGGCTCACACCAGCCACCTTGCCAAATCGGACTAGGGACGTATAGTGGGGAAGGTGCCATTCCCCACTGGTGCCCTTGCTCGGACAACACCCATCTTTGAACTTGGCCTTCATTTTGATCTCAATTAAACACCTGTTAAGTTTTGTGACATCAAATCAGGCCAGGGGCATAAAGTGGGGGCATAAAGTGGGGAGGCCAATGGCCCCTTCGCCCCCTTTGCTCGGACCATGACCATCTTTGAACTGCACTTTCATTTTGATGTCAACTATACACCTGTAAAGTTTTGTGACTGCATCTTACACGGCTGTGACACTATTGTGGTGAGAAAAATATGTCCACAGACAGACATACAAAAATACATTAACACCTGACAAAGTACTCAAAACCGCCTTCCCGATACACAAGGTGTCTCCAGGACCACATTTTGCCATGATGACTCACACACAAGGTGAAAACAATACCAGCGTCGCTGTCGCAGCTGGTAAATATTAGCTTGTTTACCTATCCAACAAGTAGGTCCTCAGGGAAACTCTCACTCCACATTCTCAAATGCCGCACCTGTATTCACTCAGGTTCTGAGTGGACTACAACCTAGAAACTAATCAAGCGGGTCAAGAATAAGTGTGCTAGAGGGAAAGAGTTGCAAAGGTGGCAGCCTCATTAAGAGGACAGGACTCCTGATAGACTATACAGTGCAGTCACCAGGCAACGTATTCTCATACAGCGGTTCGTATGATGTCTTACAAAAAAGTTGTTCCTCCTTTTTCGCTCTTTTTCCTACGAATGTCCAGCAACACGTGTCTTTTCAAAATAAGCCTCACATGGAACAACTTCCTTTAGGTTTAGGTAATAAAACTACTTAGTTTGGCTTAAAATTACTCCGAAAGTGCGGTGACTTAAGTACGTAATTTACGTGAACAAATTAATCAACGTTGACTTCTGGTCCGGTATTTTCTGACCCACCCATCCACCCCGACCTCCTCCCTACACGGCGTTCCTGGTTCACGATTACGTGAATTACACACCAATTGATTCTGTGGATATACACAAATTACAGTGTATTACTTTTTGTAGGTATGAACGGTGTATGAGACCAGCCTGCACCAGGCCCAGCTGTTGATGGTCAGGAAATACAGTAACTTCAACGTGTAAGCTAAATGCTCCTTAAATATAAAGGTCTTGATTTAATTTCCTACATGTTAAATATACAAGATACTTGGGCGCCCCGCTAGCTCTGCTGGTGTGCGGGCGCCCATAAGGGCTGAGTCCCGCGGTAGGCCCGGGTTCGAATCCGACCTGTGGCCATTTCCGCATGTCGCCCCCTCTCTCTCCCCATTTCTACACTATCCACTGTCCCATAAATAAAGGCATAAAAAGCTCCAAAAAATAATCTTTAAAAAAATAAAAAAAAAAAATATACAAGATACAATGTGTATACAAGGCTTCAAGGAAGCTTAAATGTAGCTGCTAGCTGTTTCCCAATGCAGTCTTTGAGCTGAAGCTGGGTTAAACCCGTCCCAGAGCTATTTCTACATGGAGATCAATCCCGTAGCGGGAGAAAACAGGCATCTGATGGTTTTTTTTTAGCCACTCATTAATCATTAAAAACGATAAAGGAAATGTCACTGATTTTTTCATATATTTCATTTTATTTATATTGTTAGACAGAATTCAGGGACAAATTGATAAAGTTAATTTAATTTTGTGAGAGGCTGTTGCATCATGATCCTCATGCAAGATTCACAATATTTTTTTCGATGCAATGTGATTTATGCATGCAATGCATTTATTTATTTATATTTTGTTCTAGCTAGAGAGATTGTCTGAATCTGGTCCAACAGCTTCTTGCCACAACAGATCAATAGGTCTGCAGACAAATTACTACAGGACACTATCCAAAAGATTATAGGAGACCATCCGGAAAGCTTGCGCTGCTTACGATAATTAAAACAAAAGATGTCACGGGTGGTAGGTACCGAGACAGGTGGGGTGTAACTTGACAGAAAAATAAACAATACACACTTTTATTTTTCTCGTATTGGCTAGTAGTAGTAGTGGTACACTCAATGTGCAGTCAAGTTTGCTTTTAAACTTAAATGCTCTCATTGTTTGGATTAAGTATTTGTTGATGCTGTGACTGTGTTAATCATATTTTCAGAGTGAAGGCATTCTCTCCAGTTTGAAGGATGCCAAAGGTTTCTTTGGCAGGTGTGGACAATCCTGTTAGAGATGGTGTTTGTGTTACACCTTAACCTCCTTTTCCAGTAAATCTATCTTTTGTTTGTACAGCTTCCCAGTATGAAGCTTTTCTGCCAAGGAGATTTAAATATATAAGCCCGAGGAAAGGGCAACCTGCTGCTATCTCTGACTCCATACACGGTTTATTTTGTTTCAAGAAATGAAATTAATTCAATATATGTATATTAATTTCTCTTGTTTTTACTGTAACAATCCTTCGCTGTGTATTTCTGTTGGGAAGAGCTATTTAACACACAGCACATATTTATCTTCCGATGGTATGCAAGCAGACATACATTAAAAAGTAAGTAAGAAGTAATTTTCCTCACAAGAAAATTGTCAATTGCAGCAGCAAACAGTATTCAGAGTGTATGAAACTGTACGCAGTAGCAGCACAGAACCCGGTGCACAAAAGCCCGACTACAGTACACAGAGCAGCCTGCAGCTGACTTTTGCAACCAGTTGCAATAAAGCATGCTAAAACACCAATATAATGCTTGAACGTTGTTATAAAATATGCACGAGTTGAGAAAAGGCAACAGTGAAATTGCTGGTCTTTAGCCAGGTACTAGGCAGCACTGAAGGGAAGGAGTTAGCACAGAGGAGAGGGAGGCAGTGGCCTAAATTGTTAATAGTATATTAATTTCTGCTTCTAAAATATAATTGGTTTCTTTGATGTCTGCAGGGTTATGTGTACAACAGTCATATAAGGAAAAAAAAACATGACTTTCATACAAGATACAAGATTTTCTGGCATTTCAGCTACTGGTAACAATTAACATAACAGAAAATTACTTGTCATAGGGAGGATAAAACATAACAATTCCATCAATACTTTGTAGTAAATACTGTAAAATAAAGCACCACGTAATTTATATTTTCATACATAACACATGTAAATGTAAACACATAAATGGGGATTAGGATTTATACTTCATATCATCGTCTGTATTACTACAGTAGCTTTAGCATTAAGTTTTATCAGTTACTTTTTCTTCATGCAAATCCTAAGGGCGTGAATGTGGCTATTTTTGTTGAATGAGAGCTTTATGTGGGTCAGACTGTGTTTTCCTTTGACAACCTCTGAACACTGCTGTTCTGCTGCAGTCTTGATTAATGGCCCAGAGAGTGTCACACTGACCTGAGATGGAAGGTGCTCATCGCTGTCAGAGATGGAACAAAACGGCAGAATCCATTGGCTTGTTTTTCTCTACTGCTTTGTCCGTCCCCTCGGTGATGTATGTGTGAATAAAAGAGGATGCAAGGCATTAATATCTTACACAGGATGAATGCACGATAAATATATGTAACCTATGATGAAATGCTCTTTATACCAGTGACTTGTTGGCGTCAGAGTGAGGTTTAATATTTTAACCCCTCCTTTTAAAAGGCAACAGCTACTTCATCGCATCAAAACGGTAGCCTTCACTGTGCTGTCGCCCTGGATGTATCATGGTTGCCACTGGCAACTACTGTTTTAGAGCAGCGAAGAAGAACTGATTGCAGGTAGTTTGTCATGTGACGGTAGCAAACAACAACAGTCCGGTGCTAGTGGAGACTGTAACGGTAGTCAGAGCGAGGAAAATGTCAGCCATTTGGCAATTTTTCACAGTGGGAAATCCAACAAGTAAAACAGCGATATGTACAGCATGTAAGGCTTCCGTTTCGAGGGGTGGCAGTATCCTACTGGGGTGTGTAGATATTGCAACCTGCAGGATAAAATTACCACACAGGCTGTCCACTGAGGATACAGCTAAGAGAATACAGAATTATTATTTATTCCTAGCTTCATTTATTTATGTTCTTTGTTACTGACAAACTGAATAATAAAAGAAAGTTCTATTGTATATGAAGGGCTTAACCTGAGCAAGGCCATACAACAAAGATGGTAATCACATCACATAGATACACGGTCAGTAGTAACAGCTGTTAAATAATAATAATAATAATAATAATAATAATAATAATAATAATAATAATAATAACTATTATTCAAAATCGAAATTGGTAAGGAAAAATGGTATCGGAACATCTCTAACAGCTACTGTTGCTACAGTATATGTTGGTCAAACCCAGTTTGAACTGCATTTTAAGCTGCAATAATTACAAGAAAAAAAATATACATATATATATATATATATATATAATAAATATGGATTTTATCCAGCATCTTTCTTCCTCTGTTAGTATGCATGGTTTGTTCCCCTCTGTTCTGCTTTACAGTATATTCTTTTTTTCTTCCTCTTCTTTTGTGGGTGCCAAATAATCAATGGCCATCTCTATATTTCAAGTGCTGATGACTTATTCAAATAGATGATTCCCCTCTCTGGGCACAGAAAGGGAAAAAGAAAGACACTTTAGCACTGAGTGACACTTCAATTAGCCTCTTGTCCTCCACTACTAATAATCAGATTGTGAGCCGTGTAAAGGACAAGGCAGGTCATTAAAATATCCTCAAAAACCCACAAGATTTACTGTAGGCTGTAGATTTTGCTTGTATTTGCTGACAGCCGTATAGTGCTGCACCCCCTCTCGGCCTCCCCAGATGAAATAAAAGCTATCTTGCTGTAATTGCAGAGGAAAACGGATTCACCAGTGTCTGCAACACTTTATGCGCCTTCTAATTTCGTTCAGCTCGTTCTTCAATTGCCAGGCCCCTCACAGGGGCCCTCATCTATTCCGTTCAGTGCTCTTCAGTGTGATGCCGCTGCGGACCCAGATAACCAAATCACGCAGGCGCGACGTTATGACAGTGTAATCAGACAACCACAAATTTGTTGAATTCAATTCGACACCGGAAATAGGAAAACCTCCACGATTAGCTTGTGGTCTCCATGCTGCAGCACCATTGTAGGAGCAAACTTTGTTTAAAGACGCATTGAACTATTGTATTAAACTAACATCGTTTGGATAGAACAAGCAGCTCATACAAGATAAAATGTTGCCATGTATTTACACTCCTGTGAGTAAGAGCACCATTCACAATCAGTTACAGTAATTGGTGCTTTAGAGTTCAGGCTTGTTTGGTGTAGCATATTATTATTATGCTGTGGTGCGATTCTGCTCAGGGCTGTTAACTCAAAGCTGTTTGGCCGAGCGTAGCTTTTACAGACATGTGATTTTATTTGGCCAAGATCAGTTTGAAGCAGGTCTAGGCTAAAAACTGTGAGTGACACTGGCAACAGTCAATGGGAATTTAAGTCCAGGGGTAGGATAAAAGGAATGAAACAGAAGAGGAGTCACCTTTAGCAACAATGCCCACTAATGCAGATAGCTTGCATAAGCAAGAATTCCTGCTCCACTTAAATCACTCTTAGGGGCTGCCACTGTACACACATTCACTTGAGCCCTATTCGCACTGGACTGTAGTATTACCTGGGGACCTCTAGTAGTAATTTATGATAATTGCGGAGGTCGTCTGTGATCTTAATCCCGTGCAATGTGAGAATATCAGTCCTATGTGAAAAGGCATCTCTGATTTAGGGTCGTTGATTTTTTGTTTTCTCCGTGCTATTTTTCTGCCTCTTTCCCAGTCGAGAATTATACAGGCTACGTTGGCAATTATAAATGAAAGCTTTGACAGCATTTTGTGTGCCAATTAAGGAGGCTCATCTCGCTACACAGCATGGAGACCCATTGGCAGAAATTTATTAGCAGCCATTGCTCTTGTCGTTCAGGAAGCGGATGTTACGCAGAGCCTTGACATCATCACTGGTTCTATAATACATCCATGGGATAATGTCAGTAAATTAGAGTAAAATACACACTTCGCTTATGAAACACAGATGTAGGGGGGTGATTTTGAAATCACACGAGGCCCCCTGGTAATACTAGTCCCGTGCAAATAGGGCTTTGGACCAATAAATATTAAAGCTTTTATAAATCAACATTAGTTTCTAGTTAAATAGATAATGTCATTTTAAAATATTCCTGTAGGGTAATGCGAATGTTACTGTAAATGATCCGTAACAATGAAGCTCTACATTACACTACAGTGAACTGCTCTGGAACAATAGGAGAGTTATTTTTGAGTGACAGAATCGGGTTGTGTGTGATCCCTCATCTTCATTTGTGATGCCCGTCTTTTGTCTTGGTGACTGGTGTGAACAGCAGACCAACCGTTTGGTCAGAGCTGCTAACGGCGGGCCACGTTCGACCGGCCTCCCATTCATTTCTTTAGCAAACCGCCGTCTACATATCAGCCCACAAGAACAGAAACCGTGTCGCTATTACCAGCATACCAACATCATTTCTCATAAGAAAGTTGTGATAGCTACATGTACTCTTTAGATCATTGTGCTTCCAAACATACATTAAAATTTGAACATGAAATCATATGTCAAATTGTGGTGAGTTTCTGAATAGCCAATACTTTCCTACAATTCCCTATAATCCAATAAATTCCTTAGAGAGTTGGCAACACCTGGGTCAAGCCCACAACACACAAACACTGACTCCTGACAGATGCTCCCATATGTATAATGGTCACCACATTTCAAGCGGGCCCTGCTTTGCTGTGGGCAATTCAACAATAACATCTGCTGTCAGAAATCCCAATAGTAGTGCCTTGCAGGACGGGCACAGCAATGAAATTCCTCTGAAAAATCATCTTTGTGTTAACAGAACTGATGGAATATTGCCATGAAAACCCTTTTTAAGTTACCCATCAAGACTTCTGAGACTTCTCAGAAGATGTAATGCTGTATATTGAGCTTTATTTTGTTATTTAAAAGTCTAGAATACCTTATATCTTCTGAAAAAAACATACTGAATCATTAACGATTAATCAGTATATCATTCTGATTTAATGAGTGCTTGTATCAAACTTCTGTTGTAAACAATTATAGGATGCAGTTTCTTTAAGTTTTTTTTTTCTCATGTGTCTAGAAGTCAGATGAGATTCCAGTTCAGTAAATCCTGATTTATTTGTATCAGTGCAAGTTGTCAACGAATCCCTAACATGATGCTTTACAGATTTATCTTAATTTATCAGGGGTCCTTTGTAAGTTTGAGACCTATCAATTCTCGCTCCCACACCTGATGTTAAGCAGCACAATAATAATTGAAAAAAGAGACTGATTTACATTTAAATCGAAAATCACTATCTTTCTAATAATGATGTGCTCTAATCCACCTTCAACTATCATCCGAGGAGGTTAAATTGTGAAATATTACATGCAGTAGTCAGAAGATCCCATTCTTTGAGCGTCTCCTGGGACCTCGACCCTGTTCTTGGAGGCTTCCTTCCCTCTTTGAAGATAGGGGAGGAGGAGGAATAGAATTGGGAGGTGTGGCAGGGAGTTCACACAATCTCTTTTAGGCTTGCCTTCATGTTGCAAGACACAGTGAATTTAATACCTTCTTTTATCTGTTGTGTGTGCAGCAGTGAAAGGGAGGAGTTTCAAATATCAAGTCTTTATACTCAGGTAGTATTCACTGTAGTGTCTTTACACGCCTGGCTGATTTAATTCCAAGTGGATGGATGTGGGTGCTAATTATAGAGAGGTCTTTTTTCAATTTGGATTGATTAGCACATTTAAGTGACCCTGACTCCTGCTATTTTGTTAATGTGTTTTTAACAACATCAAAACATGAAAAGAAAAGGGTTTTGATAGTAAGTCTCAATACTATTTATATGTTAAGCAAGGGAAAGTGGTCTTCAATTAAATGTACTTTAGAGATGGAAACTGATTGTCGACATGCTGTGTAATCAAGAAATTAAATCAAGTCTGTGTGACTTTGAAAGTAAAAAGGACATTCTGCACAAATGAGCAATAGAAACACTCATATTAAAGGTCAATGCACTTCAAGTGGATTTGCGGCTACAGTCTCACATGTTGACAACCAGCTGTCAATCATAGCTGATGTTAGCCAACTTCGCTGTTAGCTGCACTTGTGCTACTGTTACATTTTAGCATATCACAGGTAAACATTTCAAAGGTGTTAAAGAAATAGAAGAAGTAAACACACCTTCCTGGAGGACTCACTTCTTGTGTGTTTTTGGTCCATGCTCTCTGTTAGGTTGACTACTGATGATGTCATTTAAGCAACTGAGACAAGAGAATCTTGGGAAATGTAGGGAAACCCATTGTGCCATCATACTGTAATTACCACGTGTGGCCACAGTGGCCCTGTTCAGCAAAAGTTACACAGGCTCGCGTTCAGACTGAAAGGCACCTTAATGCTGTTGGCAGTGGAATGATGGAGAGCTGAACAGACACAAATTGTGATAAAAGTTTAGAAGCAAAAGATAAAGTGTTAAACACAGGCCGTGCGGTCACAGGAAGATGTTATACCCACACTGTTGTGAATGCATTTTAAATGTGAAATCACTCTACTCCACACCTCTTTATTACCTGGTAAAGAGGTGTGTTTGAAAAAGATGCACTGTTTCGACAGATATGGCCAGAGGCTCCACTTGATCTCAGAAAATTAACCCCCTGTTCTCGTCTTAGACTTTCTGTTATCACTTAGTTTGTCTTTAGCATGAAAGTAACTGTGCACCAGGGTGTTTCCGTGCCTCTTGCCAAGATCATGTTGGGATAGATTCAAGTCCTTTCCAGCAAACCTGAACTGGAAAAAATGGGTATTGAACATGAATTAATTAGGGCTGTTAATAGATTAAAATATTTAATCGAAAGTAATCACATGATTGTCCATAGTTAATCATGATTAATCACAAATTAATAGCACACTTTTTATCTGTTCAAAATGTACCTTAAATGGAGATTTGTCAAGTATTTAATACTCTCATTAACATGGGACTGGACAAATATGCTTGCTTTATGCAAATATATGTATATATTTATTATTGGAAATCAATTAACAACACAAAACAATGACAAATATTGTCCAGAAACCCTCACAGGTACTGCATTTAGCATAAAAAATATGCTCAAATCATATCATGGCAAACTCAACAGGCAACAACAGCTGTCAGTGTGTCAGTGTGCTGACTTGACTATGACTTGCCCCAAACTGCATGTGATTATCATAAAGTGGGCATGTCTGTAAAGGGGAGACTCGTGGGTACCCATAGGACCCATTTTCATTCATATATCTTGAGGTCAGAGGTCCCCTTTGAAAATGGCCATGCCAGGTTTTCCTTGCCAAAATTTAGCGTACGTTTGGAGCGTTATTTAACCTCCTTCACAAGCTAGTATGACATGGCTGGTACCAATGGATTCCTTAGGTTTCTTATTTTAATACGATGCCAGTATCTTCACTCTAGCTTTAAAACTGAGCTCGCTACAACCTAAAAATCCCAAGTTGTGTTAATGCGTTAAAGAAATTAGTGGCGTTAAAACGAATTTGCTTTAATATCGCGTTAACTTTGACAGTCCTAGAATTAAGTGTTGACCTTCAAATTCTTAAATGGAAAAAGTATTTTGATTCTGGTGACCCCAATGACCTCACGCAACACTGCCTGCATGACTATTTCGACATGTACTTACTGTAAAAGGAACTCTGGTGTTTCTTGTTTTATATCTTATAAATTAAATGACAGAGATTGAAGGAAAGCTTCTACCATATACAAGTACAAGGCCCTGGTGCATATGCATATATAGTAACTATTTTGTATTATTGATATGTTTTACTTCATCTGTCTCTGGGTAAATAGCACTATACCGTCTACCACAACATATTTTGCAGCAGTGGTGAACAAGTGTTGCATTATATATTGCATGCTTAATGTGGTCTTCAATCAATATTGGGTTGGCAATCTTCTTGCATGACAAGATATAGCAAACACTCAAACTGTGGCAAGTTTTTTTTTTTTCTTTGACCTCATTAATCTTGCAATTTACTAATATACAATAGCACCACCCACACGTATTAGCATTTCAATCAGTAGCGAAAACCGCACAGCCTTTAAAGGCATAGGCCACAACAGCTTGCCTCCAACAGAATTTGCTCAAATCAATACAAAGTTCAATAGTCTTGATCCAAGATCTGTGTGCCGCTGCTTCCTACATCCCCTCTGACTGTATACCATTATCTATCTTACTGCATAATTAATGAGTTTTGTATTCACACCCTGCACATAGCCTCCAACTCCAACTGCCTAAGATCGTCAAAAGCAACAACACACCGACAAGTCGTGTTAAGCATGATCAGTGAGCAGTGATTCAAATGATAGCTTCCGTTAAAAAGTTAGGTGTGACCCCCCAAGTTCAGACACAGATGTTGCTGTGGTGGAGAGTAGGAGGAAGACAATACGGTAAGAGGAACCTTCTTGATCTTCCAGGAGAAAAGCCAGTAGGTCTAAACTTTGATTACCCAGCATATCACATCATGCGTAACAACTTCTCTTCGCCCACTCAGGCACCAAGAGGATTACCAGATCCAAATAGAAACACACTGCAACGAGCAAAAGCAATTCTTCAAGTTATAGAATCGTCTCTTATTATCCTAACCGTTGACTTCGCAGGCTTTATTAGGCATACACACACACACAATAGAGGCTTGCAGTCTATAGTTGTATTTTCCAGTAATACTGTATTACACTGGGCAAAACAAAAAGTGTTTGTAAGGGATAATTTATATCATAGTTAATATGTTTTGCATAGCATATATGGAGATTTTATTGAATATTTCGAATCCAATGAGAGCCAATAGACAATAGACATTACAGGGTTTCAGGAGTATAAAATGCAGTTTTAGGACAGTAATGTGTTTTTCATTGTTTTGGCTCTCTTCCACCACCCTGGATTTCAAACGAAACAATGCCTATGGGGGCAAAGTGCTGACTTCCAGCAGGTGTTCACATCAATTCTCGGCGAACTGTGTAGGAGTCGCAGCCCTTTTTTTACCCTTGGGGAGTATGTTTATAAGGAGGGCAGCAATTTTTCTTCTTGGTTCATTGAATGTGGATGTAAACACCCTCAAATCAAACCAGAAAGGCAACAGAATTGCCTGTTCTGATCTGTGGCGTTCTGGATACTTCACTGGTGTTATAGAAACAACGTTGTTACTGTGATCAGCCATGTTTAGAGCTCTGTCCTCTGTATGCAACCCGGTATCACGCCAAAGCCTGTATTAGACCCACCTGTCTGACAGTGGATAGCTCATCAGTGTCACGTTTTGCCTCGCACATACGTGAGTACTACACGCCTGTATTAATGTGCAGTACCAACAGAAGGCAACAAAGCCACGGACTTTGGGTCAGGCAAGAAAACTACTTAGTTAGGTTTAGGGAAAACATCATGGTCACTGACTTAGGGGTAGGCAAGAAAAAACACTTAGTTAGGGGAAGGGAAAACGTCATGGTTGGGCTTAAAAAACGTACGTAAACTAAGTAAAACACGGAAACAACATAACGTCAATGCGGAAAACGGTTGTCAAGTGACGTTTTTTCGCAACCGTCAATACAAAACACGTGACAAACGTCATCAATGGAACTTTAAAAACAGAACACTGGTCTCATAAACCTGAAATAAGTGGTCTTTCTAACTTTTTATACTACGTCACCACCTCGGAGCTTTTTACGGAGTATGGAAAACACGTGACAAACATCATGTGACAACCGTCACCTCATAATACTGGACTTTCATGCAGGCGTGTAATATTCAAACCTCGACGAAGCAAAACGTGATACTGACATGCTTACTTCCGGTGGACAGGCGGGTCTCTTACACGCTTTGCCTTGAGTATGTCCATTGGACAGCTACATGGTTATGTTAAGGTAGATAGGAAAAGCCTTTGCTTGTGTTCAGTAAATGACGGAAGTAATAGCAAAAGCACATCTTCATTTAACCACTTTTTTTCTGCTCACAAACCATAACTAAATCTTTAAACTATGTAGTTTCTAGTTAAGTCTACAATTATTAGATGGATTGTCATAAAATTTGGTTCAGATATTCATGGTCCCCAGATGATGAATCCTACTGACTTGATCAGCTGACTTTTCATCTAGCATCACCATAGGGTTGACATTTTTGGCTTTTAGTCAAATGTCTTGACAACAGCTGGATTGATTGCCATGGAATTCGATAAGCCGACATATATTCATGTCCCCCCCAGGATGAACTGTAATAACTTTGGGGATTCCATAACTGCTCCACACAAGGCACTGTTGACATTTTCCTTAGACTACAAAATTTAAGACAATATAGGACTATTTAGAAGAAGTTAAAAGTCCTGCATTGCGTTAATAGAATAATTGCCAAAATGCCGTAGTTTATAATAAAAGACATGTTTATGAAATAGTATAATAGTACACTAGTATAGTGTAGCATATATATATCAAATTATGTTATATTTCTTCTTTCTGAAGTCTCTAACAAGTCATAATGAAATTTGACTAATTTGAACTGATTTTGTGAGTGTATTTAAACAGCGCAGATCAATTTGGCCACCAACATAATGGATTTATTTATTTAAAAACTTAATTGGATGGTAAATTCCAGTTTACTGTTGTTCACACAGTGTTAAATCACTCTATTTTCCGAGTTGCTCTCTTTTATAGTGCTTTGTTATATATTTATGAAATCTATTTTGTTTTCCCCCTAAATTAGCATCGAGCCACATAATTCCTAAATGCTCATCCACAGCTAGTTGTGTTGATTTGCTTCCATGTTTCATCATAGTCCATATCACTGTCACTGTAAACAAAGGAGACTAAAGGGGCACCAGGCTCAATGAACATGCACTCCTAACACTGCTTGTTCCACATAAATCAAAAGAAATCAATGCCAGATTGAGGATTGTGGCCTCTGTTGTGCAAATGAAGCCTGGCTCCTGAATAAGATAATAAATCCCTGCCACATTATTTCAGCTTTTGATAAATGGAGCAACATGAGAGCGGGGGGGCTGCAAGTGGGAGCAGGGGGCACACATCTGACTGTGAACACCTCTAATAAAACATGAGGAAGGCCTTTGATACACCAACGCAACAACAGCACTTGAGTTGCCATACATCGTGGATCAAACACTGACATTTCTCTGTCCAGAAATGTTTGTTATTCCGATACATTAACTTCAAAACTACATCATTGTTAAATTGCATTAAGTATTTACAGAGCAAACGCACAATCACGCCAGCTCGTAATTTGCCTCTTTTAGGTTTTGACAGAAGACACTGATCCGGTCATGTCTTTAATGTTGCTCAGCTATACATGGCCCAGATGGCCAGAGCTCCAGTCAGGAGTAGGCCACAGAGTGTGAGAGGTTTGCTATCAAACGCCAGGCAGGTTTTAGCCTCTGACAGATGTGGGATCAGTGTCAGAAGCGAGCTATGCCAAAGGGCTGGATTGGTGCAGAGTGAGGAAATGACTTGACTCTCCTGGCCTCAGTATGTCTTTGTACCCCGGCCCCCAGGGCAAGTGATGGCAGGAATACAGAAAGGAAAACTCTACTCTAGCACATGCCACCAACCAGCCCTGCATCCATGCCACCTAAAGGCTCTCTGCACCTCTTGATTGCTACCCGAGACCATTAGATCACCTTTAGTTCCATCCGCGCTGTTCCCCGGCATGCCCTCTCCTTCACCTTACACCACTGCTGCGAATGAATCAGAACCTTATTTCGTTTTCATTTGCAAGATTGAGACTACTTTCACAGATTTGAATTTCATATTAAACAAAACATTTCCACGGTAATATTGTGCATTAACAATTCAGAGTGATCACACATGTATGTGCCTGCACATTTATGTATAGAAGCAGTGCATGTGTTACAGTTGCTCTGATTATAACTTAAAATTTGAAAAGACATGACTATGTTTTTTTTGAATGCCGTGATGTGGTATGCATGAATCCATTAATTTCCCCCTCTTGTTGATCCTTGAATTGTGCAGATTGCCACGGTATGTGTGGATTTATTTGTGCACAAAATTGTGTGTGTATGTATTCATAAAATTCATTTAATTTGGAGTATGTAAATCACCAAACACTGCTACAAAAGTGGGTCGAATTCAATTACATGCCAGTTTAGCAATATTATGCCTTTTTGAGCCACATTAGCCTTTTATGCACTGTATATGTCTGCACTGTCCCTTTTGGTTATTTTCAAATTGCGACTGCTGTTCCTCTTTCATCTGTTAGCTAACTCGTGTTGCTTTTGAAACTCACCTACCAACATACTGGCTGTCAGACCTCTGTTACTGTGGATGAATCTAATGTAACCAGGCGGCAGCATCCGGGTCTGAAAAGTGAAGCCAATGCGAAAGCAAGTGCTTTAAACTTGTATTCTTTCTAATAGCCAGCAGGGGGCGACTCCTCTGGTTGCAAAAAGAAGTCTGATTATATAGAAGTCTATGAGAAAATGACCCTACTTCTCACATGATTTATTACCACTGTAAACATGAGTTTATGGTCTCAATCGCTAGTTTCAAGTCTTCTTCAATACAGCATGATGTTCATTTAGTAAATTATGGTCCCATTTAGAGTCAAATAGAGCATAAAGCAGGGTATATTTTGGGGCGTGGCTACCTTGTGATTGACAGGTCGCTACCACACCGTTGTCTGGTTTGGAAGTTGTCCGTGTTTTCATCTTACAACTCAACCCTTTCACAGTGTGTTTTCAGTTCATGAAAGTTAATATTAACCTGATGGTAGCCTAAAAATGTCTTATTTAGCGTCCGGTTGTACTTAGCGCCACCCCCTGGTGTCACTTCTGGATGCAAAAAAACAAGATGGCGACAGGAAAAAACCAAGATGGTAACGGCAAAAATACTGAACTCGAGGCTTCAAAACCGTAGTCCACAAACCAATGGGTGACGTCATGGTGACTGCGTCCACTTATTATATACAGTCAATGACTATAAATCACTTTATAGAAAAGTATTTCCCAGTTTTTACATTATTTTTCCTGCACTCTGTATACATTAGATGATATTTGTGAGTAAACTGAAGTTCTGCCTAAATGTGTAGTCTAATAAATAGTGCATCAACTACACCCAGCCCTCAGTAAGTCAGATCTAACACAGTCTGCAGGCTGAATTAGTATGCAGGGTTAACACTGCTGAGTTTTGTTGCTCACTCAAAGCCCCCACCACTGTTATCAGCAGTCACTCAATGGTGCCGCCACTGTCAAATTCCAAGAGCTGTGAAATCACTGGAAGTTCACAACAGAAGCAGCTGCCATGTTTATTTCATTGTATCCCTTCACTCCACCCATCCCTACCCATCTATTCAATACACAAATGTTTGCCTCAAAGGCATCACTGTTGAAAAGTCTCCTGTTTCTGCTGTCTCTCACTTTGATTTGGGCACTTAGCATTCAGCAGAAGGTTAGGCAAGTGGGGATTGTTGTACCTGGCACAAATATTGACAAGTGCTATTGTAGTTCTATAAGCGTCATGATTTGCATGCACATGGGAGGATATATTGCACACAGAGCACAAAGGCATGGATGCCAAAATGAATTCATTTCAGGGAGAGGGTGACAAGTGACTTAAAGTGTAGTGTTTCCAAGAGGTTAAGAGCAAGTTGAGTTTTTACTATGTAGATTATGACCTTATATTTCATTGTTTTGAAACTGGGTACTAGCATAAGATGTGGCATTTTGATTTATTTATGATTAGATGTTTTTTTCGTTTTTTTTTTTTTTAATTGTACCAACTTCAACTACTGTTTGAGTATCATCATTAGTGGTGCAAAGGTAAAGCTGGCACTTTTATATACTCTATGTGCCCACTTAGGGCTTAAAAGAAAGGCCTATACTGTACCATCGTCAAAGGCTTCTTGCTATGTCAACATCTTTTGAATTCCGAAGAGCTTTCCCCCATCATTTTCATTTGCTGTTCCCCCTCCCTCCTCTCATTCCTTGACATCCAGCCCCAAATCATCTTCTTCCACCACACAATCTGCCACCCTTATTCCCTTTGCCTGTCTCCTCCTTCCATTCAACTCCTAATGGGCCCAAATAGAGAGTGACAACTCTTCCTGTTCCTCTACAAAATTCATGATTAATGTTTCATTAATCATGGATTTTTTAAAACATTCTGCTCCCCGGGGCTTTCTTCTATACTGAAATAAATTAATAAATGAGCCAAGTGCACACAGCCACTGAGAGACTTTGCTTTTTCCATGCCATCCTTTCTTATCGCTCACATAATGGTCATTGTTTATGGCACCACTGCACTCAAAGGTGCTTTCAGGGGAAGACTATAAAGTGAGCCAGTGTTCCAACGAGTTTTATGTGTTGTCTAAATGTTGTATCTTGTCTTGTCAAGAACTAGGGGACTTTACACCTTTGAATACTTGTGTTTTATTAGAACTACTTAGAACAGATAGGAATATAATTATTTAGACTAATGTTGAACAAAGCATTATGGTATTGGCTCAGTGTATTGATGTTCGCAAAATAGAATGGTGAAAGGTTTCCTGAAATAACGGAGTAGAAGAAAACTCAAGGAGGCAGATAAATAAAGTAGATATTATGAAGAAAAACATTGCAGTTTTAAATGAAGGCTTTACAATATAGGTTCATAAGTAACATTGGCAAAAGAATGAAGAGGAGACAGAGCTGGTTTGAAGCTCATCCTCAGTCTGACTCCTTGACTTCAATCCGTCGATATGTCTCACTGGGTCATTGCGCTGCGAGAAATGACTTTCAATGCTCTGTAAGGAATAATATTTGGAACGGACGGCCAGACTTGAAGTGAAAGTGCCAAATAGCATTGTCTCATATCTTTGCTTGGTAAACAAGCAAGTCTGGTATTTCATCCAACAATCCATCCGCACAAATAAATTGGAGCTGTACAATATAGGAGAAATTTAGAGAGAGTGTTTGTTGATTATTGTTGAGAAATCCGTATTTAGCTTCCATGCCATGCCTGTAAATTGTCTCATCTAAGTAACATATCCATCTACAGCTGAAGAGGCCAGCCATAAAGTTATGATCAAGTATACTAGCTCAACTGTTTGAAGCCAATGACCTGCGACCTGATCTTGAGAATTACTGGCCCTACTGGAGTTTGCCAGCTCTGTAATTAACTGTGCAGAACAGGGTGACTTTAAAGGTTAGTCTGAAAATATATCCACTGGATTTGATTGATGTGGAACTCCCCCATCTACTGTAGAAATTGCTTCCAGTTTTTCCTGTTATATTGAAAGAAAGACGTTAAAGAGGGCATACAACCATATTCTGTCTGCTTATTAGTGCACAACTATGACTCCTTGTTTGATACTCTTGCCTATAAATGTGATGGGCAAATACAGTATGAATCGGGGGTGACTTATGTGTAGCATGTACAATTTGATTTGCTAAGGAGACTTTTGCCCAATATTTAGTGTTAGACTATAAAATCACTATGTTTTTTCAGGGGTGCTTTAGGAAAAAAACAAAACAATGCAAATATTACATTATGCTCAATATAATCTCCATTTTACGATGTCATTCCTGATAGCATTTATGGTGCCATATAATATCTGACAAGCACCAGTGTCTGCTGATGTCCGCTTAGGAACATTAATGCAGAGGGTTAACCATCGCCTTGCATCCTCTCATTTATTTCTGGCATCTTCTTTTCAGATCAATGCAATTTGCCAAGGGGTTCAACCTTATTATAATCTAAAGCTATTGATCAACACCACCTTATCTGCTGTATTGCATCTGTTTTTCTTCCTTTTCTACTTACAGCTCCCGCTTCTGTCTTGTGATCACAAAGCCTGTAATGAGAAAAATCCCATATTAGTTACTGCGGGGAGATTCAGCATGTGCTGGTCCTGCAATAAAGGGAGCCATAAGGTGGAGAGTGATTCCGTACATGCGCTTTGATAACACAATACCGCCATGATGATATTGATTTTCACATCCTTTTTCCTCCTGCTGGCAGGACTGGTGGATATATAGTTGATTGCACATATTGGCTAATTGTTGAAGTATTGAATTTATTTGTCAGGATAGGCTTTGACTCGAGAGAAAAGCAGCAATCATGCTCAAGAGAAAGTTGTTACTTCATATTTTGGTTAAGGATCACAATGCAACCTGAGCCGGATGACCAGCATTTTGTCGTCAGTATTTTGTCCTCATGGTGGCGTGTGTCCTCATCTGGGTGCTTAGACGCGAGGGTGCTACTTATAGCCAATAAGTGTGGGCTTACTTGATGCGCTGACAAAGTTTAGAAGACAGCATCAACAGCATGCACATATAAAAAATAAAATCAAAGTATTGAAATTCTCTGAAATGAAAATAAAGAATGAAAAAAATGAAGAGAACTTAGCATGTAACACTTCTCAGAAATGGACATATTTACCCTGGAGACTCCATTAGAGGCTATGAAGCATTGTTAATGTTTGAAAGCAGATGTCTTACAATGGCACAGAGTCTCTCAGTGCTCTTGCTGTGCTGAGATATGAGAGTGTGTCATGGACAAAGAATCTCTGTTTGGCTCTGTTTGGCAGCTGTTAACTGGGTTTAATAATGGGCAACACAACGAGCATCCTGGAAAAGTATCACAGTTAATGGACCCCGACTGCATCCACAAGCAGTTTCTTCAATGAATCAATGAAAGCCGAAAGAGTGCGTCATCACATTGAAACATGCAGTCATCTTCCTGCGCAAATGACTGAATGAATGTTAAAGATGTGTTTTTTTATTATTCCCCCTCTATTCGAGAAGCACACATCTGCTTATCATTCATACTTGACTTCCATGTTGCTATTTGGAGTTCGTATCAGCAGTTCATAGAGAAGGCAATACAGCTTGTTGGTTGCACTGATTATCTGAATGATAGCATAAAGAATATTCAAATGCTTTTGGTTATCAAATAATGAAATGTCACATAGACACGATCTGCTAAATAACTTCAGCAGCATCAATAATGCAAGTGCACAGAAGTTGGAACAGTGACATGCAGCAACAATAAGGAAACTCATTAGGCCTTCTTGAATGGTTTGGGGGATACACATCATCTTTTGTCAGTGCTACTGCCATATAAATCTATTTGAAATCAACTCCTCCTCTGTATTCTCTGCAGTAACAATCATGTGGTAATATTATTTTTTTTGTCTGTGTGACTGGCATTTAATTATATTTCTGTGTTAATATTTCCTTCTCTCTTTCCGTGCTCTCACATTCAATCTGATTTTCTTATGTTGCTCTGATAATTGGAAAAAGCAGTGCAATGTCATATTGTGACAATCTGGTGAGGCGACCAATTTATGTGGATGTTGAGTTGACAAATGAAATATTAACACTCAGTGTCAGGTTTGGTTCATAATCTGAAATACATGTGTGATAACAGTGATGATTGTACAGTAGATTGTGCAGTTCAAAAAGAAAGAGAAATTAGAAATGCCAGCAGCACATTGTGTAAGGTCTAGGACATACAGTAAGTGCAAAATTGATTCAAATGCAAAAGGTAGATACTGTAGATTGGCGTAAATTCAGTGCAGCAGTGTATAAAATTGGTGCAAATTGGATTTTATGCGGCGGACAATGGGATTAAGGGCTGGGTCTACTAAGAGAAGCATGAAATAGTATAAATTTGCAGAGATATGCTAACAATAGTTATATTCTCATTGCTGGGCACGATAACCATCTGTCTCTATATCCCCTTTGTCTGATTTAATATAAAAATAAACCATTTAAAGACAGCCAAATGAGATGGTAGTGAATAGATTTAGAGGAAAAAAAAAAAAAAACACAGAAGTGAGCAACAACAAAAAAACAACAACAAACACACACACGCACACACATGAAAAGCTCTATCTTTTGTGGAAAGTTAGGGTCTGTAGAAAAATTTGACTTTGTATTCAAAACTCCAGGAAACATAAAATTGTGGATTTCTAACTAACGAGGTGTTACAGTAAGTGTTTTTGTGGAACTGTCATCAGCTCCTTCACATGATATCTAAACTCTGAACACATACTGTACATCCAGATAGACCATAGACTGTATATAAGAAATGGACATAGTCGCCATGACCGCATTCATTTGTTTGTGGACTGCAGTTTTGAAGCCTCGAGTTCGGCATTTTGGCCGTTTGTTTATTATTTCATTTATTATATTATTATTATTATTATATTTATTTATTTATTTTTTATTTATTTTGTTTTATGGGAGATTAGGGAACGATGTGTTAAACAGCACCATCATCAAAACACCAAATGAGGGAATATCTTTTTGAAGAATTGTATTCTTCCCTCCAGTTGAGTTTCAAAGAATTTTAGAAGGATTATGGAAGCTGTTATGGTGGCAGCACCATAAAACTTTGACACCTTTACTTGAGTCAACCCTTTTCTTTGTGGATACCTGTTTGAGCTTGGGATTTCCTGACATTATTCCTTCCTTGAGCTTGGCCAGGTTGCCTTGTGAGCCTGTAAAATCATTCTACAGAATTTCAATAAGAACCAAAACTGGGCTTTGGACTAAAGGAGCTAAAAGTTGAATGTCCTTGGCGCTCTAATGCAAGTTCTCCTCTCATGAATTCACCTGTATTTGACTCTATTCACTGCAGCCACCATTATAATTATTATTTTTGAGCCTTTCTCTCTGAGCCTCTGAGTTGGTTGCAGACACCACTTCAGGTGAGCGGTTTCAGACATGCATTATAACTCAAGAGTTTTAGTTTGCAAGAGTCAATATTTCCCACTTTACTGAGAATATTGGCTTACTTTGCAATTCATTAAAGAAACTCTGTTGTGTCTGACTGGGTTTTGGTTTCTCACCAAGATCCATGTTGCAGAGCTCAGTTTGGTCAGATGAAAAGCTTTGCAAAGAATCTCGGTAGCTCCATATTTCTAGCCACATCCGAATTACAGATCCTTCTGTGTTTGTTTGATCCCCTAACGGTTCAGTAAATGTTTGATTGCTTCTCCCAAAGCATAACTCTTGTCAGTTGACACTGTAAGGTTTACATTTTGCAAACTGTATATACCAAACCATGAACTGTGGAGTTTCTTTCCAACATTATCTGATCCAGGCAACTGAATTGGATGATCTTAAAATGAAGGTATACAGATACAGTATCTCAATTGCATTCAAAGAAATTTAGATGCAACTAACTTCAGTTTGGACTACAAACGGGTTGACATGTTGAAGTTCATGTAACCAAAACTTTTTGAGTGCATGCATTATCTCCAGTGAGATTGATAATTCCTCAGAGAAAAGAAGACATGTTTATTACTGTTCCATTAGTATTTTATCACTTTTGTTTTTGCTTTTATCTTGTGCATTATTAAAACAGCAAATAGCTTCTAAACTATGAAATGCTCCCAAATTGGAAAATTGGAAATGACTATTCCCTTGAAAAATGTAAATTTGTGTTTTACCTGCATTTCCCTTCCCTTTCCTTTTAAATGTAAAACAGTTTGATAGTCCCACGGGACTTATTGTTGCAAATACCTACAATACCTATGCCCTGCCACAACATTTTCATTTCTATCTTTGGTATACAAAATAATTACTGGTAAGTTAAAAATAAATATACAAAGACACATTTTCAAAGATGGCATACAGCACAGTAAGGATAGAATATTAAAGTCACAGATGAAAACAACACAATAGTATAGTCAAGCTGGCTACAGAGGTAAAATCATAACATGCAAGATTGATCATAGAGATCAGTTCCCAGTGGGAATGTGACATTTCTAATGATATCAAATTTGATTTCATTATAATATATCCCTATATTACTACTGAACTGGGACATAAGTTTTTAATGAATTGTGCTCTCCATTGATTGAGATAAGAAAATATCTGCCTTCTAGAAAACACAATTGTGAAAGAGGGACCAAAGTTTTAAGCTATGTCTGAAACTCAGTGTCTATTTCAATCCAACGGTCTTGTTTTTTTGGACTCAAAACACATGGATATTTTACCTGTTTTGTAACGAAATCAGCTCATCTCATGACATTTGGTCTGTATGAGCAAAGGGTCAGTTCAGCAAAAATTTTTCTACATATACATCTGTATCTGTTTACATGCTGTTTGAACATGTGTCTACTGTAGCCGTTTTTAGCCCATCAAAAAGGTTCGGTTTTTGATTTTTTTTTTTTTTTTCACTACTAGTTAAAAATGTTCTTCATATGATTCATTGGGCTCTATAATTAACTTCCACTATAAGTTGAATCACTGACTGCAAATCCTTTCCTTTCCATTTTAATTAACCAAGGCTTAAAGAGAGGGAAAGTGAGGGAGGGAAGAAATGAGAGTGAAAAAAATGAAAGAGATCAGATCTTAAGTAACTGGCAGCCGCTTTGACAGAAAATTAAATTCATTTTCTGTTGAGAGCAATCAGTGTGATTTGAACTGATTAGTTCTAGGAAGATTTCTGAGGAAGCATCAGTTGGCTTCAAAAGTACTTTGTGTGTACAATAAGATAGGCAGCACACACATTTGCCCAGCCAAATCAAACAGATGCTTTTCCATGTTCGGCATCTGTCATATTTCCAGATTTTCAATGTAAAACCAGCCACTGTTTCTCTGAATCACCCCTGCATCTTACATTCGGTCGTGATTACAGTTCTGTTGTTCTTCCTCTTGTGAATGGCTGATGTGCTCTTGGTGGAAACACTGTTATCTTTACTTTACCAAGTGCTGTTCAAGTCAGACATATTGGAACATCTAACAATAGTTATGGTCAACAAATTACTCTCTGCTCCAAATGAATGATCATAAACTGCATTTGACTTATCATGCAATGTAAGCAGACACAGCCGAAATAGTGGCATGTCATAGCAGGACAAAGCATGACTGCATCCCCATCAAACTGTTTAAACTGTGTAAAGGACTGTCATCTGTCAGATGACCTGGTTAACATCACAAACCAATCTTTACTATCCGGGACTCTACCGGCCTCTTTCAAGTGTGCAGCCATCTCAAGAATAACAGCCTTGATGCATATGTATTATATAGGCCAGTGTCAAATATTTCTTTGTTAGGTAAAGCCCTTGAAAAAGTTGTATGCAAAGAGTTACTCAAATTTCTAAGCGATAACAATATCTTTGATATGCACCAATCAGGTTTTAAATCACATCATAGCACCGAACCAGCTCTAGTTAAAGATGACCTTAAATTAAACACAGATTCTATGCAACTCTCAGTTCTTATATTACTGGACCTCACAGCTGCCTTTGACACCATAGACCATTAAATCTTAATTCACAGGCTCCATGACACCATCAGATTATTACCTGTACCTAATACAGGTGTTTCTTTGTGTCCATTCACAATTTTAAATCAAAAGAGTTCAAATTCTCCCAGGGGGTCCCACAAGCATCAATCCTTTGACCACTACTTTTTTAATCTGTACATGATCCCACTAAGTCATATTATAAAGAATCATAACATATCCTATCATTCATACGCTGACAACACATGGCTCTATATTTCTCTTTCTCCCAATGACCTTAGTCCAGTAGACAACCTGTTAAATGCATAACAGAAATACATTTTTGAATGGCAAAAAACTTTTATTTGCTTCCATCAGGGTGCAGGCTACTGAGACTATACCCAAATACAGATGATTTGTAGATAAGTTATGATATTGCACACAATTAGACAACAACAATATCACCAACCAAAAATAGTCATAGCCGAGATTATCTTCATTCTGACCCTAATCTGAGGTCTGGATACTGTCTGGCTGAAAAAGATTCAACTGGCACAGATTCAAGAGTGAGGAGCTGTTGCTTCTCCATATTGACAGAGAAAGAGAAGGATGCACCCTTGGGCACTTTCCCTTGAAGGTGTTCCAGACATGGCTTACTGTGAAGATACTTCGGGATATGCCCAAGACATACTGGAGGGACAACACTTCCCAGAATACCCTGGAGAACCTCATATCAAGAGGAGCTGGAGGAAGCTGCTGGGGTAAGGAATGACTGATCAGCTTGTCCTGTTATCTCTGGGACTATGTCCTGCATAGAAAACTAGAAAATGGATGGATGAATAGTTAAGCTGTTTTAAATTGTGCCAGTGCCAGTCATATGCACATACATTTGGGTATCTGGAGTGCCTATCAACCTACAAACTGTGAAATAAGACAACCCAGTCAGTTTTTTCTGGGCTGCCTAGATCAGAAAACATGTGATTCAAGCCATTCAGATTTTGCTCCCCTTCCTATGCCACATGTAGGCTTATTAAAATATACCGCCCCCCATCTGAGTATCTCCACCCACTGATTGAGAATTATCTTTGCAAAGGTGCACCATATTTTTTCTCGCAAGCCAATCAAGTTAACCCAACAAAATATGAGATGCAAAACTGATGCAAAAAATAAAAGACCATAATGTCCTTGGAAATGTTTTCTTTTTTCACATTATACATAAAGACAAATGTAAATAAAATGAAGGCAAAATAAAAATGTGTCTTTCAGATGTGTGTACAGTAATATTTAGAAAACATATAAAGCAAAAAGTGCACACAAATAGTGTTCTAAAACTTTTATCGAGCACGGCTACAGGTCATGAATGAATGAATAAATAATATTCTATGCATCTTCTGTACGAGGAATGCAATTCAATTATCAACCCAGACAATTTTAATGAGTATATGTCAAACAATAATAGGTTCCTAATGAACTTCAAATAATGGGATATTGATTCAAACCAGTGCAGCAAGTTAAATTAGAATTTGTGACGTGAAAGATTAAAAGGTCAATTGGCACGCCATCTCCATCCATTACAAAGAACTTTTTAACAAGAGAAACAAAAAGAAGCAAACAAACTCATAAAATACCATAACAAAATCATTAAATACATACTGATAACAATGCTTTGCGTATCATCAGTGTTCTGCTCAGACAGCACCCATTAACAGAGTGTTGTAACCAATCAATAATTAGCTGGGAGCTGTGTAGCCCTCGTATCAGAGGCCCCACAGAGATCCTTTGATCGGCTGTGTATTAAATGATTACGCTCAAAAATAATTGTACATAGATTACAGATGGAGTCAAATGGATTCAGAACACCAGAGACAACACATTTACATGACTATTGATTTCATTTCTATTCCAATTAGCAGTTTCATTTATTTAATTATTTGTTTGTTTGTTTGTTTATTTATTTATTGTTTAGTTATTGTTTTCTGCCATTGTCCGCTGGAATATCATGCAATGATTCTTAATCTAATAAACCAGATTTGAAACACAAATTCAATATGGTGCACATGAATTATGTGATCATATGGATGAACACAAACTGGATTATGTGACGCTACAAATGAGATTATGTGATTATAGAACAAAGTGGACAGAGAATTGTCCCGTTGGTCATATAAGATACATATGTCAGCCAGGTCGCACAAAAAGGTGTGTGAATGACATGATAATGAGCAAGGCAAAAGTGTATAATAAGAACGCCGTTCTTGCTTTCGACGTGTCATTTGTACGCCATGTAGACTGTACTGACTGCAATGTAAATGCATCATGAAAATGCTACGCTCAGAGCTACTGACGTAGGATAAAAAGTGAGAGAGACCACTTATGGTGGGTGGGAGGGGAGGTGGATTCGGTCCAACAAACCAGGAGACCAGTGTTCGAGACCGGTGTTTTGTTTCGTAAGATACGTTAGTAATGTTTGTGGCGTGTTTTCTGTACTGACGTTACGTTGTTTCCATACGTATTTTACTTACTTTACATACTTACTTTAAGCTCAACCATGACGGTTTTCCTAAACTTAACTAAGTGGTTTTCCTGCCTAAACCTCAGTAAGTGATTTTGTTGCCCCCTGCTGGTACTGCACCTTCATACACACATGTAATATTCCAGGATGTTCTCATACACTGTTCGTAGCTATACCTACGAAAAGTAATGCACTGTAATTTGTGGATATCCCACGAAATCAATTCCTGAGTAATTCACATAATCGTTAACCAGGAAATATAAATGGCGGCAAACACCACGTAGGGAGGAGGTTGGGGTGGATGGTGGATCAGAAAATACTGGACTTTAGCCCAGGAGACCAGCGTTTGTGTCCTGTGTGAAACCAGAAGTCAATATTGATTTATTTGTCACGTAAGTTACGTACTTAAGTAACGGCACTTTCGAAATTATTTCAAGACAAACCACGATCTTTTCCTAAACCTAACTAGGTAGTTTTCTTGCCTAAACCTAACTAAGTAGTTTTGTTGTGTAATCCTAACCTAAAGGAAGTTGGAAGTTTATTTTGAAAAGACTGTATGCATGTAACGAGCGGAAATTGACACGTGTTGTTGGACATTCGTAGGAAAACCAATAAAAAAGGAAGAATACTTTTCATAAAATATCATATGAACCATTGTATGAGTGGATATTCACGCCTCAGTGAGGCAAAATGTGACAGTGACACGCTAAGTTCCAGTGGACAGGCGTGTCTATTACATGCATTGGCGTGATATCGGGTTGCATATGTACGGCAGCGTCGTGGTGGACGTCCTGTCCGTTCATACTGTTCTTTCTCTTGGACATGTCGGGCTCACTTTAACGACACAGGACATGTGAAAAGGCTGGGGTGTGCGTCAGTTGTGTTGTACCCGACTCCCCTCTGGGCATGATACACCTACATGTTCCCGTGCTCCTTGATGACCCGGGAATGTGGTGTGCAGGATGTTTACTGTTTGTCCTTAGACCCCTGCAGGGTTAGGCCATGGCTCTACCCAGTTCAGTTGCGTACTAACTAGGTTGGCTGGGGCCCCCTACTTCTCCGTTGTGGCGGCCTCCATAATTATATGTGACTGGCAGACTTGGTCTAGGACCAGCTAAGTCTTGCTAAACACCTCCTTACACCTCAAGTAGATTAATGTAAATACAAGTATTCTGATATAAGCTTTGATTAACGTATCCAGTAGCTGACCCTTTGTCTCTGTCTCTCTCCAAAGACCTGATAAAGGGACGAATCAATGAGAATCAGAAAGTTTAAAAATTGCCGTCAAACTGCTGGGAATTAATAAGATTTCTAAGTCATCACCACTTAGTATAACTGTGAAGAGGATTTATTTTTCATATATCTGAAAACTCCAAACGCCTCAACCCAAATACAAGGGCATCTCTCTTATTTGGGTCACACAGACCATTGCTCACCAAACCTCTAATTTAGTGTTTTGGGAAAAAGCAGCATGCAGGATTTGTGTCACAGTGACTATATAAAAATGCTCCGATGATCTGAGGAGAAAGAGAGAGACAAAGACAAAGAGAGAGAGAGAAACAATATTCTACTGTATTGATCTCTTTGAATACTATAGTTGGTCTATTGATATTCCCTGTGGTGTAGCATATAGGACAGCCTACATTTGGGAAAATGAAAGCAGAGAGGCTGCAGTGGAAAGCTTGTACACAGACTGATATTGAGCTTGGTCTCGGTGGGTTTGTGTGTGTGTGTGTGTGTGTGTGTGTGTGTGTGTGTGTGTGTGTGTGTGTGTGTGTGTGTGTGTGTGTGTGTGTGTGTGTGTGTGTGTGTGTGTGTGTGTGTGTGTGTGTGTGTGTGTGTGTGTGTGTGTGTGTTTGTGTGCGTGTGAGGAGCCACAAGGGCATAACTGTGTACATCTGTATTTTGATTCATGTGCCTCCAGCATGCACTCATGTGTGAAGAGATGGGAACGATTGCTCACCTAACAAAATTAATTAGAAAACAGATATTAAGGATAGATGCAAGGTAATGGAAAAAAAGGGTACAAGGTTTCTAGAAGCCTATAAATGTGAAACTAAGTAAAAGATTAATGTCATTACACTTTAATGTCTTGAAATCACACTAAGAGACTGCATTGGATGTCATTTACACTTTATTTTAGTAATTAATATTGATTTTTTTTTCTTTCTTGCATTGCCTATAGCTATTAGAGACTTTCCTAATCAGAAAAACAACAGTTTCTTAAAATATGTGAGTTAAACACCAGAGACTTACTGTGCTTTCTTCTATCAACAGTTAATGTTGATTTTCTTTTAGCTATGAGGGAGACCTTTCTCTGACCTCAAACTCACACATTTAGTTTAGTTGCTTTAAGGAATAGTTGAGATACACTCATTCACTTTCATGTCTAAAGGGTAAATATGAAGGTAGAGCCAGCCGCCGGTTAGCTGCACTTTGCACAAAGACTGGAATCAGGAAATAGTCCAGCACTTCACCTGTAACATATCAGCTTGTCGTTTTTACATTTCAGCTTTAGTTCGGATTGTCTCGGCTATCGGTCTGATGACGGATAAGCCTTTGGGGCCAGGGGACTATATATCTGGAGGTTCTGGTGTAGCCAGCAGATATCTGGGCCAAGACTTCCTCTTCCGTGCATTATTCGTTTTTTATAGTCCGATTAGCAACTTGAGATGCGACACTGGAGTTGGAGTTGAGAGATGACGTGTACGACAGGATTGTTTCACAAGTAGCCAGATCACAAGCTTATTTTAAACCAATAAGAAACTAAATCATCGTCAGACGATAGCTGGTGAGTTCCCAGATTGCATTTCCATCATTGCGTTCCGCCTCTTTTGCTCTCCACACGGACTGTTTACCTGCATTCAACCAAAGCCTACTCGAAGCGATTGGTCAATAGTAGACTATAAACGGAAACCGAAACCCTTCCAATATCAAAATCTTGCATATGAATGCTGAATCTGTTTATAGAGATTACAGCGAGGGAGAGACTGCCTGCGCACGGCGCCAGACGAGTGACTCCGTCCTGTTGGCAGAAGAGCTGTGGACTGTGATTACTCTGAGCAGCATTGGGAAAGGATAACAATATAATATATTTGAATATCCTTCTTGCTTTTTCCCTCATGGTCTGAATAACTTTAATTAATTAATAATTTGCAGCTAGTTGCTTTTTAGCAATAAAGTCGGGTCTGAAAAGTCGCTAACTGTAGCGAGAAAGTCGCCAAGTTGGCAACATCGTGTTGGCGCTTCATATTTACCATACAGACATGAGAGTGGTATCAGTCTCGTCATCTAACCTTCTGCAAGAAAGAAAAGAAAAAGAATGAGTATTTTCCAAAATGTTCCAAACTTTTCCTGGTAGTTCAAAACATGTTCCTACGAGTCATTTTTAAAATGGTCCTATGGATTGTTTTTGGGGGCTCGGACAAGCAGCTATTTTGCTGTTAAGATAACAGGACTTGTTAGGCTATTGAGCTCCCACTGTGTTTGTCAAATTTAGTGAATTATCTGAAATGACAGTTAATGGACATTGTAAAAGTTGCAATCGATTCAGGAGGACAACTTCAACCTTCTCGAGTGGAAACACTTTATCCTTGAAGGCACATTGATTTTGTACCAGCTGGCAGTGGTCCACATAAAAAGGCTGTGTGTATGCATGACAGAGCATGCACATGAATTTCTGATGCAAGTAAAACTATTTTAGGGGGGAATTTCAATGTAAATATTCTGTGTTTTGTTTAATAATTTTTTCCATTAATGTTTTTTTTTTTTTGTGCAGACCTTTTTAGCATCTCACCTAGCCTTTCTACTCTAACCCAGCCCCTTTCACCAGCCCCTCTGCCTCACCCTCACCCTCTCTCTCTGTCTCTCTCTCAGTGTCAGTGACAGGGTCTGTTACATGAGCAGACTGCCAGCACGCTCGGTGCCAACTTCTCCCAGCTCTGGGGATGTGGTGAGCAGCCCTTTATCTCCGGGAAACAGACGCGTCCGATCACCACCTCGGGGGCTGGTGTGGGCAGGGAGGGTGAGGAACGGGAGGAGACCAGCAGGTTTTTTTTCCCTCCTCCTTCTATTCCAAAGTCAGATTCATCCAAAAACCTGCGCACATACGCACGCACTGACACATATTGGTACACATACTCATTCTGAAGCTCTTGTTCCCCAGTCTAAGGAATGCTGATAATTTATGATTTATGTATCAATTAACATACCTCACCATACCCCTAAGAGCAGCGTTGCCTGTAGTATTAGAATACATCCCGCCTTTCTCTTTCTAAGCATTTGTTCTTTCCTTGGCAACTATTGGAATACGAGTCACAGCCGCGCTGACCTGTATGATTTATTTGCAGAAGAAATCTCTGTATTTGTTTCAAAATCTGTCTCCTTTCATTCGTGCTCAGTCATTCATCGGCCTGAAATAGGCTCTCCATCTCAGAAGATGATAGAAATGTATCTTCGCAGTGGATGACTCCAGTTTGCCTTTAGGCCAAGCTCTGTTTGTTTTGTTTTACCGAGCGAGATAAAGCTGCACTGCATCTACCAGCTACCAACACACTGGTCAAAGGTAAAGATTACTGGCATGTTTACTTACAGAATTTACTAGGACGTTGCTGTTAGGTTACAGCAGCCATCAAATACACATGTATTAAGTCGTACAAATCCTCAGTATTTATCCGAGCTAACCTGAAACCTGTTGGGAAGGAACGGATGCTTCCTGAGCTGCCTGGCATTTGTTGATCACTATGCAACATGCATTTGAAGTAGTGTGCTTTATCCAGCAGTCCGCTTAATCATGACCTGAGGCTTTTACTACCTGCTTTTCATTCCCCTATTACCATCTGGCAGCAGTGGCTCTGCTTACAGCATCAATTTCCCCCAGTTAAATGTTTTCAATGGTATCCAAAGACTTGTCTGGTGTGGTTTTCATGCAAAACACTACCAGCTTCGGTGTTTCCCTGAGCCAGTAAGGTAATGAATGTATCAAACGCATCTGTTAATCTCTGGAAATGACAGTGCACAGCAGAAAGTTCTATTAAGAGACCCACTAAAACCCCCTCATCAATGTCTTTCAGTGGCAAAGTAGAAATATGGAGGCAATTAAGTCGCACCTCTGAATGTGGTGTATTCCAAAGAGATGATATAAGAGTAATGTGCTCAAAATAAAGTTAATAAAATTTTTGCAGGTACTAGTCCAGTGGGGGGATACTGATTAATAACCCATTCCTTTTTATGAGTGTATTCTTTATGAGTTATTATTGTAATTTGGTGAGGTTGGGATAGAGGTCTTTTCTTCTACACAGGGTGCCCTTTTCAGATCGAGATAGTTTCTGAAGGGGCATGCTAACACTGTTCACCTCAGGAGCTATCAGCTAAAAGAGGCTTATAAAACCATCTGAAGGGCAATATCTCGGCTGTTTTGGTTTTTTCAGTCATGGCACCTATGTGTTATCTGTTTTCAAGGGCTTACAATGGTCAGCCATGAGCTGAAGACACCCACCTTCTTCCACTGTGTAGTGTGAGCAAAAACTCTTTAATTCTGTTGCTTATGTTTGGTCAGAAAATGAATTATCCTGGTAATAATTTCAAAACTGCATGTCAAACTATGCCTCTAAAATGCCTCTTCAATATCATCAGCTCAATGCAGTTTTTTCTTGAGATTCGTGTGAATTATAAAAGAATTAGAGCATCGAAATGTGTGACAGTAGAAACTTAAGTTGTAATCCATGTAATATAGACATTGTGTAAACCAAGTTCTATATTTTAGAAACAAATGATTAAAGGAATAGTTTTTGGGGGTGTCAGATCAGAAGATTGATACCACTCGTTCAGTAAGTACTGTATGAAACTACTGTACAACCAGCAGCAACAGGTTAGCTTATCTTAGCACAAACACTGGAAACAAGGGGGAAAGCTAGCGCATCTCCATCCAGTGGTCACAAACTACACCAAAAACTGAAGTGTGAAAACATACATAGTGCTTTTTTTTTTTTTTTTACTATTTCTTGGCTTGGCCAAATCATTTCTTCTTAAATCACATTGTTGGAAGACTGTGAGTTAAATATGGGGTTAAGAGTAAATCTGTAAACCCTGCATTTTTGGCATCTTTAACAAAGATATTGTTCAAACAATCATCTAATGTATTTGCAACCCTTTAGGCTTGAATTTCTCATTTGTTTCCCAAAAATCTAACACAAGTCAAATACTATTTTGATTCTAACAACATCTAAATTAATTACAATTGATTATGGAACTTAGTGAATCTTTTTATTCTTGTTTGGGTTCATGCATATCAATTTATGTGTTCATTTAAATTAGGAGAATAACAGACACCAAGAATAATTACCTTACAGTAACTGTCAAACTGTTTGGACCGCTACATGCAATGTAATACTGCTCTCG
The DNA here is from genome assembly GCA_916701645.2 of Sebastolobus alascanus. Taxonomy (NCBI): domain Eukaryota; kingdom Metazoa; phylum Chordata; class Actinopteri; order Perciformes; family Sebastidae; genus Sebastolobus; species Sebastolobus alascanus. The sequence goes on from CAKAOJ020000068.1 coordinate 4,877,989, forward strand.
TGGCGTTTCTGCAGTGAGCGGCTTGTCTTATTGCACCTGTTTCATTAGGATTTGTCTACGTCTCTATTTAATTCCTTGGACAAGTAACAGGAAGCTATGAAGAGTGAGCTTGCTACCCAATTATTTTTCCTTTCACAAAAGTAAAATAATGTTAGATGTGGGGGACCTTTGGTATACTGTGTGTGACATGTGCCTTGTTAAAACAGGCTTCCGATTTTCCCTAGCTATAAATCAAAACTCTCTGCAATCATTCCTCTCTTGATTCCCTCAGAGCAAAACAAACCAGTCTATGTAATTAGCAGCAACAACAATCTACACACATGCTACACAGTGCTCACTAACCTCATACATACCACCAAGAAATACTTTGTGATCTCTGATCAGGAAATGAAAAAAAAATCTGAAAACTTTCTCTAGTTTGGCATTAATAAGACTGCGTTGTGTACAATTTGCAAACTGCCTGATATAGTATATTTTAATTTAAAAGAGAGGACATAGAGGGACATCTTCAAGGAGAACATCCTCAATCAAAACGGATGATGTGCTAATGATAGAGATGCCTTAGCATAGACTTTAACATAATTAAAAAAAAAAGTTTCCTCTAAAGAAAAATTCTCACATAGAAAAGCCTTCGTCTGATTCATTTCTTTACCTGATGAGAATTCTCTCCTTTTTACACATTGATGCAGAAAGTTGCTCAGGTGACTTGACCTTAGAAAAAGTAGTCTGAGTAGTACTCTGAGGAGTTCGCAGGCAGATGACTGAAAACTAAACATCAAATAAAAATAATTCATCAAATATGAGTATGTCTTTTTAGGCAGTCATGCAGTTAGAAAGTCTTTCATTACCTCTTACATTTGTCCCCTAAAAGCAATAGTGGTCATTGTGGCTATGGAACACCTGTGCTTTGCCCAGTCTCAGGTGAAAATCTACAATCAAACCAATTTTGAAGCACACGTCAAGGTATGTAGTTTGAAGCCTCCTTTGATGCCTTTAGTGTGCATTAAACTATTAAAGAGTTGGGAATTTTAAAACTTGTGTGTAATGTTTTAAATGACTGTGAACAAAACCAAAAAGTAGCACTGCAGTCAGATGACAGAGAAGTACCTCAACTACCCCCTGAGTACTGTTGACAGGTCATTTCAGGACTGTGCAGGAAAACGTGCACAGCCCCTGACATTAATTCTCAGTCAGCTCCCTGACTGATGCTACAAAGACTGGCATCGGAGCTGCACGGTTTGTTCATATAAACTTGTCAGGAGTATAAAGTAATAATGACGTTGTAGACTTTGCTTATTCCCAGAGGCGGACTGAGTATCTCCATATACCAAAGACTTTAAAAATACCAGGCCAATGCAGGTGTGTGTTGAGAGGCTCTCAAACCACTCTAAGACTTGGATTACAATATCTGAGTGTATGGCCCACAACTTGCCCCCCATCATTCGCCCAAGTAATGAGTCATACATCATTGTGAGAGTATGATATCACTTTGGAAATGACCACATGGACATGGCTGGTGAAGGCAGCAGCAGCTGACTGCCTGCCTTGCCTCTGAACAGTGATGGTTGTACATACTGTATAAGTCACCTTGCTGAAATGTAATGTGGGTTTTAAAAAGAGATGTTACAAGCATATTGACTTGAATACTATATTTAATTGCCATTGTAATTACTTGTTACTTTTAAGGGGGATAATTTTCTTCATTTGGCACACCAACATGTGCCTGTACTCTTGAGCTTGCACTTGTGCCAAGGTTCAGGAAGAGCTCATTTTGTTACAGTTGATATTACCATTATGGGACTTAAGAGGTTTATAATGTTCTCAAGTTTCTAATTGTACTTTAAGTAAGTTTTGGTTGACCTTGGACTACAACTCAAGAGCTTACAAGTTTGTATTGAGGTCTTTTGTAAAAATCAGTCAATGTAATCTGCCGAACAATTAAATATGCTGAATGTAGGGAACCATTCAGTTTATGTTGGACGAAAGCAGTTTTTATTGCAGTATTCTACACTTGGTGTCAATATTTCATCATAGTGAAATAACGTGATGTCAGTATGCTCTTTGCTTTTGGCTGTACAAAAGGGTGTTGTTCTATTTCAGTGTCTCTGTGTGCTGTAATGAGTGTGAGAGGGTCTTTTCAAAGATACCATCTCTGCCGAGAGGTGCTGACACGCTGGAAATAGAAATTGTTACTGTAAGGGCACATTAATATGGACACTTGAATTACTATGTCGGTGTGTGGCCTCAACAATTACTGGCAAATTAGCATAAGAACAGAAATAGCTCAAATGTGCCCTGCTGGGTGCAGAGCTAAGAATAGTTTGGGCCCAAAAACTCGGCTTATACTCTTGAGAAAGGGAAAGCCACACATCTACTACTAATGAAGCTACAATGAATTTTAGAGAGTTAAAACTGGCCCCTCCTCCTCCACTTCCCAGTCACCAAAATAGAATTTTATATTCTAATGGCTCATCAAGAAGAGGTATGCTAATATCAGTATCACATTTTCTTTACCATGCATCTCATTACCATTAATTTGGTACAGTTGTTTAAACAGTAAAAGACTACATACACAACTTTTGTGTTTAAGACTGTAATTAAAGAGGGTGTGCAGCGCAAAAAGAAAACCCGGAGGACGTAATGCTAGATCACTGTGATTAAGCACTGAGTGCCATATGTCCAGAGCCTCCTGAACTGTCATCACTTTATTAAAACTGTCCTTGAACTGCAATAAAGGTCAAATCCACAGCACGATACCCAATGACTACTGTGCAGCTTTAATACAGTATATAACTCGAATGCCGTTGACAGAAAACAGGAATAAAAGCATTATTTTCTTGTGAATACTGTACTTGACTTTTGACTTTATAATGAGGGTGTGACTAATAGCAATCCTTCTACACTTGAGTAATATTCTACAGTTATAATAATAATGCCTTTTAGAAAGAGCTGCCTTTGAGTGTAAATCCATTTATATGTAAGCCAAACTGTAGATGGAACCATTGTATATGAGCGCCTGGAGAAACAATAGGCTTCCCAATAACCTGTGTGCCTTTAGTCAGGGTGCGTTAGACCTTACGAGGAAGAGAAGGGGATCTCTGGCTGAAGGGGTTACTGCAAAGACAAATGCTTTCACCGTGGGCAATCAACCTCACAATGACTGAGAGTGATGAGATGTATAGGAGTGGGCAGTCTATTAACAACCCATAGAAATTCATTTTCATACAGTCAGACAGGGAAGCACAGAGGCTAAGGAGACTGAGAACCTGCATGCCCAGAGCCCTCGGGGGGTGATGAGCCGACTGAGTCTGAAAGAGAGAAAACATTGGCTGGCAGCACAAAGAGAAGACTGTTTGGAAAAAGGCAGGAGGAAAGAGCAAAAGTGGGGAGGAGAAGAGGGAGATATGGAGAGATAAATTAAACAAATGGAGAAAAAAAAAAGGTAGAGCCCAGAACGAGAGCGCTGAGAGAAGGAAAAATTGCGTTTACTAATTTTAATATCATACATTTTTACACCTTCATCATTCCGGAGCTGCTATTAAAGCCGAGATAGTTAGCGTACTTTATCACCACGCTATCTACCCTGTACACAAACAACCACAATCACAATGTTACATGAGGGAAAAAAATCCTTTGCAATTATCACCAAATACTCATTATTACATATGGGAATACATTTCTGCTCATTACTCTCTTGGTTCCTTGAAGTGTGCAGTGAATACATTTTCTTAGCTTTGTAGAAATTCATTTATTTGAATTTCGCCAACATCCAGTTTCTGTAAAAGTGGGGTCGCTGCAAAGCTGGTGAAATCTAAATTAAGACTGGACACAACGAAACGTGACATGATTGAAAACCACTACTCCTTCATCGATTCTATAATCAATGCGGTGGTGTCTTTGGCACCTCCAGAAATGCCTTAATTCATGACTGTTTACAGGCTGACTGTTTACATGAAATGGCTTAAAGGCTTTCTCTCTCATTTGCCCGTGGTAAATGAGTCGCCATCTGCTTTGGAGTCTCTATATCTTTCAAATACACAAACAGCCCATTCCACACAGATACTCATACAATCAATAGTTGAGCTATCAAGAGGATTAACCCATGGGACGACACTCCTAGAATTTGGCTCCAGATTCAAAGTGCAATATAATGCACTGGGAGCAATCTAGTCATAGTTCCCAGCTCGCCAGGAGAGAAAGCCAATGTGATAGCTCCCTTATGACTCCCTTGTGTCCCTTATAAGAATTCAAGGAGGTTGCTTTCCCCTCTTTTTCTTTGCTTAATGTGAATCTCCCCTGAGCTACCCTGTCGAGTCCTGCGATGATAACCCAAAAAGGTTTACAAGCACTTTGCAAGAGAGGAGCTGTTTTATAGTTTGTGGATGCTGTTTTTTCGGCCATTGATTTTACCTCTCGGATTACTCCCCATGGAAGATGATGTTATAAATCCAAGTATGCTTTAATAATGTACACCTCAAGGTGTCCCCGCGGTGTAAAACCCAAAGAACTGGAGGACTGAGAGCAGTGCATTGTCACAATTCACTGTTGTCACCAGCACTTAAATTCAGATCTGTTGACTGTTACTGTGGAGAGGATATATATTTTCCATTTTATTTTATTTTCTGCAAGTCGGATGTTTTATTCAACATAGTCCGCTCATCTCACATTATCTGAGAGGGACCAGCATGTATGTGAAAAGGGCAATTTATCCTGATGTGTAAAAATTCGCCCACATACCCATGGGTATGCTAAGGGTTGAATATCGATAGGATGGCAAGTATAAAGGGAACGTAAGCACTGTTAATAATTCATGTAGGCACACTCCATTAACTATGCCACAGTTTAGGCCTAAGGGCCATTTTAGAGTGGGATGGAGGAGAGAGGTTAGCTCACTCCCCAATGAGCTAACTGCTGTGATCCCATGAATCTCTTGGGTTAAAACATACCTGTAATTATGAGAATGGGGGAACAAATCTGATGTTTAGGCAATAATAGTATATTATATTATATATGGAACAAAACATTTACTTTTGTTTGAGATTTTATGGTCGTTTGATCTAAAAGAACTGGGAGCAACTGCATCTACAGCACCAGGTGCTCCTCTAACTGATTTATCATGTCCAAATACCAGTAAGTTTATTTTGTGATGAAGACTGCTACCCAAATTAATAAAGACTTTGGGGAAAATGGGTACTTGATTGTTCGCTTCAATTGCCTCTAGAATCTATACTTAGTGTTTAGTATTCTGTCAGTGTTTCAAACACTGCATACCGAGGTCAAGACCTTACTTGTATTGCTACAGAGTGCAGAAGAAAAGGCATGAGAGCTTAATATAGTAGAGTATTGCAATTTTCATTAGATGTCATCAAATACAGCACAATAACCAATAAACCACTCTGCCATCCATACAGTACCTTTCTCATTCTGTTGCCTTGATATTATTTGTCAACAGCCCCCAGTTGGCCTAATTGGCTGGGCTGCCCTGCATCTAGCCAGCTTTATTGATTCATGCCTCCAGCTTCTACTGCACCTAATCATCTAGAAATTCAAATGGTCGGGCAGAAGGCAGCATCTAACATGCTGTGTTTCTGAGCATGTCTCACAGCAGTGTGGGACCTAGAGGCCAGAACAGCCCTCAGTCAGTGGGAAGTGTTGTCTTAGCTTCAGAACGCTACAGGCCCCAGAGTGAATGTCGAGAAAATAGCAGGCGGAGACCTCCAGCTCTCCCTAGCTGGAACTCATTGCCCCCTACACCCTTGGCTGGGTGAGTTCTCACGGAACAAAGCCAGTCTCTGGCCGACCTCGACGAGTACTCTATTTCCAGATCTACTGGCCCAGATGATGGCTTTTTCCACATCAATGGGCACAGTCACAAATATAGCAATCCAAAAGGTGGAAGCAGCAGTGGTGGTAGCGGCGGCAGTTAGGGTAGGTGGAGTGGAGAGGAAAGGAAAGGATGAGAGATGCAAGTAGTGGCAGTAGGAGTACCGCAGAGGAGTGAGTCACCCTCAGCAAGGGCTCTCCATCTGGTCAGTCAGCTGACATGCAGCCCATTACATTTTATCTTGTCCTGGTGTAAATACCCTTACCATCGTGCAGTTCAGCAAACAATTTTTTCTATTAATCTTGCAGAAAAAGAATAGGGACTATATTTATCGCATGCTTACACTGTACTGATCTTTGTGACCCTGCTGAGACAGAAAACCTTATGACACTAAAAATGGTGTCCCTCTCCATAGATTAAATGGGACATTTTACTTCTTGCCAAAAAGTGTTCAGTGAAAAAATATGGCATGACTGCTACCTGCAACGTAAACAAAAACAGTGGAGTTGGATCTGAATAAGCAATAAAACTCTGTTGACCTGTAACAGTAAATTCCAAGTGGGCAAGGAAATATATAAACACATAACATGTTGGGGGAAAAAAAGACAGCCACTTAACTCAAATTACATTAGGCAGAACAATGAACCCCAGGATGGAAACAACTAACAACTAAACTAGCCTCTGCAGGACCATCATATTCAAATATGATGGTCCTGCAGAGGCTAAAGTAGACTGGGGAGAAAGCACTGTAATCACTATGGCTGCCATCTAGACAGTTGTTGGTCACTTCTTTGACTTAAACACGTTTTTATTTAAAAATATATACTTTTGATAATTGTCATTTGGTTGTGTATATGAAAAAGACATGCTAGCATAGACCCCATTACTGAACTCTCACACAGCCAGATATGGATCAGATAATGATGCATCATTACTGTATTGTTTACAGTAATATAGTTAATGGGACACTGATGCTGGGCATCTTCTGATCATTTCTCATTGCAATCAAGGCCGGGGTGTTTAGGTTCAGTCTATTGATATCCATACAACAAAGGATCTTGAGAAACCAAAAAACTAAGAAAGTTAAAGAAACTTAAAAAAAAAAAATGTTTACTGATGGTCATGAATTAACCCATTTGTGCCTGAAACTGATATATTTAATTTCCTTTAGTGGAAGTGTTCTCTGGGCTTGCCTTAACAAATTTTTTCAAAATCGTTGAAACCGGAAAGTAAATTTTTCTTATGATACTATATCTAGTATTTGGACACATGGGACTACTGTTTTTGCAATAGACTCCATTTTATTTTAGGATAAAACAATAGTCCCGTGTGCCCAAATATATACGAGATATAGTATAATCAGAAAATGGCTGTATCTCAGAAACCACACGGAGTACACTCAAGTATTTGGTATATGAACTCATAATAAGTTGAATATCAAAGATATGCACACATATGCAGTGTTGTTCAGTGGAAAACATTTAGTAAACACAATGTTAGCGTTTTTCATCATTTTTCAAAAATCCTGATTTTGACAATTAACAAAAGTGTGATTTTTCATGCGATCTAAAAATTCAAAGTTGTACTGACCGTAGTATGTCCGTACCACATTTCAAGACTTTTGACCAATCAGATCAAATGCTGTGGCATTTTTCCTTATCATACTAAATATAGTCTTTGGGCAAAAATGGGTTAATCTGCCCTTAAAAATGCTAAATGCACACATACAGTACAGCCACATCCAAGACCACACCATTCATTAGCTTGACAGAATTTAAAAGGAAAAAACTGATTCTCCAAGCCTCCAAGTTAAAATGTACCAAATTACTCTACATCTCGACCCTCCTTTCTCCTGCCTCTCAGAATCTGAAAATAAAATGTATTCAAGAGAAATCTCTGGACCTCTTCTTTCACATGTTTCATCTTACAAAGACAGGAAAAATATGTACAAATGTTTGACCCCTCCCCTTGCTTGATGAATTGTATCTTGTATTTTAAAAGCTAGTTGACATGGGTTACAAGAACAGTGCCTTTGAACGGTTGACATGTTCAGTGGTTCAGATCACACCCCAAAAAAAGTGTTTCAACTCACAAGGAGGCACACGGCCATCCTTGGAAAGCATAGGCCAACCTGCTGGAATGAAGTATTTGGCCAGTTGTAAGATACCAGATCCAGAAAGAGTAATGACGATTGTGCAGGGCAAAATTCTGAGACCTAAAGAAAACATCAATCAAATTAGAGAGAAGCTATATGGTGCTGTATAATATTCATATTATTAACTATATTTTAAAGGGTCTGGATATTTATGCACCACTCCTGGCCAGTGAATAGCAGTTAGTGATGATAGTGTTCAGCAGCAGCAGTAGCTTAAATTCAATTACATATGGGTGAGTTCATTTCCCTGACTGAGCCAACGCTATGAACTTCATATGTCAGTCCCTTTGGAGGTGTACCGGTCAGGAAGCAAGAGGAGATCTCGGGACAAAACTCTGTGAAGAGACTACATCTCCCAGTTACCCAGAGAGCTGCTGAGATCCACACTTTTGCCGGGGAAAAGGTTAATCTGCACCCAAAAAGAAGCTACAAAACAATTTGATCTGGTACTCTCACATCTGGGATCATTAATTTCATGGCGCCTCTCGACTAGTCTTAAAAATCCATCTGACAGAGAGGAAACACAGACTGATTATAGCCCATGCAGTAGTTATTTTAAGTGTAGTAATTAATTTGATAAGCATCAAATTAATTGTCTCGAAATAAAGGCAAATGTGAAGTGAAGGAAATTGAAAACCAAAAATGGAATAAATATTGAAACAAGTTGATGCTCATTGTCAAAGCAAAGCATATTTTCAGATGTGACTGTGAAACAAATTGTCAGTAATAATACTGCTTTCATATTTTGACACATATAGAATCTATTATTTCAACTGCTTCACAACAATGTTCATAGCTACTGTATTGATTCAGCAACAATGATCTTTACTTTAAATAGTTATATCCATATACAGTAGCAACAGATTATGTTGTATTTTGCTTTTTATACTTTTATGTCATGATATTTAATACACTGTGCTTATGTATCAATACATAATACATTTTGTTTTCTTTCTATTGGCAGTATTATGTTTGAAAAAAATGTTATTGCAACATATTACAATTAGTAATATTACATAGTAGTTGTTACATTCACATTGTATACTCACATGTGAATGGTTATCTGCGTGGCACTACCTGTGTCATCATTAAATCTCCAAGGAAAACTAAGTTTTTATCAAAAATGGTTGATTACTGTAATACCATTTTCAGTTAGGGCTCAGACAACATGATCATGGTCATGGTTGGTAATATAGAAAACAGGAAGTGGACCCAAATGCAGACAGGAGAGGAGGCTGCATACGATTACAGAGTCCAAAATGAAGCAGTAGGTCCGGCAGGCAGATAACAGGAAAACCAAGAGACAAGAAAAAACTTGACACTTAGAATACTAAACATTTGGCAAAACTAAACACTAGGAAAAAGGCAGGGACACTAGACACTGATGTACTAAGACAAAGAACAAAGGAACTGGACTGGTATATGTAGTGAATGAATGAGTGGAGAAATGAGAACAGATAAACGACAGGTGAAACTAAGCAGGGCGGGGCAGATAATCAAAACTGGCGGGAAAACACAAAAAGGCAGGAAGTGAAGTGATCTGGAACGATAGAAGAGGTGAGTAACAAAATAAAACAGGAAACACTAAATAAGAATGATATGAATGAATAAAACAAAGTCACACATAACCTGAGGAGTAGGGCGGATTATAACAAGTATAGATACTTATTGTTTCTTCCAATTTTGTTTGTAATTGTGATGACAGGGTAGAACACTGTTGGAACTTTGATTTTGATTTACAGTCCAGAAAATCGTAAGTGAGCCGGCGCAATTTGGCTCTAAATATTTAGGGAAGCCGTTTTTCTTTGAATGGTGCTATATGTTTTGGGGGGGATATACTGTAGGCTAATGCTACAAAATTCTCACTTTTTTTAACTGGAAACACCAACAATATCTGTGTGGCATCTGAAGTAACGTCAAGGTTACACAACAAAACACAATCCTAAATGTGTTTTGCTTATTTTTACTTCACTTGAATGATATAAGTGCAGAGTTTGACACTTGAAGGCTGTGTTACTGTTTAGTTTCTTCGTCCTTTAATCTAAGTTAAAGACTTGTACCTACAATCATGATTTTGTGACAGCACAACTAGTTTGGAAGCAAATCATGGTCCAATATGCAACTAATGCAAGTGCAATCTGGAAACCTAAAGGCTCCAGTGCACATAAACTGAGAATGGACTTTTCAGTGAAGTAGGAGACACCTTATTTCCAGTACTTAAACTTAAAAAAACATATTCATAGATTTGGGATTTTTTAATGAGGGAGATGCATTTTAAACTAGGTAATTGAACTTTTTTGTGGGAAAACCCAGACAAATTATTATTCCAAGTTGAGTGTATTTATATGTCCTAAAATATGTCTGGAAGGGATCATTAAAATGTCTATGCTACCTTTTGCTTCGCTATTTCTTGGCCCGGCACTTAAAATTGCCATTGAATATAATCACTGTTTTGCAGCAAGTTTTTTTCTTTTTTTTTATGAAAACATTTCTAGTCCGCATTATCTTTCTCCCCAAAATGTTACTACTAATGCAAAGTAGTTCCATGTGAACATAATTGATATGAACTTTTCTGACTTTTCCACTGATTTCTTTGCATGTCCACACAGATAACCAGAATGAGGTTATTCTTCATTCTAAGCAAACTGATAATGGTGATACCTGGAATTTAGCTTTAACTTGTTTTCCAGTTTAAATGTTCAACATAATTAAGAGAAAATCTTTTGCTGATCAGGTGAAAATGTGGTAGACTCACGACATATGCCAAATATATATACCATTTCATGTCTGGATACACTACATATGTGGCCTGAGGCAAAGTCGCTGGAGTGAAACTTAGTATGTTGCAGCCCACACATATTCTCAGTACATGCAAACCGCTGCAGTCCCAAGTCTTTCTGGTGGAACAGCTTACTATGCATACGAATATTAATGTATGGAAATACTGGTATGCAGCTACTGAACCAAAACCATATCTGAGTGTCTGGTGTGGAAATGCTAATAAAGAGCTAGAGGGGATGGAGAAAATCATTTCTGATTTTCTATATTTGAGAGTTGGAGCAAAGTGTATACAGTGGATAATCTGGAAATGATTCTATGATGTAAATCTGGATGAACACAAATCTCATCAACAACTCACCCGCACTCTTCTGTTGTCTTTAGATGAACAACATCTTCTGTTATTGAGATGAAAAGGAAATCAATTCAATTAAAAGGCCACTTCTGCGGAGCCACCGCTAACTACAGTTAATCAATTTACCTGATGTGTGATTGTTCAGTGAGGATAAATGGAACAGGTCTCATTTTCATTAATTAGCACAAGCAATTGTAATGTGGAAACAGTTTATAAAGTCAGTAGCTTATAATTATTTAACAGTCTCATATCCTGAAAACGGAATGATGTCAGAAAGCATCTGTCCTCTTTACATGGACATAAGGCACCTAATTGGACCACAATCGTGTCTGACCAACACAGCTATCTGAAATTGCTGTCGGTGGGCTGGTGACGTACAAAATAAATCAAGCATCCTCTTCTGCTTTTAAATTATGCACATCATGAAGGCTGATATTCTCTCTTAAACTATTCCTGGATCACTGCACCCCTTCTCTAGTCCATGATGGATTAGATTGTTATTGTTTGGCTATGACACAGTCTTTCAAAAAAAAGTTAAGATAGATAAGATAAATCCTTTATACTCTTCCAAGAGGAAATTTGTTTTTACAGCCAGCAGTTTACATGGCAATATTAAAGAGCAGTAATACAAGACATTGACAGTTCACAGCACACGAACATGTATAGTCTTCATATTGGGATGAGAGATGCTTCAACAGATTGACAGGGTGTGATAGGAAGATTGAAAAAAAAGAGCTGAAGTCCTGCCCCACTTCTGACAGCTCCACAAGCTCCTCTTTTGGGATTTTTGCATTGAATGTTTTGTCTGAATGAAAACCTAAAACATGACATAAAGTTACCAGTTCATTCATTGGCAGCATCTAGTGGTGTGGTTGAGGCCATTCTACCATAATCGATTTTTAATTAACCTATTAAAAATCAAGCCGCTATTCTGTATTCCGGAGGTTGTAGCAGGCTCAGTTTTAAAGCTAGAGTGAAAAAAACTAGAAAACTCAAGGAATCCATTGGTACCAACCATGTCACTTGCATGTCTTGAAGAATGCTAAATAACGCTCCATAGTTACGCTAAATTTTGGCGAGGAAAAAACGGCATGGCCATTTTCAAAAGTCAGACGGAGGCTGGCGGTACCACTGTTTTGCACTCTGTAGCTCACGTTACCACAGTTTCACAAACATGTTGGAGAATAACGGTGACCTTCAGGTAACGTAATAACGTGAAAGGCTCTCTCTAGAGCCAGTGTTTGGTTTGTCCGTTCTTGGCTACTGTAGAAACATCGCGGAGCAACATAGCAGATTCCATGAAGAGGACCCGCTCGCTATGTAGATATGAAGGGCTCATTCTAAGCTAACGAACGATTCAGGTGATTTATATCCTAATGAAAACATTTCCGTTTATGCTTATAGATCCCCCAAAATGTTCACACTATTCCTTTAAAATTACTATATGTTGTGATTTTTGATTATGGATGTAGCGGTAGTGTTGAATTTCCATACATACATACTGTAGAACAAGCGCTATTGGACTAAATTGATTTCTTAGTTATTATTGCGCAAGTGACACAGTATATTGCAGATCCGTATGTATCCAAGAAACACAACGTGACATGAATGGGTTGAATCATCCTGCCAAATGCTGAGAAGGGACTCTATAGGAGGGGAAAATAGAAGAATCACTTGACGGGGGGGAAAAACTATTTGACTAGGCACTGTTTCTCTATCGAGATCTGGCTCTTAGCGCTAATATTTGCTGTTTTACATTAATCCCTGCTTGGCAGTCACCTTTGTGGGGCAAGCTTATTTGTTAGCATCTCCAAAAACAGAACTGGCACTTCTTGCATCAATACTCTCCAAGGTTCGTATTGAGGGGAATAAATGTAACAGTGAAAAGAGAGAGAGAGAGAGAGGGAGAAAAGCAGCGAGAGAGGGAGTGAGAATCAAAGCCAAGGAGACAGAAAAAAAGGCCTACAATGAAAAATAACTCCAAAACCAACACATCGAGAGGCTTGGCAATCACAGACGTGGTTTTGCAGGCATCACAGACAACAGATTCACAAACAACACTCTGGTCTGGAATAGTGTCACCCCATGATTGATTCCCCCAAGCCGACTGATAAGTTTTCTGGGGTAGGCAATCTGTGAAGAAACGAATCAGTTGAGGTGAAAGAAAAACAATGTTTGAACCTGATGCATGGCAGCCAATACTTTGACTAGTAACATTTGCTCAGGGGTCAGTCACCTTGGAAAGGCAATCTATTGGGAACAACAGTGCTGACTATACTGTAAAGTAACTACTCTTACCTCAGGGCTTTTTTTTCTTTGGGTTTCCCAAGAAGTTACCACTGACAGATTTTCTTGTTTGCTTGCGTTTTAATGCCTCTTTTGGAATACCACCATCATGACACAGAGCCTGATTTTTACTATTATTTACTTGGTTGTTGATTTCACCAAGAAATGTATTAGATTCCCCAGTAAGGATTACCACCATGTCTCAGAACAAGTGTTTTTTACATCTACTTGCTATTTTTTCCACATTCTAAATTGAATTCCCAATGTGTTCTATGAGTCAGCCTGCCTGGTATGACTTCACCAAAACCAGAAGAAGTGGCCTACTTTATCCGGCTCTGCATGTGAAATATCCCCTGTTTATTTCACATGCAGCCCTGACCAGTTAGATTCCAACTGTTTGAGACTATTTATGGGACAGAGTGGGAAGGTTCGTGGTCCAATAATCCATCCCCAGCAATATTCATCATCACCTCTTATAAAGAAGCCTATGTTGTGCACCAGATGTCAAATACAGACATTCACTCCCCCGTGCTTCAACGGAAACCAAATTAGGACCAGAGTAATGGGGCATGCAGCAGAAAGAGGTACTTTCATTTTTCTATTTTTCACTCTAAAACCAATAGCGATGATGAAAAAGAAAGAAGCTGCAAAGAGCTTGAGAATATCGCTCAGATTTCCAAACACGGAGACGCAATCTCTGCTCCTAGCAGCAGCAACAGTGACAATCATCACAGTCTTCAAACATGGGAAAGACAGACTGCCCGCCAAACAAATACTCACAATTAGGAGACTGTTGGAAAGGGGGTGTAAGGTGGTCTTGAGGGCTCATTACGTGTAGGGTGACAGGGTCGGGTGACGGGTACGAGCGGAGAGAGACATGGGGGGGATGAGTGAACTGGAAATGGATAGAGGATGAACCAGGGGATAGGAGGGGGGCACCAACACTGATTTATTCAGAAGCTCATTAGTGGAGACAGGCCGGGGCACGGGGGAACAGGGAGTTCACCCTCATTGGGGCTCATTACACACTGGCAGGGAACTGACCCAGCCTGGGCCAAAGTGGCACTCATCAGGGTAACATTGACTACCTTTACTCAGACAGAATCAGACTTGGCTTCAGTCCATGCGGTCTGTGGGAAGTCTCATCCTCTCTAACACACACACTGTTACTCTCTCGTTCTTTTCTCAATCATTATCCCTCAATCCTGTCTCTGTGGGTTGACTGACATTCAGTGGGGCACTATGATCTCACTATGTAAACATCACACAGGATGAACTTAAACACATGAAGCGGCACTGGCACAGCGGCTGGCATGGGGTCCTACATCATGTGGAGGAACTGCAGAGAGTGAATAAATTACCTTTTACCAAAGAAGGCACTGGGGTATTGGCTTGAAGGGAGCGACTTTTTTTTTTTTATTTAAGTGCAATGTGGTTGTAGTTGGCAGAAATATAGCTGCAGTTCAGGAAACTGGTAGAGAGACAGCCCATGGGCCTTTTGTCCCAGAATTCATGTGTGAGTGATCACCGCATCCATAGCGACACACTGTGTACCTGAACAATAACATTGGCTGGGTGGCTAAAAGGGAGCCAATTACGATGGGGTTGGGGTATCTTGCTGATGGGAGGCGAGCCAATTAAGCTGACAGAGCTGAGAGTGCTGTGTATGGAGAGAAACTGGCAGGGCGTGCTAGCCTCGGGAGCTACACAGAACCAATGGAGGGCTTGCGCTCACTTTAGCCCACTCACAAGCCCTGCTGGGGTGTGAAGTAACATCACACGGCTCCAAAAGAGGACTCCTTTAGCGCCGTGGAAAAAAAACAAAAAACAGTTGTGGTGCAGTTGCGAGTTTTGCTTTACTCTCTCTCTCTGCTTCATATCTGTCAGCTGTCCTTCAGACTGATTCAAGATCAGCCATGCGCCATTAATTAGTTGGAAATGGAGTCCTGTTAAACAAAAGCACCTCGTCTCTTCCCCCTCATCTCGCCAGCAGAGCTATATGAGATGTTTTCAGGGATGTCTCACCGTCAGATCTATTATTCATCTGGGTTTTTTTTTCCTTTCCTAATGACATGATAAGACTCCAGTGAAATAGAAAAATGCTCATTAAACTATCATCAATTGAAAATAGATCACACCTTAAAGAGATGGCTAGAGAGAAAGTGGCGTGGGAGTGAGAGTGATGTTGAGCAAGGGAGATGGGTTTGACTGTGGGAGGGAGGTGAGACGGGGAATTGTGTGTGTTTCAAGGAGAGGGGTAGATATTTTAGGAAGTCGAGAATGGAGAGCTGGTGCTAAGCAAGACAGAATTACCAGTCGTTTAGGCACTGGTCATAAAACATGAAGCTGGACTTAAAAGGCACAGCTTTGGAGATTACTGCTTAGTTTCTGCCATACATCCTTTAATTAATTAGAACCCCTAAAAGCAGGAATAAGGGATTAACAATGATGCACACACGCTTGGCCAGGCTTTCCTTCTCCTTCATCTTAGCTTCTCATGCATCTAATCCTTGACGTCAGAATTCACGGATCGGTCTAAATTAACTCTTTGACTCATGAATGATTTTATTCTTCTTCAAGGGTTTGTCAACAGGAAATATCTAATCAATCCCCAGTGCTCATTTTCTATTCACACGTTTTCAGACCTCCCCCACTTTCTAACCTTAATGTTAGATTAAATGATGAGTTAGAGCACATTTTCAATTTTGCAAAATGCATATGTAGAAAATCTATAAGATGAATTGAGCAAGCTGGACTTGCAAGTTTGCAGCTCAAGGTCGGACAACTTGCTGACTGGTGACTGAAATTAATGACAAGTAATTTGCAGAGTCTGACATCAGATCTCTTGGAAGCTTGGAGGGATATGTTTCGAATGAGAATGTGTGTGAAATAAATTGACTGATTACTTCTTATGTAAGCCCATGAGGTGAAGGTGTAGGGTAAAAATAAGTTGGGCCTGCATTTTCAATTTCCTCTCACACGGCCATTCCTCCCTTCTCTGGTCTCTCTTCAGGTGCAGGGATTTAACAACGCCTGGAAAGCTTTTTGGATGACTGTTGGCTAAATAGACGAGTTGGCTTTCCAGTAACAGAATGGCAGCTGGCCATGCGTTGGCCCTTCCTCCACTCATGTGAGCTGTCTCCTCACACATCTGCACAACACTAAATAGCGAAGATTGATGGCTATAATGGGAGAAAGTTCAGGCCTGAATAGCAGGTTGTCCCCAATCAAGACTGTCCGTCGTAAAACGCGTTAGCGGGAAGGCTGTGGAATATGCTGCTTTTCCTCCGTATTATGGAGAAGAGAGGTAGTAAAGCCTCGCTGCACACTCCACCCTGCTGTAAGACAAGGCCATGGATGCCACTTGGATTACAGGCATTAGTTTTCTCCAAGCAAATGGTCCAAAGATAAAAGAAAGCCTCCACTCCGAGCCAAAAGAAACTTTACACACAGTCGCCTCAGCGCTCTTCCCACTCTGGTTACGACATGGGGGAAGGCCGTTTCACATGACTAGCTCTCACAGGAAGCAAAGCCAGAACCCAGTCACAACACCATCTTACTAACCTCACTTGACTGAGGACCTGGGGACACAGCATGGTGGTCTTTTTGTCCTTAACTAGCTTACTGACTTGGCAATGGTCCTGATGCAGCAACATGGGGGACACTATGAATGGCAAAGGCGCCCAACTCTGCCACAGAGTGTCACCCTCGCCAATGTGCCACACATTGAATCATTAAAGCAATAGTGAACAGATATTTTGAAAGAAAGACCACCAGTTCCAGCAAGCAGGTTGAAACTTTTCCTAGTGTCTCGAAGCTGCATGATCAGTGGGAGGAATATAGAGCACTGCCAGTGTGGGTCGATCATGGCAACTAATCTGGGTTAGGAAGATATAGATTTGCGGTCTCATGATAAAGCCATCCTTGGCTCACTTGTCGAGTGCTGTCACTGAAGAAATGTGTGTGAGAAATGGATTGGCTCTGCCTTTTTATAGTGATTGTGCAAATTGGGTTAAATAGGGTAAGCAAATGTACAGTGTGTGGACTTGTGAAGGCGTGTGGTCAAGCCTATAAAGCTCTGTGTGGAGGTAAAGCCTGTGTGAAATAGAATAATGAAGTTCTAATAATGCAGGAAGGTTTACGGAGTGTGCATGAACGTACAGTAATGCCCTGCTCCACTTTCATACTGTTGTGAAGCCTGCAACTGTTCAGTGCATCCACAGTCTTCTAGCGTTGGCTGCTGAGCAACTCCTCTGCAACAGCTGAGAGTTAAGTGCCTTACTTAGGAGCGTCACACATTACTGATTCATTTCACTGCCAAGATCTTCCTGTTCTGTTTTGGGGACTCAAATTAGCAATGTTCCAGCTCTGGTCACAAACTAACTTAACTGATTTTTTTTTTTTTTGTCATACCCATCCTGGTCAGCCTTCTTTTGGAAAGCATGAGTTATTCTTATTTTGCCCTCAGTACAGATCCACTTCACAAAGCACGCTTGTACCCCGAGAGCTTAGAGCAAATCAGGATCCCAAACTGCCAACTGTTGTATCCAACACAGAGCCTGAGCTGTCCCCCACAATCACATGTGCCACGGGATACCTGCCATAGAGAGATTGAGAGACAATGAACTGAGAGCTGTGTAACCCTGGCTCTGTTCTTTATGCAAAACGAGACTTGGAATGCAATTTGGTTTGGCCTTTGAAATAAACAGGCCGTAAATAATCCAAAATACTTTATTTCTAAGTTGTCACTCTAAAATAAAATCATCAGTTCAATGTGTTCCTATGTTGAATTAAAGTTTAAATGAGCATGCCATCATAGAACCATTCTACAGCAGACAATTATAGAATTGAAGGGATGCTGTAAAGACGGTGGAGAAATGTCCTCCATTTTTTGAGGAGGAGAATTTGTAAGGTGTTGAAACTCAGATAAGCAATCAATGTGCTTTCCGTTTTGAGGATGACTGGAACTTGAGGAACGGGGGAAGGGAGTAGTTTTATCAGAAAATAGAATAACTTTCAGTCCCTGAGTGCTCCTGGACTCCCAGTCAAAGATTGTGCTAAAAGTTATCTCGTCTTTTTTTTTCTTTTTCTCCAGGGCATTGATTTTCAACTAGTTTGCTTCAGCAGTTTACTCACCAACTTAATTGCTGCAATCTTTGGACAAGGAAGTATTGCTAGAAGTCCAGTAGACCTGACAACACAATCACACATCATACAACTTGCACACCATGGGCCCTGTTTAAACGATCTATAGTGCATGGTCTAAAGTGCATGGCGCAAGTGCATTTAGGGCGTGTCCAACTCCACTTTTGCTAGTAAAGCAGCACATCATCTGGGTGCAAAATTCATTATATGATAATAAGCACTAGGCTAAATATGATAAACACGTATTGATAACTAATGACAACTGTATTACTTTCCAATGCAACCCACAGGGGGCTCGGACCAGCTGAGCGGAATCCTCCGGAGCTGCATTACGCACGGGCTGGCGTTACGTACCGCCTCTGTGGACCGCAAACTTTGAAGTAGCCTTCGTCTACACTCGCATACACAGAGGGATGAGGAGAGAAGACGCCACAGAGGCATATGTGCACTGTGATCTCTCTGGTCACGGCGGTCACGCCATTGACCGGAGAAGCACTGAGAGTGCGCTGCAGGTTGAGCAATACAGACTGCCTGAGAGCCTTACTTCATTATATTCCATTATATTCTGAATTGTCACCTGCTGCCTGAATGTTGTGTTTTCCTTAACATAAATAAAAACATTGTTTTAGCACCAACAGTGTAAATAGCAGGAAAATAATGCGCCAGACTTTAGACCTGTTTTTTGTTGGTCAATGACACAATCACTTTCTGCTGCGTCAAGATAGCAATGCGCCAACAAAGCACCTGACCACACCTCATTTTAAGACCAACACGGCACATAGGCACACAGATCGGCGCAAGTACATTTGCTACTTAGACGTGGGCGCTGGGTGTGAAAATGACAACTGCGTCGGTCTGAAACTAGCAATGACAGTTGCACTGCGCTGTGCGCCGCTTTGCACCAGGTGTAAGGTAGGGCCCCATGTCTCTAAAGAGAACAATCTGTGCAATGTGCTCAATTTGTAGTTTTCATCACGCCTCAGCATAGCTGTCTTTGTTCCTCCTGTTTGGCCTTTTTTAAATAATATGACTGGCACCAATCTGCACAGGTAATAGCCATCTGAAAAGGCAAAAGATAATGTGAGAAGTGCCATTCATCTTAATGATTTTTAAGCTCAGTGATATTAAATCATCTGAAAACAATGAAGTAGTCATGCTGGTTCGAGCTGACAGTTATTACTGCTTGCTGTTGCCAGGAGGGAACCTAAGTTACCTCAACTGACTTTGAGATTAAGAAACAATGAACTGAGAGCTTAATTAACCAGGCACTACTCTTTATGCAAATTGAGACTTTATTATAATTACAAATTGGTTTGACCATTGAAATAAAAAGGTCATTTAAAAGCGCAAAATATTGTATTTCTAAGTTGTCACTCTGAAATGAAATCATCAGTTCAATGTGTTTCTATGATAGAGATACAAAAGGAATGCCATCATAGAACCATTCTACAGCAGACAATTATAGAACTGAAGGCATGCACATGCTGGAAATGTGCACAACATGTTTTTTTTCTTTCGTTTTATTCTATTCTTTGGAAGAGTTTAGGGGTGTGGATGATCAATGGGTGCCCCAGTGGGACCTGTGTCTCCGTGGCTCTGGTGTGCGCTTGCCAAGCCCAGTCAACCCAGTCCCATTGTAATCGTACAGTAGTGCGGGCTGGAGTAATTTCTTAGGAGCACGCTACAATAAAATCAAAGCAATTACTCAAAAAAGCCCACCATTCAAGCAAAGTGTCATCCGCTACGAAGCCCTGATACTGCTGCACTTTCAGAACAGTGAGAAGAAAAAAAAAAAAACACGAGAAAAGAAAAGTTTTTAGTCTTCTATTCGCAAATTTACCCCAGCACGCTTTGCCCTAATATTTCTGAGCATGTAATGTGGTGAATCAGGACGTGCATATATAATATTTCCCTCAATTGCAGCAGGGATGAACACGATTAAATTGAAAGCTAATAAGACATGACTCAGTGTGCAGCCATTACATTCCCACCTATTCATTGTCAAGTCAATTTGGCATCCGCAGTTTGTGTGGCAATTTCTGTCTCACATCCATCACCGGCTCATCCCAATCCTAGGCAACCATCAAGGGACAGTTCTAATTCGCTGGTCTAATTAAAAGATAATGCATGTCAGCATTCACTGATGTCAATGGAGTTCATGCACACCTTAATCACAAGATGACTACTTTGATGCAGTGGGAGACATTGACAGAGCTTCTGGTTCATTCTCTGCTTGCTGCCCATTAAGGAGCTAAAAATGAGCTTGCTCTGACGAATAATGGCACCTCATGTCAAGGTGAAAAACATGGACACCACGCACTTGGCTGATTGGTGTTGCATCTAAATCAAAGGGGAAAAAAAGTAACCAAGAGCGGTAAACAATATCAACCTTTTCAGTGTACCAACGACCCCTTTGCCATGGCAACTGTTGGTCTTCAAAGTCTGATATAGGGAAGTTTGTGTTGACTTTGAAACAGTGAATTAACTTATGCAGCTACCTGCCTCCCACATATTTGCTCTGCTTGACTAAGCTGCCAATCATCATGACCGACTTACTTTAAAAAAGCACCACAAAATAATTTTACTCTTCAATCAGTGTCAACGAGACTAAACACATACCCGTTATATGCAAACCCTTACTTCACACACAGATGAAGTTGGAATTAACAGCCTGCCTGCAAGAGAAGAGAAGGTGGTTTATGCCACCTCCTCCATCTGCTTTTTTTTAACATACTTCAGTCTTGAATTGTGCTTGACTTCATTTTGATGCAACCCTGTCTTCTACAAAAATACGTTCCAATACAACTTAACTCCATTCTCAATTCCGTTTGGAGGGATACGTATTTTCTCCCAGATTACAGTCACAGTTTTAAATATGTGGTTTTATAAACGTAAATTCAAACAAAACAAAACAAAAAACGCAACAAAAGTACTTCGTAAGGCTTAGGCAACAAAACTACTTGGTTAGGTTTAGAAGAAAACATCACGGTTTGGCTTAAAATGACTGTATGTTACGTTATTAAGCTACAGATGTAAATGGAAGTGAAAGTCCGGTATTTGTTTGACCCATTTGACCCAGACTATCATTGCTATCATAACAAACATATTTGTGATATGTCGAAAACAAACGTAAATCGCGACAAAATTTGTTTCCCTCGAATTGTAAATCGCAATGCAGCTTCGTTGTATGGGATGTAACTTTTAGGAGACAGGGCTGCTTTGATGATGACCAAAGGAGGTGACCATTAGCCTAAGGCTGCCTCTCAGATTTGTACTGTGTTGCATGAACTTTGCCCAACGTCAGGAAATTGCTTGGAAATGTCATTCCTATTCCGTGGCAAAGTGTCTCGGACACAAAAGTTTGACAAAACCTGTATGCCATTTCAGGCATGTCACGGACATCAGGCCTCACCTCCAGCAGCCTTTTAATAAGCGATCACGTTGTTTCTCCAGGCAGGTGTTGTTTTCTTTTTTTTGCTGTTTCTTTGATAACTCTGTCAGTCATTCAGCCAACGCAACGTGAAATGATTTTCCACATGCTTTTCCCCTTTGGGTCAAATGGAAGGGTCAGTCAACACTCCATAGCCTATTGGTTTGAGAAAAGGAAATGCTGCACATTATAAACATTATACTGGCAGGACATGGGCAGACCCTAACTGAAATCACCTTCAGGTATTATCAGCAGACATTTGTGATAAATGCTTATAAAGTTGCGTATGATATTTGTGTAAAGGTCTTCCAATACCACCTGCCAACATCACAAAACTGTGATGATCATTAAAACTCAAACAATTAAGATTTAAAAGCACATTTGCAGAGATTTTAAATGTGTGTTTGCTCTCATCGCAGTTTTGAGAAAGTGTATGTCATACAGTATTACAGCAGGGAAACATTAAGCACGGCATCAGTCTGTAAAAGGCTTATAAAACACATTCACCTTCACACTCGGACCCATTACCTGGATTGAATACAATATTTTATGCGTTCATCATTTTGTAATTCAATAACACTGATCTGCTGCTTGTTTATTCAGCTCTTTTCAATGTAATGAGAACTGAAGCATGATTAATGAGCTGATTATCATCCTGCCAATGATCTACATTACTTTGAATTTCACTCCTATAGCAAAATGCAGACAATTCTCACCTCGATAAGGATGTCCCCTAAGCTGTTCATCTTAATTTTAAGCATGCAAGATTCCACTTTGAGTCTTTTGTGCCACTGTGTAGCGAAACTTTATGAGTTAAGAGTTTCATTTCATACTCTCAGTCTACTTTGTTGTACATAGTGTCTTATTTATTTGAAAGGGGGAAATTAAACTATGAAATAAGATTTAAATATGAAAGTTCAGACGTACAACAATGTTCTTCTTCCACCCATATTTATAGAGGATGGAGCCATTTCCAAAGCTGCATTATGATGTAATCCTCAGTGCTGATGATCCGAGGACCCGATGGTCACTCCCTCCGATATTAGCCGCTGGAATGAATTTTGCACTCATTAATGAAAAGTCTTATCGCGAGCTAGCAGATCAAGATTAATGAGTTGTAATAATGATGCATACCTGTAAAGTGACATTCACTTCAAGGATATTGCATCAAGCTCCATCCTTCTATGTTCTCGACTCAGATTCATAATTGGGACTCAGATTGTCAGGGATTGCTCCTCATAAAATACATCATGTGTCTCCTAAAAGGAATCATACAAGCTCATAACAGTATGCCAGACGTAAATATTAATGTGATTTGCATTAATCTCCATTAAATTACTGGGTAAATGATAAGGGGGTTTATATCAGACAAAATTATCATTCATTAAATCCAAAGGACATTGTGTATTATATTCAGTTAATATGATATTGGACTGGGATATTGCAATGCTCTCATCATGAATAACCTCCCTAAAATATATAGAAATAAATATTTGAGTTATAAAGTAACATTTTCATCTTGAAAGATGTACACCATAATAGCTGTCGAACGTTACCCTAGCACCACTGAAAGGCAATTAACGAGCAGCAATATGATTTCCACTGAAGCTATATATATATATATATATATATATATATATATATATATATATGTGGTTATATGCAGTTGAACTGCCCGTCTAATTAAACTGAAGGTGAACTGTGGGCGACAGCATGTTAAAGGGCTGCCTGACTGAGGGCTGTAAGTGAACATTCAATAATACATTATTAGCAGAAGCATATCAAAGGCAAATGTTTCCACAATACTTGGCTCTATATATGAGAAAGGAATAGAAGCTCATTAGAATACTTTATTGATACGATCGGGGACAGTTATTTTATGTTTTTATATTTTATCTTCATGTTTTCGTTTAGTAAAGTTCTTGTATACTGTAGATGTGGTGACGGTATTTTACAGACTGCCTCTAAGTCACTTGGACATATCTGTGAATTCTATTCTTTTCTGGTGCCAGACACTAAATCATCTAGGCTGAGCTGCATTTCTACAGCGAGGTTGGTAAAACCTGTGGACTGGATGGTAACAAGGCATAGCAAGGAGTAGATAAAAGACTCACATTTGGCATTAAGGGATACTCATCATCACCCTCTTTTGTTTACTGCAGGTTAGGAGGAATTAACTGGTGATGAGGGTGCTAACTGCAACATCAATAATAGATGTGGGAAGGGACACTCAAAGATAACTGGCACATCACACCTACATGTTTTAAATAAATGGGCACCAATGTTTCTGAGATCTTGCAGCACTGGTAACCACTAAAGAGCTGAGCTTGTGTGAAATGTAAAAGCAGAGAGGCTGGTTTGCCCACATTCATCAGTTCGGTCTTCATTTGGAACACAAAGAGTGATATAGACACCTACACCCTCAGTTCTACGACTCATTTGGGATTCATTTGGAGCTCGAGGACGCATTTACAACCATTATTATTTGATCATTAACATTTACGGCAAAACAAGATATTTCATAATAAGTTTGACATTTATATTATATTACGTTGTTGTGCTCAGGATTCTGCGTGTACATTTCACAACTAAACAATGTGAAAGCAACATTGCAAAATCATGTTTCACAAGTCAGGCTGTTCTCATACACCGTTCGTAGCTATACCTATGAAAAGTAATGCACTGTAATTCGTATCTATCCCATGAAATCAATTTGTATGTAATCCACGTAATTGTGAACAAGGACGTATAAAGAGTGGCAAACGCCAGGTCAACGTTCATTATATTGTCACGTAACTTCCGTACTTAAATTACAGCACTTCCAGAGTTATTCTATCTCAAACCATGATCTTTTCCTAAAACAAACTATGTACTTTCTGTCACGGAACTTCTGTACTTAAGTTAGGCCACTTCCGGTGCTGCGTAACCACTTCCGGTTTGGCCTAATTTAACCACGATCTTTTCCAAACCCTAACTAAGTAGTTTTGTTGCCTAATCCTAAGTGAGTAGTTTTCTTGCCTAAACCTAACCAACTTAATCCAGTTGATGCTGGACATTTGTAGGAAAACGCACAAAAATTGCAGAATAACTTTTCGTAAGATATCATACAAACCGTTTTATGAGAATACGTTGCACAAGTTCATACGTCAACATTTTCCAATACACTGCATATCAGCGTAAACAAAACTTTGTTGCTATGACATTATTTCAAAAAAGTTGCCATTATAGTACAGTTACCTAATAGGATAAAGAAAGTGTAAACGCCCTTGTAGCTATTATTGTCACCCCATATATTCTTAATTCAAATTGCACAGTTTACACCCTAGATTACCCTTTTTGTTCTCGGTATACTCTGTATATGTATTTGCTGTCCCAATTATTATAAGAATTATATTTCCAGAACATCATCAAATTGGTTCAATGCCTAAAAATAATTCCCCAACAGTAAAACTGCATACTGTAGAAGTGGTAGTGGAGGGAAAACGCTTAGCCATCATGTCTGTCCATCAGCACAGACTGAAGTTTGGGGATTACTTTATTGCTTTTGGCACAGTTGGTTTAAAAAAAAAAAAAAAAGCGCTTTTGACTGTGAGAAATGCATAACAGCAAATGACCAGGTAAATGGTTAAAGAAATCACTAGTTAATAGTGTTTTAGGGCAGTAAAAGTTGTCTATATGTGGACGCACAGTTAGAGCACGCCTGTCCCGCAGCTCAACAGTTCAGCACATGTATGAAGGATTCGTACATCTCGGTCAGAGGATTGATGGAAACCACTGTTTTCAAAGAGAGCCAGACATTTTAAACAACAAAATGTACACAAATTAACCTCTTTTAATTACTTAAATGTTTCAGCGCTGACTGTTTTGCATTGTCTGGAAATGAATTTGGATCCATTCCAAGGTAATTAGTTTATTTGGAAGACTGACTTCGGAGGGAGTTTCTTTGGGATTGCCATGTGAAAATCTGTCTTGCTTTGCAGCAGGCTTTAGTTCAATACTGTTTTAAGAATACCACATGCACTTCAGGGAGACCACCGGCACAAAAATAAATCTCTTCATTGCCAGGTTTTATTTAGATGTCTTATCTCATGCAGGATACACATTGTTTCCTTCCTTTTTGTTCATAAACTGGACTATCTTGTCCCAAAATGACTTTGATGCTTTTGTTGCTGACTGCTCAGTGTTTAAGATAACATACAACATACAGTATAACATGCATAACACCTTACAGCAACACTTAAAACTGGTAATATTTGAGACCATTATTATAGAGTTGTGTTGAACTGTGTTTTATTTAAAGGTCTTATTGATTACATTTTTATGTGAACGAATATTTTTTTAAATATAATACATCCACAGAGCCTTTAGAAAGGTAGCGAATAAAAGTATGGCTTTTCCCGAATATGATTTAAAAAAATTGGCGGGTCCAAAATGAATTTTTTGTTTATTTCTGTGGTAGATATCTGACATTCGATTCCCACTTCTAACAAGGCTTCTGAGCCAATATTGGTATCACGTGATATCTCTGGGTCATCACTTAGTGTGGAAAAAACAGATAAATGGCTGAGATTGACGGTAAGTGCCTGGCAACGACTTGTTGTGAAGTAAATGCAATGGAACGGGTGAGAGATAAAAAAACACATCTAGTGGCTGAATGTTATCTCAACACCTTTGATGAAAGATGTTTCTGTAATTTTGTCCACTGCCTGTATATTTGTCTCATCCCCCGCAGATGTGATCAAACTTGAGTTTCTGTTTAGTGGGAGGTAAAATTGTCAATCAGAGGGCAATAGCCTCTGGCAGTTATATCGTAGGCAGGGCTACACTGGATTTAATAATCATATTTTATTCTTCACATTTGATAATCTGATGAATGCTTCCACCACTCCAAGGACCTAAAAGACCAGCGCCAACCTTTTGCTCCTATCAGGTAAAGAGAGAGCACATGATTATGTCTTTGAGAAGCTGACTTTAAATTCAAGGTTGAGAGAGCAGAGCTCTCAAACCAAACTAGGTCCCTGATAATGATTGCACCTGCTTATGCAACAACCCACATGAGTCAGATCCACATCTATTGAACCAGAGGAGAGAACGCAGCTTTTCTAAACAGGAGCTCTAAGCATTTCAGATGTGTTCCACTGCTGTTTCCCATCTCTATGCTGTGGGAGTTTAATCTCATTCCAACTGACATACCCCCAGGCACGGTATTTCAGAAAAAAAAAAAAAAAAAAAAAAAAACGGAAACAAAAAAAATTAGGACAGATTGAAGATTTTTTTTCTCGTTGAAGAGCATTTGGATATCTCTCTCTCCCTCTCTGTCAGTCAGTCTCTCTCGCTGTCTCTCAGTCCATTTTTACAGAGATTATTTTATCTTATTTGCTGGGGTTCTGGCCGTTCTGGCCACAGGGCTGAGGGGGCTTTTATGGACTAATCCCCCACAAAGCCAGTAATAACCTGTCAGTTCATCCCCAGCCAACCCTCTTACCCCCACCCCTCCTAATACCCCCCATCCATCCAAGTCCCGCTAACCATCCACGAAGATACCAGAATGCGGAAGAAAGGCAGGGGGCCAAAAGAGAGAGCCGTGTGGGGGTAATGCCAGGCTTCAGGCACAGGGCCACGCATCCTAACTAAACCGTGAACCTTTTTTTTTTAACAGGAAATGGACAGATATCTTTCCACAATGAACTGTGACGGCAGAGAGCAGGTCTTCAAACGAGGATTCTGTCTGATGTTCGTTTTCTGCCTACAGTCTGGTGAGATGATAAGAACTCATGGGAGAGAGAGAAAAGGCTGGGGCGGAGTGGCGGGGAGAGTGTTTGGGTTTGCACAAATGCAATCAGGATTAACACGTTTAAAAGATAGGTGTAACAGAAAGCGAAAATAAAGCAGCTTTCAAAGCACATAATCTATTTCACAATTTAGATAATTTTCCACTTTATCAGATTCAGCCGATGTCTTGACTGATCTCAACAACAAACACTTTCCTATCGTGAATAGTAAACCAACAACATATATGGGGGGTTTCAGTTACATCTGACACCATGTGATTTACTATTCTTTTTTTTTTAATATCACCCTTTCCAAGTAAGAATTCGGTATTTTATTTCTGCAACAATTTCAGCTGACAAAAACGCTTTGAAAGGCAATAATTTAGCCACCAACAAAGACATCCATAATGACGAGACTGTCTTTGATCCCTCTCAAAATGACAGATTAGATATTAATCCAGGTTGCTTTATGAAAATGCCATTCATATGTCCATCCAACATGATGATATTGTCTGGGCTGACTGAAAATAAGAAAAACGAGCTGTGAAAAGTCAAATGTATAGCACTATTAATTCAATGGATTAACAAGTGGATTAGCATTTGCCGCACATTTCTTGTATATTTTTCGAATAGGCTTAACTGTCAGGATTATGTTTTCATTTGAACCGTATTCTGTCAGAAAAACAAAACAAATCAATAAAGCTTGTTTGCCCATCCGAGGCTGTCGTACAGTTCTGCCTCAATGGCAGCCTACTAGTGTTCGTGCAGGCTTTCATCTCATCCCTGCCTTGTCTTTCTGCCATACCTTCCCTGTTGGTTATTTTTAACCTGCCTTCCCTTGGTCTCATTTGGGCCAGATGGAGTCTGCCCTGAAGCATGTGTTTGGGGCGAAGCTGCACTCCTGGTTAGCCTCTCTCACTAGTGGAATGAGGCCTGTCAGAAGGCATCAGGGTGACTCATCTCAGGAGGATGTGCTAACACATCATTGCCCCGGACTTTCCTGCGAGGGTTGATCGTCCATGAACAATGTAGCTCCCGTCGCGAGCTCACACTTGGCCAATTCATCATCTAGCCTTCGACATGGGGCAGGAACAGAGAGGAATGAGTTTTAATTCATGAATAGAGAAATGTTTTGTTTGTGTTTGCCCTCGCAGGGATTGACAGCAGCACTCAGTTTCAATGGAGTCATTTTCTATTTGTTGCAACTATACTGCATGACCTTCAGTCATGGCTAATATAGTATATTTAGTTTTTACTTACCTGGGAGTGGGTAAGCATGCACCTCTTCTTCAGCAAGTCCCTGTTTTACATAAAAAACTATGCTTCAACTATGCTGGTGGCTCAGTGGCCTCAGTGGGGCTTGTGCATGTTTTTGGGGGCACCTGAATTTTATGCCAGTTTCTGGGTTATCTTGTGCAAATTGGGCAACTCCGTTGTCTGAAAGGTGAAACCAATGTACCTTAAACTTGCATTCTTTCTAATAGCCAGCAGGGGGCGACTCCTCTGGTTTGAAAAAAAGTCTGATTGTATAGAAGTCTATGGGAAAATGACCCTACTTCTCACTTGATTTATTACCTCAGTAAACATTGTAAACATGACTTTATGGTCTCAATTGCTAGTTTCTGTGAGTTGTCCGTGTTTTTGTCTTACAACTTTAACCCATTCACAGTGTGTTTTCATTTCATGAAAGTTAATATCACATTTTGGTCGCCTAAAAATGTCTAATTCAAAGTTTGGTTGTACTTAGCTCCACCCTCTTGTGTCACTTCTGGTTGCAAAAAAAAAAGATAGCGAAAGCCAAAATGCCAAACTCAAGGCTTCAAAATGACAGTCCACAAACCAACGGGTGACGTCACGGTGATTACGTCCACTTCTTATATACAGTCTATGCTCGTCCTCAACGTATTGAGCTGATGAGATTGTCCCCACAGAGTTTTAATTTGGAGCTGTAGCATGGAAGCCAGTGCCGACCTCTGTCATATTCTGAAGCAGCTCCACTTAGTCTACTTCTAAAGAAATATACACATTTGAGCCTCCTCATACAATTACCGTATGAAAGTATCACCATGTACTAGTACTCAGTATTGCATTAATCAATGATTAAACAACAAAAATTCATCTCTTACTGCAAAACAAGGCCCTTATAAATAGACAGTGTCGAAAAAAAGAGATTAAAATGTGAAATGAGGAACTGTGGAACTGATTAAATTATGCCTTGGAGTTTTGGAACAGCAATAAAAACAACAAAATGCACAACAACAGCAGAGTTGTGTTTTTACAGCAGTATAGGTTGGTAAAATGTTATGTGTATGATGCAATTCCTTGAAGACAATTGCTTGCGCATGTTTTGTTTGGATTGTTTTTTTCCTACATACATTTGTTGTTTCTTCCCAGGGTGCATAACACAAAGGTCGTCCCTCTAGTGCAAATTGAATCGTATTTCTTCTGTGTATCTCTTTTGGGAATCATACAATATGTTGAGACAATGCTCATGCCAGGCCTATAAAGTGAATAGGTAAATAGATGTAATTTAGGCTGAAGTATCAGAAATGCTCATAAGTAGCACACCCTTGGGTTATGATAATATTATCAGAGTGTTACTGGTATTGTAGAATTAGTTGAATCCTTGTAAAAAAGCACCTTTTATTTACTGTCATTAATCAGTTCTTCACAGAGGTTTGAAAATGATTAGTGAAACAATGTCTTCTAGACGTGATATAAAAATACACAATAATGTGTTTGGAATTGTTGTGGGCATTTCCTCTGTTAGCACTATCATTTAGATAGCTTTCATTTTCAGTGCTGCAGAGGAAATTCATATTTTACCCCAGATGAAACAACTATTGCTTTGAGAACCATATATTTATTTGAGGAAACACGCACTATGCCTTGGAGACATGTTCATGTAATGGAGTGATTATACCAAAATAATCAGCAGCGAGGCTTGCATATGAAATCCATTGCCTCGAGCCATCAATGAAAAATGTACATCTCAACATTTTTTTTACAAATGTACTTCTACACCAAGTCAGGAATGCAACACGGTCTTGCCAAAAGGAGTAATTGAAGGGTGGGTTTTAAAATCATCTAGCGATTCGTCCCCATGTGTTACGAATTATATTGCTTCATAAGAAACATACATGGACAAATTCACACATTCGAATGGTGCAGATCTCCATGGAGATCCACATGCATGCACAAAGACGGAGACATCATGTCCCTGAGTAGGCAGGGGGACGGCAGGACGTGTCCCTAGGGCAGGATGAGTCAGTGTAGATGCACTTAGGGGCAAGACGCGGTTCCACTTTCACTCCCATTTGCATTGTTAACTCCGTCCTTTGAGAGCAGACAGCAAGTAGTCTGTGGCCGTGATCCTTATCACTAAGAAAATTAATATCCTCTCTATACCTGACACACAAGACAGAGGTAGAAAGGGGTAAAAAGGATAATATATGCAGCATATAACACTGTAGAACTGAACTCCAAAAAGTTTGGAATGCTTCAACTTTATTTTGTGTCCAACTATGCAGTTTTGAAAGATAGTAAATATGTGTTTCTACTTAAAACTTTTATTCTTACAGTACTAGTATTATTGATTGCTCTTTAAAATGCATGTGAACTGCTGTTGAATTTCAAAACATTAAAAGGAGCTGGAGGAAATTTGAAGGTTGTGGGATGCTGTTAGGTGCAACAAAAATCAGGTTTTAATGATAACCATAGTACTTTCCACCCTTGAGAAGCTTAACCTTCAGTAGTAGAGGAATGCTGGGGGCTTCTTGTGTTTAGTACATGAGTAGCACATTTACCTATTAGTGTGAAGTTGAAAATAGCTTTCACAGAATACAAAGATTTACTTCTTTGTCTTCCAAATGTAGCTGGGAACATGCATTTTTAATGGTTAGTATTCCCGGCCATGGAGCAATAGAGAGTACTTGTTATCTTTTATGTTTCCAATGTATTCACTTTGAATATCAGTAAACACTATATATCTGATGTTTGTATCCACTCTATGCACTAGTCAGTCTTCTGTGGCTATTCAGCAGATGGATGGATGGATGGATGATAAAGTACTGTATTGTTCTAACAGCTGACAGATCAGCAGGAGACAAAGTAACTGTAAATGCATTTTATAAATATCTCAAAGGTACAAATTTTGGCAATGACACCAAGTCATCTGCTCTCTAAAGCTGTGTTGCTTTGGGAAACTATCTATGGGGTGGTGAAGGAGGGAAGGAGGTAAATGATCTCTGACACATTAAAACATAAAAGATGAAAATACAGGAACAAACAGGCGCTGAACTAGGCTCGAATCTTAGTCTCATCTGCCTTCACTCTCCACAGAGTAAAATATGAGATGTGCCACGATGCATTTTTTTTAACCCACAGCATTGCGAGCACTTGCCATGTGTCTTCACTCACCAAGCAACTGATTTATAAAGCAGCCTGAAGGAACAATATCCTGCACTGCCCCTCACTTCTGTCTCCCTCATTAGAGTCATGATTGGCTCGGACATCCCTGGAGATAGCCGCATTAGGGACCAAAAATACCAATGGTCCCCTGTCTCAGAGATGACAGCCAGTTGTCAGAGTTTATAACCTAGCAGTGATCTCAACCAATCTAATGAATCAAATCACCGCCATTCACCGTTCTCTACGTCCATCCCTTATGGCATCCACTGTCTGCTCTGCCCTCGGGCTCAGGGAAATGAAGGCAGAAGGGCAGGCAGGGAGATCTTGTTTTTGAGAGGATGGTAAGACAGACGAAGAAAGTATTGTGAAAGTTCTCTCTTTTTGGGGAGGAGGGTGAGAGAGAGAGACAATCTTCCTCCAGCTTCATTTATAACTCACTCTGTCAGTCCAGAGACTCTTCATCAACATTAAATATGTGCGACCTGCCGTGTAGGCCTATGCGAAAATTAAAACTCAAATTGCTGGATCTCGTAGAACATCATCTGTGTTTTGACAAGCGGGGCCAGCTGTGTGCAGATGTGTGTTGAAGCATGCAGGGTAATTGGAAAGTCTGTATTCCATAAAGGACCTATTAGTTCTGGTGATGCTGATTGGCTGTGGTGTTCAGCGCCTCCCCCGTCGCTCTCGCTGACCCATATCCAAAGGTCAGATATTGACTCTAATGGGCCTCCATTATCCCACTCATTAACCTCATGATGGCCCGCTGAGACTATGAGAATGTGACTGGTGGCAGAGGGGGAGACACCAGCTACAAAGGAAACCGCTGTCACTGGGTGGACAGTGGTACAGGGGGCCGGGGAACCAGCCAGCCAGTCTGCTATTGATCTATGTGGATTAGGAGGCCCTTGTCTGTGGGGGCATCTCCCTCAGTTGACAGATTATTACAGGCTTTGCTGGGATTTGGGTCTTGAAAAGACTCCCAGCACAATAACTTTGTATGGCAGAGACATATCTAATAAGATACCAATAAGCTCAGAGAAAGAGAGAGAAAGAAAGGGAAAGAAAGGATTTTTGGAAAGCTTCCGGCAATGGAAGGCAATCTCATTTCTTTCTTCCCCTTTTTGTTTTTTCTTTCCTTCATTCCTCCACTCTAATTCTCCTTTAATTCTGGAATTGCACAAGTGGGATTTACAAAACAGATTGACTCCCTTTATTAGTTCAGCATGTCATTATACATGCATAGGCTTTGAAGCTGTGCTGAGTTTCTACTGTATATGGATAAATATATGCGCTGTACAGGGACTGCAAATGGGCATTACAATGACCTCAGATTTCCCTCATCAGGGCTGATGGGAGAGACAAACCATCAAGGGCCAAGTCCAAACTGCACCCACACTGCATCCAATCCTCAATCTGCACGCAGAGCACACGGTGTCGGCCAAATACAGCAGAAGGAGATGAGAATTCGGTGCCAGGCATGACTTAGTACGTAATTAAGGCCCTGGCTCAGGAATGGCAAATCAACTTGCTTCATTTCCCAAAGGAGTTATGAGAAGTTGGGAAGGATAAAGGCAACCAAGGTACTCATATTCAGGCTCTGTCTGCGAGCTCGCTGTGGTGAGGTTTTATAAAACATGCTGTATACTAGTCAAAGAGTTGTCAGGAAGTTTGGTGGCAGAAGTTAGGAGCTGTAGCCGTTGAGATATGGCTCACCAAATCAAAACACTGTGGTCAAAACATGGACGCCTCTTGGAAATGCTATTCCGTTTCTGGTACACTGTGTAAAGAATTCTCTCTTTCATTATTTTTCCTCTCTCTCTCTCTCTCTCTTCACCCTCTCTTTTTCCTCATCAGACTTCAGCCTCCACTGATGATGCCCTGAAGGAGAGCCTGTGTGGGATGCATACCAAGCAGTGTAAGGCTGCTTTAAAAGCAAGCGGCCAAAGATGTCGAGAGGGGTATCAAACACGCTGCTGAATATGCATATATAAATGACCTGTTCAGTAATCATGAACAACCACACAGCAGCTTTTCTGGGGGCTGTTTTGACACAGCTGGGCCGCAGCCCCATTAGTCCCACAAATATGTCTTTCAAATCAGTGGTTTGGAGGCATTTCTGTACACATGCAGAGTAAACTCAGATTGTGTTCCGTGAGCAAAATGTTTTAATTCCTGCATAGGCATGAGTTTGTTTCTTCAAAGGGTCACCAACTCTGATTACAACTTAATATTCTGCCTGTGCAGTAGTTCAGTGCCTATAGCATTTAGCATGCTAGGTTGGACTGGATGCCTGGTTGCTGGCTCGGCAATGAGGTTGAAAAAAAAATGTGTTTCTCTATGATAATAGTGTTGTTCTTTTTTTAACTGTGCATAATGAAGCAGATTTCTTCAGATAATAGCATACTGGTATATACAGTGTGTATATAAAGTATGCAAGTATATCATAAAATATACCTACATCCAAATTATGGCCAATGGGGACACTGTATTTTTTCTCTATGCTGTGCAGCCATAAATATAATTTAATGTTCGCAACTTAATGATTTAAAGAATTCTATGATGCATGTGTTAATGTCACAAATAACTTTGAATGGTTGACAGAAATTTTCTTCATAGTTTTACACCAGTTTCTTTCATGATGGACTGTTACTGTGGCCTCAGCAAGTACATTGTCTGGCTTAAGTAATGTGGAAAAAACTAAGTTTAAAAGCCCTTTGCTCTTTCTGTTGACATCACACTGTAACCTCTCTTTTTTTCCATCCTATTTTTTTCATTGTGGTTTCACTATCAATTCAATATCTCTACCGCTGATTTTTTTTTCCGATAAGACTCCTCCAAGTACTCCTTATATTAAACTGAAGATACAAAAGTGCACAAGGTCAAAAACTTAGAAAACTGGTTAAAAATAATTGCAGGACATTGTGAATAGTCGTGCTTTTTTTTAATATTCAGGCTTTTAATATGTGTGCCTCAAAATCATTGATGATATTATCCGAGGGTGATGAGTCACAGAGTGTGAAAAATTAAAGATGAGAAAGATGAACACTTTATAGAGTATGAAAATATCCATCCACTAAGCTTAACTTAACATGTTTTTTTCTTAGCTGCTGTCCCATGCCAAGGGCGTAGAGGGCAGTGCATTCTCATTTTGGATATATGTAATTGACACGTCCATGATATGTTTCTGTTTTTTCATGCACAATCCTTCACACACACACACCTCTCCATTGGCTGTTGCCAACGGCCACTTCAAACAGCAGTCCTGGAGGGACAACACAGCATCTTGTCTGCTAGCTAGCTCAGTCCAAGATGAGGCCCCAGCACTCCTGCCTGTCACACAGATAATACCTATTTTGCTCGGTTTAAGGAGAAAAAGAAAGACGCAAGCTCTTCTGGGGTCACAGAGGGAGGTGAGTGCAGTCTTAATCTCCACTGTCGAGCCGTGTAAAACTCTCTCCCTCACTTGACCACAGACCCTTCTGCCTTTCAAGATGACACACCAGTACTCTACAAATGCCCTGTTCTGTGGGAGACTTTGTCAGCATCTTCACACGCTCTCACTTTCACCCACTCCCCAGGTGGCCGACGCCGCGCTGCCAGTGCTGACAGTCATGCACCGGAAGACCCTCGCAGAGTGCTCTCTCCGTAGGCAGGCTGTTTTGACGCTGATAGATTCTTTTCTTGCTCTCTCTCTCTGGATTTTGCTGTATTTAAAACCCAGCAATCTGTTTACTGTAGGATTACTGCTATTGTATGTTTCAAATTTGACAGCTGCTTCATTCAACTCCCCAGTGTGGAGGCTGCACGATAAGGCCGATATGGGTTTCTAATCTTTTCCCTGCCTAAATCCTTTCCAAATCTTCTATTTCTTTCTCCCTCCCCATCATTTCTCGCTGTAAGATTAGAGCGTTTTCCAGCACAACTCTTGGCTTTTGGCGCAGAGCTTTTGGAACACTCTGGTAGGACTGCTAATGAAGGAAGCTGCTCCTTTGACAGCTGTTGCATCTGACGCAAAGGTTCCTGTATAAAGGCCGCAATCAAACACCCTCTACAACCCCGTCTCCCTGTACGTGGGCGTGTGTAGCGCGCATTGACAGCATGCTTAAAATAATTGGGTGACGGGTAAATATCACTCATAGAGGCAGAGTTAGATCTCTCTGGGAAACTGTTTCATGGAGGGTTTTTTGGAGGATATGTTTTATTGAGATATAGCCAAGGCACTACAATGTACTGACAAATAAGAACTGTAATGTTTCTTAATGGGCTTTTTCTGCTTGGGGCCCCTCCTAACCAAAATGAATGTTCATTCACAGATTGTACCAGCTGATTAATTCAGTGTAGAACCCGCAGCTTGCCTGTTGTGATTCCTCTGAGGGCCCTCAAAGCCTTGCACTGCATAACACACAATTTCCTGACTAGAATTTTCTATTTAGGCGAGGCTTCAGGGAAACTGATGGATTAATATTGGTACAGTGGCAGCATTTAGCAAACACGCATCCATCACAACTTTTACAAAGTATGACTAATGTCTGATTGTATAGGGCATTAGCCACTGCACCAGCTTAGCTCTTGAAATATTATTTCCTTCTGTGAGGAGCCAGCTTCCAATTATGCATAAATCAACAGAAATGACAGTCATCGCTGAAATGTATTGCTGATGGCAGCCGTATTGTCCTTTCACTACCTGCAGATGATACAAAGTTAAATATAATAAATGGCATCATGGCATGTTAGATTGATTTATTGAAGGCCATCATGTCCCTCCATATGCATGGGGACTCTTCGATTGTAGAACAGCGACGCATTGTTAAGTAGCTGATAGAATAATGGTTTTACCTCTTCTTTGCTTACTGTCACCCGTCTAGTGTTTGCCCGGGTTTCAGGTGTCTAATCTCCCACATACAGGTACGCTCTTTGTGTGATTTGTCAACACATCCTGTGGCTGCGCTGCTGAAGCTCTTCAACCCTTCTGAGACAGCTTCAAAACACGGAGAATGAACTCCTTCGCAAAAAGAAAATAGACTTTGCCGAGCGCGAGCCTCTAACGACAGTCAGACATCCCTGCACAAGTGTCATTTGGGTGATTTACAAGCATAACCCAAGGCTAAAGGCTCCTTTGATGTGGAATAAAGAAATCCATAGATATCAGAGGAAAGCAGTACCCTCTATCCAGGGATTGTGAAGACCAGAGCTGCCTCTCTTACTGTGGGATTTGTAATACAGGCAACTCTGCATATTTTAATGTAAAAATAACACTTTGTATGAACATCAATGGGCATTTCTTCATCCGCCAAACATACTTTTTGTTTAATTAGCTAGTTAGTGTGAATAGGGTATTGCTCATTGTTAGTGGAGGATTATGTGGCAATGCAGTTACCGACTACACTTGAAGGTTTAAAGAGTAAACGCTGACAGCTTCAAAATGGCTATGAATAAAAGGATCCTCGCATGAGAGAATTTTATGATCACTCAATGCTAGAATTGGATTTGGATTGATACTGTCACTCTGGGGCTATGGCTATTTCGAAATCATTACCACATTATTTGTGCCTATTTTCTATAAAGATAAACATGAAGAAGAAGCCCTTGATTTATATGGGAGAAAAAAAAAGAAAGAGAAAGCGAGACACAGAGAAAGAAAGTAGAATAGAAAAATGGAAAGAAACTATTTCCTACAATCAATTTCATCTATAGAAAATGAAACCACAGATAATGGGCTCAGGCTGAAAGGGCTCTCTAGAGAAATGCTCTCTGTGCAGGAGCAGTTAAAACCACTGTGGTCAATACCTTTACATTCCATTGGAAGCATTGTAGCAGTTGCATTTTACATGAAAAATGTGGTACAAAGTGGACCACTAAATCTTTCCAGTGTACACATACGATCCAAGCATGACAGCCCAGCAGATTTACACTTTGCGATGACAATCCATAAAGTATTGAGCCTCTTAATCAGCAAAATGGAGCAGCTCTCGACTGCCAATTCAGGACTTTTGGACAACAGATGCGTATTTACCACTGTAATATCCTCAAACCTGTCTATCCTGGATGCAGCTCCTCTCATCATTTGTCTTTTGGCGCATCCCAATGCAAGTGGAGGAACTCTAGAAGCAGGCATGCTGAGAATTAATGCTGTATGTGGAACTACTTCTTCTTCTTTTCTTGTCTATTTTTAATCTAAATCTATTTTTCTAATTTCTTTGCTCATTTTTCTTTGAAAACCAATACTTTTATAGTACATCTCTAATCAGTTGAGGAAATACAAACCATACTGCAATGCTTGACACTGTTTGAGCAACTTGCTTTGTTTTTATTTTTGTCACCTCTTAGTTCTATATTGAATATATATCTCTGTGATTTATATTATGGTGCCTATTGCATAAACTGAATATGGAACTTGCTCATTTTGTATGGTCAACTGGGAAATAAGACCACGGCTCCCGCAACCTAATAATGGAAATAATTTATACAGTATGACCCAAAACTTTGGACGACCATATTATGAAGAAACATTCATAGAAGAAAAAATTACATTAAAAGTTTCTTGCCAGACTACAATTCTTATATCAAACATATAGACCTTGGAGAATCACCATGAAGCTTTTATAATGATAACCACATTCAAAAGCAAGTCATGTGAATATGTCCTGGCGGTTCTCATACACCGTTAGTGGCTATATATACGACAGTAATGCACTGTAATTCACATATATCCCACAAAATCAATTTGTACGTAATCCACGCAATTGTGAACCAGAAAGTATAAAGAGCGACAAATGCCGCGTAGGGAGGAGGTTGGGAGTGATGCGTGTGTCAAAAAACACAAGACTTTTGCCCTGGAGACCAGTGTTCGTACCCCGTGTGAAACCAAAAGTCAATATTGATTTATTTGTCACGTAACATCCGTTCTTAAGTTACACCACTTCCAGTGTTATTTAGATCTTTTCATAAACCTAACTAAGTAGTTTTGTTGCTTAAACCTGACCAAGTTGTTTTCTGTGAAGAGGGAAGTTTATTTTGAAAAGACTGGAGCAGAAATGTACATGCGTGTCACGTGTTGCTGGACAGTCGTTGGAAAACGAACGAAAAATGAGGAAAACCTTTTCTTAACATTTCGTGAGATATCGTACGAACCACTGCACGAGGATATGTTGTCTGGTATCAATGGTACAGACCTTTTTAGTTGCATGCATATAGAGAAATGACAGCCTCCTCAATTTTAGCAAAATGTCAAAATGGCTTCAGAGTCAATTCCCAATGGCTCAAACTTCATTCTGCTCTGCCTTTACAGTACAGATCAATTCAAGTAAAGATGAGGCAGCAGCAGTCTGGGATTACAGTGTCACCTCAGCCCTGTCACTTTTGTTACCGATAAAATTAATTATAACCAAGGCCATCAAGATAGTTGGCACTATCATCATCTCAAAGAAACACTTTGAAGTCATAATATATCACTTTATCAAATTACCATCTATTATTTCTAATAATTCATTCACATACCTTTATGACAGCGCCCAAATTGGCAACAGCTAATGAAAAGTTGCGTATCATGTCATCGCTATTATAAATGTGTATACTGCATTTATTATTGCCATTTCAAACTTAA
Source organism: Sebastolobus alascanus (assembly GCA_916701645.2). Classification (NCBI taxonomy): domain Eukaryota; kingdom Metazoa; phylum Chordata; class Actinopteri; order Perciformes; family Sebastidae; genus Sebastolobus; species Sebastolobus alascanus. Next base: position 4,917,746 of record CAKAOJ020000068.1, read on the forward strand.
GGTCAAACTGAAATTTTAATTATCCACACGTTTTTGTGTGAGGAAATATAAACTATAATGATACTGCAGTTATTGTGCATATATTTGTTTAATTTTCTAAAAAGAGGATAAAACCTTCTATGCAACGGCCAAGCTTCAAGCCTCTGGCTGGGCGTCTCTCATGGCCATGTTTGACTGATATTTGAGAGCCATTGTTACTAGAAGACTCGTTCAACTTTTGCTGCGCTACTGACCGGAGCACGTCATAGCCCTGTACTGCCTATGAACGTTGATACACGATGTGTTTTCCCCTTGTTTACAACAAGCCCACATAGAGCTGGTTATGTACCGTTGTGTAAGTTAGTTATTGTAGCTTAACTTGCTAACTGCACTGATTCCCGCTAGAAGGTACTTTTTCGGTATTTAAACAGCTGTTGAGCCATCAGCAGCTCATGCACAATCGTCGTTATGGCCGTCCCACATTAAAGAGAGGAGGGGGGTCTAGCTAGCGTTAGGTAAAACTCACAGCGACAAGTACTCCGTACGATAACCTGTCATTCGAATCACAACAAGGAGTAACAACCGTGCTGAGTCACGCAGTAACGTACAGAAAGTGTGAATCTCAAATGGGACTAAACAATGTCAGGCCCAAAGCTGGTTAACTGCTTGCATGGCTGTGCAAGTGATATTTCAAATTATTTTAGTCCCCGCCCTCACAGATATGTCACTAATAACATTATAGTATCGACTGTCACTCAGAACCAAAAATGTATGCTCCCTGGAGAACACTAACGCCGGGGAAGCTATTGCGGCAGAAAAACAAATCTGAAATTTCTTCTGTTTTTGGTAATTACAATTATGACCAAGTTAAGTACACAGAGACATACACACGTATATACATACATATACAAAAATTAAGTTCGACCAACATGGGGTGCTGATTCACTTCTGTGGTGAATTTTTAAGGTTTGTATTGTTGTGTTGGATACATTATATTGGAACGTGTTGGTATTTGTCTTGTACATGTTATGTTGCCTCCATTATTCTTTCCTTCTCCCTCTCATCTGCAGCTATCCCTCTCATAGCTGCACAACAAGCACCCCACTTTATCATGTATTAAAATCTCCAGTGCTACAAAGGTTAATCACTCATTTCAAGAAAATCCACTTCATGGAAACAAGTAAAATCTCCTCATCCCACTGGCACTTTTTCATTACATTTTGAAGACAAAGAGTTAGATTTTAGTGCTGACTGCACTTTTTTTGCAGTGTATATACTCTCTCTTCTCTTTCACCCGCTTGTCTCCTTTCCACACTCTATCACTTTTACTCCCTGCCAATCTTGCTTCCCTCACCACCACCACCACCACCGCCACCTTCATCGCCTGCCTGCTCACCCCCCTCTGCGCTCAACCCCCCCTACCTCTCATTTGGAATGAAGAGGAAATGCCTCCCTGTGGGCTCACAAGTGGCCCATCCTGAGGGCTGGCTGAGATTGATGCCTGTGATCCAGCTGTGCTGATTTACTCCCCGCACCCACAGGGGAGTGGGAGATTACACTGTGCTCGGCTGGAAAGGACGAGAGGCAGACAGACAAAACGAGAGAGAGAGAGAGAGAGAGGGAGAATTAAGGAGAGAGAGGGAGAGAGAGAGACGGATGTCATGTGGTAGATGAAGCCCTGTGGGTCCTCTATTAGCACTCCATCTTCTTGTCCCACACCACGCCTTTCAATCTAATTGTGCTGCAAGAGCTGCGTTTGAAGATCACCATTAACTCGTCTCTAATTGTTGCTGGGGCAGAACATATCCTGATGCAAACATATTCACGATACCCACATAGGGCTTTGAGAGAATAAGGCGAAAACAAAACTGCGTATTGGCATTCAACAAGGCAAAAAACATGTCTCGGCCGACCATTCCCCCTGTAGAGCAATCTATAACAACAGTCTATAGTTGTTATCTAAACATTGATTCTAACATTATCCTCTTGAGGTCATCTGTATTCACCCAACAGGGACGGGCGTCCTAAATTTACCTTGTCTCATCGTTGGCTCATTGGCCCCTCCCCAGCCATCAGCCTCAAATTGAATGTGGTGATTGATCACAGGTCACGGGCGAATGATAACACTCTATCACTTCAGTCGCTGACATCATACTGCAAGTAATCTATTACAGTGTGACACGGGGACGTTAGCTCATGACACCGAAATCTATTTTTAAGCCCCCAAATTAAAAGTCCCAATATTTTTTAGAAAACAGGAGGTGTTTATATATTGCTTTAGTGTCACCTTGAAAAAAGTTTAACTCATAAGTTTTTGATTTTATTGCCAAACATGCCATTGTAAACTGTGGCATCAAAATCCCCAAGAGGAAACTTGCTGAAGCCGAATGAGTTATTTACTGTAAATTACTTTCAATAAAATGTGTTTTTGCTGTCAAATGTATTTGTTGTTTGCTTTGCAATGCCAGCATGAATGTTAAATGTAGATTAATCTCTCCATCTTGCTTGTAAAGGACAGGAAAGAAAGGCTTTGTTTTGAACATTTATTGACACTTTAAATCTCGCTGTCTGCCAGAGCATAATCTTGCTGGCTGCAAAGAAAATGTACTTTTCCCTTTGAGAGTTTTACTCCACTGAGTTTTATGCACTGAATTTATGGTTTTAGAAAAATGAGCTGACAGCACACTGCCTGCTCTGCCCATTTCACCTTTAACAAGATAGATGCTGGCACTGATATAGTTCCTTGGAGGCAAGGTTGCACACAAATACTCTGTTGTGTGTTTACTTTATGTGTGTGTGTGTGTGTGTGTGTGTGTGTGTGTGTGTGTGTGTGTGTGTGTGTGTGTGTGTGTGTGTGTGTGTGTGTGTGTGTGTGTGTGTGTGTGTGTGTGTGCATGCATGTGCATTGCAGGGCTATCTGCATGTGTGACCATTATGAATTTAGAGACTAGCACTTCTGTGGCAAAGGGATGCCTTTGCTCTTTAATTCAGTAAACACAGAGATCTGTAATGGCTTTCATGACCTTTTAGGAGGAACCCATTGGTTTATCTGTGGCTCAGGGGGCATTGATTAGGTGGCAGAAGGAAAAAATGACTTGCTGGGACTTGCTGTGTGCGGTCCTTATACAAGGCAAACACCCCCCTTCCTCAGGCCTACAGTTGGCGGCAACTCTGCTTTGTCCCCCTTGCATCTTGGAAGGGTTTAGTGCCAAGGTCTGATGAGATGAAGCTGTATCGAACTGTTTGCACAAGACTTTGTCCAAGAACACAGCACATTGGACAACATTTTATACCATATCAGTGTTTAGGTGTTTTACCTTGGACATGATCATGGTGTGTGCATTAGCTGCCCAACCAATTAAGTCCCATTAAGCTTATAAATAGATGCATATGCATACACATACTGTATTTACACAAATAAATGCACCTTCAGCATAAGCCCCGCACCTGTTGTCCGCAGTTCCTTCCAACATTTCCCGCTGACATCCAGAGCGGTTATACCAGATATTTTAATCTCTTTCAAAGAATTGAGAGAGTCAATATATTATTTACTTTCACACAGTAAGCACAGTTATAGTAAATAAAGATAAATGCAAGGCCATAATGGCCTCTGAGGAAATAGTATTCGCTGGGTCTCTAAAAGACAGCAGATTGAATTGTTTCAGCAGGCTGGCTTTGCTACTATAAACAATTTTCCAATTTCCATGCTAAATTGCACAGGCCAGACCAAGAAACAGAAAATGACACACATAAACAGTACATCCACACAAATTGGTGTTTGCTTTAGATTATAAACCACTGAGAATAACATACAATATAAATTGCTTTTTACACTCGGTGCAGGCATGTGCTGTGTGTATGGTATGGCGCAGACAATTCAGAAGGCAGCTGTATGTTGAGTCTGGAACACAACACCTGACTAACGGTACACATATTCGGTGGTTGATTATTATCCAGTAATAAGATGTTGCCTTTAAAAACAACATACATTGATTAAATGAAGTTTTTAAAATTATTAAGTAAAGTCATTAAAATGAACGTGTCTTTTAATAATTGTTTCTTTATTAGATTTTTAAATGATGACTTAAGAAATTAATTTCCTAATGGATTTCCAACTCAATTAAAAAAAAAATACACTGAGTCTTTCTACCATAATCCATCTGATGAATAATTTGTCTTCTGCTCAATTCACAGTTAAAGCGGAAGCAGTTAAATGCTCCAATCAATTAACTGATTATAATTAACCAATGAAAGTATAATTATTCCAGCATGTGGCAAACTCCAGACTCTAGAAAAGATCGGCAGGTGATCCACAGTTTTGGCGTTAGGAGAATAATCCGTAGAGCAGACACATGAAGTGGTTGCCCTTTATCTGGATGTGAAGGGTCAGCACCAGTGTGACATTTGCAGCGCCAGTAGAGGGCATTAGCAGGTCAATGGAGGGGAGACTGAATGACTTAAACATTCACTTAAAAAATGGACACAAATGAAGGGTTTGCAATGTTTGTGTTTAGATTAATGCAGCAACAACTGTCTTTGAAAGTCAGGGAAAATTTGACTCAAAGTCTTAACTAATCTGTGGTGTTTAATCCCAGTTCAATCAGTGCTGTTGTTGCCTCGATTGCTCTGCACTGCAACACTAACCGTAGTTAGTTCTGCAAGTGTTTTGTTAAATTATACATATAAAGCTTTTATTTGTTTTACTAATTCAAGTGCTACTGTTTTTATTAATACAACCGGAGTAGTTGGATTATTGCACATTAATAATGTAATTCAGTTGCATCCAGTCTATTTATACAGTATATACATATAGCAGCAATATTGGTTGGAGACTTTCCCATTCACACAGCGCACCATTTCATGTGATAACAAAACAAACATCCTCTGTGACAGTGCAATCATAACAGAAGATGCAGACAAGAAGGCAGAGATATCATGTGGAGTTAAAATGAGTTTGAAGCAGAGATCCATTAGGAGGGCTGTAAACATGTCCTTCGGTTATGGATTCATTCATATCCACCCATATAACCTCCTCCCCCAACCCCCTTTCCTGCCCATTAATGGACTTCTTGACATGTGGTTTAGGCTGCTTAGCCACTCTTTAATCTGTTTCTGCCGCCCCCGGTTTATGGGGTAAGGAAAATCAAATAAACAGATGTTAATCTGACTAAATTAGAGCACCGGCGCCTCTTCCAAGCACTAAGTACCGCATTATCTATCACATGTTTGAGTCTGTTTTCCCTCATGCCTCTTACTTATTTATATATTTGTTTTATAGGAAAAACTCTTTTCTGTTGCTTACAGTCACACTGCAGTTGTATTTCTGCTTAATGTGTAATCTGGAAAAATGGTGAGGAATACATTTTAAAGTTGTGTGATGATTGCACAGCATTTGCATCATACAAGCACCTGACTGTGTGTGTTTATTTGTATTTAGATTGGTTTACAGTAACCCTACCTGTACATGAATGTTCATTAAAATGTGCTGGTTTGGCTTGGAGTCACTACATTGTATGTCTGTCTGTGTCGATGTGGCATCCATGTATTCCGTGTCAGTGTGACAGTCGGTGGATGTTTGCCGTTATTTTTACCGGCGTTCAGAGCAAATATCAGTACGTCCCAGCTGAGAAGGCATTACAGGCTGTTGATTTGAGCGGCTCTCGGGACCCGCTACCATAATCTGCGTCTGTTCTTAGGTGTGTTGTACAGGTGGCTGTTCAGGAGAGGAAGGCTGGGGAATTTGGTTAATTAAGCAGGGTAAACAGCAGATAACTGCAAGCCGTCCTGGTGGGACCACAAAAGCATCAGACCCCAAACACCTGAGCAACATACCATGCGATCGTTTGCGCTTTAATTTGTCTCTAACATTTTCCACATCAGTATCATTGGCTGAAAATGTATTCACAGAGTGCTGCTGTTGGGGTTAAGGGTTAGGAGTGGAGGAGGTGGTTGTTCTGTTAACGATAAGGCTAATGCATGCCACACAGATGGCACTAATTATTTAGCGCAACAAGAGGGTGGTTCTAATTGGGCCAAATACAGCTAGCATGAAAAAAAAAAAAAGTCTGCGTGTGTGCGAGTCTGAAATCCCAATTAGTTATCCCTTTTTTGTCATCGAAAATCATGACAAAGGGAATTTTTAGATTTATGGTTTTTCTTATTATTCAAATGAAGAAAAAGTGGTCTTTGGGGAAATGTCAGGAGGGGTCCTTTACTCTCAGCCTCTGAGTGGATGCGTCAGTGTTTTGTACAAGCCAAGAACAGATAGAGTTTTGTTAGCAGTGGTATTGAAGAAATGGACCACACCACCATCTAAACTTACCAATGTTGACAGGAGAGACTTCAGAGACCAGGTCCAAAACACACTGGAGCACATGGATTTAAGGCAATCAACTTTATTAGACTCTGACTCTGATGAAGGCAGTTGGCGTCAGAACGTTAGTCTTCTAATGAAGTTGACTGCCTTAAATCTGTTTGCTCCAGTGTGCTTTGGACCTGGTCTCTGAAGTCTCTCCTGTTACAAGATTGCCCTATTCTGTGAGCACCGGACAGGCCTGCTATTCCTTGTGAAACGGTTGAACTGCATTTAACCCCCTTTCTTCACTGACCAAATGTTGACATTTGCATGTAGGTTTTTTAAGCTGCACAGTTTACTACAGCTGACTAGCTAATTGGCTATCCAGCCTGCAATCTGATGTTAGCAGTGCACTTTTCCCTGGTGGATGTTTGTTTGGTAACTGGCTCAGCGAGCTTAAGCTGCAGGGACAGAGACATGTGTCTTTATTTTATTTTTTTTAAAAGAAGCTAGAAAGCTAATGTTGGTGGCTGTTGTTCAAAGTTCCCGTGTTGTGTGGCTGTCAGTCAGTGTGACTTGACTGTCTACTAGAAATCTCACTTTACTGTTTTGCACACAATTTAAAATAACATGATTTAATTAGCTCTGTGCAAAGAAGTTCTCACTGAGGTTTACACTGAGTTTGATAAGAAATACCAATGTGTAATGTATTTTAAAGGCATAGTTCGGGTGTTTTGAAGTGGGGTCGTATGAGGCACTTATCCATAGTAGGTGTATTAGCTACAGCTTGGAGAAACAGACAGGAGTATCGACACTACAGCAAAGCAATACAGTGCTGTGGACGGGGACGGCAGACAAATGTATTTTAGCCACCTAAAAGAAAGGCTCAACTTAAAAAAAAAAAAAAAAAAGAAGGTTTTTCTGCCATCCACAGCACTAGCTGTGCTCCGGTGTCTGTTTCTCGATGCTGGGGGCGTGCTGACTGTCATCTACTGTAAGTAATACACCTACTATGGATAAGGACCTCATACAACCCCACTTCAAAACACCCGAACTATCCCTTTAAAGTAAATTTTATTGCATAGTTCACTTACATGTGTTATCATTCTTTTCTAATACTGATGCACCCTAAACATTTGTGTGAGGGACACACAGTGCGTGGTGTGCTGGTGATGGTGATTTGATGTATTACATGTCAACCACTGTGCAGTAAAAATTCTATTTGTATCAAAATAAATCTCCATAAAAGGAAAATAGCCTTCCGTACGGCCAGTGTTTGTATGCCATTACTTTCATATCAGTTGATGGCTCCTATACCGTTGCATTGAGATCTAATCAGGCTATCACTGTAGAAATGTAACACCAGGCTTTGTGCTATGGTATTTAAACTACACTATCAACTGCATTATCTCCAACCGAAAATGGGCTCAGCACTGTGTTCCTTTGATGGCTTGATTTGTCATATCTGTAACAAGACTCTGGTTGGTTTTAGAGATACCTTGTGCATTTGAAGGAGACAGAGCATATCATAAAATACCGGGCTATGAAGTAAATGCATGGCCTCATATAATAACCTGCCTGCAAGAGAATTCTGGACAATCTTTATGTTTATTAAATGAACATTTTTGTCTCAGTACTTGGTCAAACTATAGCTAATGGAATTTAAATGCATGCCACTGTGAGCCAAGAGAGCCAAATGAACTTCTTAGAATTACTCATGCAACTCTTAAACCATTGGAGGCCAAATAAAAAATATTTCCCCCATCATATCACAGTCTGAAGACCATTTATCCAACAATTTATCCCACCATAGTTGGTAGTATCTATGCGACTGGTAACCATCTCTCTATCCATTAACACCCAATCATCAAACAAAGGCAGCTTTTACTATACATTATATTAGTCAATGGCTCAGACCAGATGATGGTGACCATCTTATCGGGTGCCCCGGGTGAAGCTGACCCCTTTCGCTCTTTCTTCCTTTTCCCATCCTTATCAAGACCACAGTGAATGTGCTCACCAGGCTGTGAAATGAAAATCATTGATGGCCCCTCTCTCAGCATCGAAGAACAGCCTTCCCTTTCCCCTCTGTGCCCCATTCATAGGCATATTGAAAGCCATAAAATATGACAATTCCGCTATATCATCCAGGTTAAACTTCCCCATAATTGCATTAAACCAATCATACTTCTTTTTACTTGGTCTGTTCTTTTTTACCCCCATGGTGTACATATGGACAGTGATGCATTAGCTCATATCACGGAGGTAATGAGAGGGCCTTGGTCTCCTCTGAGGTGACACAGTGACCCAAATTAACAGATATAGGGGGAGTGAGGTGTGTGTGTGTGTGTGTGTGTGTGTGTGTGTGTGTGTGTGTGTGTGTGTGTGTGTGTGTGTGTGTGTGTGTGTGTGTGTGTGTGTGTGTGTGTGTGTGTGTGTGTGTGTGGGAGGTGGGGGGGGTATGCGAGGAGGTGAGGGCAGGGTTGCATTTTTGAATAGCTCTTATTCAGCTAGACTTAAGAAATGGAAACGGAAGTGTCGTGTAGTCAAACCTTCATAGAAGATGTGTTTATTTAAGGTCTGTCATAGTTATAACACAATTGATCTTCTGGAGGTTGTACCGGGCTCAGTTTTAAAGCTAGTGAAGCAAGCAAGTGAAGATACTGGCATCATATAAAACTACAAAACCTAAGGAGCCCATTGGTACCAACCATGTCATACTTGCTCATCGCAAAGGAGGTTAAATAACGCTCCAAATTTGCACTAAATTTTGGTGAGGAAAAACTGTCATGACCAATTTCAAAGGGGTTCCTTGACCTCTGACCTCAATATATGTGAATGAAAATGGGTTCTATGGGTACCCACGAGTCTCCCCTTTACAGACATGCCCACTTTATGATAATCACATGCAGTTTTGGGCAAGTCATAGTCAAGTCAGCACACTGACACACTGACAGCTGTTGTTGCCTATTCGGCTTGAGTTTGCCATATTATGATTTGAGCATATTTTTTATGCTAAATGCTGTACCTGTGAGGTTTTCTGGATAATATCTGTCATTGTTTTGTGTTGTTAATTGATTTCCAATAATAAATATATACATACATTTGCATAAAGCAAGCACAATTGCCCACTCCCATGTTGATAAGAGTATTAAATACTTGACAAGTTTCCCTTTAAGGTTCATTTTGAACAGATCAAAAATGTGCAATTAATTTGCGATTAAATGTTTTAATCTATTGACAGCCCTAATTTATTTGTACAACAATTTAAAAGTCACGTTAGTAACTATAGTAAGACACATTGCCATAACTGACAAAACAAAATAAAAACTGAACTACTAAGATTTAGGTGCAACAACAGACTTCATTTTGGTTGTGTTTTGTGCTTGTGGATGTGTGTGGTGGATCTACAGAGATCTGAGTTTTGTTTTTCTGGCACAGCAAAGAAAGTGGCAGACTTCCAGTGTAATGTGGCCAGGGTTGATAACTGCAACACGGCCCAGGTTACGCTCTGACCGCGCGGTCAGACTGTGAGATTTGGTGGGATTACCAGTGAGGAAATGTTGCTGTGGGGACAGTGGAAGGAGAGCAGGGCAGGCCCTGTAAAACACGCAGCAGCAGGAGTTTCATATAGATTAGACATACATGACCACTGTCAGCATTGCCAAAGCATTTATGGACATTTTGAAAGAGGATTAGAAAGTGAATCCCTTTGCTCAGTTTCTGGCGAAGGATTTCTCAGGGAAATTACTTTTCATTCAATTTCTGCTGAACATTACAATGTTGTTCGGGGGACATGAAACTTGTAAACAGGCTTATAAATGGCTTAGGCTGCGCTTCAGTTTATTCCATGGTGTATAAATGGAGGATTTTGACTGCTGTGATAATATGTGATTATCTGCCTTATATTCATTTGCAGTGTGAAACTCGAGTGTTTTTTTATGTTTCATGCACTATAAATAATAGCAATAAAATGCTCATTTGTCCGATATAATGTCAGATCTCTGTGAGATTTCCAGGTGTAAACACATGCATTTCTAAAATGTATACTGTATATACTTACTAGGTTTGTTCAGTTTGAAAGATTTTCTCCACATATACCACATAACATCACCTTAGCAATGAGCTCCTCTTATCATTTGGAGCCTATAACAAGTCACTGTAAACATGCTTTTTCTCAGCTCAGCTGTTTACTGTGAAGCATCTGATGGGTGAATGCTCTCCTTTCTTCTCCTATTCTAAATTACGAAAAATCACACATCCCCGGTTGTTTTTGTCACGCGTGCCTAAACTGTCTGTGCTAATTCTGTTGTTATTAGATGCACTTTAACAATCATGCCATTCTAACATGATTTCTTTGTTCCCCTTGCTCGCATTGAGCCACATGGCCTGGATCTAATCAAAAGCAGCCAGACACATGTTTAACAAATTGCAACAATCAAATTAGAGAACTATGATCAGGGGATCACAGTTCTCTCTCTCTCTTACCGACTGATGATTGTTGGTAATTTTCAGGTTGTTTTCACATAAGAAAGGTTCTGCAAACATTTTGTACTTCAACTGGTAAAAATATGTTTTTTTTAGAGCAACATGTGAATGGATTAAACTCGCCTCCCACCTGCTCCCGCACCTCCTTGTACACCTCACCCCACACCGTCTACAGTTTGATCTCCACGTGTCTTATTAGCATAGAAGGCACAGTCTCACGGAGTTGCTGCCTCTGCTACATAACTCCAGTCTTATTGTGTCTACATAATGAGGAAACTTAACTTAACTTAAAAAAAGAAAAGTTCACGTGTACAGCAAAGCCACCAGCGTGTTTTCAGCAATATCCTGTATTAAAAGTCTTGCATAGAGACATTCTTACAGCACAGCACTGTTACCTTGACTAATGCATTGTAAATCATTTCTATTAACAAACTTTTTTGTTGCGTTATTTTACCACGCCTCGTCCTCCTTTGTCAGTTACGTGAGGTTTACTTATTTCTTCAACAAGGACAAGGAGCAAATAACATTTGACTCAGAGAAGGTCACATCTAACTAAGGATGTGCAGTGATCTCCACAGTTTGAATACATTTGTACAATAATTGGCATTATAAGGCTGGAATAGGAAAATGGAATATTTGGAAGCACAATGTACCCGGGTATATTGATGCTATATGAAAAGGGAAATAGCTGTGTGATGGAAAGAGGATACATATTAGCGTGCCAAACAAGACATTTTCATTATCAATATTGTAATATTGGAAGTAACTTCACACTCAGCGTGTACCAACTAAAGTATGATTGTGGGTAGGGAAATACAAACCACTTGGAGGTAAGGGAAAGGCCATGGTCATACTGTAGGTAAAAATACAATGAACCCAGGCCACTGGTGTCAAAGGTAAGTGCTTCAAATCAATTCCTTGACAGCATTGGTTATTCAACCTGATCTCATGGGAAGGCGTATAAACAGCACGCCATTTGGAGGACATTCCGCTTGTCATTATAACACATTTGAGGCGTTTCGCGTGTCATTTCACGCTACAGGATTAACATTGTGAAACGACTTTTCGCGTGTCATTCAAGGCCATGTCATTACCGTGAAACGACCGCAGTTGGGTTTAGGCAACAAAACTACTTAATTAGGTTTAGGAAAAACATCATGGGTCGGCTTGAAATAAGTACGTAAACTAAGTAAAATACGTACGTAAACAATATAACATAAATACGGAAAACACGTCACAAATGTCTAATATGAAAGTCGAAAGTCCTGGAGACCTCACTTTTTATACTACGTCACTTGCTCCTAGTGCCGCTGGTTATTCTACGTCACTAGCTCTGAGTGTAACATGTATATAATGTAGCGTGAAATCATACGCCAAGAGCAAGAACAGTGTTGTGTTTGCACGAAAAATGACTTAACAAATTGGCATGTCATTCATTCGCCATTTGGTGACACCGGGCTGGGTCGTTTGATCAAACGTGAATGAATTGACCAACAAAAGAAACTGAAATACAGTTTAAGTGTCCCACATGTAATGCAAGATCACTGCTCACATCCTGTTATCGTACCAACAGTCAACATTGGTTTCTTCTAACCATGACTACATTCTTTCCCTAATTTTAACTACAGCCGGGGCGACTGTGGCTCAAGACACTGAAGCCCAAATTGCTCCCCATGGTCCAGTACCCTGCAAAGTAGCTCGCTGCCATCTGCTTGAATGTTAGGCAAAATTGTAAAGCACTTTTGGATGAAAGACAGCACTCATATGGGTCCATTGTGGAGGGAAAATACAAACAATCTTTTATTGTTGTGTAGATTGGAGAAATTGTTGCCCATCCTTGACTGCAACATCAACCTCTCATTCTCCTTTGCTGTACTGAAAGAATGACATAATGCTCTCTGAAGAGTCACTGAATGTTGCACGCCAACGCATAGCTGCATATGAACAAAATTCACAGGAAACGGTGTTAAACCAATACGCAGTTTTATAATTTTCTATTACGTTTAGAAAGCCAGAAATGTCACAGCTTATGACAAATATTTTGCTCATTTTATGACAAGGAGAATTTTTATTTTATTTCTATTTATCAAGGATGTCACACTGAGGTATGGAGGTCACCAACCACCTAGGACAAGTGTAAAATGCCTCTAGGAGTCCTTGAGAATATATGTGTTCACAATTTTATTTCACACCGCTCTGTTTTGGTGTAAAATAGGCCACAAAACTGCAACACAGCTTTATCACAAACAGTAACACCAGATGTTGTGTTATTAGATAGAAAGTATGGCAGAACAAGTTCCTAAACAAATTACCAGAAAACACAATTACCCAGGCTTTATTTCTTTATTATGTATTATTTGATTGTTTACTTATTAATGTGTATTACATTCTCAAGCCACGCAGTTGCATGGTGTTTCTTTGCTTCATTACAGATTCCATACACAAAATGAGGAACATCATTAGGGTACATGCAAATGTGGAGACAGCAGCTGCTAACAATGCCTGCATTTCCAGATGCTAACAAATTTAGGTCAGCTGTGAATATTTCTACCCCCTTAAAAAAAAGAGCGCATCACATTGAACACATCTGTGCATCATGAACAGTATATGTTTGAGTTACCTTTCTATACAACGTGTTAATAGCAACACGTATACGCGTCAAGCGCACACCTACATAGGAGCAGTCATTATGCAGACACGCAAACTATCTATGAAGGGATGCAAGAGGGATGCAAAGGCAACATGGGCCGTGGGTCCCCACTGTAATCTCACACAGAATGGCAGCGGTGACAGAATGAGTTTTCTCCCCATTGAATAGCGAGACGGCTCTTTGTGTCTTTTTGATTTTCTCTCTTTTCAGATGATGTGTGGGGAAGGAAGGATCCCTTTTGTGTCAAGCCACAAGACTTAAAAGCAAAGTTGGATCTGGATGCATTTGGGTTGTGTGAGACGGAGTGAGAGAAAGAGGGATGAGTACACAATGCACAAACTGCCTGGATCCATGTTGTTCTATGATACCCCGCACAAACAGTGTTTCTTGAGAAAAATAGCATCATTGCAGCTAAGTGTGTTGACAGTTTGTTGAAAATTCTGAAGACTGAACAAGAAATTGACAAGATTATTTTTCCCTCTTACTGCGTTTGTTCAGTAGTGCACACTCCTTTGCCTGTACATAAACAGCGACTGCTGCTTTCAAACATTGCTTTCAAAACGCTGCTGAAAGTACAATTTATGATTTAGCTCTATGAAACTGTGGAAATGGAAGAGAGTAAAATCATTATACCTCAAAGGGCAAACTTTTGCCCTCATTTAATTTTAGTTTCTCAATTACTGAGTCCATTGTTTTAATCTCTTCAGGGACAGATGCTAGATTAAGAGGAGGGGAAGATAAAAGGATTGCGTTTCACACTACCACTAATTTACCTTCAGTAGAACTCCACTTAACTAACCGCGAGTTCATCTTGACTTTCTTCTCATTGTATTCTGCTTCCCAAGATACACAGTAAAATGACCAATTCAGCCTTGATTAAACCAAAGAGTTGCTATTCTATAGCAATAAGCAATATCTGGCAAAACTGTATTTACTTGTGTAATTATTTCCATGCAAGGTAATGAATAAATGTGTTACCATAATGAGGATAAAAAAAAAAAAGAAAAAGCTGCATTAAGTGATTTTTGACCCCAAAAAAAGCAAAACGATAAACTTGCAGAAACAGAACCATGAGATAGATTTGCGTGCTAACATGCTCACAATGACAATGCTAACATGCTAATGCTAAGCAGGTATTATGTATAGAATGTATTAGTTTTTTCTCTGGTGACATGCTACAAAACAACTGAGGAAACAATGGAGCCTGCCGGGCTCCTCAATCAGATGCTGAAGGTTGAAATAGATCTCCGTCATGGCAGCAACTGTTACCAGTCAGTCGTTCGGTCGCTCAATCCAATCGGTCACTCGTTCCAGTCCGCCGCTCGCTCTATTCAGTTGGTTGCACGATCTAGTCGGACCGAACTGTGTCCAATCACTTGTTAACAATTTAAATATATTTGAGCTATGGACACAAGGCCATTCTGTAGTTTACTAAAGTAAAGTACAAAATGTGTTGTGACATACCCACCATAATTAAACATTGTGCAATATGTCTATTTCTGATGACTTCCCTTTACACATTATGTTTTATCCCTTGTATTTAACTGATCCGAGGAAATATAATTTTCTGTTGTCAAGAACCATAAACAGCAGCATGTTTCATTGAGGACATTCTTCATCTTGCTGTCACAACTGTTTATTTTTATTTCTTTTTTTTGTGACATATAAATTGAAGCTGCTATAAGTGGAACATGTTTGAAAGTCATGATATTTGAAAGTGCCTCGGGGAAATAGTGTCTCTCAAGCTAGACTTGCTGCAATTGTTTTCTCACTGATTAATGTATTATTTATTCCCTAACATGCTTACTGTACATACTATGTGCAACTACTTTTATGCAACAAAATGTTCCCAAATGTAATGACACTTCCAAAAGAATCTGTCAATGTTTGGTTAAAGCTGAAGATTCAGACATTTTGAAAACAATAGTGGGCCTCCATTTTCAATTGGATTGGTATTAACTCATGAATTAGTTAAATATCACATAATACATTATGTAAAAATGTTATGACCTCAATATTCATGTAGTTCCCATCTGAAAACTTTTGAATGGCAATCACTCAGGTCCAATAAATAAGTCTCAGGCTCACTTAGTGGGATGTATTAACCTCAAAAACAGAGCAGTGTATCTGAGAAGTTGCTAAATTTGCCAAGTTTCATGTAAATGAACTCCCAAGGGAATTCCCCTTGAGTGTGCATGTAGAACAGAGGATGATTATATTTAACAATGGAAAAATTGCCAGTCGTCACATTCTCTGTGCACTCCCTGTCTGCTATTGTTCTACTCTGCCGCATTTGTTTTATACCCGCTATTGCCTGCCATCCACTCCATCACTGAACCAGGACTTCAGATGCCTGCGAGTCACTGTTTGTTCCTTCTCAGAGGCGAGGAACTGAGAGGAAAGAAAGATGCAGGAGTGCAAGAGAGGTAATTGATACACGGCTTGGTACGCCAGTGACTGTGGCTTTCAGGACATTAAGGAAATGAAAATGCAAGTCTTTGTACACATTAACAAATAGGCAACCAAAATAGAACCACAGCTGCGCCGCTGTTCTTAAAGAAGACTTGTTTATGTCTAGCAACTTGGGATGTGAACAT
Source organism: Sebastolobus alascanus (assembly GCA_916701645.2). Lineage (NCBI taxonomy): Eukaryota > Metazoa > Chordata > Actinopteri > Perciformes > Sebastidae > Sebastolobus > Sebastolobus alascanus. The sequence continues at coordinate 4,933,755 of CAKAOJ020000068.1, forward strand.
GTCTGTCTGTTTCTATGCAAACACAAGGTGCAAGTATTATTATTAAGTGTACTTTTCATTTCCACCGGAAAGGATTTTTTTACAGAAATTCTGAAAGTGTACAAAGCCTGACATCTTTTCTCATGTCTGCCAAACCAGAGCACCATTTCTACTCAACCCCAATCTAATTCATCATCTTACCTGAAAATTATGTCATCAATTCCAGCATTACCCCAATTTTGGCGGTTGTGATGATCAAACCTGTGACCTTTAAGTGACACGCTCTGTAATAGTTTTCCTTGCTAGATGTCTCAAATTCTCCCCACAGTTAGCAAGCCATTTACTCAGGAACAACGTTTCTCCTATATATGCTACTTATAGAGTTGTGCTAAAAAAAAAAGCAGGCACTAAATATGTCAATTAGAATATGACACTTCAAGGAAAAATTATGCTTTTTATGAACTTGGGTTTTATTTTTGTAGCTCTGTAGGATTTCCTTCAACTAAAAAGTAGTTATTCCTCTCAGGAACAACAACAACCTGTATGATTGCCTGATGGCTTGTTTTTGTTGTCCCATTTGACCTATTTTTAGTGATGTCACCGCATACAAATATCTTAGCGATTATTTCGGTGTGTACAATGTTCATTGTCAATACAAAGTTCTAATATATCATAGTTTTTACCCTTGAAATGTCGCTTTTGGTTATCAAAGATAATCTAAAATCTGTTGTTGGTATGGACCTTTTAAACTGTCACTTCAAACTGACAGAGATCATCCTTCAGTTGTCTCCTGTGTAAGCACTTTTTGCCATTAGGTAATTACTATACATTTATATTTATTGCTGCTACTATTGCAAATTATTATCAATATTGCTTAAAGCTAGGGTTGGTAATCTTCTTCAAAAACATTTTAATTATATTTGTTGAACTTCTCATTACATCCCAACACAATCAATAAATCAAATGCTATGACAAAATAAACAAATAAATAAATAAAACTAGTTTCTCTGGCTGTTGCAGGACTGTAATGAAATGATTGGACGGGCTACCTATCTGCACTCTGCTCGTGCACTCATTGCGCGTCACCTGAGTCTTCCACCAGCTGCTAGCTTGACAGCTGTGAGTGCTAACAATAGCCATGTTCGTTTTTTACGGTCATAATGAAAATTGGGCGGCTTGAGTGGCTTTGGAGGGAGGTCTGAAGCGACGGGCTGTCAGTGTTGCGACTTTCTCCCAAGATTTAGAGACTTTTGGAGCTAATGCTGTTAGCTACTTTCATTGGAAAAGAGTTGCAACACTGGGCTTTGTTTTTTGGTAAGGTCATTTTATAAATCTAGCATACTCTTGTTAGTTTCTCAAGATTACCAACCCTAGCTTTAATGTTATACTTCTCTTTCTTCAACTTGCTCCTCTTCTTCGTCTTGTGAAGTGACCTTTATGGACTCTACACTAGATGACTCAGGACTGCTGAGGTGCTGCCATCTGGGATTCTCCTCAGGGTTCCATGAGTAACACAACATCTCTGTAAGAATTTGGTTATTTGCAAGTGCAAGCAGCCTCTCACTGAAAATTGTGAACCTCGCCTCTCATATTATCTAATATCATTTAATGTTTTGTCAATTGATAGCAGCATCTTGGAAATTACAGGTGAGGCAGAAATACAGTTTCCAGGATTAGTGTTAGGTTTCTTATCCTTTTTTCTTCCCCACTCCTGCCCACCTCTCTCCCACTTGGAAGCTCCAGAGAAGCAGATGGCTTGGCATCACCCTGACAGCCCAGTGTCAGCCTGTTTCTTTGGTTTGTCATCCAATCCAAGACTAGCTGTTAGCCTTGAATAAACACAGAAAGTGGCACACAAAATTAGGCATGAACAATTTGAGGGCACTATTGAACTGGAATATGAAAACCCACCAAGATACGCCTCAATCAGGAAACAGGTTTGCACAGCAGGACTCCCCCTCAAGGGACAGAGACCATTAAAATGTGACAGAATAAACAAACACATTTACTTTGCACAGTTGGTATGAAATGCCTTTATTTATTTTATATCAGCTCTAGGTGAGCTCAGGATGTGCAGAGTTTTTCTCTGTGATAATTTCAATTTTCTTCCTAGAGAATGCCAAAGGAAAAGCAGCGGGTTGTTGATAAGACTGCAGGTACCGAGAACAGCAGAACCACATCGGCCAGTCTGTCTACAGCAGTTTATTGTTTCTGTTAACTTATAGAGATGAAGATAACCAGCCAATACTTAGCAAGTCTAAAAAAAATATAAATAATTTACTCTCAATTGTGCTATTACCCTCTCTCATGACACCACATCTACTCTGTATTTGATTCTCCTAAAGAAAATCAAAATAACCTCAAACTATTTTCCCTACAAAACAGATTTGGCAAACATTATTTGCATCTATGTCCTTCAGCCTAGACAAAAGCTGCATGAGGACAGAGATAATTCTGTTCTAGCATATGCTGGGTGCACAGACAGGAGCCATTATCTCTCCCCTGTGCATCCCAACAGGGTTGCCAGATTCTGACTTAGGTATGTTCACATGAATTGGCACACTGAGTCACACTCTTGTGAATTAATTAATTATTTCATTCAATCGTCAAAGACCTCTGGGTAATGGAGGGGAAGGAAAAATAGGCCACCCTTTGTTTTACAATGTAAAGAGTTTATGCCGAGACTGCCTATATTATCAGTGTCCCACAGACTTTAAACAACTGCCAGTCTCTCTCAGTCTTTATGTCCATCTAACATTGTTTTTGATTATATGTATATTTGTGTTAGTGTATATCGTTTGTAGTGTAAAGACAGCTAAATGCAAGCAAGATGAGGTTTATTGGTAAAGAAATAACAATAAATCTCATCTTCATAGAAATACAGCATAAGATATATAAAAAGAATAGGGAAAAACAGAATACAAAAAAAAATTTTTTTTGTTTGTTTTTTTTGCAAAAGCAGAAGCAAGAAAATTGGATTCAAAATAAAATTATTTTTCTGTCTTGCCAGGACATAATGCTTTTGACTCCAGCTATGACTTTAAGATGAGAGTAAGACAACATTGTTTTCACTTGATGTGGTATTAAATTTAGTGAGTAAATGATGACATTGGTTTTCAAAGACAGAGTTGAAAAGAGTTTGCTGAGTCTGAGACCTTTTTATTTTTGCACAAATTACAATTATCTTAGGTCTATCTGTATTTACTTCAAGGAGGTTTAGGCACATATAATCACTGATTGGTAGTTGCTTGGTTACAGAGCTGGGTACATTTGTATATCATCTGCATAACATATAATAGATGATTGTTGTAGATCATTTTTTCTTCTATTATCTGACCTAATGGAGGCATGCAAAGTTATACTAAAGGGCCCCAGGACTGAGCCTTATGGAACTCCATGCATCATGTTGGGTCACTTGTATGCTTAGTTGCCATGAGATAAATTATTTCATGTCCTGGAGACTTGAATCACTTTAGGACCGTGTCGCAAAGTTCAACCCAGTTTTCTGGTCTGTCTAGTATGGTGTCAATATACATGTCAAAGGCAGCACTAAGATCAGGACTGGAACTGATATTTTACCTTCTATGGGACTAGTTTCTAATATATCTAGGGTACAAATTTTTTTTAAATGGGTTTAAAGATCTCAGTTTACAAATCATTAGCAAAAATACCTGATGATAGAGAGCTGTTGACCATTTGCATTTGGTCTATCTTCAAACAGCTGAAAACACTTAAAGCCTCTTATCAGTTCTGGCAAGAGCAATTCACTTTTAACCATATTCCTACTTTTGGATTTCTTGTATGACATACTACATATTGACATAATCTAAAGTCTAAATTAATAAGAGGACATCAGGCAGCAGTACTGTTATTTCGTCTGTTTTAGCAGTATTCACCAGTCATACATCAGTGTCACTTTTTAATCAGTATGTGTATAAAAGCAGGCAATCACTGGGATGTGTCTTTCTAACAGCTTCTACATGTGTGCTCATCTCTAGCTTGTGATTGCCTGTCAATCAAAACTGTAAATAGAAAATACAGACATAATACAGTTTTTAAAGCAGGTGCGAGGTGTACTGAATATGTGGATGCATTAAAGCATTTAGTGAAAATACGGGGACTGTATTTTTAGCAACTTTGTGGCGCTATCTGGAGAGCCCAGCATACACCTCAGAACTTTATACTGTATTAATGGCTTTTACTGTCTTGGAAGGTTACCTTTCACCAGGTCAAATACTGTATGACCCCTTTCAGATTCATATGACAAATGAAAAGTTCCAGGTAAAGCCTGTACTAACCATGCGCCCTTGGGTTATTCTGCCAGGAAACATTTTGAAATCTAAGAGACATTTATACTTTTGTGATCATCTTTTTTTCCCCATCGGTTAATAGATCGACCTAGACAAGTAGTAAATCATTAACATGCAAAATGCATCAACACTGAACTAGATACACCATATAATTGATACTGTACAATTACTTGTGGGAATTTCAAAGAACAACACTCATGTTTGTTAACGTCCATCGACAGACTAATTGAATGTGGCTTTTCTTGGAACATTCAACAAAACAACATTTGGTTTATCTCCACAGACTGTGACGCACCTGTTTTCATGACACTCTTTCCTTTTGGCTTTCAGTTGTCTTTGATGGATAAATGTTGTGTAAATCAGCCCAGTAATCAAGTGTCCCCAGTTTTACAAAAATAAACCTGCAGTACCATACTTTGTTTTAGATGTTGTGATTCTCCTATATTTAACTAAGAACCTACTAACTGTAGGCTATTTACATGGGTGAAGTTTAGCATTCCGTCTAAATCACTGTAAATATTAAGACCAACAACCTAGTGTTAAATATTCTAAAGTTGTCAGAGACATCAACTACTTTCAACCTGAAATCATCAGCTTTAAAAATAGCTTAAATCAAAACTGAAGCAAGGAACACACCTTCTGAAAATGGAATGTAATTTGCATTTCTGATTAATGTTATTTCAGATGCACCTTGTGATTACAAGTGCCCTCTAGTTGATTTTGTATATGAATATGTCTGCTTTTATGATAAAATAATCAAAGTAGTAAAAATGTGACCGCATTACACAGTGTGAGACAGCAGCGTAACATGGTTGTGATTGGCCCCGGTGCTTTTTTTTTTTTTCTTGGGCCCTCACCCCCCAAAATTAAGCACACACTCGCGCAAGCACAACCACTCCAGACAGTTGCAAAGCAGATAATAGCTATGTCACCATGCAACAACCATCCTGCAAAGCAGCCTTTGATCAGCACCATGGACAGCAGCGTAAGCGCCGCTCGTGTGCACACATATGGACACACCAGCCTCTGATCAGCACCACGGACAGCAGCCGAAGCGTCAAATTTATCAACGCTAATCTAACAGCCGGCCCTGAACTCAAACCACAGCCTGAAACGGTTGATGCGCAAGAGGGCCCAGCTACAATAATAAAGTGGCAAAAAATCGTCGTCCTACATGGGACCCTGACAGCTTCTGGGCCCCTGCAAAGCTGCAACGGTTGCAACGCTGATATTAATCCCTTTGGTGTGAGACTAGATTACTTCTATTAACCATCAAAAATATTGCATTTTTCTGTGAAGAAGTTGCAAGTTATAAATAGGGATGCACCGATCCAACTTTTTCAGTCCCGATACCGATAGCGATACCTGGGCTTTGGGTAACGGCCGATACCGAGTACCAATCCGATACCAGTGTTTAATAAATAAGCTGTATGCCTAACTGTGTGGAAGCGACTGGGATCATTCTTTTATGTGTAAGGCAACATCAGGCTTGACTTAAACATTGCTTTCCTAACTTTGTAAAACAATATGTGACCAATAAACATATAGATATACATTTATTTAATTGTTATTTATTATTAAAATAATAAATCGTACACCAGCAACTTGGTAAAAAAATCTTCAACATTAACAGGAATTACAATTCAAGTGTAAAACTTTTTAATGCAGCGACAAATTGGTCAAAACAAGAATTTAAATTACAGTATATAATGTACATAGTACATAAACACAGAATTGAATTGAATAGATTGGCCCCATTGTCACCGATATCCGATCCAGCTATATGAGTCAGTATCGGTATCGGTGCATCCCTAGTTATGATTAGTGACATTAGTGCCATGGTGCCAGCTTTTTCTGCTCAAAACTGAAAACAAGTGACTGTAAAACCTGCCAGAACGAAGCTGCTACAATATGCGTGTGTGATTGTGCGTGAGAGAGAAAAGAAATGTGGGAAACAGAGATTAAAGAAAGAAAGAGGAGACAGAGAGGGAGGAAGGGAGCTATAGAACAATCATATTAGGGAATTGGGGTGTATCAGTGTTGTTACGTGAAATGAGGTGCCCCACTACAGGTTGGTTCCAGGCAGTGAAATGATAGAAGAAAAGGAGAAACAACAGTAGTCAATTACAGCAGTGCATGATTAACCTAAACTAATTAAGACCTCTGGGTAATGGAGGGAAAGGAAACACTAGCCGTCCCATCCCTTTTACAGTGTGAACTCCCAGTGCAGAGTCTGTGCTGAGGCCGCCTTTGTTCTCAGTGTCCCAGTCCTCAGCCCAGCTGAACAACTGCCATCTCTACTGTAACTCCCCCTCTCTGTCTCTCTCTCTCTAACTTACAGTAGGTTTCAGTCTTGATGTTTGTGTTCATCGCTGTGCATGTACAGTATTGTTACCTCTGTTGGCCAGAAAATATGCTGTTTGAAATTCTGCATAAAAGGAGAGGACGTCATTGATTAGCCCTAATTTAGTAATGAAGTTCTACTGTGTACATGTTCCTTTGTAAATGAATATTACTTTCTTGTGTATTAATATTACAAAAAAAGAGAAAAAAATAACACTTGAGGTCCACCTACCAGCAATTCTAAAGCTCACTAATTAAGACAATATATCTTATTTACTTCTGTACAAAAACCAAAGCATAATAATGACAATTGGACGATTAACAAGTAAGTGTCGGACTATATCTTGGCAGAGGGTAGAGCAGGTCTTCCACCAATCGGAAGGTCGGTGGTTTGATCCCCGGCTCCTCCGGTCACATGTCGATTTGTCCTTGAGTAAGACACTTAACCTCAAATTGCTCCCGAAGGCTTAGCCATCGGTGTGTGAATGAGTATTAAGATTAGATCCTGATGGGCAGGTTGGCACCTTGTATGGCAGCCTCTACCATCAGTGTATGAATGAGTGTATGTGTAATGTAATGTAATGTAATGTGTATGAACCCTCTAGCGTCAGTATGAGACATGCCAGAGTTTCCATTAACTACAATGTAAACCCATCCGCGGCACCAGTAAACGCTCAGAGAAAGTGCTGTGGTGACGTAGTTTAAAGAGACACACAGGGCAACAAACACAAGGCTTTCATCTAGGAAACTGCGGTTTCTGTCCCATGCGTTACGTTTCACTTTTACATTACAATCAGCTGATCGTTCGTGTCTCGTGTTCACAACATAAAGTCACATTTTCACTGTATAAACGTAGTAATTTTAAGCCCAACCATGTAGTTTTTTTCCTAAACCTAACTAAGTGGTTTTGTTGCCTAAACCTAAGCAAGTGTTTTTGTTTAATTCACAACATTAAGCATGTGTTTACTGCGACCGAAAAGTGACGCCGAGGGGTCTGACAAAGCGCCATTATGTGGGATGTGTGTGTCGGTCTAAGTTGGGATGAGAACGTGTTGAAACTTTCTGCAAGAGAGCAAATAAGTGTATTTTCCAAAATGACGAATGATTGGTTTAACTTTGGAAAACCAAATACTGTCTTCATTAATAAAATCCTTAAAAAAAATTTAAAAAATAAACTTTCTTTCTTTTTACATTTAGGATATTGCTAATTTCAAATTGTATAGTCTAAATTCTTAACATAATTCGCTAAATCATTACCATGTACAGTATATAGAGAGACATGTTTACATATAATCTGGAGACACACAGATGATCTTGGTGATGGTCCTTTAACAATATCTTATAAACTATTGCTTTAGCAATATCAATCACAACATCAAAAGAGTGGCAGTGACAATGACACCCAGAAGAAAACACAGTTGCACTGTGACACTGCAAAGGGAAATTAATTGCCCTCTGCCACTCTGTTCTTTATACATTCTTGCCAATTTTCATTCATCAAGAATACACAACAACACACAGGCATGTTGTGTTTATTCTAAATGAATTGGATTGCTGGTAGAAGAGACAGATGAAAGGGGAACCGCTCTCAAAATTCCTGTCATACTTAGCTTGACTACTCCATAAAGCTAGGGAATGAAGCATCCTGTCATGCTAATTGCACTGCTGCACTTTCACGCAACTTCAACTTGATGACAACTCGTCCCGCTGTGTCAGTCGGATAATGTCAGTGGTCCGAGTACAAAGGCTTGTTGGAAAGCGCGATGAGAAAAAAGCCACATGCCTCTCGGTCCACTGCTTACTCGATGGATCATGGGACATTAGGCGCCAGACAAGCATCACAACAGACAAATATATTTGCATCAACTATGCAAAATCAGAAAGCGAGGGCCATCGGGAGATGCCTGGGCTTTGCTAATTTGGGAAACAAAGTGTTGCCTAATTAGTTAGTTCTCCTAGAATATCTGTTCAGTTAATGCTAAATGGGTGATTGGCTGCTTTTGTTTCTGAGAGATAATTTCCTTAATAATGCATTGCTGGGAAATGATTGACTGGGTGGATGTGGATCAATGCTGGTTGCTCTTGAATCAGGACACATTAATGCATAAACTGTCTTGTAGGTGACCTGGATCCACTCAGCTTTGAAGTTGTCAGTGATCCTCACTAGTCATCAATTTGCAAGAGCTCATCATTTGGAAAAACCCTCCTTGCTCCATCGCTTTGCATCATGGGAATTGAAAGAGGCTTCCCCCCCCCGTCTCTGCTTTGGGTATGCATGCTGCTGCTTAAGAGCCTGCAGGAAGCAAAATGCTGACACCAGGCAAAGTATTTGGCATTTCTTAATCTGTTTTCTCACTGTATATTCACCCTATATATATTTTACACTCTTAACTTATCTTAATTAGCCTATGCCTCCAAGTTGTTGTTGCTGTCTTAATCATTCTCAGGGTCACAAGTCAACCATATAAAATATCACGCATTTTAATTCATAGATAAAGTTATACTTCAGCCCCTTGAAACCCAGTCACATTAAGACTTTTTGTGGAAAATACTTCCATTTTCAACTGAGTGAAATCAGATCCCTCCTTGAACACAACTTTTGTCACATTGAAACACCGTTTCTGTCACTCAAACTACGTTGGGAAGTAAAGCCTAGACAGGAAATCACCACATCTCAACTAATGATAGGGATTCTCTAACATTACATTATCTGAGCCAATTCTATTTCCCCCCCAAAAAAAGCCTGGCTCGCATAGAGCCATTCTTTGACTTTCCTAATGAACGAACTTCCTATTCATGTGGGGTCTGCTCTAAATGCCATCTTTCCTGCCATCTAATGTCACATTTCCATGTTCAAACGTCAATGTTTAGAATTCAGTTTTTACATGGTAATAGTCTGTGAGGACTAATTAAAGAGAGGCCAGATGTCACAAAGTATTGATATGAATCAACTGGTCTAGCCCTTGATATTAGAATTAGTGAGGATGAGATCAGAATTTAAATAATATATTTGACATTAACTCACCAGCGGAAAAAATGTTGTATAATTTGGGCATTACCCTGGATTATGGCACAGACACTGTTATATTGTATTCTGTGTACTGATGAAAACCCCACTGCTAACCACCCATAATTTACTGCCAGCCAGCAGTATAGTTTCTGTTAGGAAAACAATATATTACAGGTTGTTTCAATGTGTGTGCATTCTTTTCATAAACAGAACCTCCACTTTTACATTATGAAAATGATTCTCTATGTGCACTGATAGACAGTAGAAAGACTAAAGGTGATCCACTGTGCAACGTGTTTATTTATATCCACTGGCATTTTACTGTGCAGATTCCGTTATGTCTAAATATTGATGTCTATAGCTCACACAGGACCTCGAGATCTTTCGGTAATAAACTTGATCCAGCAGTAACACGTACGTTGATCTAATCAAAATTCAGTCTGGCAGCAGTGGATTTCAGAAACACCTTTGGATCAAGAGTAGTTTAGGGTTCATGAATTTCTGAGAGTGACGCAGGTTAGTATAAAAAATGCAGGACTGCTCTCAAAATATGCGGGCTCGAAATGTTTTTCTACAAGTCAGAAAGACAGAATTGTAACCGGGACTTAGGATTTTGTTGGTTATTACATGTTACGATACGATATGAAATACTTTATTAATCCCCCTGGGGGGAGACTGAGTGCCACCAGACATACAGACTACAGATGAGACAATAGGAGACGACATACATTTCTCAAGACAGTACAAAATAAGAGGATAGCACAGCACCGTAACAGATAGTGTAAACATCAACATCAATGTGACTATATGACATCAACATCCACGTATTAATGGACACCAACATTACCACAATCCTCAGTACAACTACCAGTAGTCATCAACATCAGACCATCATCGTCATCATCAAAGAGATGACGTGTCGCCTGGCTGGTGCCAACATCGGCGTTATTGTATAGTGTGAAAAAAAATCAGTTCAGTTCTGCGGAATATTAAATGTCATTGAACAGCTCAATAAATCTCATTCTTATATGTGATTACATGGTGTTTCAGCGATGGCATCACTTTTTGTCAATGGTGTAAAGTAACTAAGTACATTTTCCCAAGTACTATACTTAAGTGCAATTTTGAGGGTCTTGTACTTTACCTAAGTTCGCTAATTAAATTGTCTGCTTCATTATACTTCTATACTAATACATTTTAGGAAAACACTGTATTTTTTCTCCACTACATTTGACAGCTATAGTTACTAGTTAGAGATTTTGATCAAGATTTGTTATACAAAAAAAATGATCTTCTATGCACTGTTATATATTAATCAACCCAACACTAAATATTAATACTTAAATTTAGCTTTACCTCAACCAGCAACAAGGTCACCATGCTCCTTACATGTTAACGCATCAATGACAATAATACAAAATGTATAATGATAGAACACTCTGAAATGTGCCTTCTGGATAACAAGTAATTTTACTGTGTGTATACATATTTGCTAAATGTAGTATCCCGAGGTTGGATCTGTGCAGCATTCATTGCCCAGTGTCTTTTTTAATAATACCATTGGAGAAGCCAAAGTCGCACATTTTCAACCTCTTAAAATCATCAAGTCAATATGAAAAGTGTGTTTTCTTCAAGGAATCTTGTCTAAAAATACAATACATGTTATGAATGTCCAATATAATGTATAAATTAATTTGCTCAGAATTAAAAAGCCCCAAAAATCACAAATCTCATATAAATATGCAAAATGTAAATTACTCAGGATGAATTTGACTCATTGGTTTCAAAATGATTATCTGTGTCTCATTATAACATTTGTATATCTGGCCTGTCAGTTTTGACACTAAGCTGGGAAATGTGTGAAATATGAGACAACATTTAATGGAAACATCAAACAGTATAGCTAAACCACCTGAAATGTTAAGCTTGACTTCAAAAAGTTTTTTGAGGGTCTTTGTAAAAGAAGTTTAGGTCTTGTGAATCATTGACTACGTGCTTATGTGTTGATATCAGGAACCATCTGCTGGTGAAAAAGAAAGAAAAGTTCTTTCTCTTTCATTCTCACTTTGTGCTTCATTAATTAGATATGATGTTCAGCCTCAACCGCAGAAGTTTAGTCCTTAGTCAGAAAAATGACAAAAAGTAAAAGTAAAACCAGCAGATCAAAGTCATTTAAAGTTTTTGTGTGTTACTGCATTTGTTCTTTCATTTGTTTATTTTTCATTTGTCTGTTTGTTTGTCATGGTTGCCTCTGGTTGAGACCTCCACTAGGTCTCAAATAATGTATTTTTTAGAGGCGCAGTGTGAGGCGATGCTGAACAATAAATATTCTAGGGGCTGTATAGATCAAATCTGGCAACCAGAAGCTCCTGTCATGACCAATTAGAAATGCTTGGTGACTCAAAAACCCGCTCACAGCCATAAGGCAGCTGTACCTGTGGCCATTGTCAGTCAACGGACAAAACTGCACCGGGTAACCCTATGTGGAAGAGGGGGAGTTGCAGCCTTGAGTACAACAGCAGTTCTAAAGACGAATTCAATGAATATTTTACAATGCCTTCATTATGGGTGCATGTAATTACTGCCTTACCCATAATGCTTGACTAAGCCTCAACGAGTAGAAGTGAAGTGGGGAGCACGGAAGGTTTGAATTTGTTTTTCCCCCCAACAAAAACAAATTACTGTAATGGTTTAAAACTCATTTAAGTACTTTGATCACTAAGTGATGCATGTGCTGACACTTTCTAATTCACTTCTGAGTGAACGCTGCTGCTTTATTAAGCCTCTCCAAAATTCGACCCAGTGAAGTGGTACTGCTGCTCCTTCAAAGCTATGTGGAATTTGATTTCTCAGATTCTGTTTTTCTTCGCACATCAATGAGCTCCTAGTTTGCCTGTGGTGACGCGACTACGAGGAAGGCTTGGGGATTATTTTCTGTGCCTAGGTTGAACCCAAAGAAAGTTTATGGACTTAAGAAGAGATAAACAACTCATCGCAAAACGTCTGCGGTCCACTTTCATGTCACTGACACCGTTTCCTTCACTTCACCGCCAACGCCTACATTATCTATGCAGAAACATTTAGAGATATCATGGCCAAACTAAACTGTACTTTATGTTGTTGGGAATAACAGTTAATATTTATCATCTATCTTTTGCTAAATCCCTTAAATTAAATGGGTTTCCATCGATACATTTATTGGTGACTTAAAGAAACTTTTAGCAAATACTCCGATCAAACGGTCAAACTAGGCAGCGCTGATCAAATATAAATCAATATTCTGTTACTGTAATGCCTATTTCTGGCCTCAAATGTTTTCAGAAAAATATTTTAGTGTACTGTTTAGCTGTAAAATTAGAAAGTTTGCCGGTGGGCGGTGCTTGGTTTTGGCTCAACTGTTATCATGGTGGCCGGGTCACAAACTTTCTCATTTTACAGCTAAACAATTTCAAGTTAACGTTTTATTTTATGTTTTTTTTAATTAAAACTTTTTTTTATCAATGAACACACCATGTGATAAAAAAAACAGATGGATGCATTTGTCAAAAAAAATTCAGTTCAATTCACTCTACAGCAGTGCCGTACAGCTTGATATTCTACATAACAGCACAGCACCAACAACATCACACAGCCATAGTGAGAAGTATATTACATAACATACAATACACAGAACAGCACTTTAACGCCCACAAAATGCAATAACGCTGGCACACATAACCAGGATATACTGTACAGTATATCATGTAAAATATCACATATCATAGAACATAACACAGATACACCACAGCCTCAATATTGCATTGAAAGGGAGATGTAAGTCTTCTATCGGGGAGCAGCAGGTGCTGGGTGAGCTGGGGGATTAACGTGAGGAGTTCAGTGTCTTTATTGCAGTGAGGAAAAAGCGGTTTTCACAGTGGCTTGTCTCGGTGGCTAGTGATTTGTACTGTAGCACCTCCAAAAAAAAAGAAAAGAATAAGAAACACAGACCACCACGCTCCCATGTTTCCACTGTCGTTATTGGTGTCTTAGAAACTATGAGCGTCTTTTGCTTCTTCAGATGACAGCATGCAACTCTTCCATCATTAGCTGACACTGCATTACCATGACAAGCTGTCCAATTCATATTTCAAAGTACTTTTTCCACTTACCTTGTGGATGTTTGTTTTTAATTTGTTTACTTAAAAGCACCTGATTGGCATGTTTTATTTATTTCTATTTTTTAGAGGTGATATGTGTGTAATTTCCTTGACAGGTAGATTGGCACTGCTATTATGATCTTGCACTGGCAAACTAATGTGGGGCCACATTTCTGTGTCTGGCATTTCTATTAGGTGTTTGCTATTAAGTAAATGGCCTCTTGAAGATCAAACCTGCCAGAATGCTGCCATCATATCATTTCTAAAAGGAAGCCAGCGATGTGCTTCCAGTAGAAATATTTGAGGAGATTTGTTTTTCAATGGCCAATATGCATATTTCTCTGATCTTTTCTGATGGATTAAAGACGTTTAAAAATGTACACAAACCTTGCTCTCCAGTATATTCTGAAGGCCTGCAAAGGTTTTACAGTTTATTAGATTTCACTGTTAAATGGTGCATATCGGACCAAACTGTATACCATATTTGCACTCTCGATCTGAACGTTGATCTCTGACGTGCGTCTCTCTAAAGAGCTCTGTAAAGGAGCCTATTAGCAGAATCTTGACACAAGGCAGCCACGTGTTCTGTTGAAGCGGCGCATAATAGCTTTATGCACCAGATCAATAGATCAATCAGGCTTTCATTACTAATTCGCAGGTTTCTTTCCTGCAGCAAAGCATATTAAAAAGAGAAGGCACTTGTCTTACAGTACGGTACGCTAGCTTGAGACCTACAATAACCTCACCAAATTACATCTGCCTACATGTTGTACCTCATTCTATTGCTACGCAGCCTAATAAAGCAATTGCACCTTGAGCAAAAAATCAAGAGTTGATGTGTCTTTCGAGGTTAATCGGATAATTTATAACAAGCCTGTTGCAAAGCCACCTCTGCCGCACGGCAGTTCAGCTGATGCAGCAGGTATGCAAGTACACATACACACACACACATTCCGATGCAGGCGTTTGCTGAGTACACACAACACAAGTTTGGCATGACCCTTATCAGAGTCTGGCAGTCTAATTACAGCTCAGGCAGTGGGAGTCCATTGATTTGAAGATAAATGTTAGCACACCTGTGTGCTGAATACATTACAATCTTTATCTTAATGGCTCTGGGAAAATGCTTCATTAAGGCTCATTACAATAATGTGAGGCATTAAGCATTAATTAGTTTACCATTGTGGATTGTCAGATTTACTTTTAGACAAAAACAAAATACTTTGCGCAGTATGTTCGATAGGCAGAAATACAGCAAAAGCTACTGTCCATATCACACACCTTGTTTCAAACAATATGCAAGGATAATTCTTATTTTATTCCACATGGAGCCAGATGTGTGGCACACCAGGACAATCCAAATATTCTTAACCACAGCAAAATAAAATACCTTAACTTTTAACTAATGAAGTTTCAAATATGTGTCTATGATTGTCTTAACATTTGGACAGATGGCAGAGAAGAGCCAAGAATGATTTGCAAATAACGTATGACCCAGATCTGCCAGGTAATGCATATCTAGCACCACCGCTGACACCATCTGAAGGGAATGGTCCTTGGACTATAATGAGCTGTGAAATTACACTATGAATAGAGAAGCCAGGGCTTCAGTCTGCCCAGTTCCTCCTGTTAACTTGGTGAAACTGAGCACAGGACACAGAGGATGAGGACAACTTATCTAACTTAAATTCTGATGACTGAGTAGAGGGATATGGTGCAGGAGGCTCTCAGAGATTTGAACACTGAGACATAATCATGACGGCTCGAATGGTGAATATTATGGAGCGCAGTTATTTCAGGAGTGGGAGCACTGGAAGAGAGGTAATGGCAGGCAATGATTGACATCTTGCGGGGCGCACTCAGCCTCCTTTGGAAGGAAAGATTTTTGGTCGATGAAAAATTGGCTTGGATTTACATCACCTTCATTATTTTACCTAGCAAGGAGAAGTTACAAGCACTACAACAAGTTTGTAACTGTTGCAGCACGATTTCTGTCAGCAGACGGCATGTATCAAACAACAAGATGCAGGAAAGCCTTCTCTGAAATGACAATTTGTCTGCGGTTACACTGGAAAGACCATCCCTGACCTCAGCTGATGGGGTGCAGGGTATTTCTGTCAAACTCATTTATATATATATTTATTTATTTTTTCGTTGAAGTTGTTCCTACACTAGAGGGAAATAAGAAAGATAAATAGCAAAATTCTCAGATCAAGGAATTTGGAGCAGTATGAAGTTTCCCCTTCCCAAAAACATTAATTGATTAATGCTGCATCAACTGCAAACTGCATATTTAGTGAATTTTAAAAATGATCATCATTTGAAACGGGATGTACAAAAACATAAGGCAAAGGACTGCAGTCACAGTAGACAGAGAGGACTAGGTCTGAGCATAACTAGATGAGTGCATTGTAGTCATAATGGGAGGAGTTGTGTTAACTCCAGCTGTGCCCTGGACCAAACTAGTTCATCTGGCTGCAAACAGCATACATTTACTGATGGAACAAGCAGCAAACTGAGTAAAATGGTGAGAAACAAACCACTTCAGGAATTTTTTGCTTTAGACTATTTGGAATCAATTTAATGTTATTCATATATCCATATGTGAGATTGAATTGTAAAACCTAAAACACTGTTAAACAAACAAACTAACCAACGTATTATCATGCAATAGTTTGTATGATATCTTAACGGAAGTTATTCCTCCTTTTTTGTTTGTTTTCCTACAAATGTCCAGAAACATGTGTTAATTTCCGCTTGTTACATGCGTACAGTCTTTTCAAAATAAACTTCTGTCTTCACAGGAAATAACTTCCTTAGGTTTAGGCAATAAAACTACTGAGTTGGTTTAGGAAAAAAAAGACTTGGTTAGGATTAGGCAACAAAACCACTTAGTTAAGTCTCGGCAACAAAACTACTTAGTTAGGTTTAGGAAAAGATTGACTTGATTAGGATTAGGCAACAAAACTACTTAGTTAGGTTCAGGGAAAAGATCAACTTAGTTAGGTTTAGGTAACAAAACTACTTAGTTAGGCTTCAGAAAAAGATTGTGGTTTGGCTTAAAATAATTCCGGAAGTGGCGTAACTTAAGTACGTTACGTGGCAAATAAATAAACGTTGACTTCTGGTTTCACAAGGGATACGGGCAAAAGTCTGGTATTATGGGATCCACCCATCCACCCAGACCTCCCTATACGGTGTTCACCGCTCTTTATATGTCCTGGTTCACGATTACCTGAATTAAACACAAATTGATTCCGTTGGATATACATGAATTACAGTGCATTAATTTTCGTAGGTATAGCTATGAACGGTGAATGAGAACAGCCTGAACTGGCACATTTACAATTAGATTCACGTCCTGTACTCTGTTATGGATTGATTGATTGCCGTCGATCGGCTTGTCATGGTATGTCGGGTAGATCATGTCCTAGTTGAAAATGCCAATACACTTTATATACAGTAAAATAGACCTGCACTGAGAGTGATATTATTTCAAATTGTTTGTCGGTGTGTGTGAATGGCCGAATGAAAGGTAAATTGTTAAGCGCTTTGGATAAAAGTGCTATATAAATGCAGCCATATAAACCAAAGCTATAATATGCTTTTGTGTGTGGCTCATTGTCCTTCATTCAACACTTTAGAGGATTGGAATTGAATTTACCTCTGCTTTTTACCTCCCTTTTTTCCCCCCTAAAAAAAGGCACCGTCAACATCCCGGCAGGACTGCAACAACAATATATCAAAAAGCACAGAGACATCAGTGAGCAAATACCAAACATTGTTTTTTTCAGGCAATGAAAAGAAAAGGAAAAAGAGACAGGAATTCCTTTCACACCCAATTGATTTCCTCCTAAAGATAAGACGTAGTGGTGATGTTGTTTTCTGATACTGTTCACGAAACCATCCTGCATTCATTCTTCTGCCAAAGCCAAAGTAAACAGCTCAGCCAGCCCTCCAATAGCTACTGAACCAGGCTCCGACTGAAAACAGGTGGAGACCACTGAGGCAGAACACATCTCCCCTGATTCAGGTCATTGCTCGGTTATCCCATACATTTATATACCATACGTGTTTTTTTTATTTTTTTTTTTATTATTGCCTCCTTCACGGCTCTGGCAGTCACACTCGACCCTCCTTTTAACAACTGTAGCATCCCCCGGTCCCTCCTCCCTCCACCTCTCTCTTTGCCTTAGGCCCGTGGGTGGTTCAAATAATTTGCTTAATTTGTTGCCATTCACTCTCAGGACATGGATCAAAGAACTGTTAAATTGCACTGACGTGGCAGCATCTCAGAGTGACTGAGAGTGGAAGGAGAGAGGGAGACAGAGAGACAGAGAGAGAGAGAGAGAGAGAGAGAGAGAGAGAGAGAGAGAGAGAGAGAGAGAGAGAGAGAGAGAGAGAGAGAGAGAGAGAGAGAGAGAGAGAGAGAGAGAGAGAGAGGTAAGCCCCCCAGCTAAAGGAGGAGACTTCCAACATCCACACTGCCACCACTGTGTATGTGTGTGGGCGTGTGTGTGTGTGTGTGTGTGTGTGTGTGTGTGTGTGTGTGTGTGTGTGTGTGTGTGTGTGTGTGTGTGTGTGTGTCTGTGTGAGTGTGTGTGCCAGGGGAAGATGAGGATGAGACACCTACTCTCTCCAATAGCAGGCCAAGTCCTGTTGCTGTGTGGATGCTGCTGATAATGGCTGCAGCCAAGTGAGATATTATGTCAATAGACATCAGAGCACTACTACACTCGGCTGTTTACTGGTGATGAACAAAGAATGAGTGGTTATTTATACTGGGAATGTTACGGGATTAAAATAAAAAGGGTTAGCTAGGAATGATGTAAACTTTCTGGATCCGAGCCTCATTTCCTGATCCCCTCGCGGTCCCAATACCCTCAACCAAGACAATTGCAATTTCTACACTCAAACTACTGATCAGCACTTTCTCTTCACTTTTTCTGTCCTATTCTCGCTAATTCTAATTAATAAGCCGCATGAAACGTCAACTTACCACAGAGTATGATCATGAAAAAGACCATTAGAATGATGCAATTAGCCAGAGGACTCCGATGAGAGATACATGCAATCAAAGTGTGAAAAGAGGAAGGGAGGCAATGTAGCAGCGGGCTGGGGGAAGGAGAAAAAAGCAGATGCTGCAAAAAAAAAAAAAAAGATCTTCAAAGAGAGGGATGGGGTTGAAAACCCAGGAGAGGGAGCTGCGGGAGCACTTGTCTTCTTAGGCATAAATGTGACAGAGCTCCACCCGGACCAGGGAAGACATAGAGAACCAATGAGCAGCAGGGGATAGTCTCTCTTTCTTCATTTATCGCTCCTTTTTTTTTTTACTTCCTCTTTACTTTTTTGTCTTAAAATGTGCAAGTAAAGGAAACACAGAGCATCTGTTGTAATTAAAAGTGACAGTGACCTGTCATTTGAGAGGAAAGGCGCTTCTACATACAGACAGCAACTTCTGTTTGAATAACTTTTGCTGACTAAACTTTATTGACTAGACTATAATGTTATTTCTTTTTAGAATTAGACACAGGTATATGCATATATACATCATTATAACATCTACCTGTATTGGTTTTCCCAGTGACACAGTAGATTGTCAGTCCACAGCTGTCAAGTCTGACGTGTTAATACTCTCAGACACAACAATGTGGGCATTTACTTTATTTTAGTTGCATGATGCAACTGTACATACAGTGTTAAAGGCGCTCTATAGGATATCCAGAGCATTAATATAGCAGCAAACAACTATTTGCAATGTAAAGATAAAGAAGAGTAATGTCTACCCGAGCATAGAATGAAGTCACTCTCCCTCTGTCTGTGTTGTAATCAGAGTTTGTCCTCGGTTTGTTGACATAGCCGGGCCGGCCGTGTGCTGCTCTCATACAGCGGTTACAGCTGACAACGCCGTCCCGACCGACGGCACCGTCGCAGAAGTGTAGGACCCACCATCTGGTTCCCCCCCCCCCCAAATTAACACTGTTAGCTCTCGCAGCACTGTTGCCTTTGTATTCACTGTTAGCAGAGTTAGATACAAGCCGCCTGCTCAGCTGTCGCCATGTTGAGAGCCGTGCGGAGGCAATAGGAATGCTCCCAATCTCGCATTTAGCACCTTTAAATCCTGTCTGCAAAGGGCCTGTGGGCTTCAGCACCATGGACAGAGACACTTTCCTCAACAAGAAAAAAGAGCAGCTTTGTTTTGAACTCAACATGCTGCATACTGTACTGATGAGCTTGTTCAAGCAATGAGTCAGCACACTTTTCAGGTTGAAGTAAACTAAAAGCACCTTTAATTGCTGTTTAAGTAGAAGCATATTTCCTTGTGAACAGTGCTTATTACTCCTCTGTTATACATTTGCCATTAGAGCAATCATCATGTAAACTGTTCTTTTTGTTGTTGTTGTAAATCCTCCCGTCACATTCAGATATTACAATGTCAGCGGTACTGGTCACTGCTCCAGGAACTTTGCCTTATGTCACTTTAAGATAAAATTTAAGTAAGCCTTTAAAGAACACAGTTGCATTGCATTATCTGATTAAAATGCACAACCACAACCTCAGTCCAACAGCTTTACATTTATGCGCTGCATTAATACTATGAGGTATGGCCAGGGAGAGAGAGCACTAAAGCGGCGGACACTAAAGGATAGATGAAGAAAATAAACATGTTCCTAAGTGTTTATTGGTGGGGTCAGGCTCATTCTGTATTCAGTTCTATAACTGTGACATTAGAAATGCAAGGGTAACTAAGGAAAACTAGATTAGATGCACAAAATGAAACACTAACTAACAGGTAACTGCTTTCAAACACCGGGCAGGGCTATTCTTATACATCCATCCATTACATGTTTTACATAATATTCAAGCAGGAAATGCAAAACAAAAGATCGCAAGAAGGATAGTGAAACAGGTCTGCAAGTCAAAGATGCAACTGCCTGATGTTGGTAGATGATAAACTGGCTCTCATTATTGATTAATTCACTTGCCCACGTACAGACCTGCCAGAGATTATGTTTGCATGCATGCTATATATCCCTCAATATTTCACTCTCAAGTATAATATTTATGAGCTGCCGCATGTAAATGCCATATCTCATTTTCAATAACAGGGATAAGCTATAAATTTGGCAACAATGAGAGGCATCTTAAAGGTTGTTTTTGTTAGTTGCCACTGACTGATACGTCTGAATGTTAACTACTGTACATGTGTTTCTTTTCTGGATGTCCGTCAAGGAGACCGTTTTTGATTTCCTCATTTATCGCTATAAGTCTAACTGTCATTCTCTTCAGTTCCTATTCACACACTGTTTGATGAGTCACCTTGGCAAGTTTTGTGTTTGTTGCTGTTAATTGCAATGCTTTGATTTTTAAGATGACTTTAAAGGTGACTCATCTGTATCTGCAAAGTGCGTCACAAAGCACCCCAGTCTGTGTACCCATGCATTCCTATTAATGAAAAGGCTATTTAAATATGGAAAATATGATTTTGAAGAAAATGAAATGGAGGAATAACAACAAATTTCAATCTTTTTTTTGCTTTATTGTATTCATTTTTTCTGTTAGTCGTTTTGCCTGCTTTCAATTTCCCCCCTTTTTTATTCTCAGCATTCTATTTTGAACTGTCCCTCATTCGATTGTTAGCAGAGACAGTCTAGTGTCTCTCATTCTTCCAGTGATTTACTGTGGGTTTGAATACCCTTTTACATCCGCAGCATTGTTTGCCACAGTTTCTGTCCTTCTCATGATTTCTATCACATGCGTGTTGCAGTTCTTGTTTCATATTTATTGTATCCTGAAAATCCAGCTGTATTAGAGAGAATTATTTTAACATGTTTTGGTTCTTTTCAAAGATTGTGGAGCGAGTCTGCCAAGGATGGTAGCCAGAGCTTTCCCCCCTCTCCTTTTAATTGGCATTAAACTACACCACATACCTTCTCTAACACACTAACACTAATATTAATCATACTGTATGAAGGCATTGCTTCTTTTCTAGTTGATGCTCTCCAAAGTTAAACATTTACTAAAAAAATATATATATATACAACAAAGCGAAGATTCGGGTTAATAAAAACAGGTTAGTGTTAAATTAAATTAATGACGTTATTAGCTATCCTTTAATGAAACAGTAAAATGATTTGAACATGAAGTAATGTGTTGAAATGGACACTCTTACTGTAGTAAATCCGGCTGGTCTCATACACCGTTCGTAGCTATACCTACAAAAAGTAATGCACCGTAATTTGTGTATATCACATGAAATAAATTTGTGTGTATTTCACGTAATGATGAACCGGGAAATATAAATAGCAGCGAACGCAGTGTAGGGAGGAGGTCGGGGTGGATGGTTGAGTCAAAAAACACCGGAATTTCGCCCAGGAGACCGGTGTTCGTGTCACGTGTGAAACCAGAAGTCAACGTTGATTTTTTTTTCATTTAAGTTAAATACTTAAGTAACGCCACTTCCGGAGTTATTTTAAGCCAAACCACTATCTTTTCCTAAACCTAACTGAGTAGTTGTGTTGCCTAAATCTAAGGAAGTTGTTAACTGTGAAGACGGAAGTTTATTTTGAAAAGACTGTACAGTATGCATGTAACAAGTGGAAAATGACACATGTTTCTGGACATTCGTAGGAAAACAAACAAAAAAGGAGGAATAACTTTTTCGTAAGATATCATACAAACCGGTGTAAAGGAATGTTTTGTAAGTACACCAATCTGTATGCATTAAGGTACAGTATGAGAGCAAAGATAAAAACTTAAAACCTTCTCCATAGGCACTATTCTCTAGGTCAGTGTAGTCAGGCTACTTGGTTTCTTGCTGCCACAAGCTGGCCAAAAATATAAACATCCTACTTCAAATAAAACCTTCAGTTATGAGTCAATATCCAGAATACTTTGTGCGCTTAAAAAGACCTACTATATTTCCTCAGAGTCAGTGATTCTACCTGAAAAC
This sequence comes from Sebastolobus alascanus, assembly GCA_916701645.2. Classification (NCBI taxonomy): domain Eukaryota; kingdom Metazoa; phylum Chordata; class Actinopteri; order Perciformes; family Sebastidae; genus Sebastolobus; species Sebastolobus alascanus. The sequence continues at coordinate 4,956,486 of CAKAOJ020000068.1, forward strand.
ACTTCACTGAAGCCAGTGCAATCAGTAGCCGAGCTGGGGTTGCTGATCCTAGAGCTGGAACTGCAGATAAATTGATCACTTCGAATAGCTTGGGGAAACTGTAAAAACTATGAACCGTATTTTACTGTACAGTCGAACATGTGGATGAGAAGGGTAATGGCCTTGATTTCTGTTTGCCCAGAGATCAAACTGATCTGATTGGTCTAGTCAATGTGGACCCCCCACAGCTGTCCCTATACAATAAACTTTATACGTTTGGAGTTTGTTTGTTTTCATGAAAACTTTTCAAATTTCAATTCCACCAGTGGTTCCTATTGGCTTTTTTTAAACAGTGCACCAGGCAATGTGCAACTTTAGTTGGAAATCCTATGCCTATACAATATGTACAATACTTCGGGCAAATTTTTGTACATAACAAAACAAAATGCTCTTTTTCTCAATAAATAAAAATGTTTAAATATGCTCTTCCAAACCACTCAGTTTCAGTGTGTAGGACCAAATTCTGTAGACTCGATAAAGGCAAGGAATCGTGCACGCTGTTAATCAGTTGTGTTCATAATGTTGAAGTTTTGTTAGTGAATAACGTGATTTTAGGTTACATTTTTTTTAGTCTAAGAGCTGAGTATTCTTTTTTCTGGCAAAAAAAAACTATGACAATGGAACTATATCCAAGACAAGGTTATTGATAAGTACCAAATGAGAAAAGAATTCAAGAAAAGTTTCAAGGCAGTGAATCAAGCAGGCAGAGTTCCATGGCTGAGAGGGAGACACTCTGCATACAGCAACTATTGGCCGAGTGATTCAAAAGTCACAGCTTTATGGCTGTCAAAAGAAACTCACATGACATCTGGGCTAGTGTTTACCAGGCGGGCACATGGGAGAGTCTGAATCTTGCTCTATCTATCATATAATAAGAAAATATGAAGTATTCAGCACACCTCACCTAATGCAACACAATGTTTTGAGTATGAAAGAGCAAGGACTGTTTTTGAGTGTGAAAATGTATCGTCTATGTATTCCCTTGATATTCCCACATCCAGTCACAGAACAGCAGAGTGAATATAAAATAGTGTTTACAGACTCTCTTCCAGGATACAGCTTCATCCTGGCTGTCTGGACAGGATCTACTACCTTCAATACAAAATGCAGACATTATCACAGACGAGTGTGCACAGTCTTCTGCAAAAGAAGACATAAAGAAAAAGTGTGAATTAAATGCATTGGTAACCCTTTACAATACGGTGGTATGAGTAGTGAGGAACGTATCAGGAACGACCTGATAATTAATTAATCGTTCGTAAGTAGATCCTGGATTGTGCGGATTACCCTAAACCTGCACAAGTAAGACAAAAAGAAACCGTGTAACTCAAATCAGCGGCAAAGGCTGAAACGCACGCCTAACTGAGCTGCCAAGTAAATAGCGTTGCATATTTGGCGCAACATTGCCCGCTTTCTATGCAAATGTGCTTCGTTGCAAACACAGTTCAATTAACAAAGATCAGCGCTAACAGCCACACGCAGTTACAGAGCTGAGTTGGAGGTAACTGAAGTGCATTCATAACAGGTGTCAAACTCAATCTCGGGATGCAGCGACAGGATGCAATGACAGTTTGAAAATACATGGTCCTCATACAGTATATATTCACATTTGCATCCCTGTCATATTCTGTAGCATTAGTGACACCTTGAAAATAAATGTTTTAAACAACAGTATGTACCAGTGTAAGTATGCTTAGAAATTTGACCATGGTGCTGTGTGGAAAGGCAGCAACTGCAACACAAACTGCTTTCACCAAGTGTATTGAGTATTTACAAAACGTCTCACTCTCGACATCTAGCAATAATAAATAGTCGAAAAAATAAATTGGGATTGTGGAGAAAAAAAGAAAAATCAACAGGAATAGTTATTCACTGAAAGGGAAATGTATTGACAATTGTTGTAGATTTATCATGGGTGTGGATGGGCATAACAGAAGGCTTATAATCCGACCACAACAGGAGAGGATAGGAAAAAAGGCAACAACTTTACACTTTACTGTTCCCCAAGGCCAGCAGAAATACAGCTTCATTCCAGCACTGCATCACATCTCTGGTTGCTTTAGTTCCAGAACTGTCGAACAGATAATTAGAAATGACTTACAGTTATTTGTGCATCATGAATCATGCTATGTTAGCAGAGCCTCACGTACAGGAGGATGTTTGCTGCAGAAATGTTAACTGTCTGACGCATATGCTTGGCTACACTTCACTCACCAGTTCTTGTTGGACATTTAGCATTCAGCCACAATGAAGAAGTTTAAGTTACACTTCAGACGTCAGAAATAACCCTAAAAAGACTGGAATTAAATGAGCGACAAATTCTGTGCGTCGGTAGTGGGTGAATACAATTTGACAACAGACCTATTGGCTTGAGGTTTTGCATGGCGTGTTAGCTGTCCAATAGCAAGCCAGAAAAAAGGAGTTGTGGTCCGACTCTGTTGTAACCTATCCAGGCAAAATCTGTATTTAACAGTGAGGTAACATAGGAATGCTACATGCTATTTAATTTTGCAGATTGTTATAAGCTTCCCATCCACCACTCACAAATGTGCACTTTGACTCACTTTAACAGTGGATTAGTAAATAATATATCTTAGTGTGCACACTTTTGGGACTTTGCATAAATGTTAGTGGAACCAAGTAGCCCAGAAGTGTTTCTGGGGGCACTGTTGATGTTGAGAGACAGTGTTGAGTCCATACATTTGCCATTGTTTTCCTTAATTCCATTTTAGGGGCGAGTCTTTCTAAATTGTTCTCATGTGTTAATTTACAATTAAAAAAACATGCATCTTGGGTAGATCTGGCTTCATGTTGAATTAACTTGAATTCCAGCTGGAAGCCACCATTGTTGTTTCAGTGATGAAGAGCTGATGCAGCTTTAGACATGAAGCTGGTATCACAACTTGAAAATAAACATTAGGAAATGTTCTTTAACCGAGCTTAAAGTTACTGTGAGGAACTTTTAACTGGTTATGAAACAGTCTCAATTCACTACTGACGCCTCTATATGACTTACATAAGTAAACCAGACCATCAGCAAGAAGGTTGGCTATTTCTATATAGTTATTCTTAATGTTTGTCATCACTGCCACCGGGTCAGATTCCACGCAAAATCAGATGAAGCAGCCGGGGATCGAACCACCGAGCTTCCGATTGGTGGACGACCTGCTCTACCCTCTGAGCCACAGCCGCCCCTGACTACTAGTCTTCGTACTTATCAAAGATTCATTAATTAGCAGGTCATTCATGATTCATTCCTCACTCGTTCCTTAGTAACTATTCACAATTTTGTGTTACCATTGCATTTCATTATGAACTTAAGTTTTTAGTCTTCAAAAAACTAAGATCATAATTGTATTTTCTTTTTAATTAGGACTTCTGCTTTAAAATGTATCCACCCGTCTCTGTAGCAATCCCTGGATATCTTAAAACATTTATTTGTTGGCTCATCTATTCTGGTATCACAGGTGAAATAGCACTTTTTTTTTAGCATTTCCAGAATGTGCTTTGCATGCCCTTGGCATCTGCTTAAAGATTTTTTTTATGGAGCTAAAAGCAAGTGAATTTGAAAAATCAAACAAGCGAAAAAAAAGTCTGCAGATCCCCTTTAAATCCAACCTTGTGTACATAGAGAGGGCATTTCTGCATCAGTCAAAGCTGTTTTGAAATATACTGAGAAACTCATACGTGAATATTGATTTGATTCTTTCCCCCCTTTCTCGGCTGCCAATTACAGAGCGCCAGATAATTGCCTGTAGGTTGAAAGGCAGAGTGCATCTATTTGGAGCTACTTTAATATTGTCTGAGAAAAAAAAGAGAGTACTGGGTACCACTGAACTCACTCAGTACCTATCCATTCTTGTGAGTGCTCCTTTGGAAGACATTACTGGTAAAGACACAAGAGGGCTTGGTGCTGTCATGAGGAGAGCAATAAACAAGCTGGCAGAGTCAGAGATGGCATGAATCATGATTGAGATACGATTGCTGCTGGACGGTTTTTCCTCCTCAACATTGTTTTAGCCCGGTGAATAATGAATTTAGAATGTAATAAACGGGAGAAAGCCAGACACAGAGAGAGTGCAGGTGGGATACAACACATTTACACTCTGTTTTAGATTACTCTGTTTTGCTCTGTTGCTCTTCACTGCCGGGCAGATCACTCCATCTGTGGGTGCCTCTCAATCCGGAATAGACCAGACACTCTCCCAAAGGCTGTTCACGAGCTGAAAACTAGCATCACATACCAATACCTCTTAAAAGATATACATGCAAAATCAGGAGGAAATGTGTTGCACTACATAAAAAAATATGATTTAGTGCTGTCAGAAAGTATTAGGACAGTGATATGTTGGCATTGTTTTGGCTCTTTGCTCCAGCACACAGGATTTGAAATGGAACAATGCCGATGAGGTTAAAGTGCGACTCAACTCTAAGGGTGTTTGAGAGTTTTCATATTGAGTAAACAGTCTAGGACTCATTCCTTCGTATACAGTACATAGTCAGTTCAATTGTAGCAGGACAATAACCCTAAAACATGTAGACAAGGAGGGCCAAATCAGTCACCTGAACTCAAACCAACTGAACATGTATTTAATTTGCGGGAAACAAGTGATGGCAGGTCTGTGTGTCATAACTCGTCCATGTTCTTGTGCCCTACATACTACTACTACTACTTTACATACTACTAAAACTACTACAACAGCAAATGTGTTTTGAGTAGGGCTGTCAAAGTTAACGCGATAATAACTCGTTAACGCAAACTGCTTTTAACGCCACTAATTTCGTTAACATATTAACGCAACTTGCGATTTTTTGGTTGTAGTGGGCCCAATTTTAAAGCTAGAGTGACGATACTGGCATCATATGAAACTAGAAAACTACTGATACATTAGTAGCAGAAAACCAGAATACAGTAAATTGGTACCAACCATGTCGTACTAGCTTGTCGCAAAGGAGGCTAAATAACGCTGCAAACTTAGGCTAAATTTTAGTGAGAAAAAAAAACCGGCATGGCCATTTTCAAAGGGGTCCCTTGACCTGAAAATGGGTTCTATGGGTACCCACAAGTCTCCCCTTTACAGACATGCCAACTTTATGATAAATCACATGCAGTTTAGGGCAAGTCATAGTCAAGTCAGCACACTGACACACTGACAGCTGTTGTTGCATGTTGGACTTCAGTTTGCCGTGTTATGATTTTAGCATATTTTTTTGTGCTAAATGAAGTACCTGTGAGGGTTTCTGGACAATATTTGTCATAGTTTTGTGTTGTTAATTACATATATTTGCATAAAGCAGCATATTTGCCCACTCCCATGTTGTAAGAGTATTAAATACTTCAAATCTCCCTTTAAGGTACATTTTGAACAGATAAAAAAATGTGCAATTAATTTGCGATTAATCGTGATTAACTATGGACAATCATGCGATTAATCAGGATTTAATATTTTAATCGATTGACAGCCCTAGATTTGAGAGAAAAGTAATTCCAACCGGATTGTGTTTTTTTATCTATACAATGAGGAAATGTTTTTCAATGAACGTATCTGCCAAGTCATAAAATGTTAACAATGAATGCATCAGCATTGACAGCATATTCCAATTGTTTTCCCAATCTGTTCTTGCAGTACCATGTGTGTTTGTAGCAGCTAAAGTATATGCTTAGACAGTCAAAAGGTAAAGGGAAGATAATGATCGTGGTTAAGTATTAAAAAACTCAACAGTGACTTTAAGCACAAGACAGTCCAGGTTTACTTTATTAAAATTTAATCAAACCACGGTCTTCATCAATCGTAACCAAAGTGCTTTTGTTTCCTAAATCTAACGAGACGTGGGATTTAGGAATCATCAACCCAGACCACTTACGACTTGCGTGTGGTACATAAAAGTAAAACTTCATTAGAACAAAACGTATTTACTAAGAAACCGTCATGGCCGCTGTCCAGGGTCCTGATTCTGGGGCCGTCCTATTTTATTTCCCGCTGGGGGGACTGATGGCGAACAGTTTGCTTTGACTGATCCGTCTAATTATTGAACTCATCTGTCAAGCTCCCTATATACAGTATAGGTGAATCCAGCAGATGATTTATGTGTCGCGCTCTCAAGTGCCAACAGCATATTGTGGTGGCAGAGTTGAACTGAACACATTTACACTGACGGCGGAACCAGAGATAATTGGGTAGTCTCTGTGAATGTGGAACTAAATTTAGTTGAAAAGTGACATTCTTGTAAATTCTAACATTTATTTTAATGGGATTTGATGACTATATTTTTTAACATGTAACCAGTTCTACAGGATGGGCTGGCCAGATTGCTTGGCAAAAGTGCTTAAAATGTGAAATCCTTTGCATACATTACAATCTTGTATGCAGGTTTATACGTGAGGTGCCACCTGCCTCCATCTATTGTTCCAGATCCTGGAGTCTTGGAGACGCCAAGACCAAGCTGCCTCCACTCCAGTCAGGTCTGCCTTGTTGGGAGAGCTATTTAATTATTTAGTTAGTTCAGTGCCTTTTGTATGTGGCCAGTTCAGTTGGTTCTGCCTGCCCATTCTGGCAGTATTGTCTTGGTTTTGTGTTGGCTTGAGCAAAGACAAGAAATGTTGAGTTTTTAAATCAGGAATCACACGTGGTGTGTTCTCTGCACTTGTCTTCTGTTAAACAAGATAACAGAAACAGGATTGAAAAATAATATATACATACACACACACATTTTTTATCTGTTCAAAATGTACCTTAAAGGGAGATTTGTCAAGTATTCAATACTCTTAACATGGGAGTGGGCAAATATGCTTACTTTATGTAAATGTATGTATATATTTATTATTGGAAATCAATTAACAACACAAAACAATCACAAATGTTGTCCAGAAACCCTCACAGGTACTGTATTTAGCATAAAAAATATGCTCAAATCATAACATGGCAAACTGCAGCCCAACAGGCAACAACAGCTGTCAGTGTGTCAGTGTGGTGACTTGACTATGACTTGCCCCAAACTGCATGTGTTTATCATAAAGTGGGCATGTCTGTAAAGGGGAGACTCGTGGGTACCCATAGAACCCATTTTCATTCACATATCTTGAGGTCTGAGGTCAAGGGACCCCTCAAGAGTACCCACGAGTCTCCCTTTTACAGACACTGTTGACAGTTGCTAAAACAAAGGAATCATTTTCAGGTTATATTTACCCTTCTGTTTTACCGTTAATATGCATACTCATATCTTCATTCAAACCTGTGCCTGTTCGGTTTTGACTACTTTCATAAAAGTGCCATTCATCTAGCCTCAATGTCATCAGTGCTAGCTGCAGATGACAACGGCTGTCAGGATCTGACACCGCCATCGCAGCGAGTGGGCCAAGTGGGAGCGGCTTTAGATGACATAAAGCAGGGTTGTTTGACGTGAGGCGAGCGACCGGTAGTTAGACACTCAATCAGGAGGGGACAGAAGGGCTTGCCAATCTCTAAGGGTCACAACGCAGCCTCCATCTGTCACTCTGAAGCCCCCAGCTCTTCCACATGCAGACAGAGAGACACTGGAATCCACTAAAGGGAGAGGTACCACGCAGAGCCAGCATAGCAGGAGGAGAGCGACTGCTAATGAGGAGAGTTACGCTCTTTACAGGCTAGTCACAGTCGATGATAGACCTTAAAAAAGACAGTCAAGGAGCCAAAAGGGGACGAGGAAAGCCGACATTATCATTTTGATACCCAGCCAAAGAAGAAACGGCTTCTTTAACCAACTCAGTACCGTGCTAATCAAAACCAGAAACACTTGAATCAACAACCTGGGAAAAGCAAAGGGAGCTGCACTGGTGAATAGAGATTATGAGCAATAAAAGATAATGGACCACATTATATAGTGTTTTAATCTACATGCTGAGGATAACAGAACCTCACACTGAGTATATACATAGATCTACACATTCCAGTATCTATTATTTTGTGAAGTCAGGCAGTTAAATTGAGCCCTCTCTCATGCTCAAGTCTCTTCAGGGGTTTGATACATTCCTCAGCATATGGTATATAGACACTGCCCTCATCTAGGCAGCGTATACACTAATGTAGAGGGAAAGGCCTGTCTTCCACAAGAAAGCAAAGTGTACATAATTTACTGCGCTCAAGTCAGCAAACTTATGAAATAATGATGTGGCGTCTGTTTACGCGAAGGGTCCATTTTATTATTCTGGCACAAATAAGAGAGAAGAAAGCAATCAGCTCGTGTAAGTGGTACATTTAAACAATTTTGTTTGCTTGTCTGCTGTCATTCAAATGGGGCTATTTAAGATAAAGGGGCTTTCAGAAAATTCCCTTGAGCTGGAGCCGCTGAACGCGAGGACTTGGAGTGGAAGCCCCAGACTGCACTGTTTACACAGAACACACAGAACATTAAATTAGGATGTGTTTAGAAACTTGATGTGCATATTTGATCTCTGATATTTGCCTACAACAATATTTTCTGTCTATTCAAACACAATTTGTATTGCTAAATTTTAATTGTGTTTCTATGTACACAGTTTTTTTTCTCGCCCATATTTCTGCTTTCTTCCCTTATTGGATCAGCTAAATCAGCCTTTAAATCCAAATCACTGGAGTGTCTGTTGTCACAGTTTTAATTATGAATATCTCAATGTTGCATATCCCAGATGTGCTCGCGACAGAATCCAACAGACAGCACAAAAGGGCCAGCGAATGACAGGCGGCGTGGCTGGCAGTGCTGCCACGACGGCACGTGGGGCGCAATCTTGTTGTGAAAACGCTGATATGCCTTGAGACACCACATTAGGAGGCCATCCTCGCTTGTCATCAGAGCTTTAATTGCCGCGGCCAGGTGCAAACAGCGTGTAATCTTGTTTGTCAGCCGCACAGTTTTATTTTCTAATTTCGTCCTTTTGACAAGCAATTGGGGAATAGAGGGGGATTTGGGAAGGCAGGCGGCCGTGAGCTAGTGGGGTGGAGTCGGATTTGGCGAAGCTGCGAGTGGAGAAAATAGGGGTGTTGAATGTGGACATTTGTGCATCTGTGTGTGTTAGTGGATGTGTGTGCGTGTGTGTGTGTGCGTGTGTGTGTGTGCGTGTGTGCGTGTGTGTGTGTATGTATGTGTGTGTGTGTGTGTGCGTGTGTGTGTGTATGTATGTGTGTGTGTGTGTGTGTGTGTGTGTGTGTGTGTGCACGGTCCCCTCATCACTCCTGTTCAACCTTGTAATCTATGTGTCTCCCCAGTCCCTTTGTCCTGAGGAATGCCTGGCTCAGTGAGTACAGAAAATTACCCTCCTGCGCTGTTCCTCAGCCTCATGAATATCACACACGCACACACACACGCGCACACACAGTACCCTAAGCTCATCTAGTTAAAATTCTAAGGGATGTGAAATGGGATCATCCGTTTCCAGTTTTTTTTCACGGCCACCCGCTCTATGCTCTCTCCCTAAACCCACCGATAACAATACACAAGGAGTTAAGACAAAAACTAACCAATTGCATCAGGAGCATTTGGCGAAACACAACATCTTCTTTTCATTAACAACTAAACATATCGAGTGCCTCACCGCTGTCTCAAGCACCGTGGTTGACCCCAGACGCGAAAGTGAGCAAGCGCGGTGGCAGCGTAGAAAACCGCCCTCTTCTCAAAGTCATTGTTTGTGTGTTTGCTCTGAGTGTGTGTGGAACTTGACCTGCGTGTCCTTGAATGCGTCTGTATTTATGCCAAAGCAGCTGTGACTAATAAGGCCAAGTGTGTTTGTGAGTCATCATGTGTGTATCTACAGTATGTTTGTGTGCGAGTACAGGCCGACCTCAATGCGACCTCCCCATTACATTCTTTTTCTTTTTACAGGGTGAGCTTGTTTGCTCAGCCTTTCAGGTACATGTCCCTCTAGTGCCGCTTCATACTGTGTCATATGGGAGCTCTGTGACCCACCAGCAATCTCTATTCATGTCTTTGTCAAATTGTTTAGCATAGGCAAGAGCCCTTTTGTGTGGCTGAGGACTCTGGGATGAGTTTTGTTATGACAGGGCGTACTGAGTGAGGAGAGGGTTTTTTTGAGCATGGAGTGCTTAAGCTGTTGTTTCGCTTCTGTCTTGATATTTAAATGCGGGCCACAGCCTTGGACCGAGCATGTCAGAGGTCAGGTGCAATAAAAGGCCTTTTTTTCAGAGACTATGCTGATGCAGTTTCACTCCATAAAAGATGAGGACTGGGTCTGCGCAAGCGTGAGTGAGGGCATGTGAAGGTGTAGAGAAGAAAAGAGCAGAGCGACACCTGCCACCGACGTGTTCCTCTCCCGCATATCCTCACTGACAAGACTGAGCAGCGTTCTCTTGTGGATCCCCGTCTGCACCGGAGGGGAACGGAAATTAATTTCTCAATTTCTCTGCTTTGAGAGAAAAAAAAAAAAAAAAAAAAAAAAAGAAAAGTGAATCGGACTGAAAAAAAATGAGCTGGGATTTAAATGTATAATTGTGATAATGAATGCAAAAGTTCACACACACCCACTCTGGATCCACAGAGGTGGCGCATGAATATCCGCTGAAGGAAAGTGTGTGTCAGTTTGTGTGTAAGAATGAGAGGAAGAAAGAAGAGACACAGGGAGACAGAGGGAGAAAATTGTGCCATATTCATTTGAAAACTCTGAAATTCTGAAAACGGATGTATAATGAGTTTTTTAATTAAGTACCCCACTTTATCGTGTTTTACATAGGCCATGCCACGCCACCACTAATACCCTGGTAATTAATTGTTTTGGAAAGTTTCACAGTGTCTGGTGATAAAGTTTTAATCGAGCAATGTGGTGTTCTTGCCAAGCCATGTCGCCCAGATATTTAATTATTTACAGTTTGGTACTGGTTAATGCATTTTGGCAGTCGAGTAGCTGTGAGAGTACAGTTGAGTCTTGTAGTACTTGTAGCAGCCAAGACAGACATCATGCTATATTCCTGATGCATCAGGATGCTGGGATGTCTCACCTGAGGGTAACATGCTACTTTCGCCTGACTGGATCTGGAGAGCAGAAGAGTGATCGGGCAGCAGCAGACGATGAGAAGAGGAGGGCGTGTTGTTGAGAATGAAACATATTTTCCATGTCAGAACAACAGGAAAAAGCATTTCTCATTCTTGACAAGACCTCAGGTGCATTACACAGTCAAGCGCTAAATCCAAAGTCAGTTTTTATTAAAGGTACTGTGCAACATTCAGACCTGTCGCTCCGTCTTTGCCTGAGGTTTGGGTTACCTCACTGTGTATTCTGAATGAAAAAGGTCTGGATATTCTTTTTTTCTACAGTTAGAAAAAGCGAATGATTGAAGTTTAGAAAAATTGGGCTTTGAGAGAGAGGATTGCTTTTTTTCCCTCCTAAACGTACCGTATGCTCTCTTACGCAGCTGGCACTTCACCAGTCCACCTACAGTACTTCTTTGTGCTCCCAAGAAATTGCGATGATTATGCCACAGCCTATTTCACTGCTCCTTTCCTGCTGATCCTTTGGCTTGTTGTAGGTCTGAGGTGAGAGTTCAGTTTTCTCCTGGGTTTAAGGTGTTAAGGGTCCCCGTTACCTTTCTCCTCACTAGTAATAAATTGCATATTTTTCTGCATGCACGAAGCACTTAGCATTACCCAAGGCCGAATTGGTCGTTGCACTGCTACAGGTCACAGAATCTGATGGGTCACGGAATACGGAGTAACACCGGCAACACTCGTCCTTCTCAAATTATCAAAAACGGCAGCGTCGGGGGTCACAACGGGCTGGTGGCCAGCAGCAGCGCTGGGTCTAACCTGTGGAGCGGCAGCAACAAAAAGTTTGCTGATCCGTGCTGGCTGAATTGGAGTTGCTGCAGCCACTAACTAAAGGTCCATCTCCATGCTGCTCGCTCTATGCCAGGCAAAGTACAGTATTCTCCTAGTGGTGGAGAGGACGAAACAAATTCAGAACAATTCTCCACAACAGAAATATAAATGTTTTTTTCATTTCTGCCACTTTGGATTCAATCCAATAAACAAACATCAAAACGTACAAAGATCCTGGATGAATTAGCTGATGTTATCCATTCGATACAGTATTTTGCTACGTTAGCTACACACTGTTGGCGCTGTAAAGCCTCTGTTATACTTTCCGAACGGACATGAGCCGACTTGGAATCGTGATGAGGAAACGTTTGGATCTTTTATACTCTGTGTGGGTTTCTCCTCGTAGCAAACTAACATTCTCAAAGCCCCTCAAAGTTCCATTTTCGGTGCCCATCTGCATCCGTGTAGTTAGAAAAATTTGGATATGCACTGACAGGCAAAAACCTGCCGCATGGAACCCACGCCAAGAGCTGTGTCTGATGGTGTGACGTCACTTTGGTCGTGCGGACAGTCTTGACACTCAAGGATGCGGCAAGCATAAATCACACTTAAGGGAGCTGAAGAAATCCTTTGGATTTTCACAGCAAAACCGTCCAGAGTCCTTTAAATAGAAATCAGTCCACAGGCTGTTATAGGCAACCACTAAAGTTGGGGAAGGTCTCAGTTGGCAATAAAAAGCTATTAATACATGTAAATTGTTACATATAGCACCTTTAAGCTAGAGAGTCTTTTCCCCCTCTGTCATGAGTACCCTCCCGTAAACATTGTATTTCACAGTTGTTCAGTCAGCTTTGGAGAAGTGTATCCACACTTTGGAAGTGAGGCAATTAGCCATGTTCAGTTAGTCACTGTGTTTGTATATGTCACCAGTTGTTTTGTTTTTTTTCTTTGCAGATGCCTGTTGTTTCAGAACAAAAGAGACTATCTGCAGACGGATCTTCAACAATGGACTAACTGGCCGCAGAGCTTAAGGAGTCTGGGTATTTTTTTTCAAATTGGAACTGGATCCAAAATGGAATTGGCTATCTGAATCTACGGCTGTCCTCGACCAAAGAAATTCTAGGTCATCACTCACACGATTTTGCCAACTAATCGATTAGTTGATTTAATCGACAGATCTGTAAAACTGAGTTTCTCCACAAAAAAAAAAAAAAATCACACAAAAGCACAACTTTAAATCTTGTGTTTACCAGAGATGTGCTCATAAGTTACTTGGAAATAAGTCATTCAGCATGAAAAAAGCATAAAAAACTTTTCGACTAAACAAATCTTAGTCGACCAGGACTAAAAAGACAGATTAGTTGACTAATCGACTAAAAGGGGGCAGCACGATCTGAATCCATCCCTATTATTTATATAAATGAAACTAATTTGGAACAGCAGCTATGTTTTGCAGGAAAACTTAATGTTTCCAAGAAAATATTTTTCATCACAAGAAAACATTTATATTGAACTTATCTGAAAAACTTTCAGTGTCAACATATTTCATCAGCCAGATCCAGCCAATTGTTGAGTACCTGCTACCCCACCATAGCATCGGGGCTTTTTAGCCAATACCTCCCTTCAGGGACACAGGGATGCAGTTTTTAAAAAATGAATGTATTTCACTGAAGCCGGCTCAAGCCTTCGAGACAACATATTGATCAGTGTCTATTGATGTTTATAGCTACTGGCAAGATTCGCGTGTATATGCAATGTTGCTTTGATTATTGTATTTCCCAAAGTTCGCCTCAATTCGATTAAAACTCAAGTTTCAAGGAAGGTCGACAGGTGATTTTGATTGCAGTCTTTTTTCTGTACTTGAGCTCTTGCAATGGTGTCAACACTGCAAAAAATGAATCTCAATTTTAATTATAAAACTTTAGGACTCTTTAAAGGGAATGGCATCCTTAGAAAGCACAAAAAAACATGTTCTGTAAATGTCCTGTACCGCAGGATGATTCATATATATATATAACACTCTGGTGTCCTACATAAAGTATCAATCGCACACTGGACAACTTTGCCTTTCATCTCAGAAGCAGCTTAATAATTACAGTATATTCACTTTAGTTAACAGAGAAAAACTTTTCCTGGACTCTGCACATTTGGCCTAAAGGCAGTGTGCATCCTCTTGCAAAGCTTTTTTCAGTCAGAAAACGGCAAAATCTTATGACTGCTATGCCCAGACATACACACACTGGGTCGTACACACACACACACACACACACACACACACACACACACAAACAGAGGCACAAATCCCTCTGGCCTCCCAGCCTGCCTTCTTCCCCTGCTGCGCTTGATCAGGCGGCCTTTCTTCATCTGCAGAACACAGAGAAATGGCTGTGGTCCCATGTAGCCTCGTTTTCACCCTGCCTTTCCCATTTGAAGCCCCAGAACACCAGTGAAAAGGCAGCTTCGTTTTGACAAACTCTTTTAGGTGTCCATCTACTTACTCGTTAGCCTGCCTGGCCAGCCGCCTGCGGGTCTAGCAGCAATCTCATCAGCGACTTCTGTCTCTTGTCAGATTCAAGGCTTCACCCTGGGAAGACATATTGATGGGGGAACAACCGGCCCTTTGGTTTGATGGTGGAGAGAGAAACTGCTGGATGATTTATAATAAGAAGAGAAGGGACTGAAACTGGTGTTTTTAAGGGTTGTTAGAGTAAGAAGGTGAACGGGATAAGATGGAAGAAAGGGAACAAAGTAAAGGAGGAGATGGAATGATTGATGGAGGAATGAATGGAAATGTTGATGTACAACCTGCTTGGCCATTGTCATAGGACCCTGTTTAAAACCCAGCTCAAGCCACGTGAATCAGGCACTTTTGTAACTTCAAGTAAGCGAAAGACCATCTGAATTTGACAAATAATTTGACTTGCAGTTGTTTCCTCTGAGGAACCAGTTTGAGCGCACAGTCAGTGACCACTGATTGGACAGGATGAAAGCTGTTGTGTGGGTGTGTTTGCTGTTTGTTAAATGGATCAGGTAAAAGATAACAGACAAAAACAAACTACAAAAGCATGTTGCTTTCATGCACTTTGCAACAAAACTAATAATAATTCAATATCAGTGAGAGATGTGCTTGTATGTCTGTGAACCTATGATTGACAGAAGCAAAGGTCTGCACTGATTCAATTCGTTAGGACTGTTCTGGCCCAAATACTGACCTTATTAAGCAGACAGAGTATCAGCAAGACATAACAGATCCACATTATTAAAGTTTTATCGTAAATGCCATTAATAACTTTGGTGTTTTGGTTATCAGTGACATTATTTTAGTAAAATCAGTAAAGTAGCGAACACAAACAAAACATTATTATTACTATTCACCTAAGATTAGATGGTCAAAATCATGAGTGCAGATAAATGTAAGGATCAATTTTTTGCACAAACACACAACTGTTTACAAACACGAATCAGCTGTTCACTTCACTTTCTGTTCACTTTCAGTTACTCGAAGGTCTCCTTAATTGCAAGGCCCCGGAGCAGCATCGACGCTTCTGATTTTTGTGAGCACACTGACCGGAGGCAAACAACAAACTTAACTTTCCACTCAGCTGATTCGCAGTTTCCGTGCCCTTCCCAGCTGTCTGCTTCCTACCTGCACAGCCCACTGTAGTCCCAAGGCTAAGAGATTATCGTGTTGATCTCAAAGTGTGAATCAATTAAGCTCTCACCACATTTGCAATCAATAAACAGCAAAGCCACTGACAGGCTTTTGCCTCAATCCTTCTCCCATTGTCAAAATGTCCTCTAAAGCACCTAAGCCCAAACTCCTGTAGAGACAGCCAAACAAAATGACTATTCCAAGCATGTCTATATCGACAGACACTAAGCAAGGGGACTTGGGGGAACCAGAGGTAACAATAGAAAAGGGGTTTTCAAGAATCAGAGATGGATTTGTGTCATGATTGTCAATGATCTATTCTCTTGCCCTCTCACTCAGACAGTGAAGCCCAATTTGTATTCTTGTTTCTTTTTTGTAACTGTCAGGGAGACAGACGTGTGTCCATGTCTGCTGCTGGGGCAGTCAATGAGCCATTGATTTGGAGAACCGTGCTGATGTCTGAGATGGCTACGTGATGGATGGGCCCCATCTTAAACAGAGGGTAAAAAAAAAAACACCCTGTAATAACAAAACAAGTAAAAGTATGATACATAGTAGTTTTGAAACTTTATAAATTGCCCACACAGCCATTTCATAGTAAGTGCTTCTACGACCAGGTTTTCCTTTGATGGTGCCTTTGTTTTTTTATCCGTCTTTATCTAATACACTGAAATTATTGCAGAATCCTCTCCCTTTAGCTTCTCAACAATGAAAAGGTCTCAAACCATTTTTGCTGATTTCAAACATAATACACATCAAAGGTGGCCATTTGAGCAGAGAAAGTGACAGAATGTATGCGTTTGTACTGCATGTCTGTGGATGTGTTGCACAAATACCATCTAATGATCTATTGTTATGTCCTTTCATTATTGTCTGGCATTGGAAGGCTGTCACTTGACAAGCCTTCTCTAATTCGCTTCTTTTCCTGCAACAATATGTGAAACTAAAAAATAATAAGAACAATGTCCCCATAAGACTACGGTATCATCAAAGACAAAACACCTCGCTTTCATATGCATGTTTTTATATGTGTATGTGACGCGTGTGCTCATATCCAACATAAACTACACACATAATCAGGCAGCTCATAGCTAGTTTTCTAAGTTTTTGTTTGCTCAAGGGTTTATTTTAGTCAGTGTTTCAGAAAACGTCTACAGACACAAGGCAAAATTAAGCCCATCGACGCACACCCGGCACAAAAATACGACTCGTTAGTTCAATAGAGGGTGCGAGCGAACCCTCATTATTATGTTCCATCACTGTGTATTCTGTCAGAAAAAAAATAGATCCAGCAATGTTAGTTGGCAAAAAAATGAACAAATGATCTGCTCTGCGAGGAAAGCTCGCTTACTGCACCAGCTGTGTATCTGTGGCGGGCCGGTCTGATTGGAGTCGACCTGCATAAGAGGAGCTGGTGAAGTGCTAACACAAATGCATGTAAATATTCAAGTATGCATACAACACACACAGAAAATTAACTGACAATGCACTCATACAGTATACAATATAGTCAGTGAAGCAAGGAAAACGGAGGAAACTTTAACTGACTGCACAAAAAAACTCTATTGTGTTGGGTGTATTTGCTGCTTCACTGCAGTTTTCTATTAAAGTGGCAGTAGGCAACAATTTTTTGGCAAAATTTGGCAAAAATTCCATAATAACCTTTCAGCATATTGTAATTCAAGTGTTCTGAGAGATAACTAGACTTCTGCTCCTCCTCATGGCTCTGTTTTCAGGCTTTAAAAAAATGTAGCCCGTGATGGCAGATTTTGATCAATCAGAGGTCATTTCAGAGAGAGAGAGCGTTCCTATTGGCTGTGCTCCGGTCATGTGACCAGAACTTGGCTTCCTTCAACTGATTTTACAATGGCGGCCGCATCACAAACTTTCTCATTTTACAGCTAAACAGTACACTACAAGATGATTCTGAAAACATTTGAGGCGAGAAATAGGCATTACAGTAACAGAATATTGATTCATATTTGATCAGCGCTGCCTAGTTTGACAGTTTGGTCGGAGTTTGCGAGTGATTGACAGCCGGCTCTCATAGACTGCAGCTGGACAGCGGACCTTGTTTTCCTCCGGTAAGTGAAATCCTTCAGATGCCGTTAGGAGCACCGGAGGACACAGTAGGACACAGAGGAACATGATTTTTTTTCAGGTTACCTGTTTCAACGACTACTCTCACGATATAGCGGCCGTTTTTTTAAAAATGACTTATTTAAATCATATTTGCGCCGATCTCGCATACTACAGCTTTAATGTGAAAGATAAACAACAGTTGTTGGGACCGCAGAGGTTATTGGCTTTGATGAACAAGGACATACTGTACTGCATCAGTGTTATAGGTGTCATTACACAACATGCCTCCTGTAGCATGTAGCAATGTCTATTGGCTGGTATCGTCTTCTCATGATCATAACTCAATATTAGTACCATATGCTTCCATCTAAAAATAAGAGACAGCTATCTAGCCATTTGTGAAAACGATGCCACCTGTATCATTCAAGTCATTTAGGAGCAACAAGGACAAGCAATTCCACCATCTAGACCATTCATCTTTGAGTGTCTTTTAGTCTTTTCTTCCTCAATGGGAACAACTTGATCCAAACATGCTGCTGGCCGACTGTCTGTCCTTCAGGCTTTTTTTGAGCCCCAGCTGAATACAGGTTAATTCGATGAATACAGACTAGAGCTGGTTGTGAAAGCTGCCATTTGATAGAATGATGTCTAAATGTGCTGTAATGATGTAAAAGGATGAGTTAACACTCCCAATCCCTCCTCATCACCCTGCACCATCCACATTAGCCTAAGTGCCTTGATCATCCATGTGCGAACCCTCTGGGAGAATAGTGTGGGAGGTGTCGGTGGCGAAGGTGTGGTGGCACATTCCTCCTTGCATCATCATGAAACCCCCATTTCACGGCTGACTAACCTGCTGGAAAGTAATAGGGGGGCTGGGGAAATGATGAAGTGACATGGCCAATAACTTTCATTATGTGTCTGTAACCTTGTCCCATTCGCTAATTAATTTTTCCACCGGCAGTCATATGCCACTATGTGTTGGACCACGGAGGAACATCCCAGGTAATCCGTCCTCGCTGGCTTCGGCACGGCATGGGTGGTATTGCCAGGAAGGAGCGGAAGAGCAAATATCGCTGATACCCCAGCCTTAGGTGAGGTTTAGTGGTGGAGACCAATATATCTGTTTGCTTTTGCAGAGTCAGATTTGTCTATCCCTTCCCTCAGCTCCTTTTTATAGATCATAGCCCCTTGCCAGATGCAATCTGTCTTCCTCTCTCTCTCTCTCCCACATAGCTGTGAGCCGAGAGACGTTTTCTTTCTGAAGTTCTCTTTGTTTTACCATGTAGTGTAGGATCAGTGTATAAAATAATAGGTGGGCCCTCCAACTATTGATCTGAATCCATTTTTGCTACGTCGATATCTCAATAGTCTCTGGGCTTGGAAATGCTTATCGAGCTTGCCTCCTCTTGGTCGTGACTGAAACCATCTTAATGTGGGAAAATAACCATAAAGGATCATGGAGAAAGCTGAACTTCTTATTATTTTGTACTAGTGAACACCAGAAGCGTGCTACAGTAAAACTAATCAATTAGCTTATTTTATTTAATGATGCTGTGGGTTTATGCAAACCAGCTGCAATGAGAAATATCAGCAGAATGAATAATAGATCACAAGACTCAATCTGAACACAGGCTACCAGTGCAGAAAGCTCCCTATCAGTTCTTATCCTCATACCCATGGTACTAAACAGTGGGCTTCTAAGTGTTTAAACTGGAATTTCTGGAGCCCATTATAGCTTTATTGTATTTCCTGTGTCATAATAGCTGTTTTTTCTTTAGAACACAATTAAACCTGGGACTGTAACTCTTGCCTTGTGCCTGCCAAACTCCTTCAACAACAACACACTCAGCCCCATTTGAGGAAGCCCATGGGGGTCGATAGAACAGGGAGGAGGACAGGATTTCATCACCACCTAGTGGCAGCCTCTGAAACATTGTTTGTGAGATGGGTTTAAACTGCACCCCATAAAGATTTCTCCCCATTTATGCCAAACAAGGGAGCCAAGTCCAAGCCCCTACTCCCTGCTGTCATCTTAGAGTTTGCACACAGAGGTAATACTGCTTTTACTTTTAGAGATCATCATCAGAAACAGTGAGGAGAAGCTGACAGTGTTGAAGAGAGGGCAACTATCTACTCTGCCATTACCGTTTGTTACTTTCAGAGGCATTAGGGAAACAGCACAATGGCTCATAAGCCAAATGGTGTGATATGAAACTGTCATTAGAGAAATGATAGCAAGAAAAGCCAATGGGCAATGGAAATGATAACAGGAGACAATATCGCATCATAGTTGCTTGATGTGGATGGCATTTCTCCAGGGTATATCATCAAACCACAAATGTTGCATCCTAATAATGTCTTATTTTTCATTCAATTATATTTTATACATCCTTAATGACGATTTGAAAGCAAACAAAACTAATCCGGTGCCATTACTAATGGCCCACACTTTCTACAGCACAAGTCCATCGTTATCAGATCCGTTCTAATGAAGTGTCATTTCACATACGCACGCACCCACAAACAATTCTTTCACCCTTTGCTTTTATGCATTTCGGTCTTGTTAATGCGTTTTGTATTTCTTTGCTATAAATCCAACGATGTAATGGCGTTGTGATGAAACAACTTCTCATCTATTCTGCTTATTCTCCCATATTTTATTTGTCTATGAATAGATGCAAAGGGCAAAGGGAAACACATCGAAACACAACGTATCCCCGGACAGTGCCTGCGACCAAAGAAGCTGGCAGAAAGAAAGAGACTCCTTAACTATGGAGTTTCATTTTGGCATTGGGGCTCAGCGTACCACAGAGACTGGGGAACACACTGATGATGAAAAAGAATGTCCTAGATTTTTTTAGAGAAAGAAGGGGGCTGGGCACGGGGAAAAGAGATTAAAGGATGTGTTTTGACAGTGGTAGCCTGTCCCAGACTAAGTCCTGCACCACCACATTCTGCGTCTATACTCTTTCTTCCTTTTGCCAATTCAGATTCAGCCATGATTCGGATCAGGGTTGGGGTCACATTCTTTAAAATTTCAAAGTTTTGCCGTTGATATCTTGTCGTCACTGGCCAACTTTCAGTATGAGTCATTGCTCTTTATATTTATGAGCTATTTTAAATTCTAACTATCTACCAAACAAACAGCCCTCTGTTCTCCACCCCCTCACTCATTCCCCGCTTCTGTCCATCCAAGATTATTCTTAACTAACAAAATCTGCCACGCTTTTATACACTTACACACACACATAGAGGCAAGCACACACACTGCCCCTCATAAAACCTCTATATCAACCTCCCCTCTGCCCTCTATCTCTGGATCCTCCAACGCCTATCTTCAAATAACTGCCTCCCCTCCTCCCCTCACCTCACCCAAGGGTAGCCTCTCCTTTTTGTCTCTCCCGTCCCTCTCTCAGCAAGGTATGCCTCTCGCTCTCTGTAATAATAAGGCTTTCAAAGGCTAGTGGTACCACTCTGGCTATTCATTATGGCCAGCCCATGGTTCCAGAAAGATCACTTGTTAATGCCCATTATGAGGTTGGACAGGGAGAGGGAGAGAAACTGGTGAGATATGTAGCAATGGGTGGGTCTCGGCTAGGCAAACAAAGCCTTGGTTATTTCAAGGCTGTCATGTGTCATGCAGCCCATGGACATGTCCACACACGGCTGTCTTTGCTCAAACCTGTCCACATTATGAATGGCTATCGTGGACCCAAACTGTCGATCAAAACAGAGACACAGACTCAAGGCTGGGGCGAGTATAAGCACTGAGAGAGGATGGATGGTGTATTTAATGTTGTAACAAGCTCATCATTAGCAAACAATCATGACTGTCCCTTTTGCAATATATCGTTCTCTCCTCCTTTTTAATTCTCTTTCCTCTCCCTAATGCTCTCTCTCATTTGTGTTTATTGTCCCTGAGGAGGTGGAGGAAATGTGAGCATGCCTCGGGCCCAGAAGAAGGTCAGAGACAACTGCGGCCAGGATCCTGTATAATTGTATGTCTGATGTGCTCACTTTCTATTCAGGTGGACTGTTTTGATCACCTCGTGTGAAAGGCCAAGTCCTTTTCAGAGGGTGAGCTGCATTATAATGACCGGCTTTTTCTCTTTCTTTTTTTTCTTTGTATTGTTGATAATATCAAAGCACAACAGCATTCCGCTGAATGACAGAGACTGAAGGCAAAACTACACAAAACACTAAACATAATAAATCCGATATGAGAAGTGTAACGAGATAATACTGATCTGAAGATATTATATAAGATAAATATTAATGATTAGTATTACTACCAACTTGGCTATACAGTATTTTTTTTCTATACATTTTGGCATTAGAGTAATGTGCCTAAACTGTGCTCGAAGTGGGCCAGTACTCACCGGTGCACAGTAACGGCACATTTTACTCCTTGGCGTACTGTGACTTTTCTTGCGCACCGGCACTACTCTTCTCTCCCCTCGCCATATCAGGTTCTCTGGGAGATTCATAATGGCGAATCATAACGGTACAGCGCCAGCGTTTTTGCGCCGCACCTCATAAGCCGTATGAACATAAAACCTATGTGGACAGCATCTGGATGAGCCAACGCTCGTATGGGGGAGGGGGGGTGAGAACGAGGGTGCTGTGATTTATCAATACAATGTACACGTCCTTTTTGTAAAATAATTACTGAACTCTTCGGCAGAACTTTTGTTATTCGTGAACAAATATAATTAATGAAACATTTTAAAAAATTCTGTATCTGCTCTTTTAGGGCAAACATTTCCAGAAGACTTAAATGTTCAGACGAAGGCTGTGATAAAAAATAAAATAATCATTTAACAAGTAATAATAATGGTCAAACTTTATGTAAAATTGCATAGTTTTTAGTCAAAAACCTTCAAATTTTCTTAGAGGAGAACCCCTAAACCCAATATCTCATAGTAACTTTTATTCACTATCGAAATTCAGAATGTGTCTCTTTATCCTGCTGCATAATATGTAGGAGCATCCTGACTGGGACACTGCTCCTAAAACCTTAATGATACCTATACTATACTATACTATACTATACTACAGGCTACAAATAACACAGGAAAGCACTTTAACTATTAACAATATGGGTAAAATATACAAACACACCACCTTAACCCTATCATGTTCCAGTTGGAATATTATTGGAGTATTACAGGCCTACTAAAGAAAATGCAATTATAATAATATAGCAATAAAATCACAGCTGAATATGACTGACACAGTATAACATGTTTAAAGAAATAATGAATGAAAAGGAATAAGTCACAAGAGATGAATGACAGTATACAGTATATTTAGGGGCGTAACAGTGAGGGGAAAAGTGGAACTAAGTCCCCAGGCCCCCCAACATGAGGAAGGCCCTCAAAGAGCCTGGAATTAAAAGTTAGTTTTTATCTGCAATTCTGAAATAAGGGACAATTTCTTGTTTCTAAAACAATATTAGAACCTCTCAGCCCCAGGAGTCTGATCAACTGTCCAGATTAAAAGAGCAGAAGCCCAACACTAAGGAGCTGTCACCCACAGTGGGAGAGTTGTGAGCATGTGCACATGTATATGGCTTTACAACTGAGTGTTTTTTTTTTTTCCTTCTCAATTGATGCTCATATTTCATTATTGGTTCAACTGAGGAAAGATCTCTGAGCAGGCATACAGATGGATAAGGATCACTTGTGTGTAATTTGTGTTCGCAATGTTTAAATAGCTGGGCAGAGCTAAGTGGCATGCAAGTAGTCATTTGCAGTGCTGTGTGAGCAAGTGTCACTGTCTAGGAATCCCATTTTGTGTAGTTTGTATTGAGATGTACTCTGTGCTGAATTTTAGAATGCGTGAATTGTATTTCTAGCATTCCCGAACCTAGAGAAAATGCATTTTTCCTTTCAAGACTGGTAACCGCATGATCTTCATTTCTCTTTCTGGGAGAGAAAAGATTATGTCTGTCCTTGTGTAGACTGATCCTGTCATGACCAATACTGCGTCTGCACCTTGTGTGCACAACTTTTTGCAAAAAGTGTAAATTTAACCCTGTCAAGCTCCACCGCCTGCCTTTTTGCTGTTGGGGCTGCCTCGGCTGTATATACTGCTTTCTGAAAATGCATTCACTGAGACGCACCTTACTTATATGGTGGTCATTGGAGGGAAAAATGGTGGAAAACAGATGTTGGCAACCTGAACCTCAGCTCTGTCCTTCAAAAATAGAAAGATTAATGTTGTTCCTAAAGCGACTCTTCTGTCTAATGTTGGTGGTCTTTTCAGGTCCTCGTGTTATGGTGCTCGGAATTTCTGCCTAAACTTGCAACACTTTCCCTGAGCGTTTAATATTGATGCGGATGTGTTACATTGTAGTTAATAGAAAAGTTGATGCGTTGCATACTGGTGCTAAAGGGTGCCTTAAGCATCGGTATCTAACGCTGACGGCCGTAACAAAGCGTCGGTATTTGATGCCCTGGGAATGAGAACGGGTGGCCCACAACCACGCCCGAGTTGGTAACAAGGACCAGTTTTGAGCAAGTTAAGGTTCTTCTTGTGAATAGACCTGCACTTACCTAGGATTCTCTTCAATACTGTGAATCTATGACTGCTCTGAATTTTGTTTTTACCTGGTTTACACAGAATTTCCCTGTTTTGTAAAGTAGCTGAAATATTTCGGTACCATTGTCTCTTTTATCTTTAAGTTGAATTTCAGTTTTTCTGTATCTGATTTTTGGGTTCGCTCTGTGGGGGAGTCGGATGCATTGTTGCTGTTCTTGTTCGAGTGGATTATGAAATAAGACATCCTCTGAGAACTACATTTGCTGTTTCCAATAGCACAGATGGTGATATTTCTGGGGAGTCATCTTTTTCAAAAAAGTATGTCCTCTCTCCGGAAAAGCTGTTGTTAGACGCTTTGTATGTTAAAAGTGAGGTGGTGGGATTGTGTCAGTTTTGTGTATTAAATTGAGGCTTATTAGTCTGGGATCTGGAATGATAATTGGATGGATATGGAGTTCAGGGTTATTCATTTTGGCTACAATGGTTTCTGATTAAGACATAATACATTGGAGCTTTTATAGAAAGAATGAATGCCATGTAGATGCTCTGTTTTGTGAGTTCACCAAGAATCACTGAGAACGAGAGCTTCCATTCACCGACTCACCATGAATGCCATCATCAGTAACTGTTCCCAGTGTTTGAACGTTCTAATTTTGAATAGACGATTGTGATAAAAACTCATCCCAGTATTTCATCTCTACTTGACGTCCATGATACGAGAAAAGGCCGCTTAAAAAACTGTTGGTTGTTGTCATTAGGCCCACCAATAATGACGACTGGTATTTTAATCTTTTGAATGTTTCAGCAGGAATAAGCCGTGATTAAGGCATTAAAATGCCCCTGTTGTACATGACTAGGAATCCACATTTTCATCTGACGGCAGACTCAAATGGGATGAAAGATTTTTGACAACCGAGGTGACCTTTGTTGTAGACCAAATTACCTTCAGACACTCGCTCACATCAGTATGCTGGACTATGAGTGTGTGTTGGTTGTCATGTCGGGAGCTCTGTGTGGTGCAGACCAGCCCGTTCGCTTCAGCTACCGCGCTAATTGAATCCACTCAGTGCACTCTCGGGGCGTCTGATGGGCAAGAGCAGGGAGCAGAAAGGTTGAGCAGGTAGCAGGGGTTGGAAGGTGAGAGGGGCAGGGAAGGTATTTGACAAACACCCCTAACAAACACGCGTTAATACACATATGTTCGCCACAATCATCCTTTGATTCTGCTACCCCGTGCCTGCCGTCACCACCGCTCAGACCCCGAGGCAGCACCGGGGGCTAAAGACTTCACAGGGCTCCGAAGCACCAACAGTGGGCGGGGGGAGCCGAACTGAAGATTAGGAAGGTGCACGGTGTGTGTGTTTGTGCGCGTGTGTGTATGGGAAAGCAAGCAAAAGAAAGGAAGACAAACACATGCTGTCATCAGCCTCTCTTAGGGTGCTCCAGGGATATCACAGATGCCATTAGACCGGGCCACATTCAGCAGAGCAGACGATATGTGGTGAGACTGCAGAGCGTCAACAGACAGCGGCACAGGCCCGAGTCAAACTGATCTGGCAGTTTTAGGATTTGTTTCACGTTCCCTGGTGCTCAGAATATGTGGGACTTCACTGTCTCGCTAAAGTCTTTATAATGTCGGGTAAGTTGTCTATCACTGAAACATACATATAGCGACTTTGCTTTTGACACGAGTTAGACGAAATTATGTTACCGCTTAATGGGAGAGAACTTTGATGTAGCCTAACCGCAATCATAAATACATGTAGGCCATATTACGTTAAAAGCCAATTAGTAGTCCGCTGCAAAAGAAGTCTGACAAATTGCCCATTAAAGTGACTTTTTAAGGAAAAATTATACAGCTAACTGAGATTCAAAGAGAACAAATCATCTGTGCCCAAATTGCAGGTACATTTTCCATGAAAAAGTAGGATTATTAAAAGCTGTACTGTATGAGAGTCTTTCATATAAAGAAACTGCATTGGCAAAAAGGAACAGTGTTCAAAAGTTAAAACAGCTACGACAAATAAATAAAATATTGCTACTTTATGACCTATGTCTTTGTAGTATTGTTTTCCATGATAGTATAGCTTATTTTGATATCATGGAATTTTGCATTTTGCATTTCTTTTTCCTACCTTTGTATGTGGAGAGCTCTATGCTCAATCAATTTAATGATTTCCAAATCCTGTTTAACTCAGGCCTGTTATGTAAATATCATGAACACAGCACATTTAAGCTACTGCATGATTTTACAAGGGTATATAACATGAATAATTATCATAATTTCCAGTGATAGTTTGTGCAATTTACTGCATACATATAGGCAGGCCATAATACAACGGTAAACAAAGTGTAGACAATATACAGAAATGTATGTCAGTATTCACATTTGCAGAGAATGCAAATATTATTCCAGCTTTACTGTTGACTTACAAGGAAGAGAGAGAGGAAGTCCACACAACATGTAACGCAGGCAGGACGCGCGTGATGAAAGCAGCCACACAAAGGAAATGTCACATAAAGTGTTCCTAAAATAAAAAGAACTGAACTAATTATGCTCTGTTGTTGTTTATAAGACGCTGGTGCCCCCATCTTTTATTCATCAAGACGCTAGGCAGCTGGAGGTTCTCTTGTCTTTCTCTCTCATGCTCACTCTCTCAAATCTCATTTCAAGCAGAACCCATTGAGCCGTGGAACTGCATTCCGAATCACAATGAACTTGTTTCTCCGCAGTAAAGGAAAAGGACGGAGGAGGGGGGGAAAAATGGAAAGAGTGAAGCTTTAGCATGGCAAACAGATAGAAAGAGAGAGGGGGGGTTCCAAATGTTACCTGACAATCACCTCTGCACAGCGGGAAAAAGTGTGGATTCACAAAACAGGAACCAGATGACTTGTTTTGGTATTGAGGGCAGGCCACCGGTTCAGTCAGCCAGCGTCAACCCCGTGTGCCACCGATACCCAGAAACAGACACACACACAGTGACTACACGGACGGGACAAATGGGTATTTTGACAAAAAATACCATAAAACAGGTCCTTGGTTTGGAAAGAAACTTTAGGAGGGAGTGTGAATTAATTGAGTTAGTCATCCTTACTACAGACACTTTGCCTCAGGAGGGCCTCTTAATGTGAGATTCACATTATTTAATGGGGAATTTCACGCTCATCTCCTGAACTGACCAAAGTGTATAGTCTGGCTATGCCTCATTAGGCAAACTGCAGGGTTTCCTCCCTGTGGATATATCCTACCTGCTTCTCTTCTTTCGGGATTCGCAGACGTGTTACATTTCTCATTCTACAGCCACAAGTTGCCTTTGGGAATAAATAGTGTCGCCGGGGGATTTGAAGTCTGTGTGTTAACAAGACCCATCACAGTTTGACAGCCTTTAGTGAGCGTACACAACAGAATTCTTAACAAGTGTGTAATGAAAAGAGATGTCCACAAAACACTCCCATTACTGGAATTTGCTTTTGGCTGAGTAAGCTAGATAAGATGGCCAAGAATGTTTCCTGAACAAAGTTTTCATAATATTACTAATGAATGACAGCAACATTACATATAAGTACATTTGCTTTCTCTGATCTCTCCTGAGCTGATAGGAGATGGTAATTTAAGTCCCACACTGGGTTTGTAGGTGAAATGGTAAAGTGCAAGTTATTTTTGAGATGCCCAGAAAGGAGAAAAAAAACATTCTGGAACTCACAGAGACCTTCAGAGTTGATATGATCCATCTCTGAGCCGCCATCTGGCCTCGGCGTCTGTTAATAGAGGGTTTTGCTCTGAGCTAGCCAACACGTGGCTGGAGACAGACAGACCGAGAGAGAGAGAGAGAGGGAAAGCAGGAGGTAATAGAAAGAAACTTAAAGGTGAGAGCGGGGACGAGAAGGAGTAGAGGAGAGAGATGCAGAAGCAGAGCAAGAGAGACAGCAGGGGTGTACGGGGAGAAGACAAGTGAAATTAAGTGAGAAAAATATGGGTAGGTACAGAGAGAATGAAGAAAAAAAAGAAAAGGTAAGAGATTGAGCAAGAGAGACAGGAGCAGGAGAGAGTGCAGTGCACTCTAGGGGGGAACATGTACTTAGAATAAGGAGTAAAGCGGAGAAGTGGAGCTTTGGAGTACATGTGCCCCAGGGAGGATAGTGTGAAGTACCTTTTGTCTTCCCACCATCAGGAGCTTCTTTTGAATAAACCTAGCCAAGCATTTCCTTTTTGTAAATCTCACTTTGAAGAAGGGCAAAGCTAAAGCTTCTCCCACAGTGGCGATCGAGTATAGTTGTACCTCGACCCACGCAAATCCCTTCCTCAATAGCTGTGGGTGTGTAACAGTTTCATTTCCATTTTAGAGCACGGGGAGATTGCTCACCGCCGAGACACATAACAGCAGCTTCACCTTGGTTGTGAGCCTGCATATGTTGTCCACAGTGATTGGCAAGGCTGTGTGACCAATTTGATTTAAAGCTTTGTGCCTGCTTTCTTTATCCCCGAGACTTGTCAAAAAAATGACACGTGGCATCGTGGCAAGACAGGCATGCTTCTTCTTCTACTGCTTCTCCTTCTGCACCGCCACCAAATCCCACTGGGAAATAACAAACTCCAAAAGCTGAATTCATCACCACTGATCATCATGATCACTCTCTAATTGTTGTTTTTATGCATGCAGGTGTGCTCCACCACAGGCCCCAGAGGGAGGGGATTGTAAATGCAAGGGAAACACAAGTGCTGCTCCTGCTGCAACCAGATTGAGAAGTTAGTGCAAGATTGCGTTCGAAGGAGAGAGTGTTGCATGTTACTGGAGGGAGATGGTAATTAAGCCCGGGGCAATGTGGTAATGGATCAGCCCAGAACTGTCATCCGCAACTCTCCAGTGGCCTGCCTCTGATGGGCGAGCCGTTTCCTGTCAACCCACAGAAATCAAAGTGGAAAAAATGAATGTGGACTTCAACTATTAGTTGGCGTGGGTCAAAATGACATTTGGTGGGGTGCAAAGTCATAATAAGGGGGGAAACATGCATGCTATGTGAAAAACATCTTTATAATGGAGGATGGTTTTTTTCTTGTTGGTTGGTTGTTGTCTGGTTATGAAAATAGTCAGTACGCACAACAGAAACAACCAATTAGTTGTTGAATGAGGGGGTTTATTCTAATGAGCTCTGTACGCCAAAGTGAAAGTGACCTGAGTGAAGAAGAAGAACTGTGGCTCTGTGACTCTGTAAATGTAAGCAAGTGTATTATTTCTAGGGGTGTAAGAAAATATTGAAAAAAATCGAATATCGCGATATTATGTTTTGTAATACTGTATCGATTCTCAAAGACACTGCATTGATTTTTAATTAATAGTTTACCTGCAAAGATTGACTCAGTCAATATTTTATTCATTTGCAAAGAGATGTGCCATCTCAGTGTATGTGCCCTCTCAAAGTAGTGCTATGATGTTACAGGGACTGTGATAAATGCAAATGCAGATCCCACTGTTTTGATTGCATAAAAAAAGTTAACTTTTTATACTCATTTTATGCATATGGCGCTGTGTTCTGTAGCCGAAGGCAGGTGCCCATCCCTGA
This sequence comes from Sebastolobus alascanus, assembly GCA_916701645.2. Lineage (NCBI taxonomy): Eukaryota > Metazoa > Chordata > Actinopteri > Perciformes > Sebastidae > Sebastolobus > Sebastolobus alascanus. Next base: position 4,986,148 of record CAKAOJ020000068.1, read on the forward strand.
CCAATAGGCTTCTGTTGCCTGTTCCTTCAACATGCTAGGATGAGGAAAAACAGCATTCCTAAAGACAAGGACCATTTGTTTTAGGGTATTAGGAATCTGTGACCACTGGATTCCCTGTTGTCACGTTGAGCCGTGGGGCTTGATCAATCATATGGAAATTGCCAGTTTTGACACTCAATTGGTCACGAGATGATCCTACAGGAGGTGATAATACTTTTACGACTTGTGTGGAAAGACCCCTTTCACAACTGAAACAAACAAGACCACTGATTTCCTTTTTGGGCGTCAAAGAACCATTTGTTCAAAATTACACACACCAACATCCTGTCATCTTCAAACTCTGGATGACCTCTGAACTGTAAACCCATGATGGAGCAACATTGTCATCCTGTGGTGATCTGAGTAATCTGTGCTTCGAATGTAATCACTTAATCAATGTGTTTTAAAATCATTATGTTTTAGAATTAGTATTAATTTCTTTGTAGTATAATCATTAATGGTATTGCAATACGTTTTAATGTTTTTATCAGTGACGATCAAATAGATGTAATATCTTAAGTTTAAAGCTGTTGAGAATGGGTAATAACTTGAATTTAGAATTTGATTTTGACAATTTTAATACTAATGTTTGATCAGAATATGTCATATAGCTCTTTGATATGTGTCTGTTTTGTGCAAAGTAAGGAACTAACTAGTGAGGAGAGAATTCTGATTTTGCGCGTGTAAAGGTTTATTCAATAATGAATCGATCTGAGAGAGAGAGGGACCCCTCCCTCCCAGAGGAGGTTAAAGAAGAGATGACACAGAGTCACAGTGAGTTGAGAAGTTGTCTGCAGGAGTTGGGAAGTTGTCTGCAGGAGGAGAAGTTAGGAGGTTTCCTCCAAAACTTCTCCGAAACAGATACATTTTCAAAACTTCAGAAGATAATCCGACTCCAGCTTTTTGATCTCTTTCAACGAGTAATTAGCCAACGGACTTCAACTCCCACATTCAATGTTCTGACGAGTAAGTTGAATGCTCTCAACGCTTTGCTGTTTGGTATCCCGGGCCAGCGGAACCAATCTCCTAAAAATCCCATCCAAAGGACTCGTCTATCCAGACAACGTGTGAGGAAACGGCCTCTTGACCCATCAGAACCAACTGCAGCGATAAGTGAATTTTCCGTGGCTAATTTTGATCTAGAGTTGTTTGTAAGACATATTTTCTAAGTTTCTTAATCCTCCAAATTATTAATTGCAACTTTTGTAGTTTAGAGATTGAATAATCAGATTTTCCCTCACTACTAAAGTTCCAATCAGAATTGTGTCATTGAATTTTCATTTCATTCATTCATTAATTACCAGTGTTAATTATTCATATGTATATTCATCACTTCATTTATTCAATTATCACGATTTAGGGTAAATAAATGTTTAACTTTATCATACGTCGTGGTCTGTGTGTGTATTTCAAAGCGGAGCTTTAGATCAATGAATTCAGAACTTATACTTCAGACTTGAGATTGATTAATGATCAATACTTATATTAAAATAGTTTCCTCTTTTCCTATAAAAAGTGGCGGTGCCCCGAAATAAGTACTTCTTTATAAAACGAGTGCAAATCATTAATTACATGTGGAGTGGTTAAACGCTACAGTTCTTTATACCATTAGTTTTTATAAAATTTGATTTAAAAAAAAAAAAAAAAAAAAAAGAAATCGCAATATATCAGCTTACTTACAGTATCGCAATATATTGAATCGTAACTCCTGTATAATGATACGTATCATATCGCCAGATTCTTGCAAATACACAGCCCTAATTATTTATGTTCTAAACAGGTGGCTTTGGATGCATATTACAATTGATCCGAATTTACAATCCAAGAGAAATACAAGGCTTTGGCAATTTCATCATTCTTTTCTTGCCCAAAAGTGGTTGTAGTGTGCCTAAAGGCTCAATCAAATGCAAACACCCACACACACACACACACACATTTCACACTAATTATAAACTAAATTGGTATGAACTAGAAATTAGCATTAAAAAGACTTTCTTTGCCTTATCAACTGTACTATTTTCAGGACGCTGGCTGTGCACTTTTCAACTCTTCACTGTGAGTAACAATAATTGAGCGAGTCCCTGGTCCTTGTTCATGTCCCAATGTGTGATTAAAAAAAATAGCTTTTGTTGTAGGCGTTGCTGTGAAAACAATACAATATCTGCTTCATACACATTGACATAAAATTAACAAGTCATTTCACAAGTTTTTCACCTTGTCTACTTTGACCAATGAGTAATATTTGTGGAATACATCAAACAAAATAAGTGATAGAATTACTGTTCATTAATCATAAGATCATTAGGTAATTAAAGTTAATTTCTTTCTTCTGTGCAATTACTGATATTTAATTAAAAGTTATGAGAAATTATTAATTATTTTTAAGCACATAATTATCACATTGTTTGCATCTTCTCCATGCAGAGGGTACAAACTAATTATGCACACATGCTTGTCAACATGCAAATACAAACCCGCAAGCACACCGACCAACACACACTTACACACACACAATGACCCGATTGCAACAGTTATGAAGAGGCATAAAATACAAATGTGGAGTTTTCTCAGTTGCCCCAGGACTGTTGGTATTGCACTACAAAATTGAGTGTCTCTTTGTATCTCAAAGTTCTCATTAAAAAAAAAATCCTGTTTTCTCCATTTCAGTCGTCTCGAATAAGATAGCCACGGAACAGACCTGAGGCTAATCATCCAACTGTTTGTTTTTTTCATGACTTCGCTCATATAAAATGATATGATAATAATTCATCAACCCAGACAAATGAGGACAATTCAGCTGGTAGCTACAGTGTGGGTGAGAGCTGACTGAACAAGTAACAAGTAACTTTCCTGTCTGTTCCTTTGAAGCCTGAAAAGACGACAACAGTATTGTGTGTTTTAATGCCACGAGTGGTTCTATTGTTGCACATCAAAAAACAAGACAGCTGGTAAGAAAAGCTGGCATCAGCTGCACGCCATGCTGCTCCAAACTGCTGAGTTCTTGTCAATCTTAAACACTGAATCACACATTCAGTACTTATCATGCACACCCACTGTTTTACAGTCTACTGACTGTTGCACATAGATTGTGGGACACGTGAAATAAACAGATGAGGTGAATCCAGTTAAAAAGCTATTATCTCTTTGGAAGTGCCCTTATTAAACCTATATTGTATATACCCTACCATAAAGAAGGAGATACAGGCAAACAGAGGCCTGTACTACGAAGCAGGATTCAGGGTTAGCGAAGGAACTTCAGGGTTAACTCTGGGTTTTCCGTCCTACGACGGTGGTTCACTTCTTTCCAGGGTAGATTGGTAACTGATGCTGAACACCTAACCTGCTCCGGAGCATGTTATGTTCCAGATAACAGATCAACTCGTATGAAAGCACCGCCTACTGACTAATCAGAGCTGAGTGCACGGATCGTATGATAATATTACACAAATACGAAGAAGTTAAAGTCATAATCCAGGCTAAAAACAACACAGTTTAAACTGACAAATGCAGGAAGGACAGCTGGATTTATTCTGTGGGTGCTTACCACTTTGAATTATGTTTTTATATTTATTTTTTTACTTGCTCTCAAGTCCGTTTTACACCGCCGGAGTCAGGGACGCAGCTGAAAGAAAGCTGAAATACTCATACATGCCACACTTTTTGACAAAGGGCATAATGAAGTGTAATTTATAGACCTCTACATATATGCGTGAGAGGATAGAGTGCATTTACTCTTGCAGGCATTAATATAGCATGACAGACATGGCATGCAATCCTGGTCTTAACATGGGGAGGAAATCTCTTTCCAACCACTAAGGCATACTGATGTTTTCCTTCACGGTATTGTTCAGAAAAAAAAATAACATGTTTTTTTGCATTATGGTTGAAATCACTAGTCATGTACAATAAGTGTGACATGGACAATCAAATGTTTCATTTAATACAAGCCATGTACTATGGTATACTATGATATACTATGGTATACGGAGAGAGAATAACAGACACTATAACAATGTGGTATTATTGTCCTATGACACAAAGTATAGTAGGAGCAAGTAGCAGCAGCTTCAAGGTTTCAGGGCCGGGTTTTGTATAGTAAGATGATCCCAGAGAAATTGTACAGTGGACATGAATAGCTCCTTTGCCATTGTGAAAGTGTGAAACTCTGCGGGCTGCTGCAGCATTCACAGCAAAACCCTTCCTTGGTGGAAGTTGAAAGAAAATCAGAATAGGCATGTGAAAAGGGGGCCGCGGTACAGTATAATGTATGATGAGCCATTTGGAATAATACTGAAAGCCATATAAATATTGCAGCACTTTATAGTCTGTGGAATCTAGAGCACAGTTTAATGCAATGGCAATCACTTCTGTTCGGAAGGAAACAAAACAAATGTAGTGTAGTAATGGGATTCCATGCTGTACCAACAGTCCTTATTATTTCAGATTTAAGACATAAATAAATATGGTTTCCTATTCGAACATATTCATCTCATTTCATGCACCAACTCCCTGTTTCTTTCCCAGATGGACTGCTTTGAAATTAAGATAACACATTACATACTATGGGTGCCAGACAAGATATTACATGGGGAGTTGCAAATAGAAACAAAGATACGGTGCCAATACGCCATCTAACACCGTTTCTCCACTTCATGTATTTTCATTAATCCATATAGTATTTGCAAGTCACTTCGGTGAATGCAATTCTCACCTCAGATTCCGAACTAGAAATTGCTTCAGAAATCGAATGAGGGACCAAAACAGCAAAGTGGCTGTGCCCACTTGTGAATACACCTTGTATGTGTAAATGAAACATTAAAATGAAAAAACATGAAAAGGTAACACTGACATGAACTGTCGCAAATTGTAACCTCATGAAATTAGAATCATATAGGATGAACAAAATGTGAGAAAATGGTAATAGACGAAGCTTGTTAACGCTGCATTGATGGGGCACAAGTCTTGCCGATAAAATGACATAATTAGCTTCCAGAAGTTTCTACCAAGATATAAAAAAAAAAAAATTTCGGCTTTATAACTTGAAAGAAAACACAGAAAACGTGTAACACATGCACAAGCGCAGTATTTAGGTGAGCAGTTGTTGACTGGCTAATACAACACCTGTAGAGTTATTTTCAAATGTTGTGGAGCAACTGAGAAAAGTTTTTCTTGGAAATTGAACTAAAGTTGCTTGAATAGCACAAAGATTGTAAGTACTGTAAAACTGCAGGCACCCATAATGAGGACATGAGGACACTTCTTGTAAAGAACATTCTAAAGTTTTGTGAGTGTGATGACTTGTTGCAGAGTGAAGCCAAAGGTGTGTCTGAGGTTTTGGAGCTAAATTATACACATGACATCTGACATGATAAGAAATAGGTGCAATAAACTAACCCACAGGGCGACACGGAGACAGTGCAGGGCTTATGTCAGCTCAGAGGCAGAGACTTCATTACCAACAGCTACTGTGCTTCTGTCAGAGGTTTCCAAAAAGACTTCTGAATAAATGGACATGTTGGTGTGACAAATTTAAAAGACACTTTGAGCTTTAGTCGCCATGGACACCAGACTGAAAGCAGTCTAGGGAAATTACTGTATATCCTGCAAAGGAAATTGTGGAGACAGTCACATGCGCTTTGAGTATGGGACTGAACGGAGGAGCTATTTAGGGTGAAAAACAGAACTTTCACAAGTCACTATTAGACAAATGTTAAGTTATGAGGAAAAGATGCCACTGCACTATTATATCAGTTGTTGACATCTGTTTGCATTTGAACATCTGGCACGAGATAGAGAGGAGGACTTGTTCAGCGTCAGTTTGTCAAATAAGAGTAGAGATGAGAATGTACCTGCAAGATGACAACAGTAGTGACGGGCTGTTGCTGTGAAGATGCAAACTGCTCATTCTTATGAAAATGAGAGGGCTCAAAAAATAAAAGCACCTCTACAGGCCTCCGACAGAACAAATCTGACTTCAGTGTAAAAAAAAAAAAAATGGGTATGAAAATGACCCTCTGGCAAACTCAGATGCCGTCAAAGCTGGCAAAACAAATTGGAGAAACACTGCATTTACAAAGACAGAGCCAAGTAATACAGCAATCAGGGAGATCACAGGCCAAGTGTCACTTGTGCAAACTATGGACAGTTTTATCACTTTTGTTATTTACCCTTTACAAGCTGATTGTATGCGTAGCCAGGTGTCATGTCGTCTTTAAATATTTTCTGACGATTCGGTCCTTGTAGGCCTCATACTGAATGAGGAGGACCAGACATACAGAGACGAGGTTGACAGATTTGTCAGCCGGTGGGATGATAATTAGCTGAACCTTAATATTAGTTTGAGGAAGGAGTTAGTTATTGATTTACAAAAATGAAAATGAGCAGGTTGAGATTGCTTCATCATGCAAACAGAAGTGGAAAGACTACTGGAATGTTGTGCTCAAGTAAAAGCACTGTTACTTTACAGTACTGTAGTATCATGATGATATATGATACTACAGTAAAAATTAAAGAACAACGTTTGGCTACAAAACACATTGCATTAATGTCAACGTATACAATACTGGACCAACATCAGCAACATAACCCCATACTGTATGTCCAACAGTAAATTCCATTTCTACAGACGGCACTGGAGCAGCCTGAGCTTACAGCCAGGGATGGAAAGAGTGCTAGAAGATTTTACACAAGTAAAAGTGCTGTTACTTCTTACAAGTAAAAGTACTTATGTAAAAATGTACTTAGATAAAAGAAAAATGTACTCTAACTTAATGTTATTGCCTTACATATTTAAAAGGGATGGATAGGGGGTAAAAAAAATGTATATGATGATGTTATATGATAGAACTATTAAATTAAAGAACATTTTTAGGCTACAAAATAAAAGTCCATTACCATGTCAATGTATCACACCACAGACAACTTCTGCCCAAACCAACAGTACAGGCCTACTCCTTTTCTATAGATGGCGCCCTGCAGCCTAAGCATACAACTGAATATCAACCAGGAAAAGAGGAACAAACAATTAGGCTAAACAATAATGACCCATAACAACAGGACACCACGGCGGGTGCAACATTTAGGCAACATAATTAAATAACATGTCAATAGAATCAACAGAAGGAAAAAGCATCAACAAAGCAGACAAACACAGATATAGCTTATAAACAATCAAAACGCAACAGCATCTGCGGCCACAAACCAGCAAAGATAGAGCTGCACTGTTTTTGCACAACCTGCAATGCGCACAGGCACACACACGTACAAATATACGCGCACACACCGCCATGTTGACGGCCTCCAAAGAGAGTGTGTTGTTGTAGCGACTCACCTGTCTGAAGGACAGCACTGCGAAGTCCTCCTCAATCTGCTCCACGTTCAACTGCTCCTTCATCTTCATAGCATAATATAACCAGTCCACTCAGCCTCTCCGTCCCAGTATCACCAGTCCACTCAGCCTCTCCTCCCAGTATAAACGGTCCACTCAGCCTCTCCTCCCAGTATAACCAGTCCACTCAGCCTCTCAGTTCCACGGTGTTCCTCAAAGTTATCAAACACGTAGAGCTGAACGAGACTCTGCAGTTACATCAGGGATTGTTGTCACAAACAGCAGAACGGCCTCACACGGTCTCACACACCTCACCGAAGGTAAAAGTCGTCGAGTAAATGTAAAAAAGTAAAAGTCCCCGCTGGAGGAGCATTTTGCCTCACCCAGCATGCACCTGTGCATGCATGATGGGTGTGTGTGATTTGGATCACTTATGTTGCCAGATTGGGCTGGTTTCCCCCCATTTGGTTTACTTTTGATTAAGTTGGGATGGAATGTGGGGTTGCTTTTGTCAGAGTAAATGAATTTGTTACCTCCACCCCTGCCTACAAATATCTGAGTGTTCATATTGATGTGGAAAATGAACTGGTCAAACATGTTAATGTTGTGTTAAAGGAGGCACAGTACAGGTTGTTTTTTTAGAAGTTAAACTCCATTGAGGTCAGTAAGAAGCTTTTTACCTGGTGGCAGGGGATCATTAGGGCCAACTGGGCACAATAAAATATATTTTATTAAAAAGGTATCCTGGTATGTCTACTGTTTGTTGTGGTTATAACATAACTCATCAGAGACAGTTTTGGAAGAAATAACCAGAGGAGGAGTTCAGACCATAGGCCTATTCAGTTTGAAGGTCATCACCTGTTGGGTGTCTTTAGTCTAAGGTTGTGTTTTCAACATCATTTGTAAGGTCTCGTTTCAGGTCTAGTTCTCTGTTTTATTTTAAAGGTTTTATTTGATATTTATTGCCTGTATTACTGGTCCTGTTTTAGGTCTCTATCTATCTGTCTCCATCTCTGTAGCATAAGTCACTTACAGTTCTGTCACCACATCTGCAGTGGTTGTAATGGACCACTTTACCTTATCAGCCTCTGTAAACTGTGAGACATTCATTAACACTACCACTGTGCCACTGCCAGAACACTGGTTGGCACACTATTTTCATGCATGCCTTCAATAATGTGTGCAAAAAGCAATGTTTACAAAGTGTGGATGCACAAATAATGCCTGCACTTACGTTAATTACCTCAAATGTGAATTTATACAAGAAATTAGGTTAAACCTGTGTATGAGGTTGGGCTACAAAGACTCTACAAATAGCTTTTGGGCCGATATCCAAATCAGATTAGATTGAGCAAAAATACCCTCACGACTATCACATTCATGGGGATGTTTTAGCAACATACAACACTGTAATAGGATTTAACATCAGGAGGTTGAAGAAAACAAGATTCTGACATCTTGAAAACCTGCTAGGCCACCAAGGAGGCGGAGGAGGAAAAAGTGGAGGAGTAAAGGAAAGGTTATAAGAAAAAGAACATTGTTTCATATGGAAAAGGTTGACATACGTGACACGAGGCTTCAGGTGTCTTGAGGATGCATGAGTGGAAACCATCTCTTCAGAAACGCGACACCCATCAGCTGCCAGGTTCTGATCCCCTGTCTGTTTTTAGCTTATCTTTAAACATGCTTCACTGAGGGAAGAAACATTTGAGCCTCTTTGTCCCTCTCTTCCTGGTTTGGTCTGTGTAAAATAAATTCATTTAAGGAGGACACAGTCTTATTTAGTATCCTTATTTATTCTAATTGTTTGATTACATGATTGTGGTTTATACTGAACAATAGCAGACAATTTTATTCAATTTAATGTGTACGAGGCAGAAATGTCCTGTAATTTGCATCCAAAATGAATGGATGGATTTATTACCAGACAATTCATCTCCGGTAATCTTCCAATTTGATTACACTCGCACAAGGACAGATTAAATAAGTAGTGCAGCGGGAGAAAAAATGGAGCATTTAATGGAGTCTGTTTCAAGCAGGCGCGGATTACTACTAAACATGTGCTTCCTTCTATGACAGCTAAACACAGTCATTACAATTGGAAAGCATAGCTTCTGGGTTGAGCTACTCTCACACACCCGTGGTTTTCTGAGCAGAATGGAATGTGAATGTCAAAATAAAAAAAGATTTTGTCAGATCTCAGTGATTTCTGAATCTCATTCATTCAGCCCCCTTTTGTTGTGTCTGTTACAGTTCTACGCTGTCTTCTCTGCAGCCTTCTCTGCCACGCATGTTTAAATCTACATTACATACTTACCTCAGCTGAAAGGAGGGATTTTTCAGCCCATTCCTTTTTTCGAGCTTTTGTTTGATAAATCTTATCAGTCTCAGTCTTCATTCTTGGACTGTTGGCCAATTGTATCAGGATGCTGGTTGGAATAGAAATGTGCAAAAGGCTGATACAGATTTCATATTGCCAGATATATTTCGGAAAATCTCCCAGTTCGTGACTTTAAATCAGGAATAAAGATATTTGGGCCTAGCGCGCCTGACTATAGTTACCATCTTGGTATTATGCATGAGAAAATAAATGCATTGCTTTGGGAAGACCAGTATCTTTTCACAAGAACCTACGCAAGACCAAAATGACCTTTTCCTTTATGCATGGCCTGGTCAGGCTTTATAAATGAAGTCGGCATGACAGAGAAGTTAGGAAGGACTTGAAGACCACTGACAGAATGCACATGGTGACAGGTAATGCATCACACGTGAAGACAGAAAGACAGCATGTTTTGTAACTGTACTGAAAGATGTACATTACACCAGTTTTTTTAGTTGAGTTGATTCATGTAACTGATAATAACTTTGTGTATGTGGTTGTCTCCAGTCATGCAGCGGGGTATATGGGCTGCATTGCTCTGGCCCTATCTGATTACCGGAAGCATCCCACTAGACTGTAGGGAAGAGCCGGGTAGCCTCTCCCGCTGCCTCTCCATCTCCCAGGAGAAACTTCTAGACCGAGTCATCCAGCATGCTGAGCTCATCTACCGTGTCTCAGAAGAATCATGCTCTCTGTTTGTGAGTAACACCGACCACTACCCCAAAATTAATCTTTGCACTTGTGCACTGTATGGGGAAACAATGTTGCATCCACAGGCTCTTACAATGCACCGTAAAGGCACCTTTTCAAACTTGACAACATAAACATTCTAAATGGGCCCCTTTGTATTTTCCTGTTGCAATGGTTGCGTCCGAAATTCCATACTAACATGCTATTTAGTCCGCTAAAACAGTATGTGAGAAATTTTAGTATGTCCAAAACCTTAGTATGAAACCAATAGTACGTGAATTGCATACTATTTCCGGTGAAATATTACAGTATGCAACGCTTGACACTCCCCATCCCACAATGCAATGCGGTAGGGATGACAACGTTCATAACAGACGTTGACGGCAGCTCCGTAGCGTCAATAACGCTTCATTTTAACTGTAAGTGTAAGATTTCACTTTGCTAGATGTAATATATGTTTTAAATTAATTCAGACTTTGATTCTCACAAACTGTCGTTTTGGTCACGAGGTTGGCACGGGTTACCATGGTTAAACCTCTTCAACCGGCAAGGAGGCTCTAAGGAAGTGACGACGTAAATAACCGCTCAGTGCGTCCAAAAAGATGCATACTACTTTTTATTTGCACAAAAGTATGTTGAACGATAGTACACATATTGAGGACAAAGCCAATGTTTGTTAGTGCAGTAGCTGACAGGAAGTAAACTTGGACCAAAGCTGTTGCCCTAGCAACAGAATGGCAATGAAAAGGTCTATAGCCTCTGGAGAAACTGAATCACTCTTCACACTGAGCATCACATGACAATAGAAAATGATATCCATTGTGCCTAGAAAGAGAGGATTCGACTGAAGGGCCATCTAGGGAAATCCATCACCTATGGAAGGGATGTTCTTATCCGCTCACGTTGGGCATGAGTTAGTTTTTTAAAATATTTTTATGAAATGTGAAATCAGCATTTTGAAAAGCAGTGCTGTAGAAACGCAGCCTTAGGCAAAGGCTATAGTGACAGCAATGCAGAATTTTGCGTTTGAGAAGCTGCATGATACTTTTTTATAGAGAACTTAAAAGAAAATGATGTCATTAAATTGAGGCATCAAAAGAGCGATGGAATTCTACTGTTTCTCACATGTCAATGCTGAAAAGTAATTAAAAATACATCAGTCATAGTAGCGAGCCGTACATTTCCCTAGCTATGTTATTTTGAATCATTGAATCTAGCATGCAGTCTAGCAACACTTGGAATGAGTTCTACATTGGGAGCGAAATGACTTTTTGTTGGCCTTTTTCACAATATGCTGGACCAAAAGCACTGACACTTTCTGTTAGATACTCTGTGTTATTTGCTTTTGATTCTGACATGATCATCGCCTCGCTGCCAGGCTTCAAAGTAATCTTCCATCCCTCCTCGGAGCCAAAGATGTTTTATTGAAGAAGCAGGGCTATAGTGGAGTAATACGAATGTGATAATGATACACTGCAGCAGCGAGAGAGCACAGGTTTTGCAGCCTGTTGAATCCCCTTCACTCTGCGGCTCGAGATCCAAAATGGTCTTTGAAATGGGATGATGTAGGACTTGTTACTGGGAAGACGCTGCATGAGGTCTAGTGATGAGAACATGCTGCGGAACAAAATGAGCCTCTGCTGTGTCTCCAGTGGCCAAGATCGGTGAAGCTTTTGTCATTGTTTTCCTGTCTTTTTGTGTGTTCTTGTAATTCTATACCTATGAGAACCGAAGGTTTTCACATCAGTTAGAAAAATCCACTAAAGTGTTGTTCAATTATTCTTTTAAGAAGCTATTTTTTATGGTTGGGACTAGAGTGCAACCATTTTAACATATTGCTTAAAAACAACAACAGAATTCCAAAAACAAACACATATCAGGATACTGCTGCGTATGACCTTCAGTTTTTATATGGAGAGTAAACTAAACTAAAAAATAAAGCCTTTCTCAATTTTACGTCGAGAGTTAAAGCAGCAGTTGGTAGAAATGGAGCAAACATGATTAAAAAAAGTTATTTTTATATAAACAGTCACTATATCCTGACAGTAGTGCATGAGACAGATAATCTGAAAAAAATCATGTGCCTCTGTGTCCTCCGGTGCTCCTAGTGGCATCTGCAAGATTTCACGGGCTAGATATTTTAAAGCCTGAAAACAGAGCCATGAGGAGGTGCAGAAGTCTAGTTATCTTTCAGAACACTTTAATTACAATATGCTGAAAGGTTATTATGGATTTTTTGCCCAATGATGCCAAAAATATTCTGCCTACTGCAGGTTTAAGGATAAACGGGTCAGTCAAAGTGGGTGTGTGTACACATGCATGCACTTGTGTGTATTTTCATACGTTTTTTTCCCCCCACCATGCTTGTATGGTTCGTAGGAGGAGATGTTCATCCCATTCCCATTGCAGCTCCAGAGGAACCAAGCTGGCTATGCATGCATCACCAATGCCTTACCTATCCCCAGCTCCAGGAGTGAAATCCAACTGATATCTGTAAGTACATGGCTGCTGATCACCACATGATTGTTTTATTTCCTTTATCAGGGCTTTGATCTGAATCTGTTAACAATGGCAGTATGTGTGTGTACCTCTGCTTATATGGCTATATATACATATATACAGTTTCCTTTTCTGTGCAAATAAAATACAAGTATAGGTGGTTGTGTGTGTCTATGGATTTGTGTTTGTGTGTCTGTTTGTCTCTGTGCATCTGAGTGGAGTTAATAACTCTTGTGTGTGTGCAGGCTTTGGGATGGTGTTAATGCACGACTGTCTGCATGCAGAGGTCTGCTCACAAATCACTTTGAAGCTGCAGAGGTGCTAAGAGCCCGAGCTTTCTTTTTTAATAACAACGTTAAAGTGTGCTAGTGAACCTCCCCTCCTTATAAAGCTTTCCCCTGTCAGCTGCTGAATGATGGCTTGTTTGCACTAATTACAATGAATGATCCTCAAATCTCATAAATATACGTGCCTGTATAACATTTCAAAACATTTTTTTTAATCTGTTCCTACAGTACTGAGGCTTTGACTACTGTCCAACAGGACACTACCTTTCAGGTCAAATGTCAGCTTGATCAGTAGTCAGGAAACTAGACTGAGCCACTTAAAGAGAAAGGCTAATGTGAACTGTAATGTGGTTAATGGGAAATTCCCCAATAATCCCCCTTTAACTAACAAAGGCCAAGTATATATGGCAAAAGCAATATCTTTAAAGACTAAATTTTAGCTATATTGAAGCTGCTGGTTGAAAATTATGTCATCACCATAATAGTAAATGTGATCTTTGAAAGTGCATATACTGCATATACTGTTAATAATTTATCTCCTGCCCTTTCTGCTGAAATATTGCCTGCTCTGTGGTTTAATGGCCATTTGTATGGTGGTCATTTGCACCTGCTTTAGAGTCTGCTCTGCTTAGGGGAATTTAAGCAGGCTCAACCGCTTTAGCCGTGACATTTCAACCCACTGCTGTTGATGTTTTGTAGCTGGCGAGCCGGTGATCAAAAGTCATGTTATTGAGGTCTTTTTTGATCACTTGTGTTCATTCACAATCTTACAATAATTGTGAAAGGCACATGGCTGCTATTCATTAAATACATACATTTTCCTAAAGACACATGAATAGAAAAAAGTCAGTTCTACTGTAGCTCTTTCATATTTTGTAGTATATTCTTTATATTGTCTTTGTGTCAAAGGACAACTTTGTGGTCACTTATGTTTTGATTCACTCATTCATTCACTTCTTTGTGCCCCGCAGGACAAATGGTTGCTCCACTCTGTGCTGATGCTGGTCCAGTCGTGGATCGAGCCTCTGGTCTACCTGCAGACCTCACTGGATCGCTACGATGCCGCTCCTGACGTGCTGCTCAACAAGACCAAGTGGGTGTCTGAGAAACTGATCAGTCTGGAGCAAGGGGTGGTGGTTCTCATCAAGAAGGTGGGTCAAATCTTATTTATGGATTACTGTTATATAACTAAACACACACCAGCGTGTAGGACAATTACGTTTTACTGCTTGTAAAAAATATTAGATTTTAGAACTTGACTTCTCTCTTTCACTTTAAAACCTAGACACCATTTATTCTTATGTTTTATTTTTCATAAAATTTCCGTCATGTTTCCAAATGTTTCCGTGCAGATGTTGGATGAGGGGATGACCGCAAACCACAGTGAACAAGGCCTATTCCAGTATGATGTGCAGCCAGACATGCTGGAATCTGTGATGAGAGACTACACCTTACTCAGCTGCTTCAAGAAAGACGCCCATAAGATGGAGACTTTCCTCAAGCTCCTAAAGTGTCGACAAACTGACAAATACAACTGCGCATAAGACATGAAGTGCAGCTTTTAAATAATACAGCTTTAAATGAATTCCTGAGGTTGGTAGCCGTGCACTTATAGATATGACCATGCCTTGGGCGATTCAGCCTTGCTTGCGATGCAACACATTCTTTATTGATTGTTTTGGAACACCTTCACACAAAACTAAGTAGGTGTAATGCTGTGCCCTTCCTACAACATACTGCATTTTATATTTCCCTGCTCAGTTGTTATTTTAACCTGGCAAAGGCAACAGAGGGCAAACTCCCAAAAGATTATTTGCGTGTCGAGCTGTCAAAAATCTGCATATCCTGCCATTGATTTCCATTTCCTTTGTTCTTAACTGGAGTTTGTATTCCTCGCTGGTTCTCGCAGTGTTTTGATTATTCCCACGGCCCCCAGAGTATTCAGTGAGACGGTTTCACTTCTGCATTAGTGAAATGAAACACTTTCACCGGAGACGGGAGTCAAACAGAGAGCAATCACTACTTTAAAAAAGACACACATTTTGATTGGTGCAAGAGAGAGTGAGGGAGATGGAGAGAGAGAACAAATAACAGCTAGAATGAGAAGCAAGAAGTATCTGGAGTTTTTGGTTCGACACAGGTTTAGATTTGCTGAATGCTCATGAGAGAATCAGGAATATTTCTATGCCTTAACACGCCTAACTTAACCTGAACGTAATAGAAGGAGTTTGTTATTAAATGATCAGGGGAGATACAGTTTACATTTTAATTGTTAGATGTTATGAATTTGTAATGCAGAATGCAAACTATATTATTTTGTGCTCTCACGTGTAAATAGAAGAAGCCCAATGTGCTGTGAAAAGCTTTCTAGTAAACCGCTGTTGATTTAAGGCGCTAATAAAGCAAGAAAAAAGAGAGAACAAGCATTGGTTTTGAAGTGATTTATTCTAGTGAGTGAGCGAGTGAGTGAGTGAGTGGATGAGTGAGTGGGTGAGTGAGTGAGTGAGCGAGTGAGCGAGCGAGTGAATGAGCGAGTGCGATCCACATCATAATCCCACTTGTGATTCTATAAATGGGGTAAAGTTTCTCTTTTTAAATTAATTAAATCAAGTGCAATTTCCATGTTCTTAATTCTGCCCTTTCCACCCCCAAACACAAGAGGGCAGTAGTGCTCTTTGACAAAGGTTATCTTAATCACCACTATATTGTCTACTCAAACTGCCATGCATTTTATGACATTTTGTATTTCTAAATGCTAAGTTGAAATGCACTGGATCGGTTAGGAGAAGATAGAATTTCTGCATGTTTTCTCTTTATTTGGGGAGAATGCAACCAGCAGCTTTCACTTAAATAATTTTAATTCCTCCTTTATTTTATTTAGATATACAAGAAACAAAAGGTGGGATAATGGAGTGGGGTAACCACGTATAAATCCTTGTAAAAAAACATTTCATATGAACATACTGTCGCAGATCTCTTGATCCATTTGATCCCAGCAGCCAAAACAAAGCACCTGCAGTAGTTATCCCACTTACACGTAATAGGCTTGAAATTGGCAGGCTGCACTGCTTTTTCCTGTTTATATCTGCCACCACACCATGAGCCAGGGAAACAATACAAGAAGCAGTCGCCACAAGCTTTTTTCTGTCTTTTTTTCCCACTGATCTCAAATTTCTTCTTTTCACTCTCTTGAGTGTCCTGCATCCCCTGCTCCTCCATCCTCTGCAACCATATCAGAACATGTAAATCAGCCCTGTGGTTGCCACGGTGAGTCGGGTGTCAGCGCGGAGAGGTGGTGTCGTGCGGTGTGGGTGGATGTTGGGGCAGGATGTGGTAGGGGGGCCTAGTGTCAGCAATGTCAGGTTCAGCTTCCTGTGGCCTAATCACTTCAGTATGGGGGCTCGGAGGAGATTGGGTAGCCTCTGCTCCGCTCCGCAGGACTGCAGCTTCACAGCCTCAACCTTGTAGTGCAGCCCTCACCTTATACCTCGTTTGGTTCCTGACAACACGCAAGTAATCACAGGCGAGGTAAAGCCCTGTGCCCCCACCCACTCCTCAAGCTTTGAGGCCATAAATATTAAAGATTGGCTATAAGTAGTGAGAGAAGGGAGGGGATCAGAGGAGGGAGAGAGCGATTTTAGGGAGTGGAAGGGGAAAGAAGGACACGGGGATGAAGGGAGGGGTGTGGGGGCCCGGGTGATTTCACAGTCTAACTATTATAACCTGAGGAAAGGAAATCTAGACTGCTGGGATGCATAAGTGGAGCAGAGGAGGCCGACAGAAAAGGAGAGGGAGAGGAAAGGAGCAGGAAATGTAAAGAAAATGGACTGAGAGATGGAGGCCAAGAGAGGTAAAGAGGGCAGTTGTTTCTTTTTCTTTTTCCTCAGCGGTGATTTGAAATTTGTCCATCAAATAGAGAGAAAAAATAGAGCAGAAATGAGGGAATAAAAAATAGTACCAAAATGACTGAGAAAGAGTCAGAGCACAGCACAGCCCAGCTCAGTGTGACATGCAGGAAAGTAGGTTGGATCTGGAGAGAAAATGGATGGCTGGAAGGCAGGTACACAGCTAGAGCTAGAGGAGTTAGGTTGGGAAGTGGTCTTGGCTTGATATGAAACCGAGACTCAAAGTACGAAGTCCTTGAGCCTCCACTGACTCGGCTGGCTCCCACACTGTTGTTTTGCTTTCATTTATGGCTCAAAACGACAGCTTGGAAAGACCTGAAACAGTTTCACAGCCCATGTATGATCTCCCACACTGAAAACCGTGTAGCTCTGTGCCTTTCCTTCCTCCTCGTTTTCTGGGCTTTAATGACATATTTAGGCTCTAGCAAAGAACTTGTCACTTAAAGAGTTGGTATGTTTGCTTATGTAGAAGTAGAAAAGGGGAGATGAGCAGAGGTGAGAGGGAGAGGACGGTCTTTTCCTTTGCACATAACTTCTGACAAGCCAGGCTGCTGCTTTTGCGATACAGCCGTTTCTATCATACCGCTGCAAACCAGAGGGAATTTGTTTGGGCAATCAAAGAATGACATAAGGTCTCAAATAGAGCCAACCAACCAATCCTGAGCGCAGTACACCCGGGGCTACATCATGCATCTGTCAGCGTGTGCATATGTGTGTGTGTGTGTGTGTGTGTGTGTGTGTGTGTGTGTGTGTGTGTGTGTGTGTATGCTAATCTTTAAGTCCAGCGTGTCTGTTGGACCAGTGACACATCTACACCTCTGGATGTCAAACCTCACTTCACCCTCCACCTCTCCTTCGGCTCCCCAGACGAGGCATCTCTTCGAGACGTGAGTGAGGGTCAAGAGGTCACAGGGATCAAGGCCATCCTAACTGTTCCAATATGTGAAGAGATGTCACGTTGTAACAACAGCTAGCTCAGGTTTCACACAGACAATGTTATAGTGATCAAAAGAGAAAGCCATGATGACAGCTGAAAAAAGGTGAGAACTGAAATATATTCCCATAGAGCTGGTACATATATACCAGAATGTAAATTACAGTAATTCATGATTTTTAGTTGTTTTGAAGATAATTACATTACATTCGTAATTACATTAGAGAGAGCTAAGAGATAAGCAAACAGAATTTCGCTCAAGTGAAACAACTCTTTGGTTTTGTGTCTTTGTTTACCCAACTGTTAAATCAATGCACTGCTATCTTACAGCTTCCCCTACAGTGGTTTTCACGGTTGTGTCCATTACGGAACCTGCATGTGGTGCAGACACAAAAAGAGATAATGCCCGACGTGCAGCTATGATTAATAGGGGAATACGCTGGCCGTGGTGAAACAAGCCCTACGGGGCGTCTCTTGGTTTGTGGCGATTGAACACCACCGGGGAAATAAACGATTACCTCAGAGACTGTGGGGAAACGGGCTCATGCTATGTGAACTCAGCGGGGGAGCGACCATCAATCGTCCCAAACTGAAGCTCCTCGCTGTAGCGGGGAATCAGGGATCTGTTGTCCAGCGCATTCCAGAGCTGTGAAGACATGGAGGAAAACAGGGGGAAACATCAGCGGGTTGTAAATAAAAGCTCCAGACGAGGAGCTAAAAATATGCTCTTTTAAACTTAGTTTTGTCCCAGCTTCTGTCCTCAGTCCCACAGACTCATGGTGCTCACTGAAGAAAAAGTTACATTTCTAGATCATTTGAATTAGCATTGGGAATTACTCATACCAGTATATACATATGTGTGTGTGTGCACTGTATATACAGTACATACTTTATCATATCCTTTATCAATAGTATTATTAGGTTTCATTGTACTTATTTATTTATTGAAACACGTAATTAGAGTATGCAACAAAAATGCTTCCAGTGAGGTTGTGGTGTTGTTTTGTGTATTTAATGTTTAGGTATTAGATATGCACCTTTCTCTTCCTGTGTGCCTGAATCATCTTCCGGGTATCATTGCAGCACACATGTGTGACACTGGTACAAACAGACAATGGACTCGTATACATAAAAGCACGTAGAATGGAACATCTTTGCAGCAAGGGTTCGGTACACAGGAAAGCAGGCCAGAATAAGGCAAAGGTATCCAAAATCACAAGGCTGAGGTTGAGTCAAAAACTTAAAAAAAAAAAAGGTTTACATACCACTAGGAACAAACTAGGAAAAGGTGATGAGGGACGGGTGACAGCAGGGCTAATGAGGAACAGGTGAAAACAATCAGGGCGGGGCAGGTTATCACACAAGGGCAGGAAGTGAAGCTACCTGAAACAAGAGACAGAGGTGAGTATACCAAAATAAAACAGGAAATAATAACTGAAAACTGGAAACAAGGAAAACATAACCTTAGAGGAGAGCAGGACATGATAACAGTCAATTCCTGTCAAGTTTGAATGGCTCTATGCCATCTAAATGTCGTCTATCTGCTGGTTATTAGAATGCACAGCATTTTATGTGCGGTAGCTACTTGTCTAGTAGCTTATAGCTGGTCTTGTATGTTAGGACATCCCAAATATTCTCAAATTTATGTAAATGAAAGTGTGCAAGCAATTATAAACACAGTATAGTTCAACTCTACCACCACCTGCCATTTTCTGGCTAATTTCCAGTACCAGTACAAGTTTTTGTCAACTAATGTATTGATGACTAAAACAAGATTAAAAAGTTTTTGTGTTTTCGTCGACTAAACAACTAAACAAAAATGTTCAAGGCTTTCACTGACTACGACAAGACTCAATGTCAATTTAGTCAACTAAAAACTGATCAACAATGAGAAGGATGATGTTGATTAAATATGACTAAAACTCACATAGACTTTTGATATCAGGACTAAGACTAAATCTAAAAATAGCTGACAAAAATAACACCATTAGTTTTCAATAATTGTAAGTGTTACTTTTATGATTTGACTCACAATACATGCATGGTACTTCATATGAAATGATAATGAACACTAGTTGATGGAGATAAATGTGAAGAAACTGATATAAAATAGTTGAAAGGGTCTTTCATCGCAGATTCCATTGACTAGAGAGTGAAGAGAAATATCTATGATGCACACCTACTACTACACGACTCCGCTTTGTTAATGTTCAATCACAAATGACATATTATTTTGCAAGCTTTGAGTGGTATTCAGCCTTGAACACACACTTGTATGTTGTATGTCATTTTATGAATGAAAGCAGCTATTGTGAGTCTATTCTGGCTCCTCCACAAAAAAAAGCTGATTGTAGTTGATGTTTATAGTTTCTGTTATAAAGCGTTGAGATGCTGCCACTCTCTTCCACTCATCAGCTTACTGTGGATATAATGACAGACAAAGAAAAACATCTTAGATGACTGTATCTAAACCAGCGGCTGTGGAACAAACGCCCTCACTTTAGAAAAGAAAAAAGCGAAGAAGGCGGACAGATGCCAAAAGAAGCTGAGCTTAAATCAATGCAATTTCCTCCCTTCACGTCTCTGGCCAGAAAGACCTTTTAGAGTTTTCCACCACTTTTTCTTTTTTGTGAGAAATTCTTTCTGCTTTGAGATATACTGTAAATCACAATGCACGTGGAGGGGCTGAGCTAGTGAGAGAAAGGGAAGGTTGTGGAAGGTTATATATTTGTCTTTCTGCCAGCGTGCGTCTGCTTATGTTTTTCTTAGATCAAGACGCAGGCCTGAAAAATCTAGTGCATTTCCTTCACTTCAGGAAGCACTTTCATAACTTCAAATATAATAATTTCCTTTTTGGAAAGACGCCGGGGATTATCCATGTGTATTTGGCTTTCATTTATCTGTTTTCTTCCCCTGAAAGAAAAGGATTGGAGAGAAAATGGGGGAGCTCACAGATAGTAAATGGTTGGACCTCTGGCCTCTGATCCTAAATGGGTTTTGATAGGTGTGGTGAATTCAGTTTCGGCTCAGCGGTTATGATTTACCGCCTCTCTGGTTTGGCTCCAGGAAAGCAGCACTCACATCTTCAGCCTATTTTCTTGTTTGTTTTGCCTTTCCTTGGTGGCAGCAATTCTGAATGTCGAAGGTATGCAGCAGGAATCCCTTCCTCCTCTGACATATGGTACTATAAAGAGGAAAGACTGAGGTTGGATGAGTGTTAAGGCATTTCAAATAAATTGAAGTGTGTTGATGAGAATATGAGAGATTTGTTTTAGTGTGAATCAATTACTTTGAAGTATCCTTCAGTCATTAATTTAGAGCGTCTTTACCAGTATGTAGCACCGTTAAGACTATTAAAAGTGTTAAAGTTGAGGCTGGCAAGTGGAGAAGGTTAGTGGAGGTTTGATAGCATTCTGATGCAAAATGATGGCTTATTTTCATTCAACATAGCACGCTTGGGTGTTGTTGTGGTTGGATAATGACTTCACAGTGTTTTTTAAAAATGTTTGACATTGAATATTTGGATACTGAATCTGTACTCTTGTTAAATTTGAATGAGGCAGCCTTAGTCACAGTGTTTTCTGCTCAAACAACTCCTGACATCAGGCCCTGCCAGCAGAATGGGCTACCAGTACATTATAATGGTGGAAGCAGTGGTCGGTAGAGTAAACAAAAATGGTGCTCAAGTAAAAACATTGTTAGTTTTTAATTATATTGACTGACTAAAGTAGAAGTAAAAGTACTCATAAAAGATAACTACCTAAGTAAAGTATCTCGTAAAAAACTGCTCAAGTATAGTGAGTAACTTCATTAGATGCAATTTATTACATCAATTTATTACTTTCAAACAGATCCTCTCATGTTTTCTCAGATTTGATGTGGAATTCTTGAAGGTCGGTCCACCGTTTGGGCTGACAAATCAATGTGACGGTTGGTCCTTGTCATTTGAAAGGCAAACAGGGTCTGGATGTTGGAGCAGGGATGTGCATGTGCCTCTTCTGAAGGAGACGGAGGCATTTCATCTTCTGCCACAATCTTGAACTGCACTCAATTGACGGGGGTCATAGGGCCACACCTAGTCGGC
The DNA here is from genome assembly GCA_916701645.2 of Sebastolobus alascanus. Lineage (NCBI taxonomy): Eukaryota > Metazoa > Chordata > Actinopteri > Perciformes > Sebastidae > Sebastolobus > Sebastolobus alascanus. The sequence goes on from CAKAOJ020000068.1 coordinate 5,008,293, forward strand.
TATCTTATCTCTCGCTGTCGGACGACCGCTGTCGGGCATGTGAGCTCGGCTGAATATAAAAATGATTTATAGCTAAATGAATCAGTAAAAGTAGCGAAGTGTGTAGCCCAAATGTAACGGAGTAGAAGTACATATATTTTATCAATGTACTCAAGTAAGAGTAAAAAGTACTCTGCAAAACAACTACTACTAACTAAAATGATTTAATAAATGAAAGGCTCACAAACCGAGAACCCAACAATGCAGGCATGTAACGGGCAAGCTAAACTCCATGAACGACGAAAGACAAACCGACAACGAACAAAGGAACTGAAGTGGTATAAATAGTGACTGACTAACAGGGGAAGTGAGGACAGGTGAGCAGGAGGTGAGGTGAGTGCAGAACTAATGAGGGACAGGTGAAACTGATCTTTGTGGGAAAACCCACAAAGACAGGAAGTAAAACCGAACATGACACAATCAAAATAAAACAGGAAACAGAATAAACGAAAACCCAAGACCATGACATAACTACTCTTAGAAATCTTTTTTTTTTTTAAATGTAACGCGTTATTACCCACCACTGGATGTAAGGTACTTGCAAAGTTTGTGCAAATCATTGTGAAATTGAGAAAACCATGAAACTTATTCTATTATTAAGCAGTACTAATATTGAATCTCAGATTTAACTAACCACCGACGAGACTGTATTTACAACAATTTACAAAGGTCATTCCATGGATGTTAAAACCATTATAACCATCTTTCCAGCATTACTTTGCTAATGATCTGAGATGAGTTTCAGTTTGGCAGTTTTGGCAAATTTTGAAGCACATCCAAAGTATCTAACACGCTGTACGCATTGACCCATCCACTCTTGATCCAGCCAGTACGAATGATGCTTTAAATTACAATGTTTACTTGCTGTGGTCCCCCATACTCTACCCCCAAATTTGTGGCTTCCGCCCGTGCCGTCTACAGCTGACCAACTGTTTATGTAGCGCCGAACCACTTAGAACAGCCCATGAGGGTGGTTCGATTTTCATGTGGTGAAGACTGAGGTCAGAAACTATTTGAAAATAATAGAAAAAGAGTGATATATTTGGTCCGAAGGCAGCAGATTTAGGAATAGAGACATTGCGTCAGGTTATGTCGTGGCAGCAGAGGGTAGTGGTGAAGCAAAAGAGTCATTAGATAGTCCTACTGGTGAGGAGAGAGCTAGGAACCACTCTTAATTAATTTGGTATTGTTCGAGAACGCCAGGGTAGCACTACAATTTAATTTGAGGATAAATAGGCGGGAAGTGCACAAGTTTGGCAGGTGCGCGTGTGCCAAGGTTTGTGCATGCTTAGTTTCAAGGCTTAATCAACAATTTACTAAAAAAGTTGAAGATTTTTGTGGTCGTAGCTGAAGGGTGAAGGGTAATTAAACCACCTGCGGTTGCACATAATATACAATTTAAAAGCTGTGAATTCATTCATATCACACACATCATTACCACCATGAGCTAAGCTACCTTTGTTTACCAGCTACACTTGTGGCTCACGGTGTCTGTGTCGAGTAAATAATTTAAGTACACGGCGCCTCTGAGAGAAAGTGTGCCAGATGTTTCTTGCAGTGTGGAAACTCACATGACGCATCTGGATCCTTTAAGAAAAACACTAAAAGTACCTTCAGATAGCATTCAAACCATTTTACTTCTGATTGCATTGTGAACTTGATGGGTATCTGTGGATGGAAAGAGAGGCACAGAGAGTACAGCATGGCGAGGCTGCAGTAAGGTGGAGGGTTATGATTGTGAAAGTGTTTTGTGTGCGCATGTGGACAGGGTGTGAAAGAGGTACACCGCAGTGTGTTTGTGTACATGTGCCTGATCAACGTCTGACTGTAAATCAGACAGAGAGCGGAACTGGTGATGGCAGTTTGTGTAGCCACACTACACATCTAAGCTCAGCAGCTGCCTCATACAGTAACGGACACATGGACACATCAGAACATTTATGCTATTTCAAGATTTCTGGATATCTTTTTATGTTATTTTCCTGCAGCACATTCCAGAAACCCACATGGAAATACCCGGTATTTCATGTTTGAGCACTCTGAACAGTAGAGGTCAGAGTTTGATATCATTCCCTTAGAAACAGCTATCAGGGGGTTCTTTGGAGATCTCATTTGGAAATTTCATGCCAACATTCAGCAATCACACAAGGAGAAATTCCACTTTAGATGACGCAAAGATGCCTCAATCCACCAGAATACAGTGTAGCCACATTGATTTAAAGGTGCCCTGTGGAGTTTTCCTGTAAACAAACAAAAGTTATGTTTACATTCAGTGTTACTTTGACAAAGGTGTTGAATGCATTTCCTTCCTCATGAAACATTTACAAAAAAAGTATTTTTAAAAAAGTATTCTTCCCAGCATAACTTGGCTTCTTACCGCCACCTGTGGATTAATGCTATAATACATAAATCCATAGCTGTTGACAGCGCAAATGTATTCTGAGAGAAGTGGAAAATCATTGACGAGTAAAACCGGAGGATTAGGAGAAGAACAGGCAACAAAAAAGTAAAGTACACCACTTCATCACAAAATAAGCCATGGGGTGCATTAAACATGCATTTAATTTGGAAAGTAGTACTTACATTATACCAAAAAAGAAAGCGTGTAGCAAATGTTGAGGATTTCCCTTCATGACAATAGTGCTTCTAAGAATACACATCATAAAACACAATGCAATCAGAGGAGAAAATTGTTGCTTTGCGTGTTGTCTTAAACTATGTTAGCTTGGTATCTACTTCTGGCAGGGCAAGGCTCTGATAGTCCCACACTCGTTTTTTCTTTTTTTTTTCATTTTCATCCCAATTGCTTCCCCTCCCTGTCCTATTGTTCCAGCGACGTGGCGTGAACACAGCTTCCTGGATTCCCACTCAGCGAGGCGAAGGACAGCACTCCAACTCCCTGCCAAGACACCTTATCTGTGCCTGGCAGCCTGCAGACAGGATGGAGGGGTGAGGGAGGGGTGAGGGTGAGGGTGAGGGTGGGGTGGGGGTGTAGGGAGGGCTGGAGAGGGTAAAAGCTACAGGAAGGGACGGGGAAAATACAAGAAAGGGCTCGCTGGAAGACGTATAAGTAAAGACATGTTGAAGTGCTTCACACAGGAGGTCTGGTTTGGTTTGGTTCGGTTTATTGTCCTCTTTTAAAATATAAAGTCAGGGTCAGAGGAGTCAGGGAGTCAAGTCCTGGACTTGTTGTCATGTTTGAAAATGCATACAATATGAAAAAAGAAAAGAGATGAAAACACATTTTATGTTCATACTAGCTACCTTGGGAAGATGAATAGAAGCTTACTACTCTTGCGCAACATGTATTGACAAGATGACAAAGAGGATTGGATGGAGAAAGGACTGAGGGGCGACAGGATGACCTGAGGGGCACACAGTCCAAAAGGAGCATTATTCTTTGCTGTTATAGTAGTTAGTTGTCCAAATGTCCTTGGGGTTCTGCACTGTATCCACTTGCTTTGACATAATAAATGAGTGAAAATCTCTCATATTTTCTGTCATGAGTGGTGGACCGATCCATGGGCATCATCCCTCTGTTTTGTTTTTGTTTTGGCCGTTTCAAGGCCGCATGGCTGCCAACCGGTGACTTTTAAAAGGCAAATGTCTAATTAAAGGTACAAAAACAAGGTCTTGTTTGGCAGTAGGATGATTCACCGGTCCCCTCTGTTTGAAACTGATAAGGGTGATTTATTTGACTTCCCAATTCTCTGCTGATGTCTTTCTGTTGTTTGTTTTGGTTTGCTTTAGCACTGAAGCATAACTTGACATTGAATCGATTTTTTAGTGTGTGAACAAGATTGAAAGTTCACCGTTTTTCTCCAGCTCAAACTTCACATTGATTAGTTGTTTGTGTGTACGTGTGTGTTTGTGTGAGAGAAGATCTCTTCGAAACCCCAGAAAGGGCTATGGGGAGGATTTTTTCTCTCTCTCTCTGTGGTTTTAGGTACAAAAAGTCAAAATCACATAAAGCTGGCACAAGTTGAGTCAGAAGCAGCTATAGCCTGCAGCCTCCTGAGCTCCTTGGTTTAGGCTAAGTGATGAAATGTGGGAGCTGTCTATAGGTTGGACGCTTAAATGTGCCACGTTTTTATACATTTTTCAGAGTTCAGTGTATTACAAAATAGGGAGCTGGCTTCTTGCTTCAAATGAAATAATTCTGGTTCAATTTCCATGTTGCAAAAATGCTGATTTTAAAATAGCTCTTTATTAGAATCGCCCAAACTATCTGAAATTACCTGATGCGCCTCACTAAATTACCAATTTTGGTTGTGATTTGTTTTGTTGTGCAGAGTGATTTCTGAAATACTTTCAGAACAAATTGTTTTTTGCAAAGCACTTATTGCTCAATATTTAAATATACATATAATGAAAAACTGCTGTTTGGGGACATAAGGTCCTCATTTAGCAGACCGCACCAACAGGGAATATTTTAATACTCACTTTGTACCGGTGCATATCAATCTTGTGGAATTGAAGCTATTTTAAAAGTAATAAACAGATGAAAATAAAAACCAATCCAGCTGCCTCGTTTAGGCTGAATCTCCTCGTATCAACACATCAAAATTTATAACATGCTTACCTGCAATAGCTTGACGGCATCAGCTAGCACACCATATAACTGCAACATTATAATGATAATAGATGTTGGGTTCAGTTCTGACTGCTGGCGTGATGTGTGTCTTCTCTTTCCCCTATACATTGTCCATCATAAGGAACAGTATAAATCAGCGGTATTGCTACAGTAAAGGATCCACAAGTTGACTCACTGATACACTTTGACTGAGCTTACTACATATGAACATCCAGGGCAGAAAGGCCATCAAAATGCCTTAAATAACCCCTGCGTATCACATTGAATATACTCTAACTCAAACCTTGTATGATCACCTTCCCACTCTGACACCACATCCTCAGGAAATATAATAAAAATGAAAATGAAACAGCATGAGTACCATATTTTTGGGGTTTTCTTTGGAAAGAGAGGAAAGACGAACAAAGGGGGTTTCTACCAATGAATCTGGGACACTTGAAAACAATTAAAGATGACATTTTCCTTAGAATTTCACTATGATTACTCATTACTTCTGAAAAGCCACATGGATACTGAGATGGTGTGTCAAGCTTTTGTTTTTTGTTGCTTATGTTAGGAGTTAATATAGTGATGCAGGTCCGAAATTACAGTATATTCAAAATGTATCAACTAAAATTTCAGTCACAATTGCATGTTACATGTGTGACTACAGTTAAGGAAACATGAAGGAATTGACTAATAGGGAATAGCCTCTTTGTGTATATGTGTGTATGTTAAACAGAGAGAAAAAAGATGTGTGTGAGTGTGCGAGGAGAAAAATAAAACAGGTTTTGGAATCATTAAACAGCAGATTGTCACGGTGAGCGCTTAGCCCTCAAATCCAGCAGGTTTCACACCATCTGGTGCGCTAATGCACTGCAGCATCTCTCAACACGCCATGTGAATCCCAGGAAATGACAACTACCAACCACAACTATGCGGCACATTTATGGTGAAATGCAGCTACAACATACATCCACTAGATGTCAGCCAAGCTCCTGAATTCTGGTTTAGGAGCTTTGGCCCTGGTTTACAGGGAAAAGGACTTGAAGCAGGAGTAGAGAAATGAAATGCATGCACATATCTGGGACATTTGGGTAACACTATGCCCTGTTTTACTTTGGCTGTCTTCAATGTGATATGCAGATGGAGGGATGCACGAAGAGGTGCGTTCCCTGCACATGGCTGTTCAATCACTTCAACAGATGCTACTTTCATTCCTTCACTCACACTCTTTCTCTCTCTCTGTCTCTGCCAGGTCACAGTATTTGTGTTGTGTTTCACTAAACAATATCAACTTCAATGTTCAAATAGGAAACTGATTTGTGATGGGACATGTTGTGATCGGTGAGAAAGGAGAAAGGAGCCCTGTGGGAGAAGGAAGGACTACAGGGACAACAAACATGGTGTCTCTACCTATGATATCACCCGTCTGTGTGTATTTGTGTCTGTCATACAGGAGTGTGTTTGAGATGGTGTGTGAATGTAGAAGGTAGTGATTTAGAGGTTAATGTAAGTTTCTGGGACTCTAAAGTTGAACAGAGAACATAGTGCTGCTATTAAAAGATATGGTTTAATATTTGTCTAATTTTCTGTATTAATCAAAACCTTTAAATGTAGACAATATTCATGGTATTACATGGAAATCAAAATGACCATATGCAATCTAGGGAAAAGTTTACCTTAATATTAATGGATGCATAATGCAGACAAATATAAATGGAGCAAGTCTACCCTGATTTAAAAAAAACATCAAATTGTGACAAAATATTGCTTCCTTATCAGACAGAATGTGTCAAAGATCAGATAATATTTAGTGTGGCAGACGGGGTCACTGTCTTTGCTTCCTTCCTTCTTTCCTTCCTTCCTTCCTTCCTTCCTTCCTTCCTGCCTTTCACACTCTCTCCTACCCCTCCACTCTCTCTCTCAGTGGGACCTCGTGCAGACTCTCTACCCAAACACTGCTCTCTTGTTTAGGGCTGGGCGAGCTCTCTGTCTGACCACTCCTTGGGCCTAATCGCAGCCGAGTTCTTTCCAAATTGCAATTACCGATAAACAGAGTTGGCTGATGGGGACAAGTGATTGTGCAGGCCATAGCGGGCAGTATCTGGCATCGGCCTAATTGTCACAAACAATCTGCCTCATTTCTTTACCCTCGCTACCAGAGTGATTGCGCTGAGCACACTTGAGGGGCAAAACCATTTATGAGTGCGCTCATTTGGGACTACTTTGAAGTGTTTCTCAAGAAAATGTTCCTCTCCTCAGCAGTCTGCGTTTTGGGATTGTCTCTAAACAGTTGTTTTAGTCTCTGGCGATAATCAGCCTCCATTTAGAGTTATTTCGATTCGTCATCACAGATAGTGGAGTATTCAGAGAGTATGACACACAAACTTTTATGTTTGATGTTCATTTCCCAGGATACTGGGAATCTTCATCATTTACTATACAGTATATAATGCAGTAACTGCATGTACACTTTCTACATCCAAAAAGGACTTTAGCAACACATTGCTTCACATTCTTACAGTTAATGAATAATTGCACATGTGGGAGCTGCCCAGTGAAACCGCAGCCTTCTAACATACACTACTTGGATCAGGTAAGTTCCTTGCTCAAGGGTCCATTGCCATTACCCAAGAATTTTTCCGACTCCCAGGATAAACCAGCGACCTTCCTGTCACAAGTCTGTTTTTCAGCCCTTTACACCGCCATGATCCCCTATTTAGAATTATACGAGTCCCACAGTTTCACAAGGCCTCATTCTGCCCAGATGTGAATTTAAGCAAATGTGTGACATGGGACTTGTATGCGGTTTTCAAAGTCACTACTGGAGCATAGATTCTTCACCTGGGATGTAAAAAAAGCAGCTTCCTACATGTCTTTCTACACTGTGAGAGACAGGTTGAAGGCAACTGAAGCGAGGAAGCTATAACCTTGTCCTCTCCTCATCCATCCTGAGCTTCAACCTCGGCGAAGTCCGAACCCTCCCTCAGCAGAAAGAAAAGAGGAAATGACCCAATTCAAACAGGAAGCGCTGCGAGGTGACCAGTAGCAGTCCACAGGGAGGTGGGGATGGTACGCTCTTGTGGATGTGTGTGCATGTGTGAGGCTTTGGTTTGTGCTGGCCTACCTCTGGTCCTGCTAAACCACTGTTTTAGCAGTTTGAGCAGGAAACAGCTGTGGAGAGTGAGGCAGAGGTTAAAGTCTGCACACAGCCGTTTGAGGGTTACAGTGCGCTGTTTGCCAAAATCAATCAAATTGCACGAAGCTGGGCTTTTACTGAGCTAGGAAAACCACATGATGTTAGCACATTCGCACAGACACAGGCTCCAGCGCACTGTCAGTCATGCTGGATAACACGTGGCCACCCTGATGGAGGTGGATCTCGTGACGATATATTCAGTCACGGGTTCTTGAGGTATTTTCATCTCAATGAGTGAAAAATCTGGCAAAGTTTTAAGAATTAATTTATGTGCGTTTTCAAGATGAAAGCGACCAAAATATCAAGCAGATGAGGAGCAAAAGTGAAAAATAAGATGAATGTAGAGTTGAGTGAAACGACGACAGAGTCACTGGACTATTTTGAGCTTCACGGTTTGCAATGACGACGTGTCACTTTCTGGGTAAATTAGTCACACCCCTCGCCCAACCGGCCACATCACCACAATTCACTGGATGGCTTCTCTGTGGCTTTTTGCTCTTGACAGTTAACATGTCTTCCACTAATGAAAACCATAATGCTACAAACTGATGGATGGCTGTGTGTGAGAGTATACGACTGTACAGAATGTTAACTGGCATTTATAAAAAAAATTGATGCAGACGCTCGCCATTCACTCCCGAAGTGCAGCCTGAAGCACTTTTGATTTGTATTCCCATGTTTTCCGAGCGATACGACCTGTAGCTTGTCCCTGCCAGAGCTGTGGCATTTTGGGTATGCAAGTCCCAAGAGCCTGTTGTCAGCTCTGTCAGGTAAAAGGTGAAATGTGACACTTGTATCAAGCCTGTGGGCAACTCCAGCATTCACACATGATGCAATGACAAAATAATCCCAACTGGCTCAGCTGACTTGGTCCAACATGTCTGAATGATTAGATGATTTGACAAAGATATTAGAGCTCAAGGGGTTAGTTTTGCACCAGTATGTTTCTGTTTATTTCTCCTCAACTTTTTTATGCAGAGACGTTGGACAAAATAACGGAAACAATTTAAAATATAGTGCAATATTTTACAATACCCCAAATTGAGGCCTCTCTGACATTGTCTCAACAATTTAATGTTGTATGAGCTCCACAAAGGCCTTATTTACTGTATTGAATTGCATTATATTGTACAGTTGTTGCTGTTACTCTGTCTGCAGCTGTACTGTACACCAGTTTTGTGACCCCCTGGTTGAAGTAGAGGCGTCTGCATTTGTTTGCATGTTCAACTGTGAGACGACCCAAAAGCTGGGAGAGACTGGGAGGCATTAGCAGGTAACAGGAGAAGCCCTCTTGGGACGAGCGGAGGGAGCTGGTGGGTAGACCAGTGAAAGATGCTGTCAGTCCCCACATCTATGACCTACGCATATTATTCCTTGTACAACTCCACATAAACTAATGCAGCAAGAAAGACACCACAAAAACAAAAGCCGAGTCCCAGGGGAGCCCCTCATACCTCATAATCCATTTTGTGTCAGATCAGTTTAAGACACTCATATATTACCTCAGACCTCTTTCTGTCACCCTGTGCCCCCTGGGTAGTAATGACTGGTTCGTCCAGAGAAAAGAACATTATTGCTCAATAGCTGATAATGAACGGTTAATCTGTCGCGCTTTTTAATAATCGTCTGACATTAACTGGAAGCAGCTGGTCGTGGTATTTATAGAATGATCTGAAATTTCATTCTATCTGTTATCCAGCTGCCGTGAGTGCATCTGGCAAGCAGCCTGCTATACCTTGGAAGCCATTTTTCTCTCCCTCTCTTTCCCAGCTCTCTCTCTCTCACTCTTTTGTTGTCTCGCAAAAGTGTTTTCATTGAATATAAAATGGAAACAAGGTAAAACTTGGCAATGATTACGCCAGTAGCTGCACCCTGGATAAAGAGTATCGGGAGTCGCGGTGCTGCAATCTATCCAGAATGCAGTAGGGCCAATTGACCTGCTGCAATAGATGCTTCAATACAGTGATACTGATGATATGGTCTAACTTTTGCAATTACATGCTTCAATATTACTGTAAATGCTTACAAGGCAAATGTTTTCTTTACATGAAAATTATCTGTTATTTGGTTCCCACATCAGTGTATAAGAGCATGTTAAGTATATTAAAATGCTTGTATATGTGCTGTCATCAGAGCAGACACTCTGAAGAGCTATGTGCAGTACTCTGTGTCAAAGTTGTAAATTATACGGCCAGTTTGAGGGTTGGTTTGGAAGCTCTCTTATGGCTCCCTAGCACATTGTTTTATGGAATACAGTTCCTTAAAGTGAAATTCCATGCAAAAGTACAATTCCCACATGTTGTAGCTATGGTAGACAGTTTAACCTGGAATAATAGATATGAAAAGTTTTCTCTCGGACACAAAGCAGCTGTAACTCCGATCTGAGATAGTCACCAAGTCATGCCTTGTATCATTTGTATTGACATAATTTGATTAAATGTTTTTATTAATAAGTACTTTTACTAGTGAAACTGCCTTTTTGCTTCCTCCATCCAAAACAAAGTCTGACTCTGAGGTCAACCACAGCACAGCACCCCTGGATCTGGTCTGCTTGTTCAAAGACCTTTCTGCAGGGTGGATGTTTGTTGTCATGGTTCCTTAAATCCCATGCTGTGTTTGTGGATTCAGTCTCTTACTGTTGATTGCATAGTTTATTGAAGACATCAAAGATTTTTTTCCCCGTAGCCTCTTTTCTTTCTCTATGGAAGAAACGTGTTAATAATCTGTGATAGGGTGGATCTTTTGAACATGATTTTTCTCATTCCAGCAGCTGTAAACAAGGTAAGACAAACAAAAACTGCTTTTGAGGGAGTTGTTGTATATCGCACACTCACACACACAATTTTGTTTAGAGTCCACGAATCTAAATAGAGGATGCGCTTTTGCATGACACTTTACACAGCCGTGCAGTTCTCTCCAACAGGCCGGCCATTACACGCAACAACGACACGCACACATGCACGGATGCAAACATACCATACTAAATTGGTCTAATATTTACAGACTGTCTCTCTAGTGAATCTGGCCAAGGAGATTTGCCTGAATCCTCCCAGAGCCACGCTACACCCACATCTGTGGAACGCCACTCCCTCTCTGATGTGTCCCTCTGGATGGAAGATTACAGATGACCTGAGTGTGCCTCAGACAGCAACAGATGAAAGAAAAGCAATCTATTCACACCTTAGAGGTCATACATTGTGAATGTAGAATATGAAGCCATATAAGGGCTTATCAGGAAAAAAAACAACTCTTTTTAGCATAAATAACCTGGTAGTATTCTATATGTGTATCCAATACTAGTTCACTACTGATCCACCCAAATGCATTGGCAGAAGTGGAATGTAACTAAGTACATTTACTCAAGTACTGTAATTATGAGGTACTTGTACTTTACATTTTATGTCACTTTATACTTTTACTCCTCTCCATTTTGAAAGCCAATATTGTCATATATATTATGCCGAAATGGGCCATTCTGCATAATGAATACTTTTAATTTTGATACTTTAAGTATATTTTGATGCTAAAACTTTTGTACTTTTACTTAAATAAAAGGTCTTATTACTTCTTCCACCACTGTGCATTGGTAATATTTGTGTAATAATAATACTGACATGTCTTGTAGCAGATCAGATTGTTTGTTTGATACATATTTATCTGCCGTTCCAACTGACCAGGAAGTACTTTACCAAATATTTCTGCCCTCTTCTAACTTAATTCAACTACTTTAAATTATCTTGATGTAGAGTGCATCATTTATCATACATAGAGCAGGGTTTTTACATGAAAATGGTCTGCATGTAGTTCAATGTGACATGTTGTGGGTTAGGTTTTGGGTGTGTGTTATGTATGCTGTTTGATTCAGCGTGCATTTACACCTCATGTGATAAAGATGGATTGAAATATTTGCAGTCGTCTTTGAGCTGTCAACATTTCCTTTTAGATAATTAGACTGTTTTTTTAACGGTCCTGATTCAGCGCAGACTCATCTGCAGAGGGCCGTGACTGAGCTTCTGAAGAATGTGTGTTAAATTTTCAAACACGTGGCCCTGTCTGACTTAGTTTGGTGTCAGTGTGGCACGTTCCAGCGAGGTGCACGTTAGGAACCTCTCTGGATCACGGTCTGTTTCTGTTGGAGCACTGGGCCACATATTTGAGCCACATGTGTGTGTTTGAGACGGAGAGCCCAAATGAAACACACATTGGGACACAGAAGTGCTGCGTCTGCAGTCGGATTCCTGGAAGCAGACTCACGGGCTGACAAACAGGGGATAACTGTCACGGCTGAAATGGTATTCCGGGAATTATTTGACGGACATCGCGTTGTTATAGTTTTATTTCTTTTTGAATAGTTTGGAAGCTTTGCTACTGTGTCTGTTTTTCATATCTTGCTGCAGTGACTGTCATTTTTTGACAGAGGGCAGCAGTAAGCCATTTAAAAACAAACATGCTCCGCTTTGGTCTGAAACCAGAGCCACATGCCAACGACAAGCCATGAACTTAAGTTGATCACACTCTGCCTAATTTGTCCAATTTAAGCTCGTTTGATTCACTGGTTGAAAATTGTCTGTCTGGGGAGAGCCAAACCACCATTTGCTCCATCTCCAAAGCATATTTGAAAGGCTGCCAGCCATATTTGGGGTTGCATGCACATTGCAGCATTGAAACAATATGTCAGTTTGGAGCGTGGCTTAATTTGAGCAATGAGCAAATATGCTGATTGAGCCATCTTCATATTGTGCAACAAAGTGGCTGACAAGGGGAGTAACAGGGGTTAAAAGACACGATCAACCTTTTGTCATAACATTTTTTTCTCTCAAATCTCTCGGATTGTTGTGTTGGCCTCTTGAGGCCTTTTTATAACTGCAGTCTCCCATATAAGAAGAATAATGGTCCTTATGTGTGCCCCTTAAGAGTTTACATCACTCCATAGACCCAATTGTGTGAAAAGTAATCTTCTCTTTGACAGGCTGTAAAGACAGTCAATAGGTTTCTGTGTCCTTCTTCTCACGGCACATTTCTGATCACAGCTCGAACCGCTCAATGCTGCCGTCAGTTAAAAACCCTGTCACTCAAACTTGAACAGTTGTTTCATTTTTACAGGAAACAGAGGCATGATATGACAGGGTGTGTGCATGAACTATAATTGAACTCATGGGTGTTAGTTCTTGTTATCTGAACACAAATGTGACAAATTAGCTGTAGTTAAATAAGGCATCTTCTGCAAGATCACTGGACCAACAGATAGTGAGCCTTTATGTGTCACGGTGTGGCCTGGTGGAAAACTGTTATCTATCAACATTGCATTCTGAGTGCGTGTCCACTGTTGGTTTAGACGGAGGGAGGGCAGGACATTAAAATACTCAGAGAACTGACCGTACTTGCTGGCGTCCCCCAAGGCCCCGTCGAGAGCCCGCTCTCGCTTGTCTTCATAAACAGAGGTTGCTCGGGTACAAAGTGTGTGTGGGGGAGGGTTCATTCCTGCAAGGGTTCATGTACTTGAGCTTGGCATTTTTCATATTTACATTGCTTGATCGTCTCAGTAGATCTGTTTATGATATTTTCCCCCTCCACTGTTTGTTTGTAGTTCTTTCTTCTCAACTAATGCGCTCCTCCATCTCCCCTCCCTCTCTTTTTATCTCCCTCTTCTGCATGGACGCTTTCTAAATTCATTCCCTAAAAGATTTTCTTCATTGTTCTTTGATATATTTGTGTTACATATTTCATTTATATTTCAAATGCAAAGAAAGGAGGTCTGTATAGAAAGATGACAGATATTTGACAAAAACATAGCTGGCTGTTGTGACTATGAAGTGAACAGAGACAGAAACCAGACTGTTTGTGACTGCAGTAGCAGCAAGTCTATTTCCCCTGGCAAACCTGTAAAAAAAAAAAAAAAAATAGGCCAGAAAATTTTGAGGCAGATCCATTTCCACTGCACTCAGTTTACTTTTAACTGTTTCAGCCCGTCTGTCCCACACCTGGTCGCTGAGCGTGGCACTGAACAGAGCACGCTCTGTTCTGCGCCCAGACAAATCTGCCGAGCCATACGGAAAATAAATCAGCTCCACATTCATTAAACAAAAAAGCTGTGGGCAGATTTATTTCATTATTGGGTCCCTCTCATTTTTAGCATCCGCTTAGCTTTTTGCCCTCTACCTTCTACTTCTTTTTTCTCCCCCTAACAGCAATTTAACTCTCTAAGGTAATCCTCCATCTCATTCCTTTTGGCTCCTTGTGGAGCAAAGGGCCTCAGCCATGCTTCTCCGGTGGACCCTCTTCAAAGGGATCCAGCGTATGGGTTTTTTGTCTCCACCTCTTTGCTATCTCCTGTGCTGCGGTTTGTGAGGTGCTGTGAAAAACGCTGGCCCAGCCACCTAAAATTGCTGCATAATGACCCAGTGAAATGTCCCCTACCAGGAGATCTGGGGCTCTCTGAAACAACACAGACGAACCTGCACAAATATGCTGCTCTGTTTATGGAGAGGCAAAGCCCTCATGGAAATAATCGGCCTATTAGGGTCAGATATTTCAAAGTGTGCTATCTGTTTTCCCCCTTTACCCTCACTTATGGTCTTTGATACAATTCCCATGCCCCGTCCCCCAGCGGCAGCAGTTCTCTATGATAAAATCCATCCCTCACTAATTCTCTCTCTCTCTCTCTCTCTCTCTCTGCGTCTCTCTGGCACACTGTGCAATGATAAAAGTGTTGATTTGTTATCATTCTGACTTCGCGATGCTGGTGCACATTGAGGTCACAGAGCAGAGCAACTGTGAAACCACAGCGCCCAAGTCTGACATTCTCATGAAAATAAACATGGAGGTATGTCAGTTTCATTTAAAATCTTGAGAGATTGTGTTGAGTTTGATTTTCACTCCCTTTCCTTTCTGAAACTCAACTGCAGAACACTCATGCTAATAAGACACAAAAGCAATATTCAGAAAAACAAATAGTCTATTATTGTTACTGGAACATGACTTGGGCCTTTGAGACGTATCACCTGTTTTACACACATCGAACGGCCTTGTCTGTGCCCTCCCAGCTGCTGACAGTACGACTAACTCTGAGCCGCTATCAGCTCCATCCTCCCAGCATCCTCTGAGGAAGGAAGCAGGCCAGGCTGCATCAGTGCCCCACAAGCTTTGCACCGCCATCCCCTGCAGGGACACTGGTTATTTTTGGACCTAGGGCGGATCACGTTACGACGACGAGAAGACCCCTCAGACAGGAAATCACCCAGCGCTCCACCCAGCAGCTCCTGCATTCTTGGCTCTCAGCCACCGGACCGTGATTGGTGATTCAGCCCTGTATGCAGACGGTGATCAGAGAGAGGAAAGCCCCACAGAACAACAGAGCCATCTTCCTTTCAACTGCGGATGACCTTCACCCCGCTGAAATATCGGCACACACAACCCATCAGCCCTGTGTGACATGAATATATATCACCACACCCATCAAGCTTGTGCACGCATAGTTTGCTCTACTTGTGCAATATATGATGGGTTTATTTACAAGTAGAGCTTGCTGCAAATCATCACACATTTGGCTAAACAATATAATTTTGTAGTATGGCAAGAAAGAAAATCCTAATGCCATCATTCAAAACATTATTGATCATCATTTTTACCCCTAACCCGCCAGCGGGCAGATAGGTTTTAAGGGGTTAATACCCAGCTCATCACTCTCTATCCAAACAGTATTTTTAAATCTATGATTTGAGATAAATTTGTGTATTGTTTTACATAATATTTTATTTGGTTAGTCTATTTGGCTCAAATGAATGTATGTAAATACATAGCTCTTCCCATCCAACACAGTCTCAAGGCAGTTTGTGAAATAGTCTCGAAATTTAATCTATTTGATTTGTGTACATAGACACAACTTTCCCTTTTTTTTCGTGATGCTCAGCACGACTTATACAAGGTATTTTTCATGCGTTTTCCTACGAATGTCCAGCAACACGTGACGCAAGTGTCAATTTCAGCTCCAGTCTTTTCAAAATAAAACTTGCCTACTTAATTAGGTTTAGGAAAAGATTGATTTGGTTAGGCTTAGGCAACAGAATTACTTAGTTAGGTTTAGGAAGAGATCGCTGTTTGGGTCAAAATAACACTGGAAGTGGCGTAACTTAAGTACGGACATTACGTAACAAAAACGACTTGGTTAGCTTTAGGAAAAGATCGTTGTTTGGCTTAAAATAACTCCTGAAGTGTCGTAACTTAAGTACGTAACTTACGTGACAAACAAATCAATTTGATTTCTGGTTTCACGGGGGACATGAACACCGGTCTCCTGGGCGAAAGTCTGGTATTTTTACCCACCCATCCACCCCAACCCCAACCCCAACCCCAACCCCGACCCCACCCCCATCCCCAACCCCAACCCCAACCCCATCCCCATCCCCATCCACCCCAACCTCCTACCTATGCGGCATTTGCCGCTCTTTATACTTCCCGGTTCACAATTATATGGATTACATAAGAATTGATTTTGTGCTGACCATCACGAAAAAAAAGGGAAATTCGTGTCTATGTACACATATCAATACATTAAATTCCGTGACTATATCACGAACTGCTGTGCTGACCCATCAGTGCCCTGCTAAGCCATTCATGCTTTCATCTATTACACTCTAAGCATCAATAAAGGTTGCTTTTACGGTTTCTCATAATGAGTAAGGCTAATGCTTGCACAAACTACGGTTTTATTCCGCAATGGTCTACGGAGGTGAAAGCCAGATCAAATCAAGCTTCTACATGACTGAAATATTTCCTGGATCATTACCGTACGCTGGCAAGACTCTGCATAATGCAGTCATGTGTTGTGCTATTTGTTTCATATGAACATTCCTGGGGTTAGCTGAAAAACCACACGGTTATTATGTGGGGAATATCAAAGCCTGTGTGGCCACCGGGGCTGAAGCGAAGAGCGTGGGAGGTTTGTGACATACCCCCGATTTCTCTCCATCTGCCCACCGAAAACATGCATGGACTGTATTTGTGTGCATGTCTGCATGGCGAGGAGAGAGGAGACATGCTGCGTCTAATGAGGTTGTTTGGCTGTTTTGCAGCGGACTTCCAGCTCATTTCAATGGAGCATCATCAAACCCCTAGCCAAGCTCCCCCTGGGGGGAATCCTCAGTGAGGCCATATGAAATGTAGGTAAATAGTTTTATAAATGCTGTGTATTCATAATAAAAATAAACAATATCTGGACATTGTTAAATCAAACTCAGGACTGTGCCAAGTTAAATCAAATCTGGATCATTTTGTGTCACCTTTCAAGGTTTTTTTGTTTGTATGTGCATCTCTGTGTTTTTGAGAACAGGAATGTGTGCCAGTGCCTGGTTTATTGGTGTTCACATCAGCCTGACCTCAGGGTGTAAAGGGCTGTTGCTTCACCGTTACTTCACCAGCTCAGGTTACACATCAACCATCCACCCTCGGAGAAAGCAAAACTGAGGTGACCGCTGCCTGAAGCAGTCCTGCTCTCTCACGTGCAAATGCACCAAATCTCCACAACACCACATAGCATTCGGCGTCCATTATGGATTGTTACGTGTGGGCAAATTTAAGTTAAAGTAGATCCCAAATGCACTCTTCACTCAAGACTCTCATCACTCCTTTCAAAGACATACACACACGAACACACAGCTGCCTAAGTAAGTAGTAGTTATATAGTGGTGACCTTCGAAAGAGATATCTGGAATTGATCTTGTCAGCTCACATTTGACCCCTGACCTGTAACCACAAAATGTAAATATGCGTAATCACCTCTTATAGGCTAGGACGGAGGGATACTTGACACTATAATACATGTGCACCTCCTTGCGAGTACAGTCCCCAAAAGTGCGGTTGTTAGAAAAATATCCTGTGGTGTGGGGTTTCAGCTCAATAATGGACATTGTAGGCCCTTGCAGGACTGTGAAAGTTACTGACACCTATATTACTCGGTATTTATGGGTCGGGTTTCTGAGCTTCACAGCGACACCCTCTTTGTCTGCTGAAATGTGCTTCTCGAAAGATTCACACAAGCTATTGAAGCACAGGGTGCAGAGCCTACCCATTACTATGGCGATCTTTTAGCCTCCACTCATGCGCATTAGCATCACAAGTAAGCTAATGGGTGTAAAGAGATGGGAAACTATGTGTGGGGGATGATGTATAACTCTAAAAGCGTCATTCATCTCATTGTTTTCCTCACTTTAAGAAGCCTCACATCTCATTTCTTATCTCTATGCGATGAAGGCAATGCTGGTATCCATCCACTCTGCGCAAAGGGCAGCAGCTGAGGAAGCTAGAAAACAGTACAGAAGCTCACTATAAATAAATGGATTCATGGTGAACTTCTCGCCCATACAGCCTTGGGTACAGTACATTCATTGGTTGGAAGGTATAGTGGATAGAGAGTGAGGAAGAAGGAGTCAACCGTCTCCGCCTCTTTCATCATTTCCCCGCTCCCTCCACACCGCCGCTGCCCCAGAACCCACCTTCATTAAAACTCACTAGAGGGTTATGAATGGGCCTGTCTGGCCTGCTGCATGGCCTTGAGAGCCCAGCTGGTTCCTATTAAAGACTCTAACAGTGTGCGTGTATGTGTGTTGCTGTGGGTGAGAGAGGGAGAGAGAGAGAGGGAGAGAGAGCGCCCAGTCATCTGACACTGAGGGGTAACAGGTTCTAGTTAATCCCCGGCAGGTAGCTCTGATGAGACCCAGGATTCAGGTGCTGCCAGAGCAGAGCAGAGGTGGGGGGGGAAGGGAGGGGAGCGACCGTCTGTAGGTAAAGTGGAGGTGGAGAAAAAGACATGTAACCTTTGTTTCCAAGCCTTATAGGGTGTCCATCTCCAAGAACATTATCTCCCTTTCTCCTCCCAATCCCATCCTCCTCATCCTCCACTTCCTTCTTTTTATTCTCATCTTCCTCCTGCTTCCACACCTCCCCCTCCTTGCCTCTTTCACTGCCTCTCCGCTCTTCCTCTTTCACCTATCTGCCCTTTGTAATTTATAGTAATAAATAAAGAAAAAAGTGTTGTCCTCTTTTTTGGTCAGACATTATTTTCCTGGCCGCGGTCCAAACACGAGGATGGGATATCGGGCCCTAAGCCCAGACATTTTGGGCCCATTTTTATGAAAGTGTATAAATCTAAGCGAGCCACAGAGGGGAGGTATATGCTCAGTCCCATGGCCTTGTGTTCTCATGTTGGTCTCTTATTGCAGTGGCGGGGGGGGGTGGAGGACTGAAATAAAACTGCACAAATGAAGAGCCCATGGTACAGTAGCTTAATGTGTCATCCGAACAAGGGTCGACTTCATGCATGTCTGAGCCTTAGTGGTCCATTTGTTAAGGGGAATAATGGGAGTTACAAGATTACTATGATTATGGAACATGATTACGACATAAATCCATGTACTCCCGTCATTTTTGATTTACATTCCACCTTTTAATGCTGTAGACCCACATAAAGAGACCTTATTTTACATTTGCTCCATGTACACAAATTGAAACCCATGATGACCATTAATAAAACATGACAGCATGGCTTGTGTAAAACTGATATTTGAGCCATCTGCGTATTGACGAGGCTGCTTTGAGTGTCAGATGCCAGATAGCTGTACATCACTGTGCTCATGGTGACACGGAAGAGAAAGACATGCAAAGAGGACATGTCTTTATTTATGATAGCACTTTGTTTGTTGGACAATATGGTTTAAATTGAGTCCACTCACACTATCCCCCCCTCCCTCTCCCCACTTTGTATTCCCAGGCTTCAGTAAATCGCCTCACTTACGTCAAGGTTTACATTCTCATGCCCTCCCAACCACCAGACCCCCAGCTCCCACCCCCTACGAACAGATTTTTTTTTCCCCCCTCTTCTCTTTCTCCCATCAGTAACACCCTCATTCACAATAGCTATACCCCCCGACCATCCTATGCTGCACAGTGCAACACATGTGCTACCAATTAGGCCTTCTTTTGTGAAGAAGTGAGGCTCCTCAGACCACCGCCTCCTTCTTGTATTCACACACCCCCACTTTAGTTCACATGAACACATATGTGTACTAAACATCAGGAGCACCCTTTCAATGTTGAGTTACACACTTTGGCACAATGCAAACACATGCCGTCAGTCATGTCGCTACTTCAATGTCCACGCCTGCCTCCCATTCAATGTTTGATGAAGCGGATTTAGGTGTAATAGATCAAATGAGAGGATTTACTTAATCTGTGTATTTGTCAGGAGATGCAGGAGATGCAGATGAGGAAATGTTTAAGTGTAGAATGTATACTGTCAAAATTATCGTCATTTCTTTACATACACCACTAACTATTCATCCTAACTCACATCACAGCTAATAGCCTAACTAGACAGTTGACTCTATACATTATGCTCCCTGTAATTACATGATTATGTTTATATCTAAGACATTAGTGTTTGACTCTTGGGGGCTGTTATTGCAGCCCACTGAGAGTCTCACTGTAGGTGTTAAGAAAATCACCAACTTTGTGCAGTTCTGGTTGTGACCACTAGAGGAGCCCCTATGACACATGAACACCACATTCAGTGACAAACAGTCAGAAGAGTTGCTAGTGTAGAAGTCTATATAGCAGGGGGGCTTTTATTTGTCACACTTCAGTGAAATTCTTGCAATCAACTTTGCAATCATCTCCCAACCACTGATGGTTCCTGTGGTCTCCTCTAGCCCTCAAACAGCCGAGGGGTCTTGGAGGTCTTCCATCACACATCATTCAATATCAGATTGTGCATCAACTTTAATAAAATGGGAGAATATGAGCATGTGCACGCACGCATGTTAGTTTGTTGTTTACCAGTGACTCACATAGCAGCATTGTTTAAGTGTAGCTATTTTCTAGGCCGCTGCTGCGGCTTGTGATTGAAATTACTGTTGCCAAGGAAACGCTCTAATTTGGCTTCATTGTAGACATTGTGGTTTGAGCAACAGGTGCCTGTTATTTTTGGTTGCTTTGTTGCAGGGTGCTGTGTGTTTAAGTGCCTCTGTTTGCGTGTGTGTGTGTGTGTGTGTCTGCAGTTTGTGTGCTGATGTGTGTCCTAGCATGCTACCTTTGCATCTTCAGAGGGACAGAAATACACAGCCGCAAGCTGAGACAAGCAGGAGCAAATAAGACTCTGCGGTTCGCCGAGCTCTGCACCCATGGGATCCATAGCATTTGTTTACCACCCCCCCACCCAACCCCGAAGGTGTGAAATTTTAAAAAAAGAGGTTCTTTAAACCTGCGTTCGGTTCACACAGCAAATCAGGCACGAGGTTGAGAAAAATCAGGTTACCAAAGTTGTTGTGTGCTCTGAAGCAACCGCCACTCAACTTGACCTTTCAATTTTTCCATTCCTCTGTTTTACTAAGCTGATGCATCAGGGTTTGAGCTGACAGGTAGGCTAAGTAGATACAGTGTGATTAGACCTCACAAACGTCAGTCCTCTCTCTGTGATATGAAACCGAGAGCAGTCACCGCTTACCATTCATTTAAATGACAGATGTTAAGACACCACAGCCTCTTCACAATCAACATCTTGTGAAATATAACTAATAATTTGACATTCCAGAGATCTACAAACTATCAACTGAATATTTGCCGTTGCAGCCTATGTTACAGTAAGCCTGCAGAGAGCTTGATAACATTTCAATCAATATGGCAAATTTAGAAAGTAGGTGTGCTGGTGATTTTTGTGGCAGAAATAAAAATGGTTCTGTTAGCGCAACAATAACCTAATGTGTTTTTTTTTTGTTGTTAGAGTCCACTTACAATAGAGAGTAAATATATCCTGAGGATCGAATGGAAGAAAAGCTATAACATAACAGGCCATGTATTGGGCAGGCAGTGTATACATAGTAAACACTGAGATCTACTTTTGTACATCTCACTTATTTATTGATCATATTATTAGTTAGAATACTAACATACTTGTTTGTTGTTTGTCCTTTATGTGAAGTTTGACATGTTCGCACTCCACTGGCTCCATTACAGTCTCAATAACCATTAACGATGCTGTATTGCATGCTGTTTTTCAGACTTAATCTGATGAACATGGCTGAATAGGCAGGGCATATCACCTTTCACACACAGAGGCAATTCAAAGTACTTTACATAAGGTGAAGAAATGCATTAGAGGGACTGCGTCTATATTCTTCCAGCAAATCAGAGAGTCCTGCACAGTCCTGCCAGTTCAGTCTGACAATGACACACATAATCTTGGACAGTGGTCCTGATGGTTGTTTGGAAGAGAGGCTAATGGGTTTTGCACAGCTCAATGCTGCAGACAGTGGACGGGCAATATTTCCACCACAGAACTGTCTACACGGTGCTGCACATTCTTAAAAAGGCTGAATTATTCTGATATTAACACGGGCGGTCATACCATATAATTCCACCATCACACAACAATTTAACCTTCTGGTAAACGCAGCAAGCTCAAAAACCAGAGGTAGCAGAGAGGCCCATGCAGTGATGTTTACCACACACCCAGAGAGCTGCTTTGAGCATAAAGTCACACTCATAGACACTCACAAATATACCTCACTCTTGCTGGTTCTGTTACAGATTTGAGGCATTCAGTGATAAATGATAAAAAGCGGGGGGCTCTTTTGACCTTAGCCACTGTGTCCACCCACCCCAGGCCCCAGGGAGTCCACCTCCCTCTGACCTCCTCCTGCCTGGCTGATCTATGTTTGAGACAGAGAGAGAGACGCGAAGAGAGAAGGAGTTCTCTTACCCTGTGACCTCTCGCCAGGCCCTGAGCAGGGAGCGGGGTTGAGCCCACCACGCCACATGAGGCCCCGCTGCATGGTGCTTTCCTCCTCTGTTATTCCAACTCTCTGGTTACAGTCCTAAACCCAAGGGGGTCTTTAACGGGGGCCTTGGGATCACAGGCCTGACTGTTAACAGCTCCAAGGTGAAAGGCCTCGGACGCTGCCCTAAGCCCTCCGTGTTACATACTCCCGTGGCTTAGCAAACTCCTTGGAGACTTCAGCGTGCTCCTTGGGGTTCTCTTGTTGGCATGCACTGCACAGCTCTAGGGATACCATGGTATTATATTACTGCTTGTGCACAATGTAAAACTGGCATTTAGCTTTTTATGTCAACATGTAATTGCTACATTTTTCAAAAGTATGGCATCAAATGCATAGATAATTCAATATCTTAATGCTACTGATAATTAACACTGACCTGTATGTCTGAAGGGAGTCGTCAGCAGTGTTTACTTGATTCTGACATGTCATGTAAGTCACCCAGCCGCCATCTATATTTAATTCCTCCTTACATAATGATGGATTGCAGGAGAGAAAGTGAACTTCTAATCATTCAAATATATGCATGCTTGTCAACTAAGTGT
Organism: Sebastolobus alascanus; assembly: GCA_916701645.2. Classification (NCBI taxonomy): domain Eukaryota; kingdom Metazoa; phylum Chordata; class Actinopteri; order Perciformes; family Sebastidae; genus Sebastolobus; species Sebastolobus alascanus. The sequence goes on from CAKAOJ020000068.1 coordinate 5,031,477, forward strand.
TCAGCTTTTGTTTCAGCCCTTCTCCTGACCCGACAATTTATCTTTTTGACAGTGTCAGCTCAGAGAAATTTTCCATTATCTCGCTAACCATTATCTGCTTATGTACCACATTTAAACCTGTCAAAATCAATCCAAACGTGGTAATTGATGTGTGATCCGTTGCGAGCCTGAAGACCCTCTGCTCTTTTTGTCAAAATTACACTTGTCATTTTCTATCTGGGGACATGCCTCTCAAGATAACAGTTGTGCTTTTCCCACAGGTGTGACTTGTCTCCTCTGTCATTTCCATTTGACTCTTCACCCCCCTCCCTCAGTTAATCATATTATTTTTTTAAAGATTCGCTCTTTATATTCAGGAAAACTCTTGTTTGAAAACATCTGCAGTTAAGTGTTGTTTGATTCATGGCATCCTAGCCATGTTAAATAGATTAAATATAACAGAGCTCATTTATGAAAATCACAATATTTGGAAACTGGCTCTAATGCAAAAACAGAGAGGAGATTATCACCATTATCCTGATCAAGAAAGTTAAGAAGCAAGCAGAATGTCACTACTGCCACTGTCCTCTTGGCTTGTCAGCAGAGAATTTTTTTCCACAGCCATGCCCATAATAAACAAATCACAGTTGAATCATTTATGTCACAATTGATAAAACTACTTTTTTTCTTTCTTTTTTTTTTTTTAAACATGCACTCAATCTGACTCAACTTGTGCAAAACAGCATTGGCAGATGGTACATTGTGATAATAATTGCACTGTTGTGTCTGGCCTTGCTGAGGATTTCCTCTGGGAAGTGTCTGGCTACAGTTGTGATGATGCTCCATTGAAACTGGGTGGAGGTCCGTCGCTTTACAGCTCAACAGGCTGCTTTAGGTGAAGAGCAGGATGACCCGCCTCACTCAGACACACATACATACAGGTTGGTGTACACACACATGCAGAGCGAGGAGCCAGTCGGCTGAGTGATGCCCCATGTGTGCAACTTCGATTCAAACATGCAAACACAGGATGTAATGTACAATTCATCGGTGATCTCTCTGGCATGTTTTACTTATTCCACATCTAAATGCTTTGTGGTCTTCTATGTTTGCTACATCAGCTAATTTTTTGTTTTTTATATATGTACTTGCCTGTTTAGAACAAAAACATACTCTAATTATGATGCAATAGACAATTGTTTTGCTTGAACAATCTTAAGATAAGCCCTCTCCTCTTACTGACCGTTCCCGACAATGGAGTTTTGAATCACTTGTTTTGCAACTGCTTGCTTGCGTCTCCTATGACCCTTGACATTCTATCTCAGACACGCAGACACATCACACCTACACTGGTCAGCCAGCGGCCTTGCTCCCCTATTGTCTCCCATCCCTGCAGTCGTGACCCCAAACGCCCCACCGCAGGGGTCTGTTCCTATTTATAATGGGGGGGTTTCCTCCTCTTGTATTGTTGCTGTTTGCCAGCACTTCCTCCTTTCATTCACTGACCTCTTCTCTACTTCCTGTTTGTGCGGCGGAGCAGTGGTCATCCCAAGGGTAGTTTGGTAAATCCTCTTAATTACTGCGGGTAAAAGGGTGCGGTGGAGGCTGCATAGAGTGGAGGAAGTCTGGATCCCCGATGATCCTAATATGGTCACATTATCCTGTTGGACCAAAGATAAGTACTGTACAACACAATACATTCGATTGGAAGATGATTTCGTCCATTTTTTAAATGTATTTAATTATTTTTCTGCGAACACATACATTGGGTACAGTTTGGGGTTCAGTGTCTTGCTCAAGGGCCATCCAACACATTGACAAGAAGTGGTCAAGATCGAACCACCAACCTTGGGATCAATGGATCTTACTGCTTCCTGTAGCAGTCGGATATGATCAGTCCATAAGGAAAACTGCATGTTCTTTGTCATGCTTGCTTTAACTTAAGATTAATATAAAAAATATAGGTCATTTTGTTACTTTTCCAATAAAATAAGTGTGCAAATATAGTGTGCTTTATTCCTAAACTCCTTTTGGCAAGATATTCCTACTTTAACTGAAATTGATGTTGCGCTATTTAGAGTGACAAATATAATCCACCAGCCCGTTCTCAATCCCAGGGCGTCAAATACCGATGCTTTGTCACGGCCATCGGCGTTCGATACCACCGCACAAGCTACCCTTTAGCGGCGGTATGAGATGCACCAGGCTTTCCATTAACTACAATGTAAACCCATCCGCGGCAACAGTAAACGCTCAGGGAAAGTGCTGTGGTGACGTAGTGTAAAGACCGAAAGAGACACACAGGGCGGGTGGTAAGGGGAGGTGCATGGGCCCAACAAACCAACGTATTCTCATACAACGGTTCGTATGATATCTTACGAGAAATGTATTACTTATTACTTATATACTTAACGTATTGGTTGGGATGAAATGTGTTAAATCCTCTGACCTTCGCTGAAATCTACTTTCACGTTCATTCAACCTTCACAGGGTTAAAATGCCCAATTCAGAAATTTAAAGCCCTCTTTTTTGAAACATTATCAGTGTTGTTTGGTAGAATCAAAAACAAGCTGAAGCTAACTTTTTAACAGCATTGCTTATATTATCCATATGAAATTATCTATTCACATTCTTACTCTGACTAACTTTTCTGTAACTTTTCCTGCCACCAAGGACCCATTATTCATCAATTTATGAAGATCCAGGCTGGTGGTGTGCAGTCGCCTCTGATTGCAGAACAATCTGTGAGTTCCACTTCAGATCTCATGTCCCAAGAGAGACCTTTTTATAGTTTAACAGGAACCAACCCTCCCATGTGGCTTCTACTCATCTGTGCGAATGACATAGTTTTCTTCATAATTTATCTCTGTTATTTTCTCTTCTGTTTTATGTTCCTCACGCAAAGTAATCAGCAGTCATGAGGGAAAAGTGAGTATGGTTTTTTTTGTGGTGATGGCGAGGCGAAGGGTTAAAAACTGGAACACAATGATACTTCACAGCTTAAACTCCAAATTACAATCACATGCATACTTAGTTTTTCCAGTTGTGTGCCAGCCTTTTGTTATTCCGAGACTATGGCCTCAAGTGTTTAGATGAGCAATTGAAAATAAACAATACAAGTTGACACTGCAATTCAATATCAAACAATCTCTGAGCTGAAGCGTGGGCAATACGAGTGAATGGCTGACCATTGATGCATACTTCACTTTGTCGCCCAGCCGAAGTTAAAACTATGGCAGGAAATGATGTAAATGGTGACCTGGAGAGGCAAAAACATTGTATAAAGGGAGTCTCATGAGAGTCTGGCTGACAATGGATCAAAATGAGACCAGGAACAATGGAACACAAGTTACTGACAACATTCACAGCCTCGACCAGATGCTAGTGTGAGAAAAAAAACCTGTAGTTTGATTATTTGGACCTTTGAGCTGTTGGAGCCAAGGCTACAGCCCACCTGGATGTTACAAAGCCTCATCATACAGACATGGGGGGCTGAACTCCAGCTCATGGGCTCTTATCTCATTCCGACATCTGTTTGCACTGGGTCTTCCAGATGTTTCCTGCTTGGCTTCTGCTGATTCTTAGCAGGGCCAAGGGCCTGCATGCGCACTTGCCTGTCCTCCCAGCCCAGTGTTGCTGCTAGACCTTTGGGTCCCATCAAATGTGTTTACCTAAGGCCCCACACTGATAGTAACTTGGCGACAAGGCTAAATCATATTCCAAATGTCATCATCTGTGGGAGAGGTGAGTTATTTTTGATACAGGGCAAGTGCTTTGGCCTTCAAGAGGCGCAAATGGGAGGGTTTTTCTCTGAGTACTTTCTTATCCAAAGGACATTATGTAACTGTACTCTTTCTATCCACTGCGCTAAGGCACGGTTAAAATAGTCAATCAAATGTGATTATCAGCCAACTGCAGTTTAGTCATTCAGGCCTACGTGACTCCATTCACTGTTTATTTTAGTACCTAATAATGTCCTTTGTTTTGTTTAAGAGAGTCACCTTTCCGCTAAATGCATTTCCAGGCATGTGAACAATAACTCCATCACTACTATTATATCTGATGTAATGTTGGATAAACATTCAAGAGTGTAGACACGTACACAGCCTTGTATGAGTCACCGTAGCATAACGTCTTCAGCAATTTTGTTAGATGAGTGTGGAGAGAAATGGTCCGTTGATTAAGGACAGCGAGAAAGCGGCCATTATGTGATAGTGTGAAGTAAGACTTCAGTGTCAAGAACCAGTCAAGAATTCTGACTATGAATACAGATTTATAAGGAGATTGTTAAAGTGAGTAAAGTCAACATTTTTCTATTGAAAATTGATCACAGGATTGCTTGTGAAAGGTGTTACATGTAGTGATGAAACCACAGATAGTTATCACCCAACTCTGCAGCGGCTACAGCAGGCAGCTATTTTCACCAATAAAACCACTCAAAACTTACTATATGCTAGTTCACCAGCACCAAACAGCTGACAGACAAAGTCAGCAAATAGCTGGAGAACATATAACAGAGCATTTAGCAGATACTGTATTTCTGGATATTAACCTCAGGAGTTGGTGGAGACCAAAAACAAAGCTAAAAGGAGAATGAATGTTGGAATTACATTCACCAAATGGCCAACACAACACAACTCTAAATGCATGCTAATGTCTATTGGATGATTAAAATTGCCAACTGTTTGCTAACACGTTAGCAAACATTACAGCTTGTTTCTGCTGCCCCTTGTGGCCAAAAAACGTTATTATAGATTTCAGAGACATGCCTTTTGATTTAGTTTGGCCTTTCTGTGTTTACATCTACTATGCCCATAGTGCCAAACACATGGTCTTTAGTCTGTGTAGTGTTGTGTCAAGCCTCACAAACAACAGTATAATCTGTACAAAATGTGATCACCACATGTGAAACAATTTCATGCACTAGAGGCAGTACATCTAACTTAATTCTCCTTCAGTATGGCGTAAGAATTGATGCCCCCAGTTTTAGTCATAATGAACCAATCATTAGTAAGTAAAAACAACTTTGAAACAAGAAAACAGAGATTCAACAACTAACTGTAAAACAGTGAACATTTTACTTGGTTATGGCAACATAGAGATGATTTATAGTTTTCTTTCATTTACTTTGTAACCCCCCCAAAACAATTACAAAATATCTTGTCGTCCATGATAGATGACTGTTTATAGCAGCCTAACTTTGAAAATGAATGCGGTTTGTGTTTTCAACATAATTTGGCTACTTTTCTTACTCAAACAATATGGCAAGAATCTGAACCATAATTCACGAGAAATGGGATTGATAAGCAGAATCATAATTTGACAAATGTAAATTATACCTGGCCCTACTGTGAGGGCAAATGTCAGGTTTAGGCCTCTATATGCGAGACATGTAAGCACACATTGAAATTACATTGCACTTAAGTAGAAATAGGATCTTTAACCCATACAGTAAGCCTGTTTTCTTCAGGTTCTGGCTTCTTTCGTGGCTCACTTGGTAGTCTAACACATTCACATTATTCCATGTCCAGTGTTATGGAGTTGGCTATGAAATAACACATTTTTCTATCTTCCCTCACCCTTGGAATCACTATTGATGGTGAATTCTGTTTAAAGCGCCCCCCCCTGGATCGGCCTGTAGGCTTTGATCTTCTGCTTCAGTAACAAAACTGAGACCTACAAGCTCTGTATCTGAGCAGTGCAGGGATCAGTGTTTTACTGCAGCTTGATAATAGTTGGAGACAGTCTCTTACAAGATGCTGAGTTACTCTATCATCCCTGACAGCAGTGGAGACTGCTTGCCTATCTCCTGTCTCATCCTCTCCTTCCTGATATACTTCTTCTCCCAATTCTGCATCCAACCCTCCTCCCTGCTAAACCGCCCTTTATCTCATCCTAACCCCATTCCTCCTGTACTTCCTACTTCCTCTCATCGCTATTTTCTCTGTCTTTCGTCATCCTCCTGCTGCCTGAACCAACACTGGTGTAGCGATGGAACGAGCTATAATTAAGCTGGACATTTAACACAATATATAATCATCATTTCTTACACAGAAACATGCATTTTACTACCCATATTTGTAGCTAATTCAATTTTATTATTATTTTATTAGCTTTTAATTACACGTTATGTTTGTTGCCCCAGAGAACAAACACATACAAGTCACAAATCCCTACACCCATGCTGTGTTTGAACGTAAAACACAGCACATTTAACTTGTTCTATGTTCGGAAAAATAACATCTGCTGGAATGCACGGCACAAGGTGTCTGTCACGCTAGGCTGCAGCTCTGCAAAGCTGAGAAGTCTGAAGACGAGAAGCCGTAGCACGTATTACATCATGAGATGACTGTCTGAAGCCCGCAGACAGATCACAGAGACATTGTTTGATGGTTTGGCAAATGCGTAAGTGCCACTTCTATTCACCCACACACACAAACAAACCCGGAACCCTGCATCACCTCAGAGACACAGCGGTTCATGATGATCTTTTTTTCTTCTCCTGCTGCCGATCATAAAAACATTTAGAAGAGAATGATTGCTATGAGAAGAAGTAGAATCTGTCAATATCCAGTAATACAACAACGGATATGGTTCACTCAAATGTGTTATAATCCAGTGGGGTTTTACACTGTTTTGCTGTATACGGCATTGTGGTTTTTCATTTCTGCGTCACTGTGAAGGTGCAGTTATGTCATCGTTCCTGCTTGTTCATTTGAAACCATTTCCAGAGAAAAGAGACTTCAAAAACTACCTGGAAATGTACAGACAAATACAGTACATTTGACAAACAGAGAAGCATGACTCTCTGTCAGTTCAATGCGACAAAGATGTGAGATACACTGTATGGATGTAGCAAAGGAAATTGTAACCTGTCTAAAGCCCTCTATGTAATCTGTTATCAATTTTGAGTTATTTCTAGTATAAGCGTCTATTCCTGGTGAGTTACTGTACTCACACCACTGGCACTGATGTACACTGGCTTTCAGGCAATGGGATCTATTTAATATCCTCCTACGTTTCATTTGAATTATAAGGATCAGAGCATATTTATAGGATGTACTGCCAGGATGTGTGATTCTTTCCAGACCGTTTGGCACAAAGCTTTGCAGAGTGCCCTGCAGATGGTTCTTTTATTCACCTTATCTGCCTTTTTTTTCCCCTTCTCTCTTTCTTTCTCATTTTTCTTTCATAAAATGCTCCAGCTCAGTCTTTTTTCGAGAACGAGAGAGGAAATCCATCAGATCTGCAGCGGTGCACCGTATACCTCTGGGCTCATAAATTGTACATGCCTCAAAGTAGCAGGAAGTACCGGCCTAATAGGGTGTATCCTCCAGGTTTCCTGTTAGGTTAACCCATTGGGTCTGGGGTATTCTACCCTGCCATTGGATCATGAGGCACGACCCCCTCTTGCCGTAACACTTAAAATGAATGGGTCAATAATGCAGTCAAGCTGCAAAGTCACCACTGAACAGGTTTTTTTTGTGCTGTATTTTGATGTATTTTTACACTGTGCTTTTAACAGAAACATAAACCACCTGGAGAGAAGTTGCTCTGCAAGGTGGATTGGGAGGATCCAAGCTGGCCATGATGCAAAAGATAATGTCTTGTTTGAATGGAAAAGAATGATCAAGAAATCACACTTGTCAAACAGTTATTGAATTTCCATACCATTATAGGGATCACACTCGCTCAGATGCACACATGCAGACACTATTTCACCGCATAATTCAATTCCCAGCTCTTCACTCAGTCTCTAGGGGATGAAGTGTGACTGGCATTTAAAGGGTTAGATCTGAGCGCAGGAAACTCCAGCCTAGAGCAGAGAGAGAGAGAGAAAAAGAGGTGATCAGGTGCCCCATCTGGATCCAATCCCACCTGGGCCCAGATAAAAATAGAGGCCTCGTGATGGGCCATAGCAGGGCCATGCAGTGTGGGTCCACGTTTGTCCTTGATACTGACCCACAATCTCCTCTTCATTTTCAAATAATCTATTTTTACTTTCATTTTATTTTACATGGCTGCTTAAATGAAAAAAAGGCTGTAAGAAGCCTCCTCCCTCTTGGTTTTCTCACACTTCATCTCTGTCCTATGGATGGCTTGCAGGTGTTGGGGAGAGGAGCTTTGCGCCACACTTCCATTTCTCAGCAGCCGTTGCAGTTGGTTCGGCTGGCGAGGAACTGGCCACGGTTTCATCACTGAATTGAGTTAGGCCCTTGAACCGTGGGGGTCGTCCCCCTTGTGCCTCTTTTCACAGATAAAATGCTCAGATAGGACATGTTGAAAGGATATGTTTCCAATTTTGCCACCCTTATCCCTCCCAGCCCCCCCCCCCCATCATCTTTCTTCCTATCTCCCTACCTCTGTCTGCCTCCCTGTCTGCCTCGGTGCTTGTGTCAGACAACTGATTAATTCCCCAGAGGAGGGGGGGGGGGGGGGGGGGGGGGGGGGGGGGGGGGGGGGTCGAGAGAAAGAGAGAGAGTGGGGAGCACAAGAGGTGAATTGATAAATCATCTCTTTATTCATCCACAGGTAAATAAAAAAACATGGCCATGCTCAGAAATACATAGATCTACCCTCTGACACCCACAGATGCTCTGCATTAATGTCTTCCTGGCCTCAATGTTGTAATTTATAAACTGCTTCTACAAGCAGACCCCAGGGATGACTCTTATCTCTGCTGCTGCTGCTGCTGCTGCACTCGTATGCATATGTGTCTACTGTAGTCGCTCCGAGAGGGATGGTGTGCGTTAAGAGTATCATCTAATTCAAACACACATTTATAGTTGATATAAATAATTTGGTACATGGCCACAAGCCACAGGTAATAAAGAGCTTCAGTCAGACCTTGGTCAAATAGTAATGTAATCTTTGCATTTATTTAAACCTAATTTATCAGATGAGGACATTTTTAAATCACATATTTGTCTGTCATTTACATCCTCCCTGTGTTGTATTGACATGCATATGTGACTAAACCCATCTGATGACATCTAATCATGATTAAAACAAACTGTTGGAAGCATTAACAGGTTCAGACCCAGCTGTACTCTTTTTTTTTTACAACTGCTATCAACACAGTGATTATTATTCATCACACTTTTGTAAACATTAACTCGTGGCTGCAATGAATGCATTTAGCGCATATTTCTTCCTGTACACGTTGTTCTAATTATATTTAACAAGGTATGAAATATGCAACAGCGTGAGAATTGTGCTATGTCAGTTCATTGAGAAGCCCAGGCTGGTTTAGAATTTTCCTTTCCAGCAATGCTTTTTATTCCCACCACCTGCTCTCTGTCTCTCTCTCTCCTGTTCTTCTTGGATTTTTCTTTCCCTCTATCTCTCTCTCACTACACACTTGCGGTGTATCTCGTTTGCAGAGTTGGGCAGTAATATGATCATTTTTATTCACTAACAAGTAGTGTAGGAAGAGATTAAACTCAGAAACATCACAGTTATTTTGGAGGGTGGCTTATTTGTTGACTTATTGGATGGCAGGTTTATATAAATTTCTTCTGGGTTCTGCGGAGACACTGGTCTGGACTTGTTAGCTATTAGTGGATGAGCTGGAGGCAGCTAGCCTCTGCCTAAAGAGGAGAAATATGCCTTCTGATAACTCCAAAGTTGACTTGGATCTAGCCAACACACTCTCATCCCAACTCGTCACATAACCCTCAGCCTCACTTTTCTGTCCCATGAAAACACATGCATGCATAATGTTGTAAATTAAACAAAAACACTTTCTTAGGATTAGGCAACAAAACCACTTAGGTTTAGGAAAAAATAACATGTTCGGGCTTAAAATTACAGTGGAAATGTCACTGATGTTGTGAACAACAACGATCAGCTGTAACGTGAAAGTGAAACTTAACGCACGGGACACAAACAGCGGTCTCCTGGATGAAAGCCTTGTGTTGTTGGACCCATCCACCTCCCTTCCCGCCTGCCCTGTGTGTCTCTTTCTCTCTTTAAACTACTTCACCACAATGCCGGCGCACTTTCCCGGTACGCCTACTATTGCTGCGGATGGGTTTACATTCAGCTCGATGTGTCGCATACCGGCGCTAAAGGGTGCCTTCTGCAGCAGTATCGAACGCCGACAGATAAACCGATAAATGCCTCGGTTGTCAACACGAGAAAGGGCGCAGATCATACCCGAAACCCTGATGAGCTCAACTAGGTTGTTCTCATACACTGTTCGTAGCTATACCTACCATTAAAAGTAATGCAATGTAATTTGTGTATATCCCATGAAATCAATTTGTGTGTAATTCACGTAATCGTGAACGAGGAAATATAAAGAGCAGCGAACGCCGTGTAGGGAGGAGGTCGAGTCGGTGGGTCAGAAAACACCGGACTTTCGCCCAGGAGGCTGCTGTTCATGTCCCATCTGTCAACATTGATGTATTTGTCACATAACTTACATACTTAAGTAACGCCACTTCCGGAGTTATTTTAGGCCAAACCACAATCTTTTCCTAAACCTAACTAAGTAGTTTTGTTGCCTAATCCTAACCAAGTCGATCTTTTCCTAAGCCTAATTAAGTCGCTTTCTTGCCTTAACCTAAGGAAGTTGTTTCCTGTGAAGACAGAAGTTTATTTTGAAAACACTGTATGCATGTAACGAGCGGAAATGACACGTGTTGCTGGACATTTGTAGGAAAACAAACAAAAGAGGAGGAATACATTTTTCGTAAGATATCATATGAACTGTCATCCCCTCGACTGCGCAGTTGGGCCAGCTCGGTCCGGTCGGCTCCGGTAGTTCTTTTGTGTCAACAGCCGTGCATATAGAGCTCAACACTGGCTTCAGTTAATTTAGGTTAACAAACAGATGCCAACAGAAACTAAACCAAAATACTTCAGAGATGAGGGTTATCATTCATTGTCCATCATGCAAAGCAGCTGAAGCATCATAGGCCAAAATGACTTTGTTATGTTTTGTGTTTTGAAATAATCCTCCTTCTTAGCATGCAACATTACTGTGTATGACAGTCAGTGATAGTGAGTTCTTACCAGTCAGATAAGTTCAATCAAAACAAAGCATGTCTTGTTTTTCTTTTCATTTTTCCGCAGAACAGTGGTTTAGAAGAGGATTGTGGTGCTGGGCTGTCACACTGCTGATATTGAAGGCATTCAGCTTTGCGGGTGCAGCAAAAAAAATCTTCTAGGGTGGAGTTCCTGATAAAGGTGGTTTCCTGTATTTGCTTCTTTTAGCGAGGGAGTGTGTGTGTGTGTGTTAGTGTGTGTGTGTGTGTGTGTGTGTGTGTGTGCTCTGGGGCGAGCAGTTTCAGCTAAACAGAAAGTGGAGAGGATTGTCAAATCAGCAATTGGTCATTCAGTGTGTGTGTGTGTGTGTGTGTGTGTGTGTGTGTGTGTGTGTGTGTGTGTGTTTGTGTGAATGGAGGTACATGTGCATGCTGATATGCATGTGTAACCACTCCACTTCTAATGCACTGTGTTTACAACTGTAGAGCAAGTTGCTAATGGTTGTCTGGCCAATGACCCTCAAAACAGACCCCCCCCCCTCCTCTCCTTATCTCTGCTGCCACTGCCGCCCCCCCATTCTCATCTGCTGACAGGGAGTGGAAACCGAAAGTGCTGCTTTAGTTACTTTGCACACTCAATGATTTCTACTTTAAGAATCTCAAGAGTAAGTCTGTACTCCTCCCTGTGGATTTTCACAAGTATTTACTTCTTTAACTTGAGATTTAAAGTATTTTCCGGCATTGAGTCACGTAACACCATCAAAACACACATTCTGTTGGCCTTTTGATCAGAACAGGAAGTCGCTTTACTAATCTATTCTTGACGTCAATCTTTCTGAAGTAGTAGGTGAATTTAATACACATGCACATGCCTGCTCTCATACTGACTATTCCAGTACCCAGTTATAATGAGGGCAGCTCATATGCATAAATGGTTTGCTCAACCCCACCAGCCACAGTTCGGTTTTGCGATTGTAAACTGCTGAAAAATTGCTCATATGTTTGTGAGTGAAAGGCAAACTCTACATTAAATGAACATAGCCTATTAGTAGAGTATCTGAGAAATATATAATATAGTGTAACAATAAATATTAATGCTTCACAGACTCTTTGTTTTTAATTAATTGTGAACTGTGGCCAAGAATAAAACACATATTTACACTGTCAGGGTTTCTGTGGCTGGACCCAAATGCAGATGCGGGACAACAGCTGGGTGAAAAGGTAAGTCTTTTATTACAGGATGTTTTGATATTGCAGGCTGGTGTTGGCGGTGGTGAGGGCTGACTGCTTCCAGCTGGATGATCTGAAGCAGCAGGTAGGTTTTTCTTGGAGGGTGGGGAGCAGCAGTTAGTTGAGGCAAGCAGGCAGGCAAACAGACTAACAGGAAATAAACTGTCAAGATCACTAGCAGGAGCTGCAAGCGTGGTACATTGATGAACCATGAACAGCAACAATCCGACCGTTTATGAAGTGAAGAGGAGCGTGTTTGATTGGTGGGCAGGAGCGATGATTGCAGGAGACTGGCAGCAGCGCTGATTGCAGATTGTGTCCAGGTGAGAAGTGAGAAGGAGAGAGAGGACAAGATGGGGGAGGGAAACAAGCAAACAGAGACAAAACCAAAACACACCTCACTCATACTAAAAGGCAGAAAAAATAAAAACACACTGGTTTCACGGAGGAGGGTCTGTGACATATACATATATTAAGAAATAAGAAATTTGAAAATATAGGCAGACGGTTTGCGTGATTCAAGAAGTAAAAACAAATATCGTACTCACACGACATGTAAAAATATAAGTAAGTGTATAAGTATAGATAAGTAAGTAAATGGGTGCAAATTGGCTTGCAATTTATTTACTCTGATTAGCATAATGAGAGGATATGAGGGGAAATACTTTTGTTATTTATTTATTAAAATATAAGCTTAATACATAACAAACTCAATGTAAATGCCCAACGTATTCTCATACAACGGTTCGAAAAAGTTATTCCTCCTTTTTTGTACGTTTTCCTACGAATGTCCAGCAACAGCTGTCAATTTTCGCTCGTTACATGCATACAGTCTTTTCAAAATAAACTTCCGTCTTCACAAGAAACAACTTCCTACGGTTTAGGTAAGAAAGCTGCTCGGAAGTGACGTAACATAAGTATGTAACTTACGTGACAAATAATTCAACGTTGACTTCTGGTTTCACGTGGGATACGAACGCCGGTCTCCGAATTTTTTTTACTGGTTCACAATTACGTGAATTACACATTGAATTATACAAATTGATTTCTTGGAATATACACAAATTACAGTGCATTACTTTTCATAGCGTCATACTTTCAAATATGAACAGTGTATGAGACCAGCCTGAACTGTTACATATGCAAAAAACAACAACAAACAAACAAAGCATTTTGCGATGGGATCACACCAGCCGCAATGGTAAATTGGGCCAGGGCCGTAAAGTGTGTGTGTGTGTGAGTGGGGGGGCACTTCCCTACTTCCCAACCCTTTTGGCGCCATTACTCGGGCCACACCCATCTTCGCGTCATTGTCGTGGCTGGTAATAATAACAGTATGAATAAAAGTAGCTATAATACGTCAGTAATGTAACTATGTTATGAACACTATGGACAGATATCAAGACTGATACCAGACCAGTCATGTTTTTTTCAACAAATACTTTTTATTTGATTTAAGTAACTGACTTTTTCATCATGTTTAAATAGTATGCAGTTTATATTGCACTTTTATCTCGATCAACCCTTCAAGTGTTTTACTAGAATTGATTCAAATCTATTTATACCTCACAAAACATCATTACATGCTCTGACAGCCAATAAGTGAAACAAAATGAAGTGCTGAAAAATCACTTCTCTCCAGACACAGTAAGAAATGTAAGCATGAGGTCCACATGTTGCGTAGGCACGCTGAGTTGTTAATGTTATGCAGATATCCGATGAGTCATTTGAAAAGGATGACTACAGTTTAGCTTTGGATATGGGAACAGACATAAACACGACTTCTACGACAGGAAAACATTGATGTTAATCTAATTTAGCTGCTATCGCTCTTGGATCACAATAAACACCCCCCCCCCCCCCCCCAAACTCAAGAGCAGTGTCATGTTTGCTAGTCTCTCTTCTCTGCTGTGTTTCAATTTGTTACCACCTGACAGCCAGTCCCCTCTCACCACACATCAGCTGTCCTCTGACTCAGTACTCTGGGCTGATTCCCTGACCACAAATTTGCCTTCCTCTCTCTGTCCATCTCTCTCTCTCTCTCTCTCTCTCTCTCTGCTGGGTTAGTGACTACAGGGGGAGATGGTGAGAACAGTGGGCCGTAGCCTTTCCCAGCCACAGCCCAGAAGATTGCTGTGGAGCGAGGAGCCCACCTCTCGCCTCAGCCCCTGGCCCCCCGGCCCCCAGTGATGTGGGAAAAGCCTGGGAGGGTGTCCCACTGAGCGCGCTCAGGCAGTCGTCCCAGGCTCCAAACCTATCACTCCAGCCCTCTCAGCGGCAGCAGCAGCAGCCAGGCCCTGGCCGAGCTTGTTAAAGTTAGCTTCATGAGTTGTTTTCTTTGCCGTGTTGTTTCACCTTGCCTCAGACCAAACAGAAAGTGCCACACAAGTTGCAGTGGGAGTCAGTGAGGGTGAAATGCGCCAGTGAGTCGTGACTTCTTGTTACCACTTAAACAGATCTGTGTAAACATCTGTTGGGTTTGCCAGGAACAGTCACGAGAGGGCTATTGATTGACGCAGCTTTTACGTTTCCAGCTTCAAACATGTCACTATTATTTCAGTTTTTTACTGCGTTTTTGCAACAAGCAACTGTTAAGACAACTGTAAGAACCACTTTAAGTGACTCTTATCCAGCTTGGCTAAAATTTGAGAATTACACAACGTCCATGCGGAGCGAGGGGGACTGCGTGATGGTTTGCTGAGTAATCCCTGCTAGTCCCCGTGTGTTAAACTGATAAAGAGCAGGAGCATCTGTGTAGTGTCAAATCCTATAACAAGCCAAACACACGCTCGCGCACACACATGCGCAGATAAAACAACTTTGCACCACTGCGGAGGATAAGAGTGCCAAAACATGAGGAAAGGGGAAATAAAGAGAGATCATTGACCTTCATCTAGGCTTAGAGAGCATTATCATTCTGAGATGCTTGCATGTCTCCAGCACAAGTTCTTGCCATGGGAATGTGTATTGTTCCACCTCCTCCGTCACGATGCTTTCATATGAGAAGAGGAGCTCAAGCAAAGCAAAACTGCTCTGAAATCCCAAGTTCAGTGATTTCTTTTTTTCACAAAAGAGGCATAAATCATAACTGCTATAGTACGTTCACATGCACACCCCTCTCTCAGCTGAGAGTTATATACTCTTTGCACTGATTCAGCTTTCATAAGCGAGGGAGCAGATCTTTGTATGGGAAACTCTGTGACCTGAGGAGCGCTCGTCTCCTCCGCAGCGTGTGAACAGCCACTGTCCTCCCTCCTCTTCCCCACGCCCCCACCTTCCACCCCTTCATGCTAAGCATGGCATTATATTTTTCTCTTGTCATCTTTAGGTTTCATTGTCTCGGTGAAGCGGTGACCAGTTGGCACCAGACCACCCTGCGTCTGCTTTACATCAGCCCTGAGTCACCAGGAGAGCCCTGTTTATACGGCCCGAGACGAGGACGCTTGGGAAGACAGCCAGGAGAGAACTTGTCCTCTTTTTTTTTTTCCCTCAAAGTTTTATCTTGGATCTTGTGAGATACATGCACTGTCAGAGTCTAGGGGGGAGGCAGCGTAAGCATTCACTGCCGCAGTGTGTTTGTGTGTGATTGCGGGGTGGGGCATGGGGGGAATGGTTTGTGGTTATGTGAGCAAGAGCTTCTTGGCACATCATCATATGACTTTATTCTCTCTCACACGGTGAGAGAAAAGGGGATGTGAGCACAGGGATTGTTTTATTGTGGAAAAATATCACCGTTGCAGAGTCATAGTAAACACATGATTACATAGCAACCGCAGACAGTTTTTAAAGCCAGTTTATGTAAATATAGGTGAAATGCTATTTACTTGTGGGATTCCAGTATATTTACTGCTCATTTGAAAATATAGCGATGATGTCGTCCTGTGGTACATATTCTGCTGATACCGCTTACGGTGACAGGCAAACAAAGTCACTCATTTATGTTGTCAAGTAGAACATACCTAGTGCCTGCTTGGCACCTGCTTGAACAGGCACATACTCGGCAGCAAAAATCACATTTTGAACAAAAAGTTAATTATATCTGAATTTCATAAGATTTACTTTATATTTTAGTGTTGTCTCTGATATTAAAAGGGTAGAACTACTTCATGGTCATGGTAGGACATGGTAAGACTTTGTAAGCTTTTTTTGAGACAACTTTTTCCCCCCCACAATTGTTGTATAAAGAACACATATTAGCATTTTAAAACAATATATTATGTCATAAAATGATGTGACCTTTCATGCAATTAAATCTAAAACAAAACTACAGAGGCCTGACACGAGTGACTACCACAGAGAAGCTGAGACAATGATCTGAACATGAGTGTATGGAGAACCGGAGAAGATATACTGTGGAGTTGAGGAGTTGATGGAAAGCAGCTGTGCAGACTGGACAGGTGAGGTGAATCAGCTGTAATCAGGAGAGAGCAGGTAGAGCGCCACGCCCACGGCAACACACACACAGCAGACAGAGAGAGACAGACAGGGGAGAGTCGGAAACACAGGGGAGGGGGGGACACAAGAGACAATGGGAAACAACGGAGCACAGCCACTGTGACAAAACTCAATTTAAAAATGTCTCCTACCCAGGATTCCCAGGAGATCTCTATTTTCTAAAAAAATCACAGAGTGGCTCTACTTATGTCCTCCATTTCCTTTGGTCCCCTTCAGCTGCCAAGCACAAACACATATCCAGAGACAAAAAGCATTAGCACTGTAGACTCACTGTGATATCACTGAACCGTGTCTTTTCCACAGCCTGATACAGCTCAGACCAATAATCACTCTATGTCAGGAGTTGGTGGTGTGTTGGAGAAGAGTGGAGCTAACCGTAGTGCTGCACAGGTGAGCTCTGCGACACACCTGCTGGCCTCTATCCCAGGTACTGGAGCCTACTACGGCCTCCTTGATCACAAAACACTAACAAAGCTAAAGATTTAGTCAAATTGCAAAATTAAGTCTGCTTTGGCATAAAACAAATAATTTATCACAGACATTATCCGCTTGGGAAAGTTTATTTTTTACGCTTCAACAATGATCCAAATGATTAAATGTCCCTATTATTGTAACAATAACTCAACTGGTGTCCATAAAAAGCTCAACCAATTAACAGTAAGAAACAAGACTCTATACCCTAGCTGCTCTCTGAGGCTGTTGTGGAGCTACATGCTAACATCAACATGCTAACATGCTTACAGTGGAAATGCTAACATGCTGATGTTTAACAGGTTTATTGTTTACCATTTTCACCCTCTTAGTTCAATATCTTATCATGGCGATATGATTAGCATTAAATATAAAGTATGGCTATACATCCAGTAGTTATTTGGTATTATATATATTTTGAATTTGCACATTATTATCTCACTCTTCCCACTTTGTATTGCAACTGTTGCACAGTAATTTTAAGTTTTATCTTATCTTATCTCAAGTTATGTTACCTTATTAAGATATTTAAATGGACTGTCTGGACCAAAGTTATGGATTGAGTGACCCACATTGCTCAAAGTCATTTTTGCTAACATGGCTAAAAAAAACTTGAAATACATTTCAAATGCTCAAAACTCTTTTGTAGAAACTGGAAAATATAGAATTTTGCTTATTACACCTTTGTTTTTGGTCATCATTCTGTCAAGTTACCCTCTCCTGACCTGTCACTTCTCAGCAGCCTCCTGCCTGAGTGCCAGTGGAGCTGCCCTTCTCACTTCTCTACTCTAAGTTATTATAGCTCATAGCTCAACATCGAGCACATGTACTCACTGTGTTATTGCAACACAAATAGTTAAGTCATGTTGTATACATATGCCTTCACACAAACCCCGGGTGTTTCTGTCCTTTCCCACAAGACTTTAACCTCTGAAGTGCCAAAGGTCGAAACAGCTTACTTCACTCACTGTGGTCTTTGCAGAACGGGCTGTGCTTCAATTCCTCATGGGGACAAGATATTTAATCATCCTCTAGTCTTTCTATTCAGAAAGAATTTGACTGGAATTTCACCAAAGCACTCAATGAACAAGGAATTTTGATTATAACCCAAAACTATTATTCCCTTATTTCCAACCTTTCATTCAAATATATCTTGTAAAGATCATGGTCTCAGCTCATCTATTACTCAGCCAAAGGTAAGCCAAAACAGAGCATGCAACATGTCATAAAACACATCATCGGCCAGTTCTCATGACTCACTGCGAACAGCAGGTGCTGAGATTTGGCTTTTCACAGCCTCCTCCGTTGTACATCTCACCGAACCATATTTCCACTGACCGTGTTTTATGTTTTCTGCGTTTTGTGTTTTCTGTGCTGGGCCCAGAGAGCTGTGTCAGAAGAGGCAGGTGAAATAGAGAGTTAACCCGAGCAAGTGCCAGTGGGCAGCCAGCCTGCAGCAAAAAATCACGTACAGGCTGAAGGAAAAAGAGGGCATTGCCAGTGAGAGCACCAACATATCCAAAACAATAGCAGATATGCTCTTGCTTACAAAAAATCTACATTTAACATAAGTGAGCAATTCAATCTGAACCAAATCTATATGATTGGTGCAAATCAAAGAAGGGCATAACCCCAATAAAGCCTGCGATTATACGTTTTTACTTGAACAACATGCTTTGTTTTTACAAATGAATTTAGCTTTGATGACATTCACTGACTTTCATTAACCTAGAGTGTTCATCTTTCCCTTCGCTCATCATCTCAAGCTTTCCCTTATGTATTCTTTTTTTATCCATTCTTCCTCCTTTAGTCATTTGGAAAACGCAAGGCACGAGCAAAGGTAATTGCAAGCGAGTGTTTGTAATGCAGGCTAAAGAGGGACTGACAGAGATATAAAGGCTGAGTGAAGATGTGATGTGTAATTGGTGTGATTATATGCTGTTCTGTAGAGCAAGCAGTCAGCGGGGATATCAAATCTTTCTTCCACAGCTGTCATTAGCTTTGATTGGCGTTCGTTCTCTGTAAATGCATTGTTGATTTTGCATAGTTTTATTGATTACGTTGTGTATTATTAAACTTGCCCCCCCTTCACAAAAAGAAGTTTCATTTTAACACATATGTCTGGTTAACATCAATTACATACAGTATGCTCTGAACAGTTAATGTCGCAGAGAACTAATGTAACCTGGTGCACATAGAATTTACAGATGTAATATAAAATGCTGAATGTCAAAACATTTTGCTGATTGCATGTAAAGGGTTAAAGGGGGATAAAAAAAAAAAAGCAGTAAAATGCAAGTAAAATAGGTTGTGCCTAAACTAACAAACAAACAAAAACAACAAAAGAAAGAACACACATTTCATAAATCCTAAATGCAGCAAACTTGAAGTTATTCTGAGTTGCACACTACAGATTTATTAGCTCGGTCTGACCCAGGATTACTCTTGAAGACCAGTCAGCACTACTGCGCTGTAAATCAGACCTTGCCCAGCAGGAGCAGGACCACAAAACCAATGGTGTAAGGGGTCAAAGGTCAATGGGGAGGAAGCTCAGAATCAGGAAGCCACTGGTAATATCTTTATCTACTCTGGAGGCCACAGTTCTCATTAGCAACAGGTTTACAGTGGGGATTTTGACACTACTGATGAGTATTTTTAGTATAAATATAACAACAGCTATTGGTAATCAAAATATCTTGGAAGCTCAGTGTTTTTAGTCATATATTATAATATAGCTAGCCCTTAGAAATAGCCCTTATATTTCCTTATTTCAGTCTGTGAGAGATGTTTAGACTTGTCGAGGGGTAGCCCCTACAGAACTGTTAGTAATAACTTCTAAATTTCACTTGACCTACCTCATAACCTCCAAGTTATTTCTCCCATGATTGTTTAGCCATGAGGGCCAGAGCCTATTAAGCAGTTTACTGGCAGAAACAACACAGTCAGCCTTACTGATAATAGCGAGCTATTGCTAAGAACCGGAGTAGCTGCTGCTTACATTGTGTGTTTCTCTTTGGCTACAGTGAATCACCATGCTTATTTCTGAATATCTGTGGAAAGTACCTGCTATAATAAGCAGGGTTTTCTGCAGTTTGTTGACTTGAAAGTCACGCAAGAGGAGCAGCAGCAATGACCACACAGGAGGGAAGAAGAGCTGTGAATGAAAGAAAGAAAGAAAGTACGTAATAGCAGAAACTGACGCTTGTGGTCAAGGAAGTTGACCCTTAGTGCTATTTTCTCATGAAAAGAGTGGGATGAAGTACTGTGGGCAGCAGTTACAAGGGTGTTCAATGTGTTTTTGAGTGCGTGTGCCTGTGACAATATTTTTCTCTTTAGCAATTTCTGCCCTTTTTGCTCCAAATCAGTTAGTCAGATCTGATTCATGAATTGATTCCTGAATAATAATGTATCATTCTTTGTAGTCAAATGATTAGAACTTCATGTATGTTAAATATGTAATGTAAAAACAAATCTATACATATATTATAAAGACACCATTTAGAAAAGCAGTTGAATAAACGTCTGTAAGATAATGCAAATAATGTTGCTTAAAATGTAAAATTGCAGACAGTTACAACAAATCTGTAGGAAAAAAGTTGCATGGTGTAAATGTGTGTGTGTGTTTTTGTGTGTGTGTGTGTGTGTGTGTGTGTGTGTGTGTGTGTGTGTGTGTGTGTGTGTGTGTGTGTGTGTGTGTGTGTGTGTGTGTGTGTGTGTGTGTGTGTGTGTGTGTGTGTGTGTGTGTGTGTTACCCAGACAGCAGGGAGAAAGAAAAGCGCTCTTTTCACTAACGTTGATTGGAAGCAGATGTTGGCAAAAGCCAAGACAGAGGAGAAAATGTTTCGGAAAATTCTCAGGGCTCAGCCTTCTCTTTCTGGGCCCTGGCCCGGGCAGCCAATCGCTGCGCAGCACCCACTGGTCTTAGGGGTGAAAGAAACGCTCCCATTGGATGGAGATTCAAACGTGGGCGTTGGGAGCAGATGTCCTGGGAAAGTTGCTGAATCCCAGTCGACTCACAGTAAAAGAAAAGCGAAAACATTTGCTTGTTCAACTGGACAGTGACCAAAACCTGTTTAAGTCCAGCTGAACTCCCTCTCTTTCTCTCTCGTAGTGCTTGTACAAACACTACTACAATGTCCCTGTATGCCCCAGTTATGTATGTAGACCTACACATTTTATGAATCGGCTTTTGAAATAGTTAGTTATTCAATTGCTTCACAAAAGAAAAGAATCTTTTGTAAGAAAAGAAAGCTGACTTTAAGACCTCTCTCTTTTCTGCTGTCTTCTTTCATCTAGCTTGGAGACGATGGTTGAAGTGAATGCAGTTGAGAGCTTCCACACCTTTGCCATCTCCCACCACTCATCTCCCCATGCCTCCACACCTCTAAACCCTCCACTCCTCCTTTGCAACTTTTCACCCCCTAACCTTCACCCTCCCGTATTCAACCTTCCATTCCGTTTCTCATCTCCCTCCGTCTCCGTCTCCATCCCCAAACCCCCTCTCACCTCTCCTCTCCCCCCATCATCAGCACCCTGATTCAGTCACACTCTAGTTCACACGCGGCCTCACCTGCACACAAAGCCCCATCTCACTCTTTTATTGTGCCAGTCTATTGCCTATTCACAGCAACAGCACAGCACAAATCAATCATCTTTCCTAATGGAAAGTCCACATTAACATGAGAGGACACTCCATTTCCGTCCCAGAATGCCAGGTCGACTGGTACCTGAGCTCCAGCCAATGCAGATCCGAGGGGCGGCAGGCACTCTCATTTCAGGTGGGATAGCAAGGTGATGCCGTTAGGTCCAGGGGTGGCTCTGGGAGTCAATGGTGTATTAACTGAGGATGCGACAACGGCAATAAAAATGCAAATTACCAGCCAAAGCAGGGGATGGCCTGGATCTGCCCTTCATAAGCCTGGATAATACAGTCACCACACCTGCCAAGACATGTGGTTCAACACATCTCAGACACAACAATACAATGAATGAGAGGAGGGGAGGAACAGGAGAGGTACACTCCGTTTGACAAACACTGAGACCATAGGTGCTATAGAAAAGGAAGGAGCTGTTTTATCTGTGACAGCCATTACTGGTTTGTAAAATAGCCTCCATTATGTTTAATAAGAAAGATAATATATGCTATTGAAGACACTAGACATACACATCATTTGGCATATCTTAAAGTTGAATACATATCCTCGATCCTATATCCACACCAGTATTTAAAGTGTGTAGCCAGTGCGTCTCAGTCACTTGTGCTGGTGTGTCTTGATGACAAACAGATGATATTTGTGGAAGTAAAGAATCGAAAGCCAAGACCAAACTAAAGCTTGTCCAGAGTCACTAATGTTGGAGAGCAAACATTCCTGAAAAGCTCAGCTGCTTTTTTCATGACTCTTTATGCACCTATTTCTGGAATTACAGCCCAGTCGCACAGCAGTTCATGAAATAGTCACGAAATGTAATGTATTAATTTGTGTACATAGATACAAATTTATTTATTTTTTCGTGACGCTCAGCACAAAATCAATTCGTATGTAATCCACGTAATTGTGAACTGCGAAGTATAAAGAGCGGCGAAAGTAAAAGTTGATTTATTTGCCATGTAACTTCCGTATTTATGTTACAGCACTTCCAGAGTTATTTTAACCCAAACCACGACCTTTTCCTAAACCTAACTAAGTAGTTTTATTTCGAAAAGACTGGAGCGGAAATTGACACGTGCGTCAAGTGTTGTTGAAAGTCGTGCTGAGCGTCACAAAAAAAGGGAAGTTCTGGTCTATGTACACAAATCAAATAGATTAAATTTCGTGACTATTTCACGAACTGCCCTGAGACTGTGTTGAGAATAATCCTTTCTGTCATATATGGTAGGTAAAGGGAAAAGCGTCTACCAAAAAGTAGGGGCATCTGTGTGTTTATCTCATTCTAGGTACTTTAGCAGCGATAAGATGTGACACGCTAAGGAAAATGAGAGGTTTGCCCTATACAGAAATTTACAAACTCCTAAAACTATAATTGATGCAATGTTAACTGAGGTTGGATGTGCACGCTTTCTGCTTTCTTTTGCCACTTTGACAACAAAAACTTCCAATTCAACAAGAGTGAGCCAGTGACCCTTTTGTCTCAAAAAGACCTCCACAACTGCATCACAAAGTCACAACATGTTCATTTCCAATATACATGTTTGGTTATGTCATGTCTGGTCTATGGCTTTGTGTTAACATGTGACTCTTGTACACTTAGATGTGATAACAGATGTACATTAATTGATGATCCTATATTCTTCATTCTCCTGGAAATCAATATACTGTAAGTTACTGACTACAATGGGAGTAACTACTTATTGGAAAATGTCTAATGGTAAGTGAAGTCATGGTCTTTCAGTTGTGGTGTTGTATAGGTGGACCCAAATGCAGGACACTGACAGAGGGTGGTGAAGTTTAAGAAGGTTTATTGTATTGTGAGACAGAGGGTGAGTGCTGTTGGCATGCTGCGGTTGTAAGGGGGTAGCAGACAGGCCGACAACAGACAAGAAATAGTTCAGGTTACAATAATACAAGGAAAACTATTCACTTACACAGCTAGTTGAGCTAACGATCTGACGAAGAGCAAGAACCGGGGTTGATTCACTGCAGCGTTGATGAGTGGATGGTCTGCAAGTGTGCAGCTTGTAACAGGTGAATCAGCTCAGCAGCAATCAGGGAGCCGGGAGAGTGAGTGGAGGAGCCACGCCCACGGCAACACACACACACACACACACACACACACACACACACAGGGGAGAACTGGAAACACCAAGTGAGAGGGGAAATTAGCTGGAGCACGGCCACGGGCGTCACAATTACCTGAGTTTGTATTATGTGACATAAGCTACCTGGCCCAAGTAGCATGATTAATTTCATGTAAAGTATATTAGAAACACATTATGTTAGCCAGACAGAAGGGACTATTAAAAGAGTCAAATAAAATTCAAACAAGCCCAGTACACTAGTGTCCCTATGGCAATAGACCAAATCTGCAGAAGACAATTCACCTCTATCAACTCTAAACTCTGCCCATCTGTCTGTCTCTCTCCATGAGAAGGGTCATATTTGAGAGGACACGGTAGATCTAACTGTTTATGTTCGTCCCTGGACACCACTGGAGTCCGTTCTGGCCCAAGTCAGCCCAAGCATGAAGGACAATAGGACATGGATATATCCCCAGGCAACTGGGTCTTAAGTTGGCCCATCAGGGCCCTCGGGGACACTTTGGTCATATTTCACAACTTCTCTGCGTAATGGAACCACTGAGTCGGTCTCTTGTGCGTCACAGGGATTCTCTTCCTATGAAGAGGACGTTAATTCAGGGCAGCGAGGATAGATATAGTTGTGTTTCATCCTAATCATAGCAGAAGGTCCACTAGGTCTTAAATCCAAAAAATGTAGACTGTTAAAGCATCATGACTGAAGTTGAAAGAGAGATTTAATGACATCTAGACTGTGTGATATTGTGCCTTCCAATGTTGGATTTTTGTATCCATTAAAAAATCTAATATAAAATTAATTTTATACAACATTTCCCTTGAAGCCAGTCAGGCTTTAATTCAGTGTCATTAAAATACCAGTTCTGCTGCACTGATCTTTACTATTCAGTTAGATGACATGCACATATACTGTAACATTCTCATATGGACATTTGTGTGTTTTTGGAGATTTATGGTGCACATACACTCTAATTTCACCACAAAAGCAGTTTGCTGTGGTACCATTCACCAGCCCCGATAAGTGTGACTGGCTTAGGACAGATTTACTAAATCTATTACAAATTACTGGACCACAAAACTCTGTGCCACTAGCTGTCTCATGTTTTCAATTTAGTATTCAGTATTTGCTGAGACTGATTCTGTAATTTGGCACAGCCACAGTGCTGTCTATTATTTCATTTGAATGTTATGCTGCTAATTAAGACTTGATCCAAGGCAAAGGACACATTTTGTGTGCACGTCTGGAGAGCAATGGAGTGCAACTGAAAGCTCTGCTGCTGAGCTTGAAATATTTAAATAGCGTTAGATACTGCTGTCGGCTTCATAAAAGGGTAAGTAATTTAACAAAAAAGTTCTAATAACTGGTGCTTCTCCCAGACCTTCAATCACAGACACAGTTTGCTCTGCTGCAGCAGTCAATCATCATTTAGAAACCATTTTCCATTCAGTCCTTTCATATTTTGCACTCCCTAAAATACAGATTGTGTTAACTCAAAACTAATTTTGCTCTGTCATTTTGCCACAAAAAAAAGTACAGATAAGTGCTATTTGACCCATTAGCATCTAAAAAAGTGTTAATTAAAGCAACCCCTTGATGTGTTTGGCTTACCCCAATAGTACAGTAGTAACTTAAAAAGTAGGCACAGTATACTATGACATGCAAACCCTCTCCTTTAATAATGATACTATAAACTATATAGTTTTGAGAGCTGGTGTAGTTTTAGACTGGCACTAGAGAAGTAAGTGTGAAAAAGAAAATGGCTAAAACTCATATGCAGTACATAGTATATAACCTGCATGCACTGTTAATAAAATGGGTATAAAAATCCTGCATGAGGAAACACACATCCTTCAATGCAACAAACTGATAAGTTGAATCCAGACGGCAGTTATGACTTATCGATAAATTCACTCCAGAGGCTCCAGTTTTTATTGTACTACAGCCAGTATTTCCCAACTTCATGGCTACATCATTTATTCTCCCGCTCTGTCTTTCCCAGTCATGTTAAGACTACATGCAGGAGAAAGATGTAGCTTGGTAAGACCCTTTAGATAAATATTTAGGTTTGAAATCTGACAAACGGGCCGCATTCCAGTGTCAAGAGAGCTGTAAGCTGCTGACGACAGGAGGTGATACTTTTTGTCAGGAGAGGCAGAAATCATCCGACATCTTTCTTGCGACTGCCAGGTGTGACAGTTCTCGCTTTCTGCACAGACTTCCTCTTCTCTTTATGTCTCTCTGTGCTGTCTTTCACTTTTAAACACCGCTTTAAATCAGTGGAAGCGTTCTTTGAAGGAGGCACAGAGGAGGAAAAAAAAAAGTGTGTGCGCGAGTGAGCCAGCTTTGTGTCTGTGTTTGGATGTGGAATAAGCAGGTATGAGTGGTATCATAATGGTTTCGGATTTTGTTCCAGGTTTGTTTGAACGTGCACTGTCCTGGCAAGTATTTAAAAAACCTGCCTAGCAATCACGTCTGGTCTGGATCATCGGCCCAGTCAGAGCGAGGGAGGTGGAACAGGAGAAGAACCACCTGTGTAACCTCAGCCTGCCCTCTGCCAAGAACACCAGCAACAGGTCCAACGGCTCGATCGTGTTTGCTCTGGGGTTACATGTGAAGTATCAGTACTGTATGTACAGTATATTCTTTTTTGTGTGATTTATACAGTATGTGTGTCTTATTTGATCAGCATCATTTTTACATTGTAAAACATTACATTTATGTAAATTAAACTAAATGCACATTTCTAATTTGTCTGTTTAAATGGGACCTATTATGCTTTTGTGCCTTTTCCCTTTGCTTTAGTGTTATATAGTTTTTTTGTGTATGTAAAAGGTCTGCAAAGTTACGAAGCCCAAAGTGCCAAAGGGAGTTATTGCAACTCCTTGCATGAAGTCCCGCCTTTTCTCCCGTAACATGGTGATGTCACCAGGTAACACTTTTGCATAACGGCTAGTTTGGTACGCCCTCAAACAAAGCTAGTTAGAGCGAAGCTGGAGCGGAGTCCAAAGAGTTTGGTTGACCAATCACAACAGAGTGGGTCAGCTGACCAATCAGAGCGGACTGTGCTTTTCGGAAGGGGGGAGCAGAACCTCAAACAGAGCGTTACAGACAGAGGGTGAAAAGAGGTGCTGCAGCATAGCTAGTATGAGAAAGTAAAGCGTTTTTTGAACGTTAAAGCATGTAAACATGTTCTAGTAGAAACCCAAAATATTTACAAGTATGAACCTGAAAATTAGCATAATAGGTCCTCTTTAAGATATTTCCATGTACATTGTGTTTTGTTTCTACATTTAGTTTTTTCTAAAATTGAAAAACAGCCTACTGGACCCGTGGTTGGCCCTATTGCTAGACTTCTGCAAGCGGGGCCAAACAGCTGTGCTGTTCGGGGCAGCAGGCCATGGCCCTGTATGTTTTCTATCTACAGTGGAATTTATATGAGCCCGGGGTTACAAGCACATGAATGAGCCCCAGTGTGCTGGTTCGGTTTTGACGTCACCTCATCAGTGCGCATGGGACACACTCATTAAAACTGGGACACTCCGTGGCCCGCATGTATTTCAAAGGGAACTAGGCCCCCTTTGAAGGACCAGAGTGTGGTGATTTGCACAATAGACAGATTTGTTTGACTAATTTGTGCCACTTTGGGACTATTGCAGAATCAACTGTTCAATGAAACGATCTATCTATCTATGATAATATTCATAATACTTAAATAGTGTAGCCAAAGCTGATATAGTATAATAACAGTTTATAGTACTATATTGGCACTAATGCATGTCAGTGTTATAGTATAGTATAGTATATTAATGTGTATACATGATTCAAAGCAGTAACACCACACACAAGTATGAAATCTTTCTTCACATATATTTTATAACATTTTGAAGTACATTAAGTACATTTTAGAAATAGAAGCTACAGTTTATAAAACCTTTCCAGCAGAAATCATTGATGGGCCAGCATCAGCCTTTTTTCTCTAGCAGACAGGTCTATTTTCTATATAAAAAAAGAATAAAAAAACAAACAAAAACAAAACAAATCGCTACATTATTTTGTCCTGCGCTACCTTTATATTCCCATGAAAGCACCAGCTGTCTGCATCTCTTGTCTTTTATAAAATATAAATTATTGAAAAATATTCAAATGTTTGTGAACTAAATACAATAAAAATGATCTCATAACAAAAATACAGAGACACTATAAAATATACAAAAAAAACAACAACATCCAAAAAAAAAAAGGTTTTCCTTCTGAATCCATTCTGAGATATGCATATGCCACAAAACTACTGGTGTGTGTATACACTTGCCCGACTAAGGTTCATTAATACATAAGACCTGCAGTAGATTGTAATCTGTGACATTTAACAATAGTTTATATCCTGACAAAATAATTTTGGGTAACAGAACGTTTTCTTTTTGCACATTAATCTTATGAAGCCAACCATACTGATATTATGACCTTGCGTGGGGGGAAAAAAGATCACTTTTTCCAGGGCACTGACAACCGTTACAATTATGTTTAAAAATCTGTAAAGCTCTCTAACATAAAACACTGACATCAGAAAAAGAACCTGAACAAAACCAACAGTGTTTTTGAAACCTTGACATCAACATGCGGAGAAGAATGAAAGTACAGTGCAGCTTATTACTAACTCATTTGTTGAATTCTTTGTGTCAGATGACGAGCACGGGTGATGATTGCGGACAAGCTTGTTACCAATTAAACATTATGAACATATCCAGCATCTCTTTTTCTACACTCAGATCAGCGAAGGCGTTTCTCTTTGTCCTACAGCTTGTGTGCTTTCCAACATATTAACAAAAAGATCAAAGAAAAGTCAACACTTTTGAAAAATGTGAGAGAATTCTGGTCCCTGTCTTTCCGACATTGTGGACGATACCCGAAGCACCGCGGCCAAAGACCTCACATGGGTTTTGGTTATTATTCCTGCTTTGTCTCTTGCTTATTTGTGTAATCTGGGCCTCAATAAAGCATTATGAAATACAATCTGTACAAATAGACATCTCAAAAGCTATTTTCATCCATATGGGTAACATTCAGCCACTGTAAACAATAACATTGTATTCTAAGATGATATTCCACTTTGGCATTTCCCATAAGGCCAGTGTGCAGCCACTGTTCCCACTGTTGGGAGGAAACTGCTGCCAATTTGCTCAAATGTAACCAGTGAATCTTTATTCTGAGCGAGCTGCACAAGTATGGGTGGAATCATACATGAGTTACTATGAGCTGAATATTATTTTGCTCACAGATGAGTAACGCACAAACCTCGAAATTAAATACAAATGTCTGCCTCTAGTCCTAAATGCCTCTATTTTCAGTGAGGTTTCAGCTGCATTCAACCATGATGGCAGTGGAAAATCAAGTGCACAACCCATATAATGCAAACCTCCAAGCAGCGCCGACTTGCATCATTTCTGTCAGTCTTTCTCTATCAGACCTTACAAGTGATCATCACCTGCAGCATTCCTTTCAGTCACCTCCATCTATCCCACAAAACTTCCAATTCTCTCTAGTCAACGTTTTTCTATTGCCTGTCCCTTTTTCCTACACTGTACCTTCACACTGTACTGCAGCCGTGTCCTTGAGGCCAAAATGTACTGCATAAGAAAAAAAAAAAAGATCTGACATTCTTAGGATTTTGTAAAATCACCCCCTCAACTATTTCACTTGTGATTTTATCGTATAGACAGACAAAAGACTACTCAAACACTTCTAAAGCAACACTAACATGGACAGTGAACCGACAAATTATGCATCTAATCTGCACATTAAACAACTCTTCTCACCAAAGACTCCTGAATTCCCCCACATAGATTGTCTACAGTTTGCTAATACTGGTGGTATATGCAAAAAATGCATAAGTTTCAGTCACAATATGTGTCTCTAACACGGTGGCAAACATGTACGTAAAGATGAAAGCGTCAGTTTCAAAAGCAACGGCTACTTTCAGTTGTCTGTCTATCAGACACTCTTGGGATGAGTAATCTCACGAGGTCCTCGAACCCTCCGAAGCAAAAGGGCCAGTGTCTATAGTGTTGTCTGATAACCAATCAGCACATTTCAGTTACAGGCTCCTAGAGAACATCTAATGTTTGGTTCCACTGTAATACCTTCATTGACAACATAAGAAAAAAATACTCTTTCCAATATATGCCTGGCAGGTTTACATTGGCTGTTCTCAACATCAATAATATAATACTGGCACAAGCATACGCTCCTCAAACAACAAATTAGAAACGACACTTTTTGGTCCAAGCTGAAAATTCTCTCTTTGCCACAGAGAAAACAGTGAGCACGTATGTAAATATGTCAATATACCTTCCGCGGTTTGGTTTTTACATTTTGGCAACCTTTTTTTTTTCTTAGCGGGAACCTTCCGCCCGCTCTACCCCGACAATGAAATGAATCAATTATTTTCTCTCTCTCTTGGTTCTCTCAGACGTTCTGTCTTGGTCCTCTCATCTCCCCACTGTGCTACTTAGGCAGACCTGAACTCTACCCGATGGCGCTCCATCTGCCTCGAGCTGCTAAATAATACCGGTACATAATCACACATACGCACGCTCATACACACATGCGCGCACACACATCTCAGATGCAACAGGGTATGAATACAGGCTTTTGGCTTGTGCCTTCTTTTTAAAACATGGTCTGAGAGACAGGAGCTTGAAGTTGACAAAGACCACAGTTAGTCATTAAAAACATTTTTGGTCCCCAAAAAAACAACTCTATCAAAACAGTTAAGACCACTTTATGAGCCCCAGTCCACGTGTCTCCTCAATTTTTTTCTTCACTTCCTGTTCCGTCTCTGCGTTCACTCGTCCGTATCGGGCTTTACGTCCAACATTGCATGGAGCTCCTCGGGAGTGTAGCCCAGCAGGCTTTTTAAGTCACAGACAAAGCGATAGACGTAGCGTTTCCCCGACGTCTTGTGGATGATATTCTTGTCATAGTAGTAGCGTAGGCCACGGCTCAGCTTCTCATAGTTCATCTTGGGCTTGTTTTTCCTCTTGCCCCACCTCCGAGCAACCTAAAACAACGCAGGAAATAAACATGTCAAGATGTGTCATAAACAATTTAATAGATATGTAACTAATTACTTCAAATCAAAACCACTTTTTTCTTTAAATATGGTAGTATCTGAGAATGTGATCTACATTTCAAGTACAACAGTACTTTGTTTTTTCTAAGTCATTTTGAAATGAAACACTACTGATGCAAACCCTTCCAATATCAAAATAAAAAAGATTGATGGAGCCAAACAAGGCATGCTAAACGTTTTCACAAAGGCAGATGACATCTTGTTCATCTGGCTAACTACTTAGGACCTCCCAGCGCGTGTACCAGCGACCAGCGGGGTCACGACCTCTCACCTCATCTGGGTCAGAAAGCTTGAACTCCCAGCCGTCGCCTGTCCAGCTGATGAAGGACTGGCAAGACTTGTCGGTCAGCAGCTCCAGGAGAAACTGCCACAGCTGGATGGGGCCGCTGCCTGCACAACAGATGGGGGGAGGGAGAGAAAGCGTGCATTAAAAAACAAAGCTATTTACACCGAGGAGACACATTGTTGCTGGTGTAGACACCGGTTGGTGTGTGGATTTAATTAGTAAAGTGTGAGGTTGGGACAAAGATATGAAGATCGAGACTCTCAAGTTCTGTAGTCCTATTAGTTCAGTGCTCCAAAATACTGTATTATAAATAATAATACATTCACATTTTTGGGAAGAAGATTTCCAGAATATGAGTTTAAAAATTGAGACACGTTGCATACAATTATGCAAAATCTATGAAAGAAGTACAATCCAGACCAAAATAGTATAGCGTGTTTAGACTGTGTATATTTCTGCTATGTAAGATGTGTGTGTTAAATATGCATGCCAATTATTCACTTGTGTCTGAAGAGGGACAAAGTAAACCTTCTAATGTGGGTCAGACTCAAGTGCAGCAGTGGAACCAAATGTCCTCCTAAATACAACAGTCCCATTCATCATGTATTCCCTTGTCTGGCAGTTGCCCTGTGCACTATGTGAATTTAGAGTCTGTGTCTGTACGAGTTCCATACTGGTGAAATCACTAGTTTAAAATAAGAGGGGCTGCCTTTAGACTGCTGCAACACATCTGAATGCAGACCGTGCGTGTGAGAAAGAGAGCGGTTGCTAAGTGATCTGTAATGTTATAATGGATTCATGAATAAAGAGTAATACAATAACCCGTTAAAAGTGAACTTCAGCGCTATTACAGCAGCTTATTCTCATGGAAAAAGGAGGGAAAGCAGAACTAAGATAACCAATGTCTCTGAACTAGATTCACTGCAGCACACTTTGATCTTGTGGTTTTTCAGCACAAACACTAACGCGCCCACTTTTGAGGCTCGCATGTTGAAATCACACCTGCCTATGCAGCACACCGCCTCAGCAAAACTGAAGCTATATACGCAAAAGTCACCTCTGTCACCTCAGAAAACCAAATGTACCTTTACACAACACAAACAAAAGCTGCCAGTCAAACAGACGTGTGGGTTGAACGCTTGAAACGGTGCTCGCGAGCCCTCTTTGCTCCTGCAAGGATCGGAGAAGGTGCATGACAACAGCCACCGAGGCTTTTGGAAAATAAGTGGCTGTGCAACACTGGGTCTCTTTCAGACAGAGAGCTTCGACTTGCATTCCAAAAGTCTGCTACTGTAATAGCGAGCCCACATAAGGGTGATACAGTGCTCGTTTACCAGCCCCCTGTGCTCTCATGCCAGAATGTAGGCGACCCTTTGACAAAAAAAAAAAATTTCCAAAAATATGTTACAAGTCTCCTCGCACAATGGGCCTCATTGAAAAAGCACAGTGTGGCAAAAGGGTGGGTGGGGTGGGGGCTCGCATTCACAGCAGAGTTAAGTATCTGACCTATGGTACAGTATGCTAAATGAGTCTTGAGCATATGCGGCTACAGCAAGAAAGCTGAGTGGTGATTGGGGCTGCAGCTAAGGACTAATTTATCTATCTATCTCTATCTTAATCTATTATTTTTCATAAAAAAACAAAACTCAAAAGTATTTGAATATCAGGCTGTTCTCATACACCGTTCATAGCTATACCTACGAAAAGTAATGCACTGTAATTCGTGTATATCCCACGAAAGCAATTCATATGTAATCCACGTAATTGTCAAGCAGGAAGTATAAGAGTGACAAACGCCGCCTCGGGAGGAGGTCGTGGTGGATGGGCGGGTCAAAAAACACTGGAAATTCGCCCAAGAGTCCGTTGTTCGTACCCCGTGTGAAACCAGAAGTCAACGTTGATTTATTTGTCATGTAACTTCCATACTTACGTTCACGTTACGGCACTTCTGGAGTTATTTTAACCCAAACCACGATCTTTTCCTAAACCTAACTAAGTAGTTTTGTTGCCTAAACCTAACTAAGTATTTTCCTGTGAAGACGGAAGTTTATTTTGAAAAGACTGGAGCGGAAATTGACACGCTGGACATTCGTAGGAAAACATGAAAAATGAGGATTAAAAACCGAAACCGACTAATATGTAGTGTTTTAACTTAACAATATCAATAACAATTTTACCACTATATCTGGTGGCAACATATTTGTATGTTTATACTTGTGAGACTTGTGAGACAGGGAGCCGGAGGACAGAGAAAGCAAAGTATCATGATACAGATTGAGAGTTCAGACAGAGGTGTAAATGATAAATCGTCACAGGAAAACGCTGAGACGACAACTAAAGCTTCACTTATCTCTCTGCAGCCTTATCAGGCTCAATGTCAAGTGTCACCTGTCACCCTGTGACTGCGACAGGAAGCCGAGCAGAGCAAGCTGTCACAAACATCAATTTGGAATCTTACAAATTTTTATTTTTTTTTTGGTTGAGGTTTCTCTCTCTCTTTCTTTCACTCGCTCTCCCTTTCTTCCTGTATTTCTTCATCCACCCACACATATGCGCATGGGCACGCACACGCACACACGTACACTCACATAATGCCTCCATCTTTGAAGGACTACACTCTCCTCACGCCGCTCCTAATAACAGCTTGGACTGCAGGCTGCTCGGCATTTTCAGGAAAATTAGGGTATTTTAGCATGATTTTTTTTTTTTTTCATCTGTCCCCTTTTCCCCTTTGTGTAAAAGCTCAGAGGAAGCACATTCTCCTCAGTGAGAGTACATTACTATGCATTAGGCTGGAAACACTCGCCAGGCTTTCACACATGAGCTCTTTGGAGCTGTAACAACTGATACATGTCAGACGTCGAGATTGAAGCGGTAAATGGAGCCAGAACGCTGCGGTGTAAATTTGAAAAGGTTTTGAAAGAAGATATTTCCACATGCTCGGGTTTACATTTTTATATCATACAGATTTTTTCTGTCAAAGCGAATTCCATAAAGGCAGAGGTCATCATAGCTTGTTTTAAAATGTACTGACACGACTCTCCAAAGGTGTAAGAATCTCAAGTGCATCCTGACTATATCAACTGATGCATCATCTTTATTTTTATCCATTTATTTTCAGTTTCTTGATTCAGTCTACTTTTGTCAAATAAGGTGTAGGGAGAAACACAGCCTCTACTGGTCACTGGAGGGGCTTTTAGACTGTCCTACTCGTCATTATTTGATTATATGTGCATTACGCCATCTTTCCAACATCATTACGAATGAATGACTCATTGTTCTATAAGCGGCTTTTGAACTAATAACCATACAGATGACCAATTAACTCGTGCATACCAACTTTAGGACAGTCTGTCGAGATCTGATGTATGCATTGTTAGTGACGTTGAGAAATTTGCTTGGATTTCCCCTTTTCGAAGTGCTGGCAATCTCGCAGCCTTGTGACTATGATTTAAACATGGCTGAAAAAGTCCCAAACGCTTTGGCGTTAAGAGGCGATTCAACGCTCCTCACAATACAATTTTCAAACAGCAGTGTATGTCATAAAGACTTGAACTAAACCCTCTACTCAGTTGGTTTAAAATGTATTTTCTTACGCAACACATGATTTGAAAAGTATCGTTGTCATGTGTTTACGTGCAGATCCTGGTAAACTGTTAAAAGTAGTAACAGTAGTCGTGCTTTCATGCACCTTTTTTCAGACTAAAAACAGGGACAGAAGCTAAAACTGTGCATTTGCTTTAGAAGACTTTGCAGATATCTCCACATCTTATTGAACTTGGAGAACATACATAAGCCAGCTCTTTGAGCATGTACGAGTATGAAGAGGCCTCATGAGATGAAGAGATATCAGGAGCAACCATAATTTCTATGTTTCACCAGCGTTGCTAGGACGACCTGGAAAAAATAGGTTGAGATGCGGGCTGCAGATAATAAGGAGGTAGATGAGAAGTGAAGACAGAACAAAAGAGTGCGAGACGTAGACAGTCAGAGAGAGAGAGAGAAAAAAAAAAAAGATGAAGAAGAAGGTACGAGAAAAATCTATTTTGTTTCCTGTAATGTGCATGACTCGGGCTGCCAGGGTAAAAGGGGTTTGGTTTTTTTTTTTCTTTTGGTGTAAAAGCAGTGCATTAAGGCACCCCCACATCTGGGGCTTTTGCAGAGCATCAACAAGTGTGTTACAGCTGCACTGAATCTTATTCCTTATAAGACTTACACACACTATCTGGAATAAACCGAAACACCAATATTATTCTTTAACTGTACCTCTTGCCATGTGTGAGCTCTTGCATATGTATAGTTAATAATAATACTATAATATATAAATAAATAACATAGTTCTACATTCCTTTCATGTGTAGCAGTATCACAGCCCTGGGAGTGTGTATGCTTACCGGCACACCTAAACAGAACAGAGCTATGATTAATTTCATTGGTTACCCTGTGATTTCCCTGCTATGACATTTTTTAAGTGTCTGCTGTGGGAAAAGGTCTATAAAAAGCTGCAGTGCTTTTAGAGATAGAACTGTATATAAAATGATACTGTATAAACTCTAGACATCTCTTACCTGTGTATCCTGCCAGCGCCGCCGCTGGGATGACCGGTTTATCCTTGCTGAGGTCTGAGCGCTCCCTCACATAGTCTTTGAAAGTGCCCTTGGGCTTGTGGCTATGCAGGGCGGTGGGGTAGTCTTCCGAGTCGAAGCTGTCGTACGAAGGTACCCGCTGCAGGCTGCTGAACGAGGACTGGCTGCTCCATGACTGGGTCAGTCGGTCACAGCTCTCGAAGCTCTCGATGCTCTCGAAGGAGTCCTGGCCACCGAGCTTACCTGAGAGGGAAGGACGGGCGGAATGGAGAGAGAGAGAGAGAAATAAAGTTGTTACAAAAGGTGTAAACTGTACATTTTAAAAACTCTTTAATAAAGCCTGAATTTGTATAACTTATGACTTTGCTTTTCCTCTAAAAAACATTTCCAAAAACAGATGTGTAGCTTTTTTTCAATGCGATACTTGAATGCATACAAGTAATTGTTGTTGCACATTTTCTGTAGAATTTGACAAAGGAGCAATGTGTATGAGAGTGACATAAACAATACCATAGCAGTAAATTATGCTTCCTCTAACTAAGCTATATTGTTCTGTACGGTGCCCCATCTCTCTCCATTTCACACCTCATCTCCTTTTTACAACCACCATTTGGGTTTGATTTTAAATGGAAGACAATCACACAAATTGCCTTGCTATTTTTGGCCTTGGGAAAGATAAGAGGAGCGCTCAGTCATTATCAAATGACAGATAATGCAGCCCCCTCGATTGATGCCGAAATCTTCAACTGCTGAAATTGAAGCCACATGTGGATATCAGTTGTGCTACAAAATACTTTCCCACGTCGGGAGAGCACAACGCAGCGCTCGAAAGCTGTGTGTGATGCACGAGGATCGGACCTCATACCTTGCAGGCAAATGCTTAAAGCACTGGCAGGAGGCTTGCACAGTGTACATGGCACATGCTATTCATTTATACAGCTGGGGATTTGTGAGAAGAAAATCCTAGCTTTATGGCTATAAATGTAAACCATGCTGCTAATTCCTCTGTAAACTATCACTGGGAGAGAAAACAAGCCTGCGCATTGAGAAAAGCAAACAGTTTCATGAGAAAACCCCACGCTCGCTAGCCGAGGATGACACCTCTATCTCCTTACCTAGAAGTCGAGGAAAAGAGGCCAACAGAAAAAAAAAAAAAACGTTCTTGAAGGTTACACCACTTGAGCTGTTTTACATAAAGGACGGGCGGCAAGAAGAGAACACGTTGTGGCTTTGGTTCGTGTATCACACTGACAAAAACAATAGAGCTTTCTTTTTTTCTTTCCCCGACCCAGTCTAGAGTGTACGAGGCGGGTTTGCTTGAACCACAAACCAACCGGAGGGCCTGCTTTTCTTCTCCTCTAATACATGCACGCTGATGTGGCATGACAAGATTGTGGTAGCCTCAGCACAATCACACGCACACAGACGCCCACACAAAAACATTTACATGCGCGTGCACATGTGGACACATTTATCAATCCAAACAAACTGTTGATTAAAGCAGAAATGCAGCACCGCAATGCTCTGCTTTAAATCTCAACTGTGCTCCTCATATCTAGTGTGTGACCCCTCACCTCTGCTCAGGCGCCCCACACACATGTTGTCGGGGGATACCACCTCCTGCTTGACGGTGAAGTAGTCCCCCTGCAGCGGGTTGAGGGGCGTGTCCCGCAGGATGACAGCGGGGTATTCACTCTCGTATTTGAGCGTCAGCAATTCCTCCGAGCTGATCGGATGAAGTGTCTGGTAAGACTCTGTGATGAAACCGGGCTCTGAGTATTCAGAAGGAGGGACACATTGAGCATGCTCAACACCGTAGCCTGGAGACACAAAGGGAAATGAGTTTGGATACAAAGCAGAGGAGGAAAGCGAGGAGCAAAGCAGAGGAGGAAGATCAATCTTAGGAGAGCGGAGTCATTATCCGTCTTGTGCTGAACTGCTGGCCAAATGCTTAGTGTATAATAGTCCATAACAAAACACAGCCCTGAGTGCAGAAGATGAGTCTTGTACATTTGAGGCAAAATTATTGATTAGACATGTACCTAACTTTAGCTAAACTTACAGTGATATGTGGTCAATATACGCCTATATAAACAAGCTTTTTACTGGGATCTAAATCCAAATGTACAATGGGAAAAGATCCATTTTATCATCTAACACTAAATCCCCAAACTCTTTAATTCACAACACCAAACCACTCCTTTTCCATTCATATATTAGGCATGCATATTGTGCTATTACACAGTGACTGACTACGAGAAATGTGATGAGTACTTACTGACAAAGTAGTCTGAGGTATAACGGGATTCCTGGAAGTTTGAGGTCAGTCCATTGATGGGGTAATGCTTTGCATCCTCTTCATGAAAAATAGATAGAGAACGAGCGTCAGTGACCTCGCCATTGATTTCATGTATCGTGTAACTGCATCCAGCATTATCAAAAATTAATGACCTGAGCTAAATTGTGTCTTCCTGTTGGGCTCCTGTTACTATAGCGTCCTAAATTGGTGCAAGCAGTGATATCACCCTGTGTGGTGAGACTTTTTCTCACACAAAACCAGCTAATAATGCACAAAAATGCCATGAACAATAAATAAAAAAAATCTGTATTCTAAATTGTCTTCAGACCATCTGTGGCTTTACCTTTCTGAAGCATTTCTAAATGTTCCCAAAGGATGTCACCCACAAAGTCAGGTGCTAAGTCCAGGAAGCGCTCCTTCCCCATCGCACACAGGGTGGCTCCGTTCATGCAGAATTTGTCAAAGTCCACATTCTTCAGACTGAACTCGTTCACTGTCCACGTTAGCCACTCAGCCACGTGGTTTTCTGTCCACTGTCTGGGATCTGAAGGGGACCACAAGTGGTGATTATTATACGGTACTCACTGTTTAAATACAATATAATCCTTCTGTTAAAGTCACATGAAGTTTATTCAGACTGAGGTGGTGCAAATACTACACATGCACTATGAACTGCAGCACATTCTGCTCCATTTTCACTGTGAGAAAACTCTGATCCTTGGTTTTGCCGTCAACTTTCACACCGCCTCTGTGGTAAATATCTAGCGATAACAAGTCAATCAAAAACAAACAGGGAGGCAGCTGAGGATGTGAGCAGTGGTAATGACAAGCCAAACCCATAGTTTGTAGATCTACTACGATTGCGTAGACAGATACTGAGAGTCCTGCTGTTTCCATGAAGAGGCTCTGTGGTCGGCTTCCACTGAAGTAGCTAAGTCATTATTTAACTGTCTAGATTCTCTGGATGCTGCAGTCAGACAGTCTGCCCAGACTGAAATGTATGTAATGTAAGGCCATTTGTGGAATAACTGGGTGTCTCCTTGTTTTCAGTCCTTCTAAGAGATGCCTTCACTGAATGATCTAACGCAGGCTACAATGTGAAATGATCTAATGAATGTGCATGCCTGACATGTGACACGTTGATGAGGGCTCATGCTTTACTGGTAACCTTGAACGTCCCCAATGGAAACGTTAACAGGGGCTAATAAGAACACAAGCAGTGTTACCTTTGGGAATACCCAGCCGCTGCTGTTCCTTCGTGAAGCCACTGAAGGTGGCCTTCAGAGCCTGGGACATCATCTCTTTACTTCCTGGAGTCAGCAGGGGGACGTCGCCACACTCCGGATCTGCCAATCACAAATCACAAACAACATTGATTAGGATATTTCTTATTCAATATACATTTCATTTGGGATTGCAATTACTAATATGCTAATGTTATATAATGGTTTAACAATTATTGACAACCCAAACTACGACAATGCATCCTGTATTGTATTTCATGCCGATAAAGCTTACTGAATGGAAAATTAAATTGGGACAGAGAAGGGAGCGGGAAAGAGAGATTTGTGAATGCGGTTCAGTTAGATATTCACACAGACGCACATACACACACACACACACACACACACACAAAATCAACACAGTTGTATCTGCCCGTGATCAACAACATGGCTCAACAATTACATCCCGTCTAGACAGACACTGTCTCCCCATCAGATCCAATCTATTTAAACAAGACCTGTCGCACCGTCGCATCTGAACTGTTTACAAACGGAGGGAACACTGCATGTGCACAATGATACACGCGCATGTTTCAGAAAGGCTGAATAGCAGATAGTGGAAACAATTTGTGCAGTTTTTAAACAGAATTTAGTGCATGTCTTTCAATGGCTTTCAACCACTTTTTTTGTACAATTGTCTACAGTTTCTGGTATTTCAGGCAGGGGTCTTAAGGCAAATCCCACTCATCTGGCACTCTGCATTAAAGTAAACACGCACGTTTACTTGCAAATACTTACACCAACCTCTCTCCTAGCCGCAAATCCTGGGTGGGAGAGCAGCGCCTGGTGCCCATCAGTGACACCATGACCCCCGCTAGCCCTCCTACCATGTTGCCCTTACACAGTGGGCCTACTGTCAGCGGACCAAGCATGGGGTCAAACATTCTGAGAGGTCAAGGGTCGAGGGATGAGGTGATGATGTCACCGTGGCTGCTGGCGGGTGGCTAGGAGAGTTTGGGGGTGGGCTGTCTCGAGGGTCTCGGTCACACACTGGGCGTACTGTTCTCAGCTCACAGCCAGTGGGCACCCAGTGCGGAACAGAGCTCCCTTTGATGGCTTTAAACAGTGCCTGATGACTCGCACTCATCTAATTAGATTGACCAGGCTGCAGAAGTGTGGGATGAGGGGGCAAAGCAGGGGAGATGATGAGGGGAGACGGGGAAAGACCCCCGGGCACTAACACTAGAATAGACGGCTAAAAACTAATCTGGCAAAGACTCAACCAATGACTTGTAAATAGACATAAAAAGGCCTTATAGAGTTCCAATTAACTGACATGTCTTTATCTGCAATGCGCCCACACTCATTTACACAACAAAGACAGACATGATATATCACGATCTGTTAGAGTCTGCGGTATATAATAGCATTATCTTGCCCAATAAACTTGGGGGGTTAAAATGCGTGAGGCAAACCTTTAACTCGGGGCTTCAGCGGGTTAAGGTGCACACAAAACCAAGGGTTCAGTCAGGCTTTGATTCTTGCGGCATGTCTTTCTCTTTAGCTCATCCCTCTTGTCTGTCTCCATTGCTCGTCAATTAAAATCGTTAGAAACCAGATCACAAAAGGCTTGGCTTGAAAGCAAAGTCATGATGAGGAAGAGTTGTGTCACTCCTCTCACAGCGCCGCCATTCGTCGAACCCAGATGTTCTGGCATCTCCGCTGGCTGGCGGTTTTATCTGCCAGCAGTACACTGGGGCAACATACAGTTCATGCTTGTTTTCACCACTCGCTGACGTCTCGACCTCGTCTGGAATGCACAGCAGCTGTCTCTCCTTCGCCCATGTAACCAATGTCTGTCTGGCTGTTTGTAAAATTAGGTCTCCTAGTTTCTTTTTTCTGTCTTTGGCTCTTTTTTTCCCCTCTATTTTCTCTCTAAAGAAAGAAGCCTCACAACAGGCCAAAGACAGAGGACAGACGAGAGCTCTTTGCTTCTTCATGTGATTCAATTAGGCCTGTAATAATATATTGCTCTCTGTTACACTGGTGGTGAGCAAACAGAAAGTTATTCATTCAAGTCAGGAGTAAAAGCAAGGTAGAAGAGCTGAGAATAAACGCTGTTTTACAGCCTCACATAAGACCTGAGTTTAACTATTGTCAGACACAGTTTGCACATCAAAATAAACCGTGCAGTTTCACAATGAAAATAAGACCTGAGCGAGGTGTCTTTAGTGTACAAGTTGGCCCTGACAACAGGGTTGTTTTGGCCTCTGCTGAGCTCAGTTTTCTTTTAAGTAGTGTTGGTTGTGCAAAAACGTACATGTTGCAAACGGCTGCAAACTGAGATGGGACTGGGGCTCAGACAGTCTGCGCTTTGATGTGAAGGCAGCGGCGAAATGTGGCAGTTTATTTAAGCTGGATCGAGTGGAGTTTGTCTGCACTTTCGAACCGCTTACGCCCCTCCCTCTTCATCGCTTTTATCAACCCGGCCCCAGCCTGCGCTTGCCCACACAGACTTTAGAATCCACTTTAGCACTAAATCCTCCATCAAAGACACTCAACACCATCGTGCATGAGAACTACCATTAGGCACTCTAAAGAGAGAAATATGTGAACCATGATTATAGAGCAAATTAAAATGGGAACTGCAATTTGTGTGATTTCCTTTGTTTTTATTTTGAATTACTCATTTCTCTGGTTTAAAATTAGTTTTGAAGTGGGATTTTTGTTTACCGTCTTGCAGAAATTCAAAGCACAGCAAATGTCTTCTAAGTTTGGACTGTTAGGTGACAGATTTCTACAAAAAGAAATTGCATTTTCAACAGAACAATTTACTTTCTTAATAGTATGTATGTACATTGCTTTGTTGTATTTTCGTGAATTGAAATCTTAAAAACATAAAGCAGAGGACACAGCAAGGCTGCAAGGCAAACAAAAGACCTAAAAGTGCAGTGATAACGGAGCAGCCTCCATGGTGAGTGATCCATATGAAAGTTATCTGCGGCAGAGCTAATGTACAGTGTGCATCCATTAGCGAGAGAGAGGCGAGCTCGGATCTAGACAATCTCTAGTAAATGATGAAGTCCTGATAGGATTTCAATGCCTGCGAGTCCCATTAGATACAGAATGGTCAGTATGTACTGAGAGTTAGAGCATCCACAAGTCATCACTTTCCACATTAGACGGTGTGGGTCTGTCCGCAAAATGAGTCCCATCCACTTAGCTCGCGAAATGTGGGAGTGGGTGTAAATCACAGGCAACATTATGGCGTTTCGCTAACAACTAGCAAGAGTAAAAAGAGCGTCTGGAGTGAAAAGTATGAAATGAAACCAATTTCTCCTAATGATGTAGAAGGAATAATATAAGTCCATCTATTCTAAGAATGCAGTGAGACTGATGTTTAGTCTGGATGTACAGTAAAAGCTATTGATTAGCCACTCCCCTCTTGCCATGATATGAATAATGGACAGGCTGCTGAGTGCGACGACCATATTTTCCCCAAGGGATTGTCACTGACAGACTGTGCACCTTCACTGCCCTGCCCCTTTGACCAAGCCCCAGTTTGGCACCTTCGGCTGTTAAATTGACACACATATGAACACACATACGCACACACATGAACCAAATTAGCAGCTTTCTTCGCCTGTGCGCCAGAGCGTGGGCGTGAAATTGGGATTTTTGCAACTGGGGCCAAAGTCTATGGGGCTGGAACAGACGGGGCTGGGCAGGGCAGGTTCAGGGCTGGGGAAGATAGCAAGGGAGCATCTCTGGTGGGTGAGGGGAGACTGCGTAGGGGGGGGGATGAGTCACCGGCCTGTAATATGAGCCCATCACAGGACAAGAGAACCGGGGGTGGGCACAGCGGAGAGAGAGAGGCAAAAGAATGAATGGGAGGTCTCATAATGCTCCCTCTCTTCTGCTCAGTCTCTGGAGTGACATCACAGTGGGATCAGTGCCATCTCCCAGCCTCTGGCGGAGACTCGCTTCATTCATAAAGCCTGGACTTCTGCCTCCGCTCAGAATGATGCAACGATACAAGCAGAGCAGGCAACCAGACCCAACAAATAAGGGACAATATGCTTTCTATCATTCGATTGAGCTATAAATAGACCTATAGAGTTCGGCCAATGAGTGGGTGTGTGTTGGCGTGAGGAAAAGAGAGTCGGCTGTTAAAAAAAAATAAATGAAGATGACATCTAAAAGGCTATTCAAAGCTGGGTTTTTTGAAAAGTGAAACACTTTAGGGTCAAATAGTCATTTATTTATATCAGTGTCAAAGCATGTGTCTCCCTCTGTATGCCCTTCTGTAGCTGAGTGTATGGTGGGCTTTATGCAAATCAGTAAAAGAGTCCATTTCCTGTGGCTAAGTTGCCACTTCCTGTGGGAAATGAGGTGAGTTTTGGGTTCAGGTGAGGGTCATACCCTTCCTGAATATCTCTAAATGCATACAGGTATGCATTAGCGGGGTCACGACGTGGCGCAGGGAAAAAAGAGTCGAGGTTTTGGCTACTTGCCAAGGGCTTATAATCGGCTCTTTAAAGCAGACCAGTCCATCCACAGCAGACCAGAGGTGGCAGTGGTATCTGAGAGAGCCTTTGATGGAGATCCGTATCTAGACCCCTGGTCTGAGAACGCGGGGTCATAAACCCGACCAACATAAAGGGGGCCCATTCAGCGCCACGGGGTGATAAAGTGGCGGCTGAGGGCTGCAGTGGAGCGAGAGGAGGAGGACGGGGTGGCAGTCTGGTTTTGAGAGGGCCGCTTGTTCAGCCAGCCGCTCCGCTGTTTAGATTTCCATCTCAATGCCAAGACCAGGAATAGATGTGTAGGCCTGCAGCTCAACCCAAAGTGAAGAAGCCAGACCAGTGCCTAGACCCTGCTCCAGCACAGGACAGTGTTAAACAAAAGAGATCCAGCACACAAACTAAAACCATCCCACCATCACAGACAACAGTGCTGAAACATTTGTTTTATTCTTAGGTCTCCACCGCTGGCTCCTGGCTGCCCTCTTGAAGCACAAGCCTGTGGCGGTGTAAAGCAGCTGTAGGCTACGGGACGAGGCCACTATACTGCTGACATCTGTCTTTGGCCATGAAACTAGAGTTGTCCAGGATCATCACCACCACCACAGACATAGCGGCTACTGAAGCAGACTATAAGTGAGACTAATACCCAATAGCTGCCTTG
Organism: Sebastolobus alascanus; assembly: GCA_916701645.2. Classification (NCBI taxonomy): domain Eukaryota; kingdom Metazoa; phylum Chordata; class Actinopteri; order Perciformes; family Sebastidae; genus Sebastolobus; species Sebastolobus alascanus. The sequence goes on from CAKAOJ020000068.1 coordinate 5,076,065, forward strand.
CTGTCTTTTCTTTCTTCCACTCCCTCCATCTCCGAAATCATATTAGCTTATGATGTGAAAGTGCATTAACTCTACTGTTTATGCCAAAGTCTCAGCGCTTGATACGACATTACCTCGGAGTTTGAAATGATACGCGCCATCGCCAACAGACGCTAAACATATTTTTGCTAAAAGCTTGATGGAAATTCTTTCTTTTCCAGAAGAACGAGGGGAACAGGCACAGGGCGCTTTCAGCAGGATTTGGCTCCTTGTTGCTTATTTAACTGCCTACAAGCTTTGTTGCTCTGTGATCTTTAACAGTGTGTGTTTTTTTAGCCTCAAGTATTAAAAGGTTGAGTAACACTAATGCACTTCTCACAACAGCCCATTGCACAACCTTCAAGTTCTCTTATTACTTTGAGAAGGCAGACAAATAATGTTGGGAAAAAGCTACAACCCAGCATGCACTAGAGCACAACATAGACAGTAGAGATCTTACAAATCTCACACAACTTGAAGGTTTTCCATGACCTCCATATATGTTAAATATTTATAATGAACGCCCTACTTAGTCCAAAAGGATTTGACTGTTTTGTTTTATCCATCAGTGTTAGGCATGGTGGTTGGAAAGGGGAACTGACAGGCGAGCGTGTACTGGAGAGTGCAGGTGGTGCTAGCCTAGCTGTATCCAGGCTAACCGCCCTCCCAGGCTCCGTCCCTGTTGTAAACAGACAGGGGATGCTCTGGGGGAACTGTTTAGGCGTTAAACCAAACACACGACATATCTGACAAACAGTTTACTCTCTGTGTTGCATTTTTTCCACAAAACATGGTGCCTGCCCCATTTTTAGTCCAAACTGATACATTCCACAACCAGGTTCCTGATATAATTGTGAATTACGTGGGACGACACACAGCCGCACATTCACACACATCAACGGAATTGTTCGCCACTCAACCGTTCTTTTTCGTGCAACACATACGCATGTAAGTCTTGTAGTGGCTGGATCTAATTATACATCACACATAGTATATAAGAGCTTGTTGCTTGTTTGAAGGCAAGCTATGGGCGACAGATGGATACTTGATAAATAAATTCCCCCCAGACCGCAGTGTTTTCATGTTGCGTGCCTCACATTCCACCTCTGTTTTACAATCGCTAATGTGCTTCTCACAGCTTTCTTGTTTTCCTCTAATGCGACCAAAAATGACTTGTGGTCTAAGTGGCAAAATGGTTTCAGCTCAGGATGATGAATTACCCTTCTATTTTAGGCTCAGTGTAGGCTCCATGGCTAATAGGAGCATAAAACATCAAACATCTGGCCCCATCTCCTCTTCCTTTATCTTATTTAAGATATGGGAGTTATTTTTCATGACGCTGTGAAACACCTCAGCTTTGGCTGACTTGGCTGTGTAAAAAAAAATGTAAACCGCGATGTGATAACTGGAAAGTTACAAGTCAAGTGTTTTGCAATAAGAGATGGAAGTGATTTCCAAAACATGCGCATATCGTTGCACATGTGTAAACTCATGATCAACTTGTCTTCTCTATCTCCCTCTCTCTTTCTCTCTCTCTTAGACACTCACGCACAGAGTATGACTCATTCCATCAAATAATGACTGGACTTCATTTGACAATGTGACTGGTCATGATGAAAGCAGTGACCATATCTTGTAAAATTCCTGCTCAATGAGTCAAAATTGGTCACGGTTACCCTGTAACTATGCATAGAACAAACATGCAGATGCGAGGGAGGTCAGGCTAGTAGGCAGGCAACGGAATCCAGCTGCTTTTACTCTCACAGCTAAACTCCAGAGGCAGTCTCAAAACTTACACCGAGTCCCATTCCTCGACCTCCTCCATAGCTGCCAGAACACATGTGCCTCCCATTTGACTGCGTCACTGAGGCCCAACTCATCATGAGCGCCACAGAGTCACACCTACACAGCAGCAGCAGCCAGCCACCCACGCAAACACGCCCTTCTCTATCTTCCTTTGCTTTGGGAGGCCAATCAATCAATACAAGTCTGATGCTGTAGGTCTGATACACATACAGTCTGTGGCTGTGCCCCATTTGTTCACCTGATTACAAAAGCAGCACGCTGACTCCAAAAACAGGTGGTGTGCAGCAGACAAAACAGAAAACAAGGGAAGAAAATCTGGAGCATACATACAGCACAAAATGAGTGACATGGCCTCGTTGAGGACAGCTGAACATCCGTAGTGAAACAAACCCGCTGCCTTTCAGGACACTGGACTGATTCTCAAAGCAGGCATGTTTCTAAACTAGCCCAGTTTCCATCCCTTTATGGGAAACACAGCTCCTAAATGTGGAACAGTAAAACAGAAACAGAGCAAGAGGACAAAAAAAAGGTTCTAACGCACTCAGGACGATGTTGAGATGCGTGGGAGGTCGTGGAGCCATTTTGGGGGCAGCGTCGGGCCAGTTAGGCTTCACAGTCAAGACTGGTGATGTAGGGAGGGGAGAGGCCTGTGGTGGCAGAAACCAGTAAGCGAGCCAAGCAGACGCACAGTCGGACAGCCAGTGGCGTGTGGTGCAGCAGGCGTCTAGTGCCATGACTCAGGGATTACAAGCCAGGAATGACTGGGGATGGGACAAAGTGCACTCACCAGGAACTCACTATACACCACATCAAGGTGCCGTGAGAGAAACCCATGTGGCCAACAGAAAGACATTAGAAACAGAGGAAGAAAGGGAAAGGAGGGGGAGGAGCACTTGAGTAGGAATTGAGTGGGTGGGTGAATGACTGAAAAAGAGTTGTCTGTTACAAAAAAAGCTTGTTAATGCTTTATATCTCCAGCCAAGGAGCATATTTTCCTTTGTTTTGGTTGTTGGCTTTTTGTGGAATGTGAGTAAAATGAGAAGCTGTTGAAGACTGATTGCAAGGAGAAGCATAATCATTTTCATCTCTAATTGTTTTTTAGCATAACGAGGACTATTCGCTACCAACATATCGGCCACACCTTGGAAGGCCTCTCTTTCTCCATCCCTCAAACACCCAACCCCCTCTCTCACACCATATGCTTACTATTTAGCAGACTGCTGTATCTGGTGCTAACACGCCTTGCTTTATGACTAAGCTTTATAAGCAAAGATTAAGGCGTGTAGTCATCGGGGAAGCGTTGAGATTGGACCCACGCAGTATAATGGTTTTATGATGGGGGGGGATAACCCATTTGATGTAACACAGTGGCATCAATGAAAGAAAGAAAGACATGGTCATTGTGGAAACTCACAGATAGCTACTTCACTTGTATCCGCCCAGTCTGTTGACAAGTGTGACCAGCACAGGGAGGCCCATTGAGGAAGCTGGTATTAGTTGCCCTCTAGGCACAGTCACGGTCTGGTCAAACACCACCTAATGACATTTGGGTGATGAGCTTAACACTGGACTGACTAATCAAGTTTTGATCCGGCAAACCATATCGTCCTCAGTTTGACACGGCGCACATCAGATGAAAAACGGACCAGTTTGGCCCGATTCATTGACAGACCACATCAAGAGATGCCTGGATCACCCAAACAGTGTTTGCACAGCTGCCAGGCGGCCACGCACACTCAAACATTGGCATATATTACACTGCGCTACTGAAGGAGTGCTGACACAAACACACCGAAGCAAAAACCTGAAGCTTATGTAACACCCTCTGTTCTGACACAAGCTACCCCTCTCCGCACCACACCGACATGGGAGGCACCTTGGAAAAGAAAACCAGTGAAGCCTTTCTAATAGTCATTCGTGTGGTGGCATGGCCTGTATGCGCTTGTGTGCGTAGCGTATGTGGCGGGCGTGGAGCGAGATGCCTTATAAGGGCTCTCAGAAGAAGCATCAGGCACGCCAGTTACAACAAACAGCAGCGTTTTGATCAGATAAAAGTGAGCCTCCCACTCAAGCTCCTTCTATGCCTCCATGCATGCCACCCAGCAGGGCATGCTCACAAGCATTCCTGTCAGTCACTGAACCCCGACCTTCAGGCCTGACGAACACAGAAGGAAAGTAAAAGAGAGACAACTCACTCAAGTCTAAAGGGGACAACTCCTTGTATTGTAAATGATTGACAACTCTATCGAATGTTAAATCTATACTTGGATAACCTCAGAACAATGTTATAGTATACTTTAACACTCAATAAGAACTTCAGCAATACAAGAGCACTTTCATATCTATAATTTCACAATCAAACACCTCCCCGGTTAAGTAATGCTCTCTCCTATCTTGGACACTTGTCTCTGTAGAGCTGACAGTGTTGTTATGGCTACATGATGCTTTCAATAATAAGCTACCATGGTCTGGGTTACATGGAAGTAAGTGTGCCGTGTCAGGAATGGACTACTATAACTGAACAGAGGAAGAAAAGCTTTGTGGAACTTTAGATGCCTTGTTTGGGTGCACCTCTGACCCTGGCACAGTGTGAGCGCTTTGAAGGGAATTACCTCCGCTGGAGAGAGAGAGAGGACAGGCCTTGGGTAAGCCGACACTGGCTGCACTTCCGTCGCAAAGGAAAACAAACAATATAGTAAGGTGGGCCACTTCAGCTTGTTAGTGGGGTATGCATGTATGTATGTACAGTATGTGGTTGCAGGTGTTTGGAGAAAGAAAAAAAAAAAGATAGCATCTGTAGTTCCCACAATGCCATAGCTCTGTGCTTGCTTGTGAAAAGCTGAGCAGCCATGTCCACTGGGACAGCTGCTGCTGCTTTCACAAATCCAACAAATCAACAAATGCGTTCTGGCTTTGTATGGAGCACTTATCGCTTTCAGCAAGGAGCCTCTCGCGGTCCTTTAACATTGAACATCACTGTTGTGTCTTCTTAGGATCAGGCACAGCCTTGGACATGTGTAGTGCACTTATCTAGTAAGCATGGTAACACCGCTGAGTGAACAGAACAGCGTGTGTCTGCGTGGTGGAGAAAAGATGTGTTTGTGTGAAGTTGTGAGCTGCTCCTTGGCAGCCTCGGCCTGACCCGGGTGCACCCAGTTTAGCGTAAGCAGGAGCGAGCATTGCAAAATGCTCTTGCAAGATAGCGCTACGCTTTGGCAGCCCAACTGCAGCTGTCAGCACTTTTTATGTGCGTTTTGTGAGACGTGCGAGTCTACGCTCTGCAGGTATTGACAGTGAGGAGAAGGTGGTTAATGTGGTGAGTCACAGCCCCCTTAGTGGGTCAACACCAGCAATTAGTATCAAATTTCCATGATGCTGCTCGCTGCTCTATTAACAGGCTCAACGCCACCTGAGCTGCAAAAGCACAGGGGATTTGTTAATGTAAAAAGCTGCCAAATGCAAACTATCCAAACATGCCACCATGTGTAACATCACTGCAAAAAAAATGAGAAGTGAAACCACACGAAAGGTTTAAACCCAAACACAGCTCACAGTTGTGGGCTTCCCTGGACTGTATGTGCCCTGGACTGGACTACCCCTGGAGCAAGCCAAGTGTTCCAGGCAGCGGGTCAGAGAGGCAAGCCTCAGCACTGCAGATTCATCACCTCAGCCTGCCTCTCCTTCCCTCTGGAAAGTCAGTTTCAACCACGGCTGAGGGGGGAGGTAGAGGAGGAGGGAGGGAGGTAGAGGAGACAGCGGGGTTGGTGGGGAGGGCAGTGATTAGGCACTATGCTGCCTGTCTCCCATGCCGGCTGGGCAGAGTGCCCTGGCTCTCCCAGAATGGCACTGAATATAGGGTCAGAGATGGGTGTTTAGATGGGAGATGGAGACAGATCCCCAGTGAGATCAAAGCAGGAAGAAAGAGAGTACATCAAAACTACAAAGCCTGTATTGATAGTCAAGTTGAGCAACACTAAACAAAACATGACAAACTTAACTTAAACAATAACTGTTTGAGGATGCATGTAAACAAATCTGAAAAAGTTTAAAAACATGCAAGTGTGTCTGAAAGTATGTATGAATATCAAAACGCTGGGAAAAAGATGTATGAATTAAAACATTGTTGTTACTATGTTGTGTGACAATTTATTTTGCCTATACATGACATCACTAAGCATTCTCCTAGTAAAAAAATACTTTTCCATACACATCACACGCACATCATCATATTGTTAATTCTAAAAAAGGCATGCCGGTCAGTGTGTGATTCATCCAATAAACATGAGAAACACACACTGGCATTAAAGCTACATGACTGTAGAGCCTCCGGCGTGGTTGCATTTCTCTCAAGTGTTGCGTGTTGTCCACTATTGAGCAACCGACACACGCAGAAATACGTTCAGGACGTTGTGTCCCTCTCGGCACATGTAATTACCGAGAATTAGCAGTATCAACATCAACGTCACGCTGCCAGCAGCCGGCTACGGCACAGGGAAACATCCAGGAGTAACGTGTAGTCTCGTGTTAACTGTCACAGAAGAGTTGTATTACTCACCGTCCATTTTTTCAGCCTTTATGATCGTTAACGTCGGTTTCATATCGACAGCTGCCGTCATGACCATCAGATCAGAGAGTGACTTAATAACGCCGCGTCCCTCTTTTTATTCTAACAGCTCCAAAAACACAATATTAAGGAGAATCTTCTCTTCCTCTGGCGGCGGCGCTCAGTTCTACCTGCCGATTTTTGAAATCTTTCCTCTCACACTAGAAACCGATTCAGTTTCTTTTACTCGTAACTTATCTTTCCCTTACTCCCTCTCCGGTACATGTACACACACTCCCTCTTTTCCTCGTTCTTTCTCACTCACTCACACACTCACTCACTTCTTCCTCTCTATCTCTGCCTATGGGCGTTGCATTGCAAAGAGCCAGAGTGCGACGACAGCTGAAGGGGGCGGTGTTTGGGGCTGACTTGCCAGTTGATTCACAATTCAATTACAATGCCCCCCCCCCCCCACCTCTTACACACACACACACACACACACACACACACACAAACACACACACACACACACACACACTACTACTACCACCTCCCCCGTGTCTCTGTGGGAACCTACTTGTTCCAAGACCCCCTTCACGTCATCAGACAGACGCAGTTAGGAGTCTACATGTTCCCGCAAATTGCTGGCGTTTTACAGGGATGAGAAACACTCAGAGCTGCTGAGAATGAACTGTAATAATGTTTAACCACATTATTTCCCAAATGGGACAGCAAACAGTTCATTCAACAACTCCATCATACCATCTTCCATGCCAAAATTAAAACAATCCAGTTTTAAACATATCATTCAATTATAAGTAACACCATGAATGAATTATACTGGAATGTTACAGGCATACTATAGGGGACAAAACAGCATGGAGTGCAATATGGTTGCCATATTTGAGCCCTTATAGAAACATTTTAGGAACAGTATTGTGACACATGAGGGTACATACGAAAGCAATATGGCTTTGGAGATGGTTTTACATCTTAAAATAGCTAAATACAGTTTAGCGGTACGTGTGGAGAACCGTTAACTAAAAAGGAGCTAAAAGGAGAGTCTGGCCCGTCTGTGTCCTATATTCTGCGGGTCCAGCCTTCCTCATAACTTGTAACTCACCCTCATAAACACCTCAGAGTATTTCCTGTTCACCTTGTTCTGATCAATAAAAAACAACCATGTCTTTTTTTTTCTTCACACAGCTTCCTCAGGTATTAGTGACAAAGTACATCTTTTCAAATATTATGTTTACAAGTGTTCTTAAATGAAAATGAGGTATATAAACAGTGCACGGTTTAAAAAATAGGTTAGTGGTGCGGATATGTAAATCAATCAAACTGGGTCACCAAGACCATCGATGAAAATTCAGTTTGAACAGGGCTCACTGTCTGCTCTAATTCTGAGTAGTTGTTGTTGTTGTTTTTTTTTTACTTTTGTGCTTTCTTATCTACAATAATCAGCAACAAAGACCATGCCTTACTGGAAATCGAATCAAGAATTTGTTCTGCCACTGGAAAAGAACAAAGACGAGAGAAAGATTGGGCTTTTTAGCCACAGTAAGGCTCCACTCTGAGCAAACCACTGCCATTCGGGAACACCTCCCATGGCAACAGAAAGCTGTAATAACAGATTATAATAGTAATTCTTGCACAAGTACCTCTGGAACCTGCTGCTTTTAAACAAATGCAAGCAAATTGAGCTCAGAACAGACTTTTGTTCATTAAAGAAACAATGTAAATGGTTTACTCTAAAGCATCAGCCCTGTTTTTTTCCATACATTAAACCATATCTTGTTAGAGTGAGTCATGGCACAACCTGCGACGCACGTCAATATGATACTTCTGCATGTACTGTATGTATGCATGTATGTATGGAGGCTGGGGAGCCAGGGATATTGATCACACATGGATTTTTCAACCGGTGGTACTTCACCGGCTCCATTAGTAGCCCCGGATCAGGTTTCATTGGCCTGATAGGAGCCTCGTCTGGGAAGAGTGCTGCTGGGTTCTGTGGTGAGAGGAGCTGCCTCATATAAGGGGCAGAGTAGAGGGGGTGATGTAGGAGAAGAATGGAACAGTACCTCTCCCTTCATCTCAACAGTCAGTCACTCTCTCTCTGACTGGACCTCTTTGTTTTCTGTTAATGAACTCCCTCGTATCTGTTCTTAAAAGGACAGCCCGGGTCCTTTTGCGCCTGAGGGCGGCCATTAGGGGTTTAATGGTGTTGCTGACTAATATCTAGACTGGCGTCACTGGGAGCCTATTTCAGTTGGGGTTTTCTTCTGCCAGTCTTCACTTCTTCTACATCTGATCTTTTCAGTATTATAACAAAGCTTTTAAATTGTAATTTTACTGATTCATTCTCAGAATGCCTAGAACTGATAAAAACTGAACTATTTAAAGGAAATTAAACGTTCAGTTTGCTGACAAAGCATTGTCGCTTTAAATTCCTGTTGCCAGGAAACATCTGAATACATTTCTCTTCTTGTGGCTCAGAACAGTGTGTTACTGATCTGCCTCTCAGAGCAATGACCATTTCTATTGCCCTTGGACAGCCTGCTGTACAATGACCTTGCAGACAAACACATTTCATGAACAGGACACTGACATGAGGAAAATTATTTCCATAAAAAAAAAAAAAAAATGGAATACTAAACATTCAGTTTATCTTCATGGAGATCTCGATATCAACTTGTAGGAACTGCTTGTGTCAAAGTTTTGCACAATACGAACCCAAAAAAAAAACTATTGTTGAAACAAACTGCGTCATTTCCTATTTAGACAAAGGGATTGTTAATTGTCTTACACTCATAAAACAATCAGCCAGTGTGTGCACCAGTACACTTGAGGACACATGTCCCAGATCAAACAAGTTTTGGTTTCAGTGTCTCATTTTCTTCACCTGGCACATGCTGTTGCCATGGTTTTGACAGTTACTCATTTTGCGTTGCAGCATAGCACCCCTAGCTGAAGCAGCTTTCTCCCTCTCCTCGCTGCTCTCTCCTGCTCGCTGTCTGCGTCTCACTGGCACATCTGTGTTGTCTGCCTGTCTATGATCCCTAGATGTAACCGTTGCACCTGCTACTTTTCACCGAGTTAACTGAAAGGTTATTCGATTCAGAGCAATCCGTACAGCTGTCAAGTGATATTTGTCTTTGATGTCGGCGCCCTCGCAGCAAGTCACAAGAGTATTTAGATTTCAACGTCGTGCTTCCTTTCACATTCACAAACATAAAATCTGAAATGATGACGTAGCTGAGGCGAAGTGTAAAACATCTCAGACAATGGATAATGGCCTCACACGTTTGGTATGTTGTGTGAATAGACGGCATGTAATCAATCAGTCACTCATTTACAGCACACACTCAGATGGGTGATGGACACACACAGACACACTTAGAGAGAGAGAGAGACAGCAGACAGTAAAACAGTGGGGTCCTTGTGGCCTCTGTCTAGTAGCTCTAGTCTCAGCTCTATCTGTGGTGGATGCTGTCTGAAGGTGCCACAGGCTGGATGCACTCCTGCTGAGATCAGAGAGTTAGCTGGGACAGGAGTGGTGTATCCCTATCTGTGTGTGTGTGTGCTCATGCATGTGTACTGTGCTGGTGTACATCTTTCTCTTCTCACATTCCAAAGTCTCTGCTGAGAGCATGTGTGTGTCAGTGAGTGCGTGTGTGTGTGTGTGTGTGTGTGTGTGTGTGTGTGTGTGTGTGTGTGTGTGTGTGTGTGTGTGTGTGTGCGCGCTCTACTAAACTGTGTGCATGTAAGTGCACTGGGAAAGTAGCAGGGCCTCCCTGAACAAAGGCTCAGCTCTTTTCTGAACAATTAGCTTCGCTAAAAAGGACATCTCTTCCTCCATTAGCGGCACCACGTGCCCCCCATCACTCCATTGTGCAGATAATTCAATTATCCCCACCCCCCTCCGAGTCTCTCTGCCTCCCAGACCTCCCTCTTCTCGTCTTGCCCTCCCTCCTCTCTGTTACCACCGCGCTCGAAGATAAAGCTCCACTAGTCCCTGAAGCTGAGGGGAAAATACATCAGTATGCGGTTTTAATTCATTTCTCACTGAACAAATGAAGGTTGTACATTATAGAAAGTAGCAACACTCAAAAGAACGGTACACTCTGAAAATATAATGATCTGGCTGTGGTAATATGCTGCTGCTTGTTGTATTTTCTTGATTGTTGAATTAATGTTCTTTATATTGAGTGATAATAGGGAAGAATTGATCTTTACCTACTATAGGATGGACTTGACTCAACAATGAATGCACATTACAAGACACAGTAAGAGTTATTCATTCTTACCATTACCGGTGTACACTCATTGTAGTTAACAGTGTGTGAATATTGCTAAGCACACAATAGAAAACATTAAAACAATGGGAGGTCTCTCTTAGGATTCATTAAAGCGCCACCTTTCCTGATGAGCTGGCATCTGTTGCATCATCACCCGTCAGTGATTGCATGTTTCAGAACTGCATGTTCTCCAACTAAAGTGGTTTAGTCACTGCGCTATCAAGAGGAACTTACCACACTTATGCTTCCCAGAAATAAAACTCGTAGAACTCTGGGAAAGGGAAGTTCAACAGTCGGGTATTTGGCTGAAAGTATCTTTAAAAATGCTAAAAGGAAAGTAAGATGTCTTTCTTCAAGCAGCAAAGCCAGTAGCTTTTAGTGGGGGACGTCTCTAAAGGCCCAGACACCAAACCGAAATCGACGAACAAGCGGCGAGGAAAGCTTGCCTCACGTCGCCTGTGTCTTGGCCGACATGTTGCATTTGAACACACCACAAAGATGAGATAAGCTGAACAGCCAATCAGAGGAATTTCTCTAACCGACGGGCTCCACCGCCGATTCAACATGCTGAATTGGTCGAAAAGCCACCAACAAGGGCAGACTAGAGTAAACAGTGTGGGACACACATCAAAGACTAGGCCGACAGACGCTCACCGACAGCCCGACATTAGCTGGCGGCCGACCGTCGGCCTGGTGTGTCAAGGTCTTTAAGGTCAAGAGTTTTCATTTAGAAAAACACTCAAATAAATGGCTCATCAAAAGAAAAAGTATATCCACGAGAAATCATTCTTTGAGATGGTTTATTTATAGTTCAGCAAAGCAGTACTTTGAGTTATGGGGTGGAAATTCCAGACTGACTCTACTGTAAATGCCGATTTCAATGCACAATGCAACCACTTCTCAGAAGTCTGATGTGGAAACTCAAATATTTCAGATTTCTAAAAATACTCCAACATCTACAAGCGTACAGTGTAGTAGTAACAGATTACCTCTTTCCTCTGTTTATTGACCAACACCTCTTGCCTCACAACTGTCATCACACTATGCAGTTCAACTCTAGGACCATGGCAGCGGTGTAGCCCATTCCTCCACAGTTGTCTGTCGCTTTTCCGTGTTTCCACTCTTGTTTTGTTTTATTGTTGGAGGGGGAAGTGTGCGCCGGCCTGATTAGCATCACTGTTTCCTCCTTTCCCATAACCCCCCAGACCCCCGCAGGCTGCCTGTTTACTTTTAGAAATAAAAAATGGGCCTGCGCCCGTGAGGACGTGCCCCTCATCAGAGGCGAAGCCCCTCGTCCCCCTCCCCTCAAGGCTCCACATCCCAGATCCTCCTCCCCTCCCCTCATCTCCTCTCCTCCCACCAACCCCAGTCTCAGTCCGGAGACTTATCCCTCTCTCTTATCCGTCTTCTCTCCTCAAACTGTATTCCGCCCACTCTCCTTTGCTTTCCACCCCGTTCCCCTCCTCTTCCAACTGTCCAGCTGTCAAATCACATCAAATAAAACACAGGCCAATGGTCCCTGAGTGCCAGATCACAGCTGTGTTCTGCGTGTACTAAATGGGAGGGCATGTTTAAATGTACAGTGAACTCATGAGTGCCTGGGAGTGTGTGTGCGTGCGTGTTCATGTGTGTGCGCCTGCTTTACTGAATGGGAGGATGCTGTAATACAATACACACCAGAGTGCAGGGTGTGAATTTAATGAATGAATATGTGGAGTGTGCATCACTGCAGGATGTTGGTGGAGTGTGTACGCATGTGTGTGATATCTGTGCCTGGATTTCAGTGAGATCACACAGAAATACACACTCTGTTTTTCCCACACACCCACACACCCACACACACACACATAGTGAATTTCCACAATGGGAGTTTACAACAGGCCCTGTGGTGTGACTGTTGGATAGTGAAGAGTAGAGCTGGGTCAGTGTAAACATCACCATGGCATGGCTGTTGTCAGGAAGCAGTGTGTGTGACATTGGGCTCTGGGCCAAACATGCGATGGTCCTTTAACATCCAACATCCCGTCTCACATCTGCTCTGTACTCTCTCTTTCTCACACTAGCACATTTCATTTTAACAACACCCAATCCATTCTCCGAGAAGTGACTTGAGCTGTAAAATCCTATATGTAACTTACCCACTTTAAAAGTTAAATAAAATATATCAACCCCCATATCCCAGACAGTGGATTTAGTTTGCGAGAAAGTTAGGAATGTTGTCAACTAAGGACTTACATGTGTTGCTTTAAAAAGTAACTGGCTTTATCTTTATCTTATCTTGATCACCTTGTAACTAATGTGCCAGTAAAATATTTGAAATGGCTGATTTATCTTGTTATAATTTCAATTTCAGTCTAACTTAAAGCGGGTGTAATCGATATATCAAATAACAATATGGCAATGTGAAAGGGGTTGCTCGTAGTGATGAACCTAAAGAGAATACAGACATACATAGTTAGCAACCTGCTCGTGAACATAGTGGAGGATTTAGCAGTTAAAGATCCAGATAATTCCCTCAGGAGTTGGTGGAGACCAAAAACAGAGCTAAAAGGAGAGTGAATACTGGACTTAAATTCGCCATGTGGCCTGAAACACGGCTCCACATGAATGACAACTGCTTCATGTGTAAATAAGCATGTACTTGCTTGCTAACAAGTTTGCAGCTTATCAGCTTAAAAGGTGATGATATGTCAATGTTATGTTCACAACGTGTTTACACTGCCCCCAAGTGGCCAAAAAATCATTTATTGCAGGTTTAAGGAATATCATAAGATGAGTTTGTATTTATTTGTTTTCATGAATGTATTGTTGCTGATGACAGTTCCACTTTTACACACCTTAATATCAAACAGCATACACTTAAAGAGGTGCCTTATACAGTAAGTGGTGAAAACCTACTAGTGAAGTTATTATATTCCAGAAAATCTTCAGCTGATTGGCTAAGATATGTCCTGATTGGTTACATAAAACACTTGCTCACTGTTAAGGAGCAAATGATCATGATTAAAAACGGGCACACCCTCAGTGGTTAAAAAAATGACTGGTATGCACATGTGACTTTGAAGTAGAAATCTCCGAGGTGCCAAATCACTTACACAGCAGGAGGAGGCTGACTAGTTTCTAATTATATACAAATTGAATGAGTGTTCTGGAATTGCAAGTGCAATATATTGAAGGGGAAGCCGTGTTTTCAGTTTGACAGAGATGAGTCAAAGCAACGGCTGCAGGGTGTGGAGACTGTGTCAGAGGTTATTTGGCTGCTGTTAAGGTTAGCACACACTCATAACGCCATATACTGGTAGCACAAAAACCTCAGCAGCTCTATATGACCCCACATACAAGACCTAAATGACGCTAACAACATCTCCAGGTGGCTAGAATGCTCTTAGACCTGTGGTCTGCATAGTGTAGGATTTAGGAGAAGGATGAGAAAAAAGAAAGGTCAACGCTCGGTCATTTTTTTCCACTCAGCAATGTTTATGTCAACGGTTTAGCGCTGGGAGCAATGAAGTGAGGGCTACAAAGGAGTGTGTCTCTGGCAACAAACATCAGCAAATCCCATCAAATCCTGACTGCCTCTCATACACATACACACACACACACACACACACACACACACATGTGCACACTCGGCCCCCTCCACCTCTCCAGAGACCAAACCAGAGGCTTGGGAAAAAGATGGCCGCCCTTTGGCCCCCTGTCTTGCCCCCTGCATCCAGCTCAGGGAGGTGACGGAAGAAAGCCTGTGCCCCCCAGCACCCCTGCCCTACTCCCGTGGCGTGCGTCCCAGTCCGCCGGCATCAATCACTTTTGAGGACGAGAAGAGGCCAGAGTCAAACGCAGGCAAATGCACTGGAAGGAATGTTCCAGTTTAAAATAAAACTCATATGAAAAAAATGAAAGAAAAATAGAAAGAGAGGATTGAAAGAAGAAAAATGCACGGCATTTGGTTGTCCTCAGAAGAAAATAAGAGAGAGAGGGGGGGGGGGGTATCTGGTAAAGGCATTGCCCTCAGGGTCAGCATCACCAACATCCCTCGTGCAGCAGACGCAAAACAACAGGCCAAGTCAAGACCATGTGTGTTTGTGTGTGTGTCTGTTCTAAAAAACTAAATGTGGAAGTTTAAATGTGTGTGTCAACATGAATGCTAGAGTGTGAATGATTGCCCATTTAGCATTCCAGTTAACACAAAGTCTTTTGTTTGCTCTAAGTTGTTTATTCACAATGAACTATTTGATCATTATATATTGAAGCATGTAGAGTATGAGTAAAAAGCAAGGTAACGTGTGTGTTTTTATATTTTTTATAGATTAATTTATCTTTACAAATACAGGATTAACTATGACTGAATATGCATTTTGCCTCTTCTTCCAGTACCTCCAGTACCATTTCTTACCTGTAGGGCACACATCGTGTCCGTTGGGCACCTCCTGCAGGGGTATATCCTGGATGTAGAGGGGCTGTGACGGGTAGTACTGCTGCTGAGGGTGAACCACACCTGGGAGGTGGGTCTGATGGCCAACTGCCACCCCGCCACTATGCCTCTGGAGACAAACAACAAACAGTATGGTTTAGCCAAAAAGAACTGAAATAGACTGTATATTATTACAGTTGATTTACTTCCGTATGCTTTGTTTTATCTGCTTTAACGTGCTGTTGAAGAGCAATATTCCACACTTCATAGATGTAAAAGTAATAAAACTTTGTATATTTTACCTACCTGAATTCAAACAAAAGAAACACTTATGCCATGAATGGGGTCCTGCTATTTTATAAACATTATACAAATCATTTAGCTCAATAAAAAATCTATTTATCAACTGGGTATGTAAGAGCTCAGTAGCTGATGGGGTCTTCTTAACTTCTTAACTTTGGTTATGACAAGGATCCAGCTCACCTAGCATCAAATAAAACATTTGAGATTTGGATGGAATTCAAGCTATAGAATAAATTATTTAAATAGCTGAAACAGCTTGAATAAAGTTAAATAAAGTTGAACCTAAACTCCAAGCACATCAATCGTACTTGAACCATCGGAGGGGAAGTGCATCCCACCAGTGTTTTGCTGTTCTGAAAACAGATCAGTGTGTGTTTTCATGTAACAAATAAGTTTAGCCAGAGTTTTATCAGTTAAACAATGAAAAACATGTATTTACGTGCCTGGGGGATGTATTGAAAGATTAAGCTGAAAACAATTGATCAAACTGTGGCTTTGGCCGACAGCGTAACCTTGGAGTTTGATAACAATTTTTTCATTGTTTCCCCGCACAGATAACCCACGCTGCTAAATTTGACTCATTCAGTTTATCTTTTGCCGTGTTGATTTATCCTGCTTATCACAGAAATGTTCACGTAAGAGGTCGCACCAAAAGGGAAGTCTAAAGTCAGCACTTGACAGGGGAGCCAGGAGAGATATGCAATTCTGTGTGGATACAAGAGATAGTAGGGAGAAAGATAGCCACTTGGCCATTTTTAGCATATCAAAGCCTTCATTTGACAACAAACAAGAAACTCAATAGATATTGTTGGACGCTTCTGTTTGCAAGTGATGTGAGCGGGGTATGGACATTTTTCTCACAAGAGTGTATCTAACTAGATGAAATGTGCTCTTTTTAACTTAAAATAAAGGTTATAAAACCTGTTTTTGTAATACAATTTTGAAGATTGATATAAATTCTAAAGAGCAAGACTTGATAATTTCATATTGTTGCATGCCAAAAAACACTCAAAGCAATGCTTTAGTTAGTCTCCTATAAGAGGGATGTTGGACTGTCATATGTGTAACTGACAGACTGGCTGACGGAGTGACTGCCGATCTGATAAGCAGACCCCCGCTTAAGCACTGCAGCATTTATCAGTAGCCGGCCAGCTTTATGGATGGCAAACATGACCAGAGGATCAGGGAGGCCAGTTTACGAGGTTCTTTAGAGGTTTGCGTGGGACGCTGCCTTCTCCTATCAGTCCAGTCGGCAAGAGGGGGGAAAGTTAGATAGGCATGGAGGGAGCCACACGGATGATTTATGGATTAGACAGAGAGACTGACATAGATAACAGTGGAGATAACATCGACACCATAATACTGTGTGATCAGTTCAAGTGTAGGATAACTTTCAATGCAGAGGTCGACATATAATTTGGAAAATGAAGAGGGATGGCGATAACCTTGAAGGAGCCATGTATGCCTTTTCAGTTTGTACTTAGTAATAGTATAAATACTGTATTGTACAAATGTTCTATATTGTTAATTTCCACATGTATCTCCAGACCATAAATGAACATCTTAACTTTTACAATATAAATCAGTTAGATATCTGAGTCATATTGTCATTAAAATTCAACCTTCATCTGCCCCGTCTTGACTAAACAGTGTAATTTATTTTATTTTACTGGCTTGCCTCATTTCTTTTTTGTTGTTGTTTGTTCGTTTCTATCCTATAATGATACAGCGAACAAAGCAAAACACAGACATCAGCATGGTGTCAACACGACTACGGCTATGAGCAATTTTGCACACAAATACAATGATTAGAATGGGAATATATATATATATATTCCCATTCTAATCATTGTATTTGTATCTTTTCGTTCAGTTCACAAAGATTATTTGTATATATATATATATATACAAATAATCTTTGTGAACTGAACGAAAAGTACATATCTTGCAAACCTGTTTTGCAATACGGTAACATAAAATCTAAATCATGTCAAAACGACATGAATATGGAACCATTTTTTCATTCTGATGTTTGTGACTCACTGTTCTTATGCAATGTCACATGAATAGTCAGTACTTGCACAAATTCATTCATTCATTCATTCATTCATTCATTGTGACGTGTGTTTAGTTTATCTGCCCCTCTAGTAAGGAGGAATTGCAGTGTCTTCATTTAGCAGACAGGTGTAATTAAATGCACCTGTGTGTTTGAGAGGAAAAGCACAGGTGTAATCAATAACAATGATGACAGGCGGCTGTTCCAGGGCTCTGACGTGTGTGTGTGTGTGTGTGTGTGTGTGTGTGTGTGTGTGTGTGTGTGTGTGTGTGTGTGTGTGTGTGTGTGTGTGTGTTTGTGTGTGTGTTCGTGTGTGTGTGTGTTCGTGTGTGTGTTGGCTCACCGAATGGCTTCGTATCTTTATGGAACTGAGCTGTCGTTAATGTTATTAGTGACACCTGCGCTTTTTCTGCAATCACCAGTCCGAGGCTGCGTCTGAAATCACTCCCTATTCACCACACAGTGCACTGTATTTACCCTCTACCCTTTTATTGGTGTGTCAAACTTCTGAGTGGGAAATATATGCACTATACATGAAGTTTTTATTTATTATTAGAACAATTTCAAAAAGAAAACTAAATCAGAAGGTTTACTGCATGCCATTCCAAACCAAAGCTGCGTTAAGCAGAATTCTCTGCTAAAGATATGTTGCTTATGTTACATGTACTACAGTAGAGAAGCCTCACACTGTGTATCATTTCTTCTTAACAAAGATCACCTATGCAGTGAAGTGGTTTCTGTCCTTTTCTCTTTAATTGCTATTTGGCTGCTTTAAAAGCCCTGATTTTTTTTTTTTTTTTTCTGCAAACAGTCTTTGTGAAGCATACATATATAAGACACTGGCAATGACTAAAAAATAAAACACATCAGGCCCTGCTGCTGTTTGCTGATAATTCATGTAAATTCAAGAGAATAGAGCTACCGAGGTGATCCGGGTTCACCTTTTGACCAAGTCTGCCCTGGTATACAGTAGTCTCAATTTCAAAGGCAAGCCCCACCACCTGAGCCAATTAGGAGCCGGGGAGCTGTATCCTTCTATGTTTTCTATCAGGCCAGGGTGGGGTTGCCATTTGCATATAACCTCAGTCTCTTATCCTAATGTGCCGGCGCTCTGCATACAAATGGAGGCATTTATTTTGCCGCTCCTTGGCCTTCACCCTTCAAATGCTCATCTGACAGGAATCCCAATGTTCCCACTGTCTCTGATTCTGTATTCAGCTCTCTCATTTGGAAAGCGTTAAGAGCCTTGGTGTTCTTGCAAACAGACTGCTGCGAAGCACTGTGGCGGGTGGCTTAGCTGAGAAAAGTGTTATTCAGTGGGGATGGTCTGACTCCAATTTGATTGGTTAGTGGCAAGGTTGGAGACCTGCAGGTCTCGATATTTACAACATGACTTGCTAAGGAGAAGTGCATCTTGGCGCAGGGTGGTTGTGCAAACACAAAGGAGTTCATAAGGGCAATTTCACAGCCTTGTAGAAAATTGTCTTGTTCAACAGTTCCGTTTCCTAACTTTTGACGAAATCATAAGGAACAGCATGTACAGATACAGCGCAACGGTGGTGGACTAAGCTCAACAGGAAAAAGGTTAAGATACAGTGTTCCTGTGAGGTGATGGAATCCAGAGTTTCTAACACACATACTGCTCATATGCTCCTGCACACATTCCTGCACTGCAGCTAACACACACACACACACACTCATTCCCTCACACTCCTGGACGGCTGTGTGGCAGGTAGCTGAGGCAGCCTTAACACGGGGGTAATTTACGAGGGAGGTCTTACCATTGCGCCCAGACGGTCACAGGGGTGAAGGGCCGGGTAGGAAGAAACTGGATCCATGTAGTAACTCATCACGGACGCTGCGGACAGGAGAAGCAGGGCCTGCTGAAGGGATCAACGCTGCAAACAGACGGGGCAGGGTGGAGCGACCTATCTATCACAAGCTGTTTACACTTTGTGTTGAAGTGTGTGTGTGGTATATACTATGTGTGTGTGTGTGTGTGTGTGTATATGTGTAGGTGTGTGAGAGAAGGAGGTAGAGGGAAGGGGGTCAAAAAGAGAAAGAGGGGGGAGAGTGAGACATTTGAGCTGGGTTTCAATAACCTGCAACATCAGCTCCACAGTTTAGAAGGGCGAGAACTGTGGTTTTGGGGCTTTTTAAAAACACGTCAATCTTTATCGGATTTATGTTATAGGTCTTAGGAGTGTAGATGTATTTCTTTTAAATCAAACACTGCTGATTTTTATGTGGAAAAAAGGATTTCCACTGAAGCAAATCCATCCAGGCTTGTCAACCTAACATTTCCATCTCTTCTCCCTCACCGTATCACTCCCTTCTCCTTGTGCAAAAAACTGCCTCCTCATCTCATCTGCCTCACCTCTTCCTCCTCCTCTTTCTCCTCCTCTTCTCCTTCCCCTTCCTCTCTCCTTCCTCCCCTCCTACACACTTTGCTTATCACTTCACATGGTTTACTTGGAAGCAGCATCAACAAAAGAGACTGGAAACTGAGCCGAAGGGTTACATTAGAGGAGGAGGAATGGTGGATATGGGCAGTGGCAGGTCCCATCCTCCTCACATTCATATGTTAAGCAATTTGGCATATCTAGTTTGTGGCAGCTGCTGACAGACTGAGGGAAGATGTGCCACTGCTCAATGCTTGCAGATGTTCATCAGCTCAAAAACATTCAGACGCTCTTGTTTCAGAAAAAGAAGCACCCATACACAAAGTGAATAATGTGCAAATCAGTTCTGACATTCAATTGCATGCACCACCTTTAGGCTTCTACTTAAATCACATTGATTTGCTGGGAAAAAAACCAAGACATCAATGCTAAATAAAAGCATTCATATAACCCCAATTATTCATTTTGGTGTATAAATAGATCCTACTTATACATTGTATATTTTGAGTGATCTATTTTAATGCTGCTTCAAGCCCACAGGAAATTGAAAAATATTGGAGTAAAGTTCATCTTAAAAAAGAGATAAACATGTGCATGCAACTTTACTTTGCTTTTTATGAACGCTGCTTCAAAAGGTCGCAAAAATAAGCAGAGATGAAACAGCGCATCTCAATTAAGAAAGCGCGATGGCTGCACAATTTATGAGAATTCCTGACGGGAGAAACAGAAACTTTAAAGCCAACACTTTCACCCTGATGCATCAAAAGAGCGCCGATAATATAACTCATTTACTCATCCTATTAGTTGACTTGCAGTTAATTTCGGTACAATAAAACTTTGCACTTACCGACTGCGGTGCGAGAAGTTTCCTGTAAATTGGAAGCGCTGGGCAGCTGAGTGTGACAGCTGAGCTGTGGACTGCACAGATGCTGTACCTGCTCGCTGCGAGTCCCACAGAGGAAGGAATATTATGCACACTTTTAGTCCCTCCCTCAATCACACGGTGATCCTCTCCAAATTCTCTTCTCCTCTGCAGGCTTCGGACTTCACATGCAGTTGTGGTTCACACGTGCAGCCAGTACAGGTGTGAACTTGAAGAGAGCCTGTGGTGGTCAATAATGGGTTTAGTGTGACTAAACTTTTCCAGTCTAACATCCACTTTACTGTAATATTCCAAAAGAAAAAAATCCTGCGGGGGAAGTATATTTATCCAACATCAATTCAGCTGGGAAGTTTCTTTGTTTAAGTTAAACAATGAAAAGGCAACAACTGATGTGTCATTCCCAGACCCAAACCTCTAACCCAGATCTATAGTCTTTCCTTGTTTTGGTTAAGTTTCAATAAAAATGTTTTAATTTTAGCTAAATTTGAATCAAGTTTGTTTATTTGCTTGTTTGTTTTCCTTTCCTAAGTCAAAAGTCTTACTGGGGAAAAAATAGCAGGAAAGAGGCAGGAAAACATCACACGGAGAGGGGGGTGTGATGATAATGACAATAGCTGATCTTCCTGTGATGTTGCCATCTGGAAAGAAAAAAACATCTGTGCCTGTATGTGTGTCACATCAGGTAGAGGTTGCTTTAAATGTGCCATTTTGGACATGTTCAATCAAACCCTTATATTTGTAATTTGCTGGTAAACATCTCCTGGCATATTATCCCTGCATGGTGAACCTCTGAAATGTGGCATCAAACAAGACTAAAAGAAGAAGTGTCACCGTCGAATCAATTTGTTTCAGGTCTTGCCAGAATGCACCTGAGAAGCATCTGCTTCTTGAATATTTATTTACTGTACATCACTGACTATCACATCATCCTCCACCTTGTACCTCCTAAGCCCAACCATCAGCCAACGCATGTGGGACACTGATTAAAGCCATGACAGAAACGTTGACCACTCTTCTGCGAAATGAGAAGTTCCTCCTATAGTACGATGCCAGATCTACATCCAGCTGCTCTGATAGAGGCTGGAGATAACCAGGTAAGAGTGTGAAGGTTTATCTATTTGCTTATTTATCGCTTTATTTATTTATTTATTTCCACGCTGCAAGGTCGCAAGCTTTCTGCTGCACTGCTACCTAACAGTATAGAGTCTCTCTCTCTCTCTCTCTCTCTCTCTGTCTCTCTCTCTCTCTCTCTCTCTATCAGCTTAACACTCAACACTTGCGAGTCATCTGAAACACCTTGTGACTCCATGATAATTCCGTGACCCCAGTGCAGCATTTGTTTGAATTAGAAAGTGCACGGTTCAATCCTCCTGACAGCCACTGCTCTTAACAGTAAATCTTAAAAGTCTTGGGGTAAGGCGGTGTGTGTGTGTGTGTGTATGTGTGTGAGTGAAGAGCTGAGGAGGGGGGAGGGGGTCAAGTCCAAGGTGAGAGGCGTGAAGAAGTACCATAAGGGGCTCAGTGGCAGGCAGCCTGCATTTTCTCAAGACCTCGTCTGAAGCCCTCTGCGCTCTGTGGGCCTCAGCGCCCCGGGCCCCCGGGGGACACAGATGGGCAACACGTCGAGGGCAAAAGGCGAGGGTATGACTTATTACCATGTGGAGAGAAAAGCACGGGACGCGCCCCTGTGATGGGACCAAATTGAATAAAAGCGGGGGGATGAATGCGATCCAGATCTTCAGCCGATGCCCCGGCAATGCTGTTTCAATTAGCCGGCTCACCAGTTCAAAGGCGAGGCCCTCGATACACTTTTGCTCCGCATGAAGCCACTATCATCACGTTGCCCCCTTGCCTTTCACCTCCCCATTATGGTACCACCTTTTTCCGATCAGAGCCTCCAACTATGCGCTGGCTTGTGCTCATGTTTTGCATTAAACAGATAGTGAACGCCTTGCCATCGCCGCCAGTAAAAGCCATTAGTCATAAGACCTGAGGGGGTTTATGGCCCTCACCATCACTCGCTCAGTAAAGTCTTACAGTGTTCTTGTATCTACATCAGCTCTGTATCAAACATATATGGGTCCAGCTCTACTTGAATATCTGAAATCTTTCTTTCTTTTTGTCATAGTTGACAGCGTTCAATGCCACATTCCTCACCTAAAGCCGCCAGGAGTTGAAAACCATATAACTTAAACTCTGAAAGGTGACAGAAAGGTTTCGTGACAGGTTCATTCTCTACCTTGAAAGATATCTGGAGTCAGATAGGGGTCATATTACTTATCCTTACCATCTGTTTAGGAGTGACAATTCCACCGTACACTGCTGCATTCAAACCCCAATCAGGGTTACTGGAACATCTCTAAGAAAACACCAAAAAAAGATAAATAATTTAAAGCTTGTCCGACAAAAACAAGCAAATATGCTTTGAGACATAAATTCCACAAACCAAGTGTTTTGTAGATCAGTACAGTAATAATAAATGGGACTGTCCTGTTGCCCTCGTGTTGTCTTTTGGACATTGATTGATTTCTGTCATCCGAATGCTTTATTTAAATCAGCACACCAAACCATACTGCTGTCTGTCCTTTGCTGGTTTCCTGCCTCTTGGTGAGCAGCTCCAGACTGTAAATCCTTTTGTCTCATTTTCTCGTTTTGGATCTTCCAAAGATAGCGCTGACAGGTGATATTAATGGTCTTTTATTAGCATCGTCCTGATTGCTACAGATTTTTGGAAGCAAGAGATAGAGGGAAAGAGCAGGAGAGAGTAAAAAAAGAAAGAACGAGAGAGAGAGAATATGGAAGTCCTCCGCCCACCGCTTCTCACAGGAGATCGCCTCTCTCTTTGATAGCCTGCCCGAATCTGTTCCCCCCATAGAAACTGCCCTGCAGATGTTGTTGCTGTATGCCGACTACAAAGAAGGAGCCCTTTATGAGAAGAACGTCTATTTTGGGCCTCAGTGTTTCCGAGCTGTGGCGCTCAGTGAGAGAAGCACAGGCCTAATCTATGTGCCGCTGAAAACTCTGTTTTATTCCCTGCCCGTGATATTTTTAGATTAAAGCCCAGCTCTAATGAATAAAGTGAGGATGTAATATTTTATGACAGTATCAATATGCCATCACCGCGGTGGGCTTGGGCCTGAAAAAGCCTGCGTTGCTATTGGCATCGGCAGAGAGAAAGTGGGGGAATATGGGGCAGTAACCTCAGTGAAATAAAGAACATGGAGAAGCCTTTGTGTCAAGCCTGACTAGATTCATTTAGAAGTGAATGTGGTTTAGACTCTCACCCTCACCCACAGAACCGTGACTTTGTTGCACTGTTGACTGTGAGGCAAAGGTCTTGGGGGCAATATTAGCTTTTGATATTATCTTTAATTAAAGCACCAATCCCTCAGCCAAGTTGTCCAAACAGTCCTAAATAGGCCCTGTAAATCAGACAAACATCCTCAATATTCGATGGGTCGAGAGTGTGCACTATAGCCTCCAGATGGTTTGTGTTTCTCAAGCGTTTCACGAGGGATGGTACGGGACAGCGATCTTCTGTTCCGAGAGTGCCTCTTGACAGAACGAGTTCCTCCAAACCACATGCTGAGTCGCTGGATTTCTGCCTAGGTCGCTCTCTCTCTCCCTTTTCTTTCCGGTCTTCTCTTGCGTGTGGGTTTATCTGTGGGCTACGTGTGTGTATAATACTGTAGCTTTTGTCAGTCAGTGTTGTGTTTAATTGATGGCATTAACGCAACCGAATGATTCTGGTATTGAAACTAACACTGTACATTTCATGCAAAAAGCCAGACAGCACGCAGGACAGCGAGCAGTGACAGATCATGGATTTGCATGTATTTTACATCATACTTCAAAGACTGTAAGAACAAGCGTCCTTTTCAAACCTCATACCATCTTTAATAAGTGCAAAGCTAACGACGCTTGGCAAAACAACGCCCTTACACTGATCTTTTATGAGAAAAAAAAAAGATGAGTGTAGTAAGATGAAAGGAAAAAGCAGGACGAAGAGGGAGGGAGAGAACGAGATGCTGAGTCCAACATGCCCCGGTTGATAAGCTGCTGGACTGGCGCCAGAATACTCCCCCCCCCCAAACACACACACAAACACCCCACCCAGTGGCCAGCTTGACCCCCTCCCCACCACACACACACACCACCACCACTCCAGTGGCGTCTACCGCTCGCTATTCCTCTTCATTAGTGTTCCAGAACGAGATGCTTGTCATGTAATTAGCAGAGGAGGCTTTCTGAATGCCTGTGTAACACACGCTCTCATTAGAGAAGTGAGAGAAGGCTGGAGCGAGAGAGGAGAGGAGAGGAGAGGAGAGGAGAGGAGAGGAGAGGCAGGCCTCGGAGGCAAGTAGAGGGAGAGCAATCAGTGAGACAGATGGGGAGAGAGAAAGACAGGGCAACAGAGGGAGAGCATGTCAGAAAAAAGTGTTGATAGCAGCAAGAAAACTGGAAGTTGATGATGAGGGGCCATAATTTTGACTTGAGTGGGCCAACTAGGGACGTGAGTGACAACTACTTAGTCTGGACATAATTATGACGACTTACCTCAGTCAACTGGCATTCTCATTAATATTAATAAAGTCTGCAACAGGCATTTAAACAGTTTTTTTGCAGAGTCATCACATTTAAATGTAATGATCAATGAGAAAAGTGAATACAGATAAAAAGGACATAATACTCTGGCTATTCCCTCTGAAGAGTTATCAATGATGTTCTTTTTTTCCTCATTTAGGTGACATACACCTCTCACACACACAACCTGCGGTAATTACAGTTCATCATCTTATGTGAGAAGTAATTAAGGGCCTGGTTGAGCCCATGAAGTAGGCTATGTCAGTATTTCCCTGGTCACTTGTTGTGAGAGAGAGGTATCATTAGCTCCACTACATCCCTGTTGTGTTCACACTGATAACAACATCAGCGCGCTGGTAGACCTGTCGGCTTTGTTCAGTTCATCCAGCCTGTGATGAGGTGTGTGGCTCAGGCAGCAGAGGAGGGCTTATCGGGGTGATGAGAGGGAAGAAGGAGCTGCTTGTCAGTGGCTGGCCTTCAACAGAGTCTGTCTTGTGTCCTGCGTCTGGTCTTAAATACTTGTATTACACCACCTCCCTACCACGAGACCTGGGCCATAAAATAATTGAAAATACCTTTTCACACATTGTTTTTTAACCCACCCATGAAACTGGTGAGTCGCAATAAGTTTGAATAAAACAACTGAAAAAAATACACTTTCTTGTAATGATGTGATAAGGCCCAAACCAATCTGGAGCCTATGAAACAAATGCTTCAAGACTGATTTATTTGACCCTGGTCTATATATTTTTCTGAGCAGATTCTGGTAAAATTATTTTAACAGAGATACACTGCTGCAGTCTCAATCATCTTGAAACAATCTGTGCACATGACTATGGAAATGTTTCTTGCCAGGCAGAATAATTTATCTTATCTGCAAGACTAGCATGCATGAGTATCAAGATTTCCACTCACTGGCACTTTGATTAGATTGCATGACTAGGATTTAGTACACAGTTGTTAGTAACTTCTTATTTAAAGAGGCTATATGTAAGAATCAGAAATTGCTTGTTCACAGCGACACCTGTGGCCGCAATATCAACGAAAGTCAGCGTCCTGTTGCTCGCACTCGCCCGTGTGCACGCGCTACCTGAATATGAGCGAGCATCCGTCAAAACAGCGAGGCGACACACGTCAGCTAACACACAATATCACTCTATATTTCACCTGCTTGGCAGTAATGTTAGCTGACCAGACTAAGGTCTCTCCATGGATCAATGCTGATTCTAGTGTTGCCTATTCCTTTCTCAGCCTGCGGACCGCGGAGGGAACGGGGGGGGGGGGGGGGGGGGGCGACACCCGGTCGGGGGGGGGGGAGAGACCGACACCCGGTCGGGGGGGGGGAGAGAGACCGACACCCGGTCGGGACGATAACGTAACTCGCTGCGGAGCCCCGTCACGTCACAAGACACGGGAAACCTCTGTTGGTCTGGAGGAGCTGCAGCAGTTATTTCTGCAAAAACGTCCACTGCACAATCACCAGATATTCTCAGAGCTAAACTAACTCTTCTGCAGTGTGTAGTGTGCGCGCGTTCACGTGGAGGTGGAGCGAGCCGAGCGCGGTGTGCAGGCAGCAGGCAGCAGGAGTAGAGCTGCTGCGCGCTCAAGTACCCACACGCGAGCGCGCATGGGAATCCGACCCGTTAGGATTTATGCGCTTGAAAAGTTACAAATAGTCCCTTTAATGTCAGCAGAATCTTTTAAAGAAAAAAAGAAAAAAAAGAAAAAAAAAGAAATAGGAATTGGGTACGTTTCCATCAACTGGTTTGGAGCGAATAAACTCGGCTACAGCGTGGTTTGGTCAGAAGGTGGCCCTATAGGCTACGCATGGCTGTAATCTGCCAGTAAACAGCGTAGAAGAAGAAGTAGAGTTAGCAAACCAGAAACAAAACAAGTCGACTTAGCCATGCAGCTAACCAAATACGAGAGAAAAATGGAGAGAATTCTTCAGGAATTTGTTTCAATTAGGCAAGTTGTACTTGTTCTTTCATGTCAGTTAGTACTGGCCATGTTTTATGCTGTCCGGAGACGAAGACAAATGTCCACACGTTATGGGAATACCGGAAAAGACGCCGACAGCGGAAACAGCTGATTAGTCAGGTGAGTTAAATGTTTGCTACGTCACAATTCATTCGGCAAAGGTGATTCCATAACACAATTAGCGCATCAACTCTTTTTTTGATACAGGCAAAAATCACCTCAAGCGAGTGTAAAAACTTTTTTTTTTTTTTGCAATTGAGGAAGTTTTATCGAATTTTGCCGTTTCCATACAGCTCTTCTAATGCAAAACTTTAAATATGCATAATAATATGTGAATGGAAACAGGGCTAGTGTCAGTAGCCTATAGTGTGTAATTCCACTTACCATAAATCCAGAAGGTGGGCTTTTTTGCACACTGGCACCCATTCTCAATAGTTGAATTCCACTGGTAG
This sequence comes from Sebastolobus alascanus, assembly GCA_916701645.2. NCBI lineage: Eukaryota > Metazoa > Chordata > Actinopteri > Perciformes > Sebastidae > Sebastolobus > Sebastolobus alascanus. Next base: position 5,103,807 of record CAKAOJ020000068.1, read on the forward strand.
CTGTGTAACTTTGCCAGTTTATCAGAGATAAAGCCAAAGTAGGCTAGGTTAGCTCAACGCTCTGCACTAATGTTGCTAATTAATATGCATGCTACAAATATAGACCGTGTCCTTTGCATGAGCATGTTTGTGTAACGCAATGAGCAGAAACTGCAGCATGGAGACAGATAACGTTCTTTGAGTAGCTCTTAATTGTTCTCCCCACTTCATCAGCTTCACAACAACACTTCCTTGTTCCTAACTCACATGTGACTGAACTAACCAATCAGAAGCTAGGACTCTTATACACAGAGGTAGATTCAGCCAATTATTGTAACTGTTTTAAAGATTCTAATATAAATGTTTAAGTATGTAAATAATTTATTGTGTAAACATAGTAAATATAATTTTACCACATTAAAGTGGCAGTAGGCAGTGTATTTTTGCCATAATTGGGCAAAAATTCCATAATAATCTTTCAACATATTTTAATTCAAGTGTTCTAAGAGATAACTAGACTTCTGCACCTCATCATGGCTCTGTTTTCAGGCTTTAGAAAATCTAGCCCGTGACGGCAGACTTTGACCAATCACAGGTCATTTCAGAGAGGGAGAGAGCGTTCCTATTGGCTGTGCTCCGGTCATGTGAGCACAACTTGGCGTTCCATTACCACATTTTACAATGACGGCGGCGTCTCAAACTTTCTAATTTTACAGCTAAACCGTACACTACAAGATGATTCTGAAAACATTTGAGGCGAGAAATAGGCATTACAGTAACAGAATATTGATTCATATTTGATCAGCGCGGCCTAGTTTGACCATTTGGTTTGAGTTCGCGAGTAATTGACAGCCGGCTCTCATAGACGGATGAAGATGGAAGATTGGAGCTCTCTGGTGATGTGTGGGATTCTGTCTTGCACATGGAGTATTGCTTGCACCCCATCTTGATTTAATGTGACATGACCAGTAGCAAAGCTCAGGACTTTATCTGCAGACAGATGACCAGCTAGCCTACTGAACTGCCATGCAGCAACTGTAGAACAGTGTCAAGGCTTGAGGGATGCAGCACTAACTTGGAGGATGGGTTGAAAACTTTATGGCTTTTCAATACTGTTTTTTCATGGACTCAAGCTCATCTGGAAAAAAAGCCATGCTGAAGGTCCATTGTGGAGAACCAGACAAAGACTGACAGAGTTGGCACAGCAGAAGCAGGTGTAGGCACTCAGGTTGTAACGAAGGAGCTGGCACAGAGGAGGCAATCGTGGGGCATTTTTTTAAGGATGGATGAGAGTTTTGAAAATCTTTGGCTCTTTTGTCTCCATTGTGAGCAGAGTCAGGAGTTTTCTAGGTTAAGGACGAATCGTAGCTACCTGTTCAGAAGGTAGAGGGTGTGGTGTGATTTTTCTTTTTTACTGTAAGGTTGGTTCCAAGGCAAGCTGCAAAGCGTTGGAATTTTTCACCTTATAGTGCATTGTGGGTACAGTTGGCAAAGGCTTCATGCACAAGATGAGGGATGTCTGCATTGCACATGAATTTGGAGGAAAGGCAGGGAGTATTTTGGCCCAAAAACTGTATCCTTTACTAAATCATAGTCTCTCTGGGTTAAAACAGGGAGGCCCAATACAGACATGCAGCTTCAGCTAGGCCAGTAGGGAGGATGGAGGCCATCACTGTAGATAAATCTGCATCAGGTGAAGTCATAGCCTGCACTGCCACGTCAAAGAGTTGAGACCAACTTGTGAAAGATTTGGTTCCATGCCCTTTAAAAGCAGGTGGAAGATCACACCAGAGACAGTATATGGAGCTAAAGGAGCAGCACTGGTCCTTGTAGCATCCGCTGACCTCTGTTGTTGTCTAGGAGCAGCTCATCATGTGTTTTGTAAGAGAAATCTGAATCTCCAATTTAACTAGTAACTGCAGCAAACTGCCTATAATTCACACCCCTGTCATGCTCTGCCCCAATCACATTTGATTCAATGTTAAAGATTAGACAAATGGTATTTCCAAAAGAGAGTGTTCAGTGAAAGTACTGAGATAACTCAGTCCCTGGGGTCTAGATTGGGGTTCTCTCTCCTCCACTTTCAGTCTCTTACTCCCACTCTCTATCTCTTTGTCTCTCTCTCACACACATGCACAAGCAGCCACGCAATCTCTGGCCCATCTCATCTCATCACCACTGTCTGGCAGGGTGGCGTTCCTTTGTCCCCTCCAACTTTTCACTCCCAGTCTCATGTACTGATTCCCATTTCTAGCCGCCCCCACTCACCCCCACCTCCCTCACCCCTGCTCCTACTCCCACCTCTTACTGTGCAGAAACGGAGGTTATTTTTAGAGCTCAGTTGATGGTTTAAGGATGTTAAGTCCATATTGTGCCATGGATTTTCAGGGAGGAAACTGGCTGTTTCTCTTTTTGCCCCCTAACCTCCGTTTCATTTCCTTCTCTGCATCCTCTCTTTCCTTCTCAGAAGACCTCTCTGTAAAACACCCTCTTGCTAACACACTTTCTTTTTCTCCCGTACTCTATAGCCTCAGCGTCTCTCTCTAACCACCCGATTGTCAACACACCACCACCGCCAGGCTCTCACCTCCCTCCTCACACCTACACAGTTCTCTCATTTTCTCGTCTTCTTTCTCTCTCTTCCTAGCAGCGAGCTGTTTTTCTGCCTCTACATGCAATCTGGGCTTGTCATCGTTCAGACTGCTCACCCACTATGCTCATGTCTATGGATGGGAGATGCTTTCAGTACGGCACCTCACAGTGCTGTGTTACCAAGCATTACATTTTACAGTTTGTGTTTGTGGTGTACGGAACATCCTAAAAACAAAAGTGTATGCACAATACTGTATATCATAAAATTCTCAGACAACAGTCGTAAAATTTTCTGTTTAACTTCCAGACTGTAAATCCAACTTTGGTTTTGTACACTTGTCACTTGTATGTACTGATTTTTGTCAAATTTTAGAGAATTGTAACTAAAACTATATACCATAAGGTCTTGATAAGAATCTTAGAGATCCACATCAGCTTATTTCATAGGAAACATATTATTTTGTGTAAGTTGTGAAGTTATGTGAGATAACAATGCTGAAATTTGAAGTTAATGGAGCAATTTTTCAGCATTGTTCTGCTCAAAGGTTTGTAAGATATTGAGAAAAGTTTCAAGCACAAGCCTGCCATGACACTCTGCTGCTATCACACTCTTTTCACAGCTCAACTCTGCCCTCTATCACTGGATCTCTGCAGTACAGGTACAGTACAAACTATCATTTTTAGCATGACACAAACCAAAACTAAATGTCTGCTTAGCTTTGATTCCTGATGTGAAATTTTGATGTTTTTGTACATTTTATAACTTTGCCAAATTGAAACAAAAATCCCTGAACCTACTTTTTCTAAAACCTGACATGTTGAGGTCTTCTGTCAGAATGCGATCAGAGAGCTGGCATGGCCACCTACTGGCTTCTGTGCGTCTCACCAGCCGTCTCAAATAGCCCTCGCCATATGTTAACACTTTACTCCCCAAATACCCATGATGACAGCGTCGCTCTGTCTCTTTAAGACCCGGCGTGGAATGCTGTGGTTTTGCCTAGGCGTTTGGGGTAGTGCCCTCACCCACACATAAACACAACCCTAAAAGTGACTGTGACTCACTCTCCTTCTCACTGTCCCTCTCCTCTTTCATTCTCAGATGCCTCTCTATCCCCGTCCGCCCGCGTGAGGACGTTTCTCGTGTTGTTTTGCGGCCTGCGCTTTCATTCTGTTCCGCTTGAGTGTTTGAAAGAAAACAATGTCCTGCCCTCATCTGGCTGGCACTGTGTCAGAGCACGGCAGCGTGTGTTTCCTGTTTCACATGTTTGTTTGTGCCTCAGGTGAAAAGGGAGGCTGCTGTTGTTGTCTTTGGCCTCAATAACCCCACAAAGCAGCTCAGAATAGAAAACTAGCATCTTATCTTGCAGATATTTGTATACAGTTTGTTGTCTTTAGATAAATCACAGGTACAGGTATCTTAATGTTAAATACAAACACATTTAAAGAAAGAAAAATAAGTTTCCATATGACCTTTAAGGCTTTTTAATGAATCACCTGAGCTGATCTGCACAAAAAAGTTAATCATCACTGCTTGTTCATAATGTCTCACATTCTGAACAAAAGGGTACCAAAGTCCTCAATGAGCCGCTCCTAGCTTGAGCCAGAGAGCCCTCCAGTGGTGACAGCCGGCAGCAGCTTTCCCTATGAATAGGATCAATAGGCAAGCTCCCTTTATTAGATCCAGATTTGACCGTCTGAAGGCACAGATGAATGATTTTTGTAGTCTGGTGAGCAGCCCACATCGAGTTCAGCCTGTCAGACATGTCTGGGGGGACGTGGGGGAGGAAAGAGAGACGCGGGCCTCAAAAGCCTTGAGAATGCGGGACAGGGGTAAACCCTAAACCTGAGAGCTCAGCCCGGGCTCGCAGCCTTCCAGGGAACAACACTTTTCTTATTGAGCCAGCGGGCCAGACCCAAATGAGAGGTGACAGCATATTCATTTCACTCCGTGTTTTTCTTTAAGGGCTTTTTAAAATGCTGCTGAATGATGAGCGGTCAGTGGATTTATAGTTCAGGGGATGATTTAGGCTTTCTAAATGGCACTGCTTTCCTCCTGCTCTCGCTCGCCCTGCCTTTTTCCACAGGAGCAGTCATTTTCAGAGGCTTTATTTCAGCCTCATGTTGTTCATGTAGGGATGACTCCCCCCTGGCAACCAAGATTGATTTAAAATATAAAGTGAGCACCTTGATCCCCATGCCCAGTGTGGACTAGAGGCAGGGTGTGTCCAGCTGAATTGACATAAGATAAGTGCTCCGGGAAATCCGTGCATACACCCTCAGAACAGAGAAATTCACAGCAATTTGTGGTGTTGTTAAAGGTGATTACATGGACACACACTGTAGATGCCTAAAGCACAGACACACACCAGACACTGACCCAAATGCGCTCTCTTTCTTTTGATTAAATGCATACCAGAACATATTATATGTAATGACAACATGCATTTCGTCTCGACACCACATGTCCCTCCACAAACATCCACTCTCCCAAGCTCTCATCTCAGCACACAACCCCCGGGGCCAAGAATACCAAGACTGAACAGATGAGGTCACATCGTGGACGTATCAGTGGTTCGCCCTGGACCTGATGAGTGGCAACACATCAGGAGGCATAGGGAGGTCGTTAATTTATAGGGATGCTATTACCTTCATAAATGCTTGCCTCATAAAATGACTGCCTTGCTTTAATTTAATACTTCCCCTTGCTAATTATCACTGCACACACGAGTGGGCTGCTGTCTACACTCTGTGTGTGAGCTATTTTCAATGGACAAATTCTTTGAATTCTGATGTTGGGTAGAGTCTTGTAAAATTGGGCAAACTATCACAACTCTTTTCGGAACTTTCTTTCTTGGAACAAAAGAAGCTGTAGCTTTGGCATCATTACAGTTTGTCACAGTTGTTCTTACCATGAATATCATGAAAAACATCCTCTGTTTTTTGATTAGGCCTCTGTTAAATCTTTCAAACTGTAATTCAGTACAGACAAATGATACAAATATTCTCCCACTCTTTTGAACATGAGCCCTGTGCTTACATGCTGTTCCATGTCTGGCCCATGCCTGCCTGGAAGCTTGCGTGAAAAGATTTGATACACTGCCCTGCCTTCCCTGGTGCCACACTGCCATTTTCTCTCTCCCCGAGGAACAGAAGAAAGAAAGAAAGGGCTGGAATGGGACCGATCTCCATCTCCAGATCATCTCTCGGTAGCCCCTTCAACTAAATAAATAACTCATTACAGTTCAGAGTAAGGAGCTTCATTTACTCTGGGCGATGTAATCGCAGATGTCTGTAGGTTGCACACATCATCTCAAATACAAGTGTTTTTGGTGGAATCCCAAGAGAGGGAGCTCTGAAATGTTAACATACCAGTGAGGAAAGACTGGCAGTGGACTGCATATGGGAAACTGTTGATGGCAGATTGTTTGGCCTCGCTGCACAGTAGTATTAAGTTTGCTTTTTAAAAAGTACAGAGGGAGATTCAGTCAACAATATGAAAGCATAGATATGCTAAATAATCATGAAAGCTAATTGAGAGTCCTCTGTGAGCCCTCAACAGGCACGATCACCCTACATTCCACATGTAATGTCAATACCATGGCAAAAACAAGAAGTCCTGGATGGGGCAAGAGTTGATGAAACAACCAGACAGAGGACCTGAGGCATTTGCAAATATATTCTGTTTTTTTTTTTTCTTCACCTCCTTAAAAAAACGCAAGAAAGAGTGTTGCCACATAGGACAAAGCAGTCAGTGTCGGAAAGTTTACAGAAAGTTTAGACAGTCACAGTGGATCAATTCAACAGCCTCTGATAAATGATATGGCGCTATTTGAAATGTTATTGAGCTTGCTGCTCTCTGAGGTTAAACAGGCACTAATAGTTAGATCTGGGCAATATATATCGATAGTATATACATATCGTGATATGAAACTAGATATCGTCTTTGATTTTGGATATGGTAATATGGCATAAGTGTGGTCTTTTCCTGGTTTTAAAGGATTTTCTGAACTTACCAGACTGTTCTAGCTGTTCTATTATTTGCCTTTACCCACTTAGTCATTATATCCAAATTACTGATGATTATTTCTCAAAAAATCTAAATATTTTGTAAAAGCACCAATAGTAAACCTTACAATACAGTCGCAATATCGATATCGAGGTATTTGGTTAAAAAATATTGTGATATTTGATTTTCTCCATGTCGCCCAGCCCTTCTAATAATTAACTGCAAATTTTAATTAACTTATAGGTATAGACGAGTGGAGGTTATTTTGAAACAGTTGTATCCAAATGTTTGACCCATTTTCATCTTTTCAACGCTAATTAGATAGTTATCTCATTCTAAATTAATATGTGATGTTTAAATGCTGATGGCACATTGAAGAGTGACTTCTGATTTAAAAAGCTCATGATTTAGGACATTAAGGTTCCCATCAAAAGCTGTTTTTGGTTAAATGGGGAGCTTTGTCACAGCTAATGCCTCTACATTTTTTTAATAATAATATCAGACAACATCATTTCTTTTCTTTTTCTTTTTTTTTTGAGAATTTAATAGTTGCTGTTCAAATGTGTTAGAAAACTTCTTCTACTGTATCCTGAGGAAGGCAACACAGCAGGCGCATGAATGCCATTTTTCAGTAAAACGGATGTTGGGATTTCCGCCCATTGTTTGGTGCTGGGAACACTATTATCAATGTTGTTGTTTTTAATCATTGCATTAGGAAGTGGTGCCACAAACAGAAGGTCTAGCCGGTGATGAAAGACGACCTTTTTACCAGATGACCTTCCAACACTGTAAAAAGTCAGTCAGTATAATATGTCGTCTGTTTTTATAAGTGATTGTTTTGCGTAATGGAGTGTTATTTTAACGTTTCCAGACTTTTTCCTTTACGTCTTTGCCTCACTATTTGGCAGAAAATATCACATGATACAAATTCATCATTGGCAAGAAATATGCATTTTTTTTGTGATGGATGCTTGTTGCAATGATCACATGAAATATGTCTAAATTCCAGCAGCAGATCTCATCCTTGGCATAACTTATTGGCTCTTCAGTGCAAAAAGTTGCAGTCTCCGTTTCACTTCGGTTGCTGTGCGTGAAACAGCGACCTTGATGAGGCTATAAAATGCTATGGTTGGGCGACTTTCCTCACCGTGAATTGCCCCACATCCTTTGGGGGGGACTCTTGGTCGAAGATGAGGGCAGCAATGTGAAGGAAATGAAGTTAGTGAAGTGAGTGGGGTCAACTGAGCAGGAAAAGACAAACCCTGCCGCAGAGGAACTCGTGCTGCTGGTTGTATTCCTGCGGGAACTGTCACCACAGACAGGAACATGAGTGAATATCTGCGTAGAAACCCCTGCTGATGGCTGATTATTAAACGTAATTGTACTGGTTTAAAGTCTAAATGTAGGCCTATATTATCATCAGGTCATATTATATCATTAAGGTTTATTTTGCAGAGTAGATGTGTGAAAATCAACAAGATGATCTGTTTTCCAGAAATACTCCATGCAGCTTGATCCTTGTGAATGGCATTAGCTGGTGTCAGATATTATGCTTTCTGCAGTTACATTGGAGGCCTAAATACATCTGAACACACTTTGCCCACCACTTAATTTGCGGAAGGAAGGTGAGAGAACAGTTTCTTGGAAGAAAAATGTTGTTTTTGCAATAATGTTTGTGGTGCCTTTGAAGTCCTCTGACTGTACACAGAGCAGTTTACGCACAAGCACCACCGCTGCTCCGATAACTGCAGTGTTGTATAATCACAAATGAATGCTAATTAAACCATCTAAAAAAATAGAACAATAAAACACATATTTTTCCCGACACTTTCCTTTAGCAAAAGACTTTATAAAGCAGATTTATGACGCGCTCTGCTTTCCCCTTATTTCATGGTTCAGTGGCCTCACACGGCAGGCAAGGGGAGGTTTTCTCTCGCTGCTCATTGGTCGCGGCTCTCCCATCTCAGCAGCATTTCCATTCATACACCCGGCTCTCCTTTTCAGCCCCTTTCTAAATAACTCACTGTCATCATCATCGGGAAAACGGCTTTGCCTGGACGGGACTAATTATTTAGAATTGGCGGAGGAGTGATTAGATCGAACGAGATCAAACGAGCGACAGAAAAACGACAGGTGAGTAGTAAAAACAACAGATCGCGTTTGCTGAAAGTCCTGCTCATGCATGCTCTGCAGCTTATAAATGTGCATGCAGGAGGATAATAAATCATTTCCACTTGTTTTATTGCTATTGTTGATCACATTGTAAAAAAGCAGGTTGCACCTGAATCGATCAAAAAAAAAGTGGACGTTTCGGAATGACTCCGAAAGTGAGATGAAACTGACCTCCATCGCAAATGTGTTTGTGCGTTGAATAACAAGTCTTATTTCTCCGACTTGTTATTCAACGTTTTACCTTATTCATTTCTGAGTTAAATATGAGTTTTGCTATCGAAAAATGCAGAACTTGTGTCAGCTCACCTCTTCGCAGTTTCACTTTCGGGGCTTTAGTCTATATAGAAAAAGAAAGTGGAACGCGTATTAGCTGAAAATCAGTTGGCTCTCGTGTATGATGGATAACAGCAAGGTAAGATGCTTAAAATGTAACACTAGAGGGGTCCCGGCCCACGGGGCTGTCTCGGAGGGAGGTTCACGCCGTTATTCACCAGTCCTCCTCTGCCTAATTGGCTGCAGATGCGGGATCCTATGCTCCTTTTACCGCGTAGAAATTGGATGCATTTGGGGAACTTTATGAGGCGAGCCTTGCGTTTGCCTGCAGGAGCCGAGAAGACCAAAAAAAAAAAAAAAACGCATTGGTCCACTACTAGTATTTATACCGTGCCACGTTCGTATATAACCCCCCTCTTTCTCGGCTAATTTATCATGGGGGCAGGAATTCGATGAAAAAAAAACTTGAACGTGAAATTGCGCTGTAAAAAAGGGAGAAATTGTACTCCTATTAGACCCCTGGTCGTGTGTAGGAAGATATAAGTCTCCCTGTGTTTTTTATTGTTTCATTTTTGTTGAATCTCCCTGTCAGGTAGTGGCTTTAAGATCAGAAGGGCGCGTGATCTGCATCCAAAATTACTGATTGTATGTTTATAATCCTTACAGGTCAGATCACACGTGCTACTGAACAGGAGAATGATGTCCCATAGGCCTTGTTAAGATATGTTCAACTGTGCGTCCTGAATGCCAATATAGACGTTTATCACACAGTCTATATAACAGCCATCTGTGATGGTATATGCCACTGCCTTCCTAATAATTGCGCAGGGAGGGAAGGGCTAAAGACACCGTCCTCTAAGTGCCCTTTCACCCTAGACTTTGTAAGCTGCACTTATTAAAGCGAAAAGTGTTTCAATATGTGGTAAGCTTTAGGGGAAAACGTGATGGGGGTTGGGATGGGGCCCTCTTCTTCTTCTTCTTCTTCTCCTTGCTGCCTAGCTCCTATTAGGCGACTCGGAGTCATTCATCCATGTTACCAGTAGGTTAGTGGTGTATAAGTTGGTGTTGTTAATGTACGGACAGCGGTCATTAAAAACCTACCCGTATCTAATACCTCTGACCACTCTGGAGAAAAATGAGGCCTCTATGAATGAATCAAAGGATTGTGTGTGTAGTCAGGCATACAGGGGGGCATTAAGCTTATTTGACTTTCCCTTTATTTTGGTGGAAGTGGTAATGTGGTGCGTTTTGGATGTTTGCTGTACAGCACGTAGCTGTCATGTCAAGTGATGTCTTGATGACAAGAAAATATTTTTGTGATGCATTTTTTTCACTTAAAATTTTAGAAAAAATGTCACATAACCATTAAAAGAATACATATACAAATAAAACACCAGGTTTAAATGGAACAAATTATAATAATAATTACATTTTTATTAATTCCCTATTTTTTTTTTCCTTTTCGCAGGGCCCATTGGACACTGAGCACCCTTGGGCCTGTCTGTCAAGTAGACATGTTTCAAACTGTTCCTGACACGTCGTCTTACGTCAAGGTAAGACACCACCGCCTCTTCGAACAGGTAATGTTGGAGGGACAAACTGGGGGTCCTTTCATTTTTTTTTTTTTACTCAGATGTTCAACTATTTCTCCCCATATTTTCCAACCAGTCTAACATGCAAAAAAATCAAGTGATGCCAGTCTTATTCTTACTGTTAAAACAATCATTAAACCAGATGAGTAGCTATTTGCATTAAACAAGTAGAATAACATGTTTATATTGCTTCTTCTGCTGATTTTATATGAGAAACTAAAAAAAAACTTGCCTCTTGCAAAAGTGTACTACTAAGTAAGCCAGGCTCATTGCCATGTTGTTATTTTCCCCTCTGTTTACGCTGTAAAGTCACTTGTTGACATGTGGCTCTGCTGTGGTCTATTTGAAGTGCCAGGGTCGATTCGACTTTTGTCGAATTTTAAAAATGCTGCTGTTATGGCTCATTATTATGTTTGACGTCATGAATATCTCTCTCTCTCTCTCTCTCTCTCTCTCTCTCTCTCTCTCTCTCTCTCTCTCTCTCTCTCTCTCTCAGAATGTAAATAAAGCAAACAGCGCACATCTGGTTTTCACATAAAAAAAAAACTGCATTGCTCACGTCACACGTGGCGCAGCGTGAATACCTGCGACTGCTACATATCTGAGGCACTGAAACCATTACATATTTTATATAAAGCCGTATATGACCATATAATGCCCACATAATGTCAAGTTCGACGTGCACTTTGCTCGCATTTAATTTGGGTTTGCTCACATCCATCATAAAAATCTTCCGCGGGTGACTGCTCGGATTGTGCCTTATTAAAATGAGCCATTGTGCAGAGGCGAGCTATGGTAATATCTTCATAATCAAGGTATTTTTCCAGGGCGACTTGTTAATGTTTTGAAGACTTATTTCCCCAATAAGGGAATAAGGGCTCTTTTCATGCAGCCACAGCGTTTGTGCCACTGCAGAGAGACTCGGCGTTTCAGGGCTCAGAACAATTCCTGATTTGTTGTGAGAGAGAGTTGAATAGCGAGGAATGTTTGAGGAGAAAATATACCTTTTAAAATGAGTCTTTCTGCTCCCTAAAATAAAGAAGACATGAGGCCCATGAGGGACAAACAGAGGTTAGTGGGACTTAAGCATGGAAGGAGTTAACTTTCAATTTTACAGTGCTTGCATTTAGCTTCTTTGATTTGCTGCTAGATTATTTCTGTTTGTTCTGAATCCAATAATGTTATTTTTTTTATTCTGCCCGGATTCAGGGGTAGCGTGCATTTTTTGCGTGCTAGTGCTCCACTCCCTGGCTCAGTCGCATTCAGGGAGATATTGGTCAGCATGTGGCACGCCTCAATACAGAATTTAAAGAAATATTCCCCATTCAAGCGAATCCACGGCCCAACATTTGGTTTTGTTTGGTTAAGGCCAGGCGAGACTGGAACTCTCCAATAAAAATAAATCTCAAATTAATTATGGCCTAGAGCGAGGGGCCAGACAGTTCGTGCTTCTATGTGCTGCAGACTCCACGTTTTGCCCTCAGTATTTTGACTCGGGCTGTCTTTTAGCCCGAGAGAAGGAATGATCTGAATACAAGTCTGCTGTCTAATAAACAGCAAAGTTAGCAGGGCGAACATATTGACTGGGACTATTTTTTTCTTGTGGAATAACACTCCGCCGAAATGTTTCTCACTGCAGTACTGGATGCGTAATTTCCCACCTCAGGACTGATCAAACGAAGTACCCATGACCAAGACCACACTATAAAAAATATACTGTATGTTTATAGAAAGCACGAGAAAAGAAAAAAAATGGTGTGGACAATTTCACATGTATGTTGACTCGTTTTGGGAAAGTGTCAGTACCTTGGCATGAAGCTGAATACTCAACACACTGATAACAAAAATGTGCCTGATTAAAGTTTAAGTCCCCCTTTATATTTCCATTTTGACAGATTATTAGACGTCTGTGACAAATAAAACTCATAATACCCACTCGTGACCAAAGCCTCAATACACTAAATCTCTGTAGATCTTCGTATAAGCTAAAACAGAAAGGCTGGCCTAACAATTGAAAGGCTGCTGAACATAAACTCTATAGTGTCCGCCCACCTCTGGCTTGTTGCCCCAGCGGAGAGACAGAGGAGCTACTGGCTGGTGGTGTAAGGAAGAAATGTCTGGCTGTCTAGTTCCAGCGTCAAGCCAGATGTTCTGTGGTTCGCTGTGTAAACCAACTTGCATCTGTTTATTGGCCTTCGAAAATGTTTGTTACCACTGTATTCATTATGGTCTTGGTAGGTCCTGGACCCCCAGTCGTCCTAATAAGCTCTATGACTGGGATGGCAGGTATGTTAGTACAGAGAGGGAGAGAGCTGCTGCTGGCGAGATGATGTTTGATTAGAAAATCAGACTTCTCAGGAAAACATGAGGGTTTTGTGTCATTTGAAAAGCATCCTGGAAATTTAGCAGAAGTATGTCATAACACTGCATGTAAATTATTTACACAACCGAAACTGATTTTGGAGGGGTAAGCTTACATTTTTATCAATGGAACCTGATGACATGAATCCAAAGACGCACATCGCATTATAAAACTAATGGAATGAGGTGTTTTAAGAGATGTGGTTCTATTGCTGGTCATAAAGTGCTGTATGGTGAATCACAAACTCGGGGTCAAATCTTAAGCACCTCTTTAATTTGCCACTTTATCACTTGTCTCCCTAAAATAAAATGCCCATATGAAAACCTCAGACACTGGAATGTATAGAAAAACAACAAAAAAAGAAACCAAACCAGTCAGTGAAGAGTTAAACAAGGTGTCTCCCTTAATTACACGAGTCTGAACTGGCCTCAGGCAGGAGAAGCCTTGACCCTTAGCAGGATCCAGATGTGGTGGTCCCAAGGGTGGGGGCCCTCGGCCCCACCAGACCCCCAAGTCGAGAGCAGACAGGCCGGCCCTGCTGTCAGTCGCTGCGGCGGCGTAGTCTCTGTTTGGAACCCCAACACTGTAAAAAATATCCATCATCACCATTTCAACTAAATCATAGTATATTGTTAAACATTATTAAGAAAACTGGCAGTGTTATGAGATACATTCACTTTGGTCCAAAGTAAAGTTGTTTCTTATCAAATGTAATTGTCTTGATACTGATGGAATGATCAGGAATCTATAAAAAAAAAAATCCCAATTAAAATACAATCTGGGTAAAAGTGGATTCCCTTCAAATCTCTAAATCTAAATCATCGACTTGTTAGATTTATATGTGTTTCATTTGTCATAAAAATATAATTGAAATGCTGAATGTGCTGTGAAAATGGACGTTTCTTGCAGTGTTATTGGTCTGGTCACGTTCAGAGCTGGCTCCATGTCTAGCATCTGCGCTAAAATTATGCTTGAATTGATGAGGGCAATTTCATAGGGCAGACGAAAAGGGGGAAAATACCTGTGTGGGGGTGGGGATTAGGGGATTTCTCTTTTGTAGGCTCAGGCGAGTAGGGGGAAACTATTGAATAACAACAGCAAACTCAATAATAATAAAAAAAAATAATAACGTATTATACATTTGTGCCCCCTTTTCAAACGCGCTTTTGTTGACGCAGGCTGCGTTTCATCCATTCATTCCTGCGCGGAGCAGCAGACGCACACGTGTAGAGCAGACCCTCAGACTGTAGTGCGGTCAGGAGCTGAATGCTTGGCTTTTATTAATGGTGTCTCAGGAAAACTTCACAGAGAGCTGTAACAAAAAGGACAAGGTTGCAACAACTCCTGCCATAGGTGTCCAGGTTGCTCTCCTGTTCTGATTTAGAGCTCCATCAGCAGGAAGAGAGAAACATCTGTCCACATTCATACATAAACTTTATTTCATGTATCACTTTCACTATGAAATATAGGATAATATACAGAGAACATTGTGATTTACAGAAGGATGGATGGAGGCATGGCCAGATGCAAGTCTGAAGTGGAGGCGTGAACCAAAAGCGCTCTAAAACATGGGATCACATAACTGCGACACATTCCCGAAAACCTCAGTTAAATGTGTGCAGAAATAATTCATAAGCCGGACAAACAGAAAAGCCGTCCACTCCATCCGTGACACTACTGGGAAAGCAAAACACACCAGCCTATTCTACAGCAGGCTATACGCAGCAATGGCTGTGCACAACGCAGGCAGTCATCCTGTAAATATTTCCGAGCAGAAAAACATAACAGCGGAGCGAACACTCAATTGTTTTCCCTGCTTATCTCTCTGGGACAGTATCCTGCTTTTTTGAAGGCAGGGCTTTCGGTGACACACAGCTTCCTTCTCAACCTTCTCAACAGTGGTGACTTCACTTCCCAAATTTAGAGGAAAGAAAAAACTCAATCCGGTAAAAGTGTCTCTTTCTCTCCGCCACATACCGGGGGCTGGAATTAATTCAGGAGCGTGTCATGTTTGGGATATTGTCGGGGTCCGCTGAAAATTGCGCAAAATGGACGGAACTATTAAGGTAAGGGTGGAGAACGGGGTGTATGAGTTTGTGGGAGACTGCTTTTTCGGAGTTGCGCCTCCTTTTTTCTAAGCAATGGGTTGAAATGCTCCTGTGTGTCGGTCTGTGAGCTGGGACCTCCAATTTGACGACGATGAGCGGCTTTTTTCTCTCGGTCTGAATGCGGTAACCACATATCCTTCTTTTCCCCCTTTCTTTGAAAGTATCCACTCTCCTTTTTCAATAAGCTGCCCGGTTGTGAGAGGACACGCTGCGGTGTGGATTCAAGGCGAAATCAGAATCACGCTTTGGATTTTGGGGACCAAGCGCACAATTACGCACGTCTGGAAAGACAAAAAGGAGTGGCTATTTACTTCTAACAACACGCCGAATGTACTTTCATATCGGTATAAGTAATCCACGAGTTCAACGGTTTGGTTTAGTCTGGGCAGCGGAGATTGAGCAATAGCCATGGCTGGATGTACCGCTGGATACGATGTGTCGAGCTGCGCAACAGCGGTGTGGCACATCGCCCGGCTCGGTCCGAAGATCCTGTCTTGGGTCAAAAAAGTGTGATGGTTTGGTATTTACACATGAAACAATCTTTCTCTGTGTGTTGCTGTTGATATTTGTAACTTCTCTCCCTCCGCTGCACAGAGAGTTGTGTGAAAGTGTAAGGAAAGCTGTCATTTGGCAACTTCATGCGGTAACTGCTCCGTTTGCAACACTTAAAACCCACAAGCTTCACAATGATACCTTGGCTTGCTCCTTATATAGTTACACAACTATTTTGAAACGGTATGTTGGTAGTCGAGAGCGCTGGTCTACATTAACTTTGGCTACTGGCCCCCGACAGTCAAATTCCAGATGCATTATGGCTGCAGCCACCAGATGTTGAATGGCAAGTCCCCATTAGTTCACCCTGATGCGTTCAGTTCAGTCTGTGTCCTCCGGTTAACAAGTGTAAGCTCAGAAGAATGCAGCGTCTGCATTTGCTCGTTTTGTTGCTGAAAAGTAATGCGACGTGTTTTCTTTTGGAAATTTAAAGTAGCGGGTTTGTGGCGGCTGGGTGTGGTGTGAGTTTTGGAAGAGTGTAAACGTTGGCCAGACAAAAATGTCAGGCTGCATATAGAGTCACTTAAATCCCGTCATTCACCGCTCACAACGCTGTGACTGTTTTCTTATGTATCGGGGATGAAAGCCATGCTGCAGGAGGGCATTAATGCCTCAGCCTGGATGTTTGTAACAAAGCAACAAGTTGTGACAATTAATGTAATCATAATTGGATCCTTGGGTGTAAATGACTGGCTGCTAAGCTGCATTCATGCTCGCTAAAAGAGAGGAAGGGCTCTCTAGCCATGAGAGCTTCCTGCTCCACACAATCTTTTCCTGACAGGTTTCCTCTTCCTCCTTAAACAAAAGACAGGAATGCCCCCCTCTGGGTGGCTCCTGCTAGATGGCTGCGTGTGTGTGTGTGAACGCCAAACAATCACACGTGTAGTCTGGATGTGGAGCTATTGCATGTATCCAGTCCGCTCCAGACGCGTCGTGACGCATTTTTGAGAGATAGACCTTGGTTGATGTAAACAGAACAGAGGTGGCTCCCAGCAGGTGTCACACTCGCACAATGCTTATAGTGGTGCGTGCAGTTTAACAGCTGAGCTATGATTTATTTGATGTTTTTTTCCCCTCTTTGTCTGTGGCACTAGTGCAGAAAGATATATTACAAAAATATAATTCAGATCTTATTTATGTTTTCAGAAAAATGTTTTTTTTTTACTCAGAAGTTGTATAAAGTCTTTAGTGATTGTGTTCATGGTCCTTGGAAGGAATTAATCTTGTTTAAGAGTGGAGAATTCTCTGTGGGCATTGTGAGACAGACAGAAAACTAAACTGCCTGTATCTCGGTGTGTTCCACACAGATACTGGAAAGAAAAAACATAGGCACTGGTCTGTCATCCTTTCAGCTTCTCTTCATGAGATCCTATTTTTAAAACACTGTCTGCAATCTTGATAGGCGCACACCACTTGCCAATCATGGTTTCAATTGCGCAGGCTGATATGTCGCTGTAAATATAACGTGCAACAGTCATAATAGCACAGTAAGCCCTTATCGGGCTGTAATGAGACATTCCCTCACTCTTCTACACTTTATCATCCACAGACTAGCTGGTGTGCTCTGCTCAGATAGGGAGTCTTGCTGCCAGGGTTCAGACTATGATGGATCCACTGATGAAATCACTGGAAAATCTAATTCTGGCAGGATGGTTAGAGGTTCAGCTTTTTTATCAATCCATTAACTTGAAGAGTAGTATTTTATTGTAGGAGTAGTAGTATATACAAAAAATTATTTGATATGTGGCATGGATAAAACTGCTTCTAACTGTGTGTGAAGAAAAATTAAATACAATTTCTCTCTTGTTTGAGGAGGAGTTTGACTTGTCACCACATTATTAAAACAGAAGACCAGTGTCTTTTATTCCAGTGTGTCTACAAGCTGTCACACTTTGTAAATCTTTGTATCCAGACACAGTCAGTATTCATGGCATTACAACAGAGGGCACTATAGTGCAATTACAAATTAAAACCTTTTTCCACTGCAAAGGTCGCCATAACTTATAAAATAAGTAAAAAACGATAAAGAATGGTACTGAGCAAGGGCTTCACCTGTCACTTTCTTTTATTAGATCAGTTTTTATGCAAAGTATCTGCGATGATTTTAAATATTAATCAGAATTATTTCAACTTAATTAAGGAAAGAACCGATTGAGTGGCTGCCAATCAATATCAAAGTCTATGGTCCAAATATTGGATCAAGTATTGGCATAGCGATGATCATGCTGTTTTTGATAATCATATACAATCATTTGCAAAATAAAATAATTTCGTCATGCTGATGTTTCTTGTTTGAGAACTCAGATTAATCGAAATATGCATTGTTTCTTTCAAATTTTAAAGTAAAATCAGAGTCGTTTTGTTTGTGTTTATGATGTATAAAGCAGCTATAACTGCCATAAAAGACACACAGGTGGCGATTAAAGGAAATTAAAGATTGAGTTAAAGGAAAAGCATCTTTTATTTTTCAACTCAGTGTCAAAATGGAGTTGGTGAAAGAGCATCCCTGCCATTTATAGTCACTGTAGTGTTTTGGTGTATGTGTCTATACAATAGACACATACATTTTCATAGTCACCCCCGAGGAAAAGTTTAGCAACAAAAGAGACATTTATCATCCAAAAGGGATAAGTGAAAACGTTCGTCTTGCATGACATGTCTTAGAATGGAATGAGACTGAAGTTATTTGAGATCATGAGGATTTAGCTTTCATAAAAGCAACATTTTACAGAATGCAAACGGCCGCATGTTGGAAATACTGATCAATGAATATCAAGTAGCATTTTCCCCCTGAAGCAGATATGTGGCATTTTGGAATGAAATAATTCAGTCCTCGGGAATTAGACACGTCTCGGTCTAAGCTGTGCCATCAGATCCTATCAGATCCAGATGTGCATCAGACCCGAGCCTAATCCCCAGCAGAAGCATACGACTGTAATGATTTCACTTGGTAGTCTGAATTTTTTTTAATTTGTTTGTTTTTAACAATGACGGATGGAACAATGATAACGAATGCTGACTCATCAAGTTATTGTTAAGCAGTACCCCCATTCTGTGCCAGCTAAACGTTGCCTGGCACCGGTCTGAGATGGTGACATTGCCCGTCAAACACTAAGCGGTGACATCTGTATGTTAAAATATAACCCACCACGTACACAACTCATGCTTTACTTCCAAGACATTACACGAGGAGCATGTAGGAAATATGTTGGCCAGCCGCGAGTTTCTGCGTTTGTTTTCTTTAATAAACTTACATTGCTCCAGCTGAGCCGCAGCAGAGGGGTCAGTGCAGCCGTGACCCCCCCTGCTTCTGTTGAGTCTTCAGCTGTGGAGGGAAGCCCAACGCTCAGACAAGACAGACACACCAGGGCATGACACAGGGGATTTTTGGGTCTCAGTGAAGTTAAGAATGGTAATGGGCGAGAGAAAACCATTACACAACCAGGAATCTGGGAAATTTGGTTTGGAATATTTTTAACTGTCAGCTGTCAGACAATAAACGTGAGAATTTGAGAAGCCATTTTTGGGGGTTTTATTTGTGAAACAATGGGTCAACAATTATTGGTAGAACATAATAATGTTAGTAAACCAGTACGGTGGTAGAGCCCATCCTTACAACTCTGTCTTACTCCACAGTGGGCATGATTGAAGTCATCCTAACATCAACAGGAAGCTACAGTTGCTACGTGGGTTGTGTACACAAACTACTTAGGATGCCAGACTGCGATATGACCCATAACTGCACATAATTGCTGTAAACAAAAAATACACAAGAGATTGAAAATTTGACATCATAGGTTTCCGGGTAGAGACAAATGAAAGACTGGAGTTGTATCTGCTCATGTATGTGAGTTTATTCTTATCATTCCTAATATGTGACTATGTCTTACCACTACCAACAGTTTGATATTTTGGGAAATATGCCTTTTTCGCTTTCTTGCTGAGAGTTAGATGAGAAGATTGATACCACTCTCATATCTGTCTGTTTGGAGATTGTTAGCTTAGCTTAGCTTAGCATAAAGAAGCAGGGGAAAACAGCTAGCCTGGCTCTGTCCAAATGTAAAACAAACTGCCTTCATGCACCTCTAAAACTCTTTAATTAACACGTTTATATTTAATTTCTTTAATACATACAAAAAGTGAAAAGTTATGTGCCAGGAAACCAGCAGAGACTCCAGGAAGTCACTGCGCCCATCCAAAAAATAGCATATGTAAAACTATGCCACCTATAATGTATTAATTAGTGCACTTTCGAGGTGTTTGTAGGTGTATTTTGTTACATTGCTGTTTCCCCGTGTCCAGGCTTTAGGCTAAGCTAACCAACTGCTGCCTGTAGCCTTAAATTAAACAGACAGACTTAAGAGTGGTGTCCATCTTCTTATATAACTCTCTACAAGAAAGCAAATAAGCGTATTGCCCAAAATATTGAAGTACTTATTTTAAGTGTATATTGGTTACGGCCTATTTGGAAGCTCACATACTAGCACTTTTTATGTGAGTCAAGAAAGACATACCAAGTATTTGTTCCTTCTACCTACAGGAGGCGCTATCAGTGGTGAGCGAAGACCAGTCCCTATTTGAGCCTCCATACGCTGCTGCTGCCCCTCTCCCCAAGACAGACATGACTGCATCTGGCACACAGGACTACGGCCAGACCCACAAAATCAACCCCTTACCGCCACAGCAGGAGTGGATCAACCAGCCAGGGCGGGTCAACGTCAAGAGAGAATATGAGCACATGAATGGATCCAGGTATGGCACGACAACCACTTTCTGTGTCTTACATTATTTTGTGTTCAGTGAAATATGAGATTTTATGTTTCTTTATTAGACATTTGGTGTTCATCACTACAGCTGCTGCTATTAATGTTGTCATTTGTCATTCAACAGGCCATTTCTTTACCAGCACTTTTTGCTTCAGTATACTTGGCCCTGGCCAGTTTAGGGCTCATATATCCCATGCCAAAGTCAATGACTGGAAAAGAAAACCAACAACACCCAATTTATCTGCTGATAATATTTTTACAACGGTCTCGTATGTGTGTATGTGTGTGTTTGTGTAGCAGGGAGTCTCCAGTGGACTGCAGTGTGGGTAAATGCAATAAGCTTGTGGGGGGTAACGACGCATCTCAGATGAGCTATGGAAACTACATGGATGAGAAGAATGCCCCTCCCCCCAACATGACCACCAATGAGCGGAGAGTCATTGTACCTGCAGGTATGTAATAATAAAAAGTATGTATATAATAAAAAGATCTGACATGAGATGGATAAGGTTTTTGTGTCATAAAACGGTGTATCTGCGTATTTATACAGGTGCTAATTGCTCTAGTTATTTTTCTGTGCTGCTGCTGCGGTTACAGACAGAATCACTCTTCTGTTTCGCTATAATTTTGCCAATGCTGTAAATGTTTTATGAGTCCCATTTCTATTTAGCTGGTTTGTGGGGTAAAGCATTGTTCCAATGTTTTACGTCACTCGTGGGAGCACGGCTGGATGCGTGCAGGTAGAGATGTCTGTTTGTCTGCCAGACCCATATATTTCTTCACTGGTTTTACAATTTCACAATTTGATCTTTCAGTATGTGAAATAACAGTTCGGGGAGTAACAAGTGCAGTTTCAGGGTTGTAGCCTTTAGAAAAGTAATTTTAACACGTAAGTTGATTACGTTGTTACACGTAGGCCAGAGAGAATGACTGTACTTTCCCAAAAAATGAGCACATGTTATTCATTTAATTAAAATCGAATGGAGCCATGGTAAATTTTCCATTGTAAAGGCTACTCAAATGTTGGTGCTAAAATGATGCAAACGTCCACTCATCTATTAAGCTAATAGGAGCTCCACTTGGAGGCCACTCCTTAACCACAAGTGGTAAGTTTGGGGTTTGGTTTCCAGATTGGCTGTACAGTATATCAGACATGGGTCAAGTTGTACTTGCGAATGCAATGCAAAACATACTACAACATTTGGACAATCACAGGAAGGGATTTCAGACTGAATGAAGGATTATTTACCTGAATATGAGTCATCTGGCAAATCCTATTCATGTGGTTAAAACATGACAAAGAATATTTACAACTATCTGAACAAGGTCTGCTACTGATACACAGTTCTGTTTCCAATTTGTTCATTGCTCCCCCTGCCTTTACCTCAGTCAGATATGGGGCTCTTCCAACTCTGTCTTCCCTGGTGTCTGTCCAGGATGGAGTCAATAAACTTCCCCTCTTCTTCTGTCTTCCTGCAGACCCCTCGTTGTGGTCTCAGGACCATGTGCGCCAGTGGCTAGAGTGGGCCATCAAGGAGTACGGCCTAGTAGAGATCGACACGGCCATGTTTCAGAACACAGACGGCAAAGAGCTCTGCAAGATGGGCAAGGACGACTTCCTCCGGCTCACCACCATGTACAACGCCGAAGTGCTTCTCTCTCATCTCAATTACCTCAGGGAAAGTAAGTACACTTCATGCAACTTGAGTGTTAATAAACAAAAAGGTGAATCACGAGGAACAATGGATGATAATCAATTAATGGTTTATTGGAAAAAAAATTTGGACTCGAAATTTATTAGACAGCAAAATTTGTTTGACAATTGGTTGATTAAAAAAAAAACGGAACAGAAAAAAGAAAAAAAACTTTCAGGACAGTAGAAGGACAGCAATTTTGTTGAGCTGCATCCTGCTGTTTGTGTTTAAGTTGAAGTCTGCACCAACTCTGCCAAAGAATGGAAATGAAAACTTTCAGTCAAGACACAAGCCTCTTTTCATATACTTTTTTCTACTTTTGGATGAGAAGTGAGAGTGAAAAAATGCCAAACCCCAGCGAACAACATGACACTTTTTTTTTGTCACCACACTTTACTCATATTACCGTCAATACACAAAGAAATTGCCTTTACTGGAAACTCATTTCTCCATAATGGCTACCCAGTATCAAGCGGAGCTGTGGAAACCAAGGGGGTTTCTCTCCCTTCTCGAGATAACCATCGACTACATCCCCCACTTGACTTTGCTGCGCCTTATTCCACATGGTCCAGAAAGATGAAGCCCAGGTGCATTGCCTCAGGAATCACGCTAGGTCTTGTGTGTTCAGCACAGCAAAGAAAGTTGATCTGCAATTTGCAATGGAGGCAACTAAATTTGAGCCTCTTGCCTTTGAAGAGTTCCTCGGTGCAATCCTGCTTCATATGTTTCGGCGGGGAAACGAAGCCAATTTTCTGAGGCTGTATGCAAATTACATTTCGATATAAGACGTAACATCTGGCATGGCTGCTGCTCTGAATACACAGTGATGTCTGGTTCAGACAATAGGTATGTCTACCGTTTACTATAAAAAAAATAAGCAGATCAGGAGCGATGTGATTGTTGTACAAACAGAGAACAGTTTGTCCCATCTCTGAATTCTTCGCATTCTGTACTTTAAAATAGTGAGAGCTGCTTCGGCTGCAGAATATCATGACACCACATTGGGTGGAGTGACTGATGGCTCAACTATATTTAACATTACTCCCAAAAAATTGCGATGGGCCTCCGCGTGATGTAATGGGAACTGCATTTTGTGGGTGTCAACAGTTTTCTCTGTGCACGGCGTCTGGGCAGAGAGAGATGCTTGTCATGAGTATAACAGCCTCATTGTGCAGCGCTGCAGCGGGTGGATCTGTCTGACCGCCACTGGGCACGCTCCGCAGAGCAGTTTTCATTATGGCCACTGGCTGCGCGACTTAGCCACGGCTTAGGCGTGCTGCACCGCGACTCTGCCCATTGCTGCCCTTCTTTTGATTTAGACCTTGTGTGTTTTGGAGACAGAGGAGATGTCTCGGGAATCCTCTCCACTTGCCAGTTGAAATTGCTTTGGATCCGTTCCCGACAATCAAAAAGATGAATGCTCCCGTCCCGTGCCTGGACTGACTGACCTGTTTTGGGGCAGCTCTCTGAGAAGTGAGCAGCCGGTATTATTGGCACTGGGAGCCTAAGGGCAAGAGGAACCATGTTAGTAAATGAACGTCTAAGGAAGACTGAGGAGGAGGAGGAGGAGGGTTGAGGCTTTATGCAGACCCTGAAGCGCTGATGATTTGGAAACTAAAGCGGCTCTCTCTTTTCCCCCCGCAGCACAAACAAACACAATCATAGACGGGGAGTAACCCCGTCCAGAAAATAGACCTCTGGCTTCACTCACGAGAGTTGGAGCTGAGCCGAGCTTCCAGAATACAGAAAAAGAGAGAGGAAGGGAAATACTTAGCCAAGCCCTGGAAGCATTAGTGATTACAGGTCATGTGATGTCTTCCTCCAACCCCATTCACTATTACCCCCCATCCTCCTCCAAAAAAAATGGATGGTCCAAGGTCCAATCATTTCATACACATCTGTGTACATCATGTGTGCATTTGGTTCTGTTTATTGAACCTCTGATTAACATTCCTCAGAGTCATTAAGCCCTGTACGTACACTCGGCACGGGGCAGGGACACACTTCCCCACCCTACAGCCATACCATAACAAAACATTCCTGCCACGTCATGCGCAGAAATATCGTTGAGGCACCCACACACTGGTGCAATCGCGGGCACAATCTGAACATCTGTCTGGCTACCCAGCTGCTTGCAGTAACAAGGGTAGTTGCCCATGCATTATTTTGGCCTCATTGTTGGTCACTTATCCAGATTTTTATAAGTAATGGCCGCCCGCACCCCAATGTGCTTTCAATTTGGGGTGCAATTTGAGAATTTGTTCAAATTAGTCTGTCAGGGAGGGACCGCGGACTGTTTGCTTTATCGCACCCATGTAGGTCGGTTTGATACCACATGTGCTGGAAACGGAGCGGAGCAAAAAACCTCAGACAATGAAAGACCGAATCCTCCGACACACAGAGATGTGAGAAGAGACGGGGGAAAATGAAAAGGGAGTGAGGGGGGGAGAGTGACAGAGAACTGAGAGCAAACCTACTGTGGATCTAAAGAAACATAAGAGGCAGAAACTGGAAGAAATATATCCTTTACAGTAGTTATTTAAGGACATGGGCAGGAGGGTGTGAGCAAGAGAAACAGTTATAGAGAGCGAGTGTGAGACATAAAAAAGAAGTCGGAGAGGGGTGAGCTATTTTTTAGAAGTTTGTGGAACCGGTCCGAGGTGATTGAGTGTCTTTGGAGAATTGCAATAGTTCTGTTTCCCAGCTGTCGCCGTTGCTTGTGTGTCTGGATGGATTTACAGTGAGGGAGTCAAGACAGAGAGAGAGAGAGAGCGAGAGAGAGAGTGATAAGTCTGGGCTTCTGCACTGCTGCTGCTCGCTCCAGAGTGGGGGACATTCTCGAGCCCTCAATAGTTTATACAGACCATAAACATCTGGGCTCGAAGGCTGAGTAGGGAAAAAGGAGGTCTGGAGAGCTCTCTCTCTCTCTCCCCTTTCTCCCCTCACAACATTTTTATTGAGCTCCCCTTGCATTAGTTCCTTCTATTGGCAGATTATCACTGGTGCACAGGGGCTCAACAGCCTGGCTCCGCGCCCTTTACTGTTAGCTGTCTGCTGTTAGCCACCATAGTCTGCGGCTGCTCACTTGACTGCTGGGGTTCAGGCACTTAGCATTACAGGAATTTATGTACATATCACATTAGCATAAGCGGAGGTGGATAATAAGCAGTGGCTATTCGTGTAAACACTGAGATGAGCTCAGCTTTAATTGAAGCTAGCTGCTTAGAGGTGCATAATAATTGCACTTGCATATGATGTTTTTGGCTGGAACGCAGAGGGCCAGCCCTACAAACGCAAAAGTCGCATTTACGCATTTATTCTGTCATTTTAGGAATTCAAACAAACAACCCATTATGTCGTTCTCTGGTGAGGACAGTCTTCAAGTACCGGCCCAGTATCTTTAGGAATTACGTTCATATTGGACGATTCTGCACCGCAAGATTTATGTCCAATGCCAACATTCAGTGCCAATCCAGGAAGTAGCGTGCACTTTATGTAGCAAGGCGGAAAGCAAAGTGGAGGTCATAATGTTGTGCATTTGAATTTCATATGCGAGCTTGTGACCACTCATAGACCAGCAATGAATGTTTGCTTTTTTTAAAACCAAACCACGGTCTTTCCCTAACCTTACCCAAATTTTTGTGCCTAAACCAAACCGAAAGTTAACTACAGCGGTGGCAGATCAGAAAAAAAGTAATTTTAAATATTTTTTGTAATGTCCTATGCAATGTGTGTTGAGTGTTTGGCAGTAACGCATTACCTTGTAACGTGTCTCAGTAAGGTAAGGAGTAGGATTACAATTAAAGTTATGGTTCTAAATTGCTTTTACTAATCTCAGTCTTTGATACGTTGGCATTTTGTTGGTCGGTTTGTTTGCTGTCTTAGTTTATTGAAGGATCGATCTCCCCTCAGTTGACTGGACATGTTAGCTTGGCACAGGGGCCGGTGGTGGTCTTCGTAGCTGGCCTACTACCGTCAGCCACTGGTGAGCCTACATTCCGGATCCACCTGGTTTTGTCATTTGTGACCTTGGTGCTCGTCCATAGATTGGGCATAGACATCTCAGCGCAGACCGTTTTTTTAGTCCCTCGGCCCTGTGTTCCCTCAGATCACAGATCTCCGCCGGTGCCATGCCATTGTTTCGATGGCCAATTATTCCAAAACCCCATGACCCGCCCTACTCTGCCTCTGATTGGCTTACCCTGATATTCTTACCCTAACCCTAACCAATCTCACTCATCATGCCTAAACCTAACCAACCCAACCAACATAGGGCTGAGGGAACATAGGACTGACCCCTTTTATATATATATATATTTATTTATATATATATATATATATATACCTCCGTCAGCGCTTTGAATCTTCAAAGGTATTTTTGTGTTCTGCACAAATGTTAACTGTCTGGCCAGGATGAGAGCATCTTTTCCTGTAGCGTAACCAATGTTTAAATCCAGTATTTCCACAGACTGCTTGTGGACAAAGCTCGCAGTTGGTACAGTAAGGAAGACAACAGTGGGGCCAAGTTTGAGGTGCTGTTGCTGAAAAGCTGGACACGGTCTCTGGAAATAGTGGATTTAAACATTTGTTACGAGAAGGTGTTCTCACTTGAGTAATTAGTTAAGAAATGTAAATACAAAATAAATAATTAATTCACCCAACACTGCTGGCAAAAAATGTAATTTTCATGGTTGGGACGTCAGCTGAGAAAACGCTCATGGGTCGTTTTAGAAGGAAATGACAAATAATGTATTTTGGTTTGGAGGACTCGTTGGAAATATCTCTCGTGCGCTATGAAAGGCTGGTGTGAAGACGGGCAGCGGTGCTACTTCGCTTTATAGCTTTAGAGCTAAAAAAGATGATTTTGGAGCCCTTTGGCCGCATTGAGGTGGCAAGATGCCCAAAACTGGGTGACTGGGACCCTCAGTTTGTTGACAAAGCTCAGACCACATGTTTGAGGCAACAGTATCGTATAGCTCCACAGAATAAACAGCAGGGGCCCGATGGAGGTCAGTCACAATGCTGAACAAAACCCCTAAAGATCCCAATATTACGAGCGTGCAAAAACTGGAGGACAGGGCCTTTTGAAAGAGCCATCACTCATAGGAAGGAGAGAAAAGAAAATTGTTTGTGGATGTTATGTAATCTAACAGACTCTGAGCAGATGTGAGAGGAGAAGGAAAGAGAGAGTGAGGGTCTTAAAGGCTGAACACTGGCCAGTCCTCCCACTGTGCTGTCAGATTACCGGGACATGTTTGTTTTCTGAGAGAGGAAGAAGCCGTCCAAATAAATAGGCAGCACAGCCAAGACTCCCTCTACCAAACTGTCAGCTGTGGTGTCTCTCTCTCTCTCCTACTCCCTCACTAACTCTCCCTCTCGGTCGTACA
Organism: Sebastolobus alascanus; assembly: GCA_916701645.2. Lineage (NCBI taxonomy): Eukaryota > Metazoa > Chordata > Actinopteri > Perciformes > Sebastidae > Sebastolobus > Sebastolobus alascanus. The sequence continues at coordinate 5,131,290 of CAKAOJ020000068.1, forward strand.
GCAGCCCTGAATTTCTCTGTGGGATGATTTGAGGTTTTCTCAGCAATGCTGCCTGTTTGCCTGTCTGGGTCAGCCCACATATGTGGCACACAGCAGGAAAAGGGTTAACAGCCCCTTCCTCCTCCCTTCTCTCCCTCTCCCTCTTTTTTTCTGTCTGTCTGTTCATCTTTCTCTTACACTTTCTCCCTCATTCCAAAGCTTTTGGTGGCTCGCTTGCCCCCGTGTGCTTATACACTGCGTGTGGAATTATTTTTGTACGGGGAGCTGCGTTTGATTGCTGTGCAGGGACCCTGCCTCATACAATGGCTCCCCTGTTCTGAGGCCCCCAGGTTTCTAAACTAGACCCAGAGCCTTGGGGGTGCCGTGGAGTAGGTAGAACTGGGAGGGGTGGGGTGTTGGGAGGTTAGAATACATTTGTGGAGCACCCCGCTCTTCCCCCCCAGCCACCCCCTAAAAAAACAGACCCCTAGTCTGCCACCATGGGCCCCTTCATCCCCCCAACCCCACCGCCAGCAAGTTAGGTAGGGATCCTGCATCAGATCTCAAGAAAAGCACATCACAAATTGAATTCTGCTTTTGACTTTTTGTGGTTCTTTTTCAGATTGCCCCGTTCAGAAAAGGTATCCTCCTTACTCAGCAGCTCTCCGTAGCCGTCTCAGTGCTAAAGCTTAACACTCCCCATGCAGTAGCTGCTCTTGTGTTTTCTCTGTGCATTTTTGGCTCTGTTTTTCCACTCGCTGATTTATGCCTGGGGGCAGCTAAAATTAAGAGAGCATTTTGGTGCCGCCCAGGGTGCCTGTGTAAGTGGAGGAATGCAGCGCAGAGTTCTGCTCCATAAGGTGAAATGAATAGGCGGCCAAATGCAGACTCTTGCCTCTCTGACTTTATTATTCAGGAGTCAGGTTTGCAGTTAAAATGCTGACAGGCTACGGGGTTTTTCCTACGTTTAAAGGACTGACTGTGTGCTGGATTTGCTTATTTAGGACTAGATTTATGTATCAGGAATTACTTTATTTCTGAGATTATTTTTCAAGACAAAACAGGAACAATTCAAAAACTGAAAAGGGCTCTATGGTGCTGCTTGTCAGTGATTGAGCTGAGCCTTCTACTGCCACCTGCTGGCCTTTGTCACAGACTACAGAGTAAGGGTACACCAGGATTACTCTGAAAAACAATTTCTCTTTCAGCAAATTTATAATGACAAATATACAAATTCACATCTGTCTGCAAGATATCTTATTCTAAACCAAAAACAAATGAAAATCATAATGTTAATGCATAAGAATTTCTGTAAATTTGCATATTTCTTAATAATATAAATATTTAAATGTTTAAATGTTTTTATATGTTGGTTTTTGTGTGTAATCTTTTGTTTGTATGCAATACAGGACTGGTGGATGAGACATATTTTTGTCTTACTATGCTCTCTTTTGTCTCACTTCATTACAGGTAGCTCATCATTATCCTACAACACGCCATCTCACGCAGACCCATCCCCACGTCTGGCTGCCAAAGAAGGTAGGAACAAATATATATGTTTTTATTCTTTATTTATCCTAATGTCTATTTGTGTGTTCATATTTGGGCTGATGTAACAGTTTTATATCAAGGGAGCACTAGTGGCTACCTAAAGATAAAGAGAAGAATGGGAGACAAAAAAGAAATTGACGAGAGCTTCACAGCACCTGCCAGATTCAGACAAGCAGATACAAACAGATACACACAGAGCGCCCCCACTTGAGAATACAGACCACTCACACAAATCCAAAGCACATGCAGTCTTCACCTGACAAAGCTCTGTGCAGGTGCACCTTTTGTGTCGTTGAAATAATATGAGCCAAGCTGCTACAGCAGACCGTGCTATTCAGGGCCGCTACCTGAACCCTGCGACAACACAACCAGTAGTAGCTCAGAGGGGCGGCGTATTAACAAGAAGACAAAAGCAGTGTGCCGATGAGTTCAGTCCACAGCAGCAGGGGCGACAACAGACGGTGAATGTGTCGACGTGGGGACGTAAGACGTGTGAATGAGGTTGTTTGTTAGAGAGACGGGCATCAGGGGCAGGTGCTGAAGCAAGTATGTGTGCGGTAAACATGGCAGAAGAGCCTGATTGGCTGCTTCAGACCAGACTGGAGTGGAAAGGAGTGTGTGTGTGTGTGTGTGTGTGTGTGGATCTCTCCCGTGTGTGTACAAGTGGATTAATGGCAGAAAGGTTGACAGAAGGTTAAAGGGAGAGTAACCATTCAGTATTTGCTGGAGCGACTTTTGTCTTTGTAATAAACTCGCCACTTCTAGTAGTTCCACTGTTTTTATGATCACAATATGTTCATGAAATTTGGTTTCAAAACACAAGATGTAATATATAATTTATTCTATTTTTATTTAACAAGAACAAAACTTGAGTTGAGGTTATTTCACTTGTTTTGAACACAAATCAACTTTACTCAAAAATGTAATTATAGTTTTATTCTGTCTTTTTTTCAAGATATTGACACTTCTTTCTCAAAAGGCACATTAGCTGAAACAAATAGGAAGAATAGGTCACCTTATCTTGAGATTTGTCATGGAAAGTTTTTTTGTATTTGTGAATAAGATTTTAGGAGTGAATGTAGCGTGAGCTGCTTAATGATTGTTTTTCCACAAGCTGACCATGAATTACTGGATCCAGTTTAGTTGAATCAGCATTGACCTTGACAATTCTGTAGTAAAAGTCTAATGCAGCAGTCAAATGAGACCTGTTGCAGTGTTGGTAATGCTGCACCAGTAAAATTCTTGCCAAAGCCAAGCTGAGTTTCTAAGAACGACGCCCACAGCAGCTCTGGATGATTGTCTCTTTCCTCTGGATACCTTTTCACTCTACAAACATTATTTTGTGCTGACACAACACCAGCCTAGGCGAAGGCTGAGCTGCGCTATCTGTAAAGAAAAAAAAAGCTCATCCTTTACATCGGCTATATGGTGTCACCACCAGAGACGGGAGAAAGGACTGCAATAACAGTGATAGCCTTGCTCACAGGATGAGGGGCCCTATCGAGGCAGGAGGAGAGGAAACACTAAGTCTGATAAGTGTCCGAGAATGCCCTCTGCCTCTCTCTATCTGCCCCAGTGGTGAGCGTTAGCAGGCAGGCCGCGTACTTGTTCTCGCCCCGGCTTCAATACCAAGAGACCAATGGGCAGGCCAGATAAGATTCTGCTCAGTCACCCCCGACCCCGGCCTTCCTGGTTCTCAGCGCCAGGTATTTGGACTGGCACGAATACGCGGTCACTCCCTTCAACAGCATTTCCCTTTCACAAGAGGTGACTTCTATTATGGGCTGCTGTAACACTGGCTGTGCCTCTAGTCATGTCCCGTGATCGCAGCCAATGAACAGCTTCTAGCTGAGGAAAGCCTGTGTCTCCAACAGGGGGACTTTTCAAGAATTCGGAAATACAACCAAGTTATCAGATTGACACCAGTCCAATTTAAAAATTAATCACTTTGTTTTGAAATATTTGTATTCACATTAAATATCGCAAAATGTTACCTTCATGCAAAATCAAGTGAAAAGGTGAAACAAGATGAAGGAAAAAAAACGTCAAAATTGGAGTTGGGGGGGGGGGGGGGGTTGTGACTCAACAATAAAAGACGTCTTGCTTCAGGAGAAGCCTTTATCAACATTTTCTCAGATCAGCAGTGCCAGATGTTCAAGTTCATATTGCCTTTCGAGAACAGTCAAATACCATACAGGATCTTTGGGGTAGAGTAAGCACGAGCATACAGCAGGAGACAACCCTTAATCTGCTCCAGACTCTGTGGTGTAAAATGCAATGTTATGAATAAAAGAGAGCATATAAAACACGGAATGCAGCCGCTATGAAAGGATGTGTGTGTGTGTGTGTGTGTGTGTGTGTGTGTGTGTGTGTGTGTGTGTGTGTGTGTGTGTGTGTGTGTGTGTGTGTGTGTGTGTGTGTGTGTGTGTGTGTGTGTGTGTGTGTGTGTGTGTGTGGCTCTCAGTGTGTATCTAAAGTCTATGTCTACTATTTGCCTGTGGATGGACGTGTGTGGGTGGGTGCATGTCTTAGTGCAACATGTGTTATGTTGTGTATGTTGGAAAGTACATGTGTATTGTTTGTGGTGTTATCTTGGTGTCAATGTTTGCATATGACACAGCTTTTCTCCCCGAGTCTTCGCACCTTTTTTGATTTTTAGCTTCTGTTTTTGTCTCTGCTATGAAATTTTGGAATTTTATAATTCGCAGCAAGGACACTCATATTCTCCGCTGCTTCTCAGTGAATGAGGAAAAATGATGATTCACCTCTGTGAATGTATTTATTTTGCTGCCAAGTCAAATTGCAATACAGCTTGAAGTGTGCCATTATGTGTACAAGCTGACGTACATTTATGACTTTCAATTGCTCCCCGTTGCATTTCGAAAATTAAAGAAAAAAGTAAATGAAAGATGCAATTAGAATGAAAATAATGATGCTAATAACGTTGCACATAAATTGCATATGCAAGATGTTTATGTGCAGCAGGGTTGAAGTCCCTTGGTGCTGTGAACATTTGATGCTTCTCTGTTCTGGTGCACCCACTGTCTGTCTCCTCAATGTGACTAACTCCTGTACTTTGCCATCATTCTCCTTCTCTTATGGCTCCTTCCTCACACAGATGGCTTTTAAAGCACCTGTATTACGGGTATTAAAAAAGTTTGCCCTGTCTGGGTCTCTCTCCCTGGCTCAGACTCCAGGTTAAAAACAGTCCACGACTCTCTCCTCTCTTTCTCTATCTCACCCTCTCTGCTCACATGAACTTTCTCTCCCACTCTTGTCTCCCGCTGTCTCTCTTTCTCCGTTGCTCTCTAAGTCTCTCTCCCTCTCCGTCTAGCGCTCGGGCCTTGTTTTGACTAACTGGTCCTGCAGTCGAAGTCTCCCAGGAGCGTGCACCACACCCCAGACCAGAGTGGAAACTGGCTCAAGTCGCAGTCAGAGCGAGGCCTGGAAAAATGAAGGAGGGGGTGGGGTGGGGGGAAGAGGCGGCTCTGTGTGTTCACATTCGGGTCTGTGTCTGCGTTTTTGCGTGGCTGGCTCGCCCCGAGTATCCCCGACCACTTGGGCTTTGTGTCCATCTGCTGCTTCTTCCTTCTTCTGCACTTCCGCTTCCCTACCTTTCACTCACTCCAATTAACCCCAAAACGGAGTATTTTTTGGAATATTGTGAAAACATTGAATTGACTCTATTCTTGCTGTCATGGAGGAAAAAATGTTTGGAGGTTAATGTGCTGCCAACAACAACACCAAGGGTATCTAAAAGATGTGGATGAGCCTATTACTGGGCTTCTCCTCCAGCCCATATACCAGACAGTAGCTGGGCTGGTTTGCTGCCTTTGTTTTCTTTTCAAATTCCAACGTTGTGTTTCGTCTGACTTTTTTTTCATTATTTCTCTCCTCTTCTTTCCCTTTCAAGCCTTTTCATGCGCTTAGTCACTCTGTCTCCATCCTCATTCGTCTGCTTCTCGATAAAGTCTCTTTCTCTTTCTGTGACTCCCTCACCTTCTCTCTCATCTCTCCTTCATCCGTCTCTGCTTCTCCCCCCACCATCTCTGTTTGTAACCACTCTCTGCACGTATGGAGGTAGCCCCGTTGTGTTTTTCTCGGGGTGGTGGAGAGTGGATGGTTGGAGGGGGGGCTGGCGGTGAGTAGAGGGGAAAAAAGGGCCAGTAAAACAAAGAGAGGTTGTCTGCAGGCGAGGCAGGCAGGAAACGCAAGTCTCCCAGGACTCTCCCCCAGTCACTGCTCCTTGGCTATCCTGCCGGCCCACACCAGATTGAACCTGACAGCCCCGCTGAGCCACGGCAGCCCGCTTGTTATTTGTCCCTCTTCTCCCTCTTTTTGTCTTTCTCTCTATTACACCCTCCTTTCTTTCATTCTTTTGATCATATTCTAATTTATTCACTTTTCTTTTGCTTTGTTGCGAGCTCATATTTTACTTCATCCATATGTTTTTGTACCGCCACTTGTGCCGTCTTCCACCTCTACTCCATTCTGAATATCCCTCTTTTCAGTCACAGGGACCAGAAGCCCTCTTGTCGTCTGCAGACAGGAATGGGCCCTTTGCTAAAACGCCAGGGGTTAAAAGTTGAAAAGTTAGAAATTAGTGAAGAGATCATGAGGTCCCTGAGCAGCTGGAAGTCTTCCCATTGGTGGATATTCTGCTAGTGAGGAAAGGGAAAACAAGGCAACAAAACATCCTTTGAAAGTAGCACAAGACACATGGGTGGATTTGAAACGTTTTTACATTTTCATTGGAAGATTATGAAATGAGTAAAACAACGACACACTTATGTGGGAGGTTTCCTGGCAACTGTTGTTTTTATGGTTGCAGAGAGATTGTTATCTAGTGTTCAGTTGTGCTGAAAGGAAAAATAAGGTGTTTGATTTAGTGTATTTTATTATTTGTTGTTTATTTTAGGAATACCAAGATTTGTCCTGAACCACAGGAGGGCAGTATTGTACAGTGTTTAGAGAGGGCCGTGCATGAGGTGGAAGCTGGTGATGAATGTTGGTTGATGTCACTGGATGTTCCTCTGGTGTGGCTGTATGAGGTTATATGGGTCAAGATGGCACACAAAGTCCAAATGTGTTGTTGTAGTGAAGACGTTCATTAGTTTCTGACACATTAAGGCTGAAAAGCCGCTCTTACAATAAGTCATCTTTAATGTGTGTTTTGCGTACCAAACTGATGGACTTAACATATAATTAACATAAATATGATCTATAAAGTTGAGACGAATACAGGGACATATGTTTTCGTGAATGTCTCTTGTCTTTTTTTTTTCAATGATTGATAGCTTATTGGTGTGTAAGTTATTTGACCTCAAAACACGGTTGAGAATAATTTGCAAACGCATAAATATTCATGTCTGCCAAACAAACACCTACACACACAGATTCATGCACAGAATGCATTTAAAGTCTGGGATCAACACACTCGCTCACTTCTGAAATGTCAAAACATATTGTGATGATGATCTATTCAGGTTGATAATTAGTCATGCATATTGTGTAAAAACAATTTTTGTATGTTTGAGATGAGGACCCGATGCTCTTTATTAGCCGCGTCATGCTCCATATTAGCATTAGTTATACTGCTTTGTTTGCAGCAGGATTGAGTCTCCTTCTCTGTTAAGATTTAGGGATTCAAACCGCCAACTCTGATTGTCAATAAGCCTGCTTCTCAAAAATCCAGCCTACGCTGATGGGAAATGGGATTGCCTCTTGACCTTCTAACATCTTGCTCATCCTAGCAACAACCTCTGTCATCACCATTACACCGTCTCTATCCGCTGCCCTCTGGCAGAAACTGCTGACAAAAAGATTTGCACATCATGATAACACTGTGAATAGTATGTTGCACACAATACATTGTAAAACATCTAGCTACAATACGCATCATATTTCCATGTATTCTGGCAACTGATTGAACTGTTTTAGCCCTCAATAATACAAACCATCATCAAGGGTGCTCGCCAGGTGCACTGTGAGCTAACCAGGGTGTTTTTGAGACATTGCCAGGAGAAGGAGAACACATCCTCTGTTTTATCTGCTTGTGTCAGAGTGATTGATTGTTACTGGAAGCTGTCCAGCTTCACACTCGGTCAGGTTTGAACCGCAGACACACAGCAGGTAGAACTCATGCAAACTGGGCCAGTTTGGCTGTTTGTCAAGGTTTCGTTGTGTGGGAAGAGGGGTGAGGGTGAATATCATGTGCATGTTTTGTCTATGTGTGTGTGTCTCTGTTGTACGTTAATTTGCATCAGTCCCTTTATTTGTGGTCAGAGTGTTGCAAGCTGTTCAACCAACTGTACCCTGTTAAAGATTGAGCCATCTACATTTAAACCATCACAGCGAGCCAAACTAAACCACACTACCATGTCCAGATATCCTGTGAACAGCATCTAGAAGCACATTCTGATAGATTTATTGCCGCCATTTGGCACTGGTCTCCCTGTTTTTGCCGTGACAGACGCAGTCCTGTGATAGACTAACGCACAATGAGATCAGACTCACTGTAGTCACATACACTCAGGGACATTTAGAGATTGTAATTTGACTAAATACACAGATATCTGGTCAGACAACTGCAGAGAAGTGTATTTCTCACCCCAAATGGAAAATATTTTTCAAAAATATACTCTGAACTTTCCTTCTTTCCTCTCTCTTTGTCAGACCCTTCGTATGATGCTGTACGGCGGACAGGATGGTCAAACAACATGCACAGTGGGAAAGGTGAGGACACAAATATCAGTGTGCATCTATTGTCTGGACAATACTAGTAAGTATATGCACGGCTGTAACCTGCTGAGAGGAGGTGTTATTCTACATTTCACCTGAACTTTATCATCTGGTAGGATGTGCAGATTAAAACACCCAGATTACCTGCAAATGCTATTTAACCTAATCGCACTAGAGGCAGTTCCAACATCCACAGAGTCTAGACGTGTAGTACAGACTCCTAAAGATTACAGCCAGCCAGACAGTCAAAAGAAGTCGGTCCAGCCACCAACTACCGCCTTATTTACTTTGGCCTTCAAGATGTGTAGCCTGGTTATCTGAAGCCACCCACCTTCCACTGATTGCTTCTCTCTCTGCAGGTTCACCGGTGGTTACTCAGAATGTGACCAAGTCCACTGAGCAGCCCAGACCTCAGCCAGGTAATGGCTTACCTGGTGTCTTTCTTGATCTTGTAGTATAAACACAGGGTGAAAGCTAATGTGTCTGCGTGGATATCAGCTTCCCTTTGGCCAAATGTTCTCCCCTTTATATTGATAGAGAAGACGCTCAAGCATGATTATTCTATGTCCATAAGAGAATTGTATTCTCTAAGCTCTCTGCATTTGCTTATTTTACTGTTGTGTTGTTATGAGTCAGTAGTAGCTAAAGGCCTGATGTGTAAAAGCTAATGTAAGTAAGCACAAATCAGGACGTCGTCACAGCCTCAGAAAAGCGCTAAAACAATTGTTTACAAGTGGTTCGCCAGCAATTTAATAATGGACTGTTTGGAATAGTCTACCATCAACCTTTGAGTCATTACTAGTGTTTGTAGTTTGTTTTTCTTACCTCCCTGCCACTCATCTATTAGCATGTGTAATTGTTTTTCCCGGTCAGCTAATTATTTAGAGGAGAACAATAATCCAAACACACTAATACAAGACTTTACCGCATAATGCTCTCTCATTTTGTTATTGTTTTTGCATATTTTGTGATATTAAGTAAAGGTAATAAAGAAGAGTTTTTAAATTATCATTATATTATATCATCAGCTGTCGCTCCGTGTTTATATTGTCTTCAGTCTTCCATACTAATTAGTCACATACCGTTATATGACCACAGTAATCAGCGTGTTGACCAACAATGCTCTCCTTTTGTCCACAGATCCTTACCAGATTCTGGGTCCCACCAGTAGTCGCCTAGCCAATCCAGGTAAGATTTTGAGCATACAAATGCATCTGAATAGGCAGTTGTCGCGGAAAAATGTCCTTTCATGCAGGCCTCGCTGGATAGATATAATGAGTTGTTGAGCTGTTAACAGTGAGTAAGGATGCCCTTGGAGTTCGCATTGCATCTTTGGTCACTGTGTATGTGTCCACCATCAGGTTCAGGTCAGATCCAACTGTGGCAGTTCCTCCTGGAGCTCCTGTCTGACAGCGCCAACGCCGGCTGCATCACCTGGGAGGGCACCAACGGCGAGTTCAAGATGACGGACCCGGATGAGGTGGCGCGGCGCTGGGGCGAGCGCAAGAGCAAGCCCAACATGAACTACGACAAGCTGAGCCGCGCGCTGCGCTACTACTATGACAAAAATATCATGACCAAGGTGCACGGCAAGCGCTACGCCTACAAGTTCGACTTCCACGGCATCGCTCAGGCGCTGCAGCCGCACCCCACCGAGTCCTCCATGTATAAGTACCCCTCGGACCTAGCCTATGTGCCTTCCTACCACGCCCACCAGCAGAAGGTCAACTTTGTATCCCCACACCCTCCTTCCATGCCCGTCACCTCCTCCAATTTCTTTGGACCCACCGCTCCGTACTGGAGCTCGCCCACTGCGGGCATCTACCCCAACCCAAACGTTCCCCGCCACCCTAACACCCATGTGCCGTCGCACCTGGGTAGTTACTATTAAACAACCCACGCTGACCATCCACCGCCCTCTAAATCCTCCCATTTCCCACAACAAAGTCCACAAAAAGCTGACCTGCACTCCCAATGACGCCGAACCGATGAAGACTGAGTTGATAGAGGCATTTGTCCTCTGAAGAAATTTTTGCTCCTAAATGAAGGATGATAAAATTGAAGGAGATTTTTTTTTATTTGTAAGAATCTATAAACAACTGGATGCTATGGTCCAAAATGGAATACTACTTACCTTTACCAGACTAGCAACTGTTTGTTTATGCTTTTTGGACGTGCGTCTGAGTTTCCTGTGCCTTTCTCTTTCCCATCCTCCAGAAAGCTGCACCTACAGGTGTCCTTTCCAAAACCTCCCCAAACCAAAGCAGGGCAGGAGAACAAGTCGAGTCTGTCTCCCCTCCTCGCCACGTTACAGTACCAGACATGGGCCTATTATTTATGGGTCTCAATCTACATCCTCCTCAGTACATCATGTACATTACGCTTTAAGCATCTGCCTTTCCTGCTTGTCTACAGCCTTGTTGGGGTTTCTTATTCCCACCACATCTAGCCTTCTGTTTCCACTGTCTCCCTCTGCTCGTCTGTCCATCTGCATCTGTTTATGTGTGTGTGGAGAGTCTTCTGGAATTCGCTGGACAAGGAGGAGCTCTCAAAGAGATGGACTTTTCTCAGCACTGAATGAAATTTGGCAACTGGAATATGCCATTCACAATTTTATTTATCCTCCAAACTGGAAGGCTAGAGAAGAGTTAAATGCCGGAGAAGGAAGCGCTGTATGTTTTGCTGACCTGGGTCAACACAGTCACATAAAAAGGCTTTCTGTGTGTTGTGTGCGCAGTTCAAGATGGGCGACGTGTACAGTTGACTCGACCGTGCTGGGGGAAGCTGAGTCGAGATGTAATTGAAGTAATTTGCAACAATAATTCAACCCAGGTCAGATGTTTTCAGGGGGCCACACACTAGGCTATTAAATGTTTGCCATGTTGTTGCCTTTCAGCCATGCCATTTCCAGATGTTTTGTTGCTCGACCATGTCAGTATTAATGTGAATGTCTTCTGGTTTTTGAAACACACGTAAAAAGGATACCCTGCGGCAAAATCAAAATTTGTCAGATGTTTTTTATTTTGTTTAATGAAAAAAATGCCGTCATTTTTAACACCATGTTTGCTGCACACATCTGAATCTAAAACATGAAAGTGCCTTTTTTTTTGCAGATGTGATTATGTAGATGTTATCTACACAGTAAGACTGTATGTTGTTTGGATGTATTTTGTCCAAAGTGGCTGACAGTGTATCAAGTTTTAGTACATGGCATAATGAGAAACAGTGCCTTAACTGCTGATTTATACCATATATTTTCTATTCATTATAGACAAAACAGCATTATATCTTAAAATGCATAATAAGATACGTTATCATCATCTCCATGTCTCAGCAGAAATCTGACAATTTTTGATTTTGAAGTGCACTCTGTCAATAACGGCTGCCACAGCGTCTCCTTCCTCTTTGTAGGCCAGTCAGGACCGTACAGGTCAGCACAGAGAGGCGGCTTAGCAGTAAGTCATGTTAGTAGACATTTTACCAGGGCTGGATCCTAGTTTGAGAGCAGCATGTGTGTTTGAATGTTAGTTTCTCACTGATCTAAAGCCCAGCAAAATGCACATGAATCTCAAGTCAGAATTTCATCATCATATCAAAACATATCCATCTTCAGGTGTTCAAAGCTGTTAATAGCAAACGTATTCCTTTAGAGTAACTGAAAAATGGACACTTGAAAATAAATTACTTGGGACTGAGTAGTTTATCAGAGAACAAAACCAATAAAGTATGACGAGATGAAACAAAGAAATCCTCAGATTCGCAAACGCTGTGCGTTTGTCAGACCTATTTTTTATTATTTTATAAGCATCAGTCAACTAGGCATTAAAGCAACTTACTGTATAAATTATGCAGAGTTATTTTCATATGTGACACAGTATAAAAAGTCAAGAGAATTAATACGAGTTGACCTCGGTCAAAAATGCAAACCTTTTAAGTCCATTTCTGCTAAGTAGTTTGTTCAGCATTTTAAGCGTTTTTATATCTGTACATTTGGGCAATACATTTTAACATTTTTTGTTTTCTTGTTATTGTTATTATTTCTGAGATTCGGTTGTAACATCCAAGTGTCTTTATGTGCACGAGATATTTTTCTTGTAGTCCCAAAACCACAAATGCCTGCTTGAATCATAACCCAACAGCCAGGGATTCCTTCACTCTATATGCAACATGTGATTATGATGGATAGTTTCCATTGTGAATCATTTTTTATGCCAAATAGCCCTGGAATTGATAGCTTTTCCTGTGCATTAAAGAATTTCAGGTATGTTATGCAAAACAATACAAACAGTATCCACAACCAGCTTCTCCTGAAAGTTCATAGCTTTAACTGAACAAATAAAAAGGGAACTTGTAATTTGTAGCATAAAGACATTATTCTAATGTACCCTTAACTTCCATGTTTCACAAGCATTATCAATGAAAAGGGATCTGTGCTACTTCGTATATGCAATGTATTTTGGATATCAAATATATATATAAATATATGTGTATAATTTTACAATTAACCAATGTATTATTATTATTGTCATTCCTGCAATGTATGAAGTAATACCTTTTGAAAAAGGGCTTTTGTATAGGAAAATGTGACAAAATAAATGTTTTTACCTCTCAAGTGATCTTCCGTTGCCTGCCTGTGGCCTCGCCAGATGAAAACACAGTTGTCGTATTTTCAGCTATCAAAAGTAGTACGATCATGATAGTGACTTGCACATTTTGTGACAGTTCTGACAGCTAATTACATATTTACAAAGGGTATTATTCCTAAGCCTAGTTCAATTTGTTTATTACATATACTACTGTGCATAACACTTGTGTTCTAACACCTGCAGATAGAAAACAGCTTTTCTGCCCCTCTTTAAGCCATCTTTGTTTGTATCTGCATCAAGATACAAACAAAGCATGCATTAATTCTAGCAAAACAATCTTACACTTAATATTTATACTGACACTGACGTGTAGCTTTTTCACCTGGATTCATGTGTGTTTCACAGAAAGATGAAGTGGCCGTTACAGTTTGTAGTTAGGCAACTTAATCTTGATCATCCTTGAGCTTAAGCTTGTTATCTGATTGGAATATAATCAAATTTATGCACAAACTAACAATGACAAGGTACAGCAGAAATGCTTATGTGCTATTAAGTACACTCAGTTGCTGGTCAAATATTTTTTTCCACCCCAATTACTGCATATTAATGATGATAGAATTAGCATTATACTGTGTTAGTTTTAGCTGGCTGTACCTGATAAACTAGCCACTGAATGTTATTTAATTCAAATTAATCATTTCCGGTGGTAAGGTGAGGGTGGAAGGGATAGGAGGGTTAGGAAGCTGCACCATTTTGACAGGCTTTCTTTTTGCCTTGATGATCACAAGTTCCATTTTGTCATTGCAAAAAACGGCGATAAACCGTGTTTACACCCTTCTCGGTCCTATCAGGTTTTCAACCAGCACATCATACGAGGCCACACGCTGTGAGCGAGGGAAATCACTTTAGGCTGGTGTACGTCAATTTGAAAGTCTCCTCAGCATTTGACTCTTTGCATCATCTCTCTGAACACGGCTTGAAATGACAGGTGTGGGTAATTTAACAACCGGTGTGTATGCATGGTGTCTGTGTTCAATGACAGCTACAGCCTTGCAAGGTGCTCTATTAGTTTGCATGAGACATGTAGACAAAAATATGTATCACAGACACAGTGAACAGCCATCAAGGGACAGTTGTTGACTTTTTTATTAGAATATGTCTGTGAGGCATGTATCATCTTTATGCTGCTTAGCCATTTCACATATAATAATATTCACAATCTTTTACCCGAGCCATGCATATTACTGTGTCACTTACTACGGGTGCAGACACACACATAAGCATATGCAATTTATTATGGAGGTCACCTGCTCCATGCTAGCGTACAGTATATGCTGTTATTTCGCTAAATGGAGAGTTCTGGTTTCACGTTCAGAACCTGCAGGCAAACTAATGGGCTCTTATCTCCCAAAAACTTCCACTCTGTTGTGTTTGGATCCCTGTTTGCTGTCACAACTTCACTTTGTTTACAGATAAAAAGCCGGGATAGGGGTTGGCACCTGTCATTACGCCGCTTTGACCTTTTTGATCACTGTCCTTAGATGACATTCAGGCTCGGTTAGGTGGAGAATAATGGGACGACAGAGACATTTCTAATGCAAAAATAGCCTTTATTTCAGTGTATTTTTCCCCCTGAGATCAAATACAAAAAAAGATTTAACAAAGACAATTTGTTTTCATACTAGTCAGTGCTGCATGCAGGCATATTTTAAGTGTTTCCTGAGAGCTTTCTTCTCTCACAATGTCTTCACTCGAGAAGAAAACCACAACTCCATCAGCCACTGTTTGAAAAGAGTGGCCCCTGAGCCCAACCCTTTGCTAGTGCCTCAGCGTCTGAATAGTTAAGCATACTCTAATGGTTCAAGTCCAAGTGTCTCTTTGTGTACAGCAGCCTACAGTAGCATGAATTATTGAACGAACCACTTCATCTTTTTTTCTCACCCATGAGAAAAGCATGGTCCTCAATGCTGGTCCTTCAAGTAATTGTACGATTTATACACAAGATAATACATTTGCTTCGTTTTTCTGCCTCTCCGTATTTGGTAAACCCAGGCCAGAGGTAAATTAGAACCACTCATCTTCATTTAAAAGCAAGAGCACATATGTATAATCCATGTGCGAGTAATTGTGTCTGTTTCTGTTGTTGAATTGTAGCCTCACCATCTTGCATGAACTCTCCCTTTAGAAAACAGGTTTTTTGTCAGCAGACAGTGGCAGGTGTGGTTTTACATACAAATAGTTCACAATAAGTCTCCTGACCCACAGACGGCTTTCTTATCTGTGTTAAACACAATAGAACAACAAAGAAGTGGGTTTTCTCTACTTCATATTTAAATGCTGCACAATGTGCTGTCCTGCATTAGGTAACCCCATCGCCTCCAGCACCACTTTGTCCTACTTGAGGAGTTCGTCATTGAGAGGTATGAGCCTCTAACAGTCTCAGTTTCTACTGTTCATTGCGGTGTATCCATGATCTCACATCTTGGTGACATTGGAGGGATCGTTGATATCAATCACCTCAAAGCCCTGGTTGTCATGTCCAGCTCTGGAGTGGTGATGATGACCCTTGAGGTTGTGGAAGCATAAGGCACAGTGTGCAGTGGCCACCGGCACCACTTTTGAGAAGTTGGAGAAATCTACTCTGTACTTGCCCTCTTTGCTTCTGGAGATTATGGGCAAGAAGTTGTAGCCCCACATGATCTCCTGAGGAATAAAAGAGGTCCGGACTTGGCAGGCAGAGCTGGTGGACTCTGCGGTGCCGTCTAGGAAGACGACAAGCTCAAACTCCTGCTTGTAGAGTGTGTCCACCGCCATCTCGAAGAAGGGGCTTCTCTTGTCGATGATGTGGTAGAGCGTGAGGGGACACACGAAGAACAGATTGTCCTTCCCGGCGTCCACCATGAAGTCGATGTTCACCTGGTCCATGATGATTGTCTCCCCATCAGGCGTGTTTGTTGTCCTCAGCAACTTGCCGTAGATCTGGCTTCCAATCATCAGGGTCTTGCGCAGGTTGGCCACTCTTATCGACAGGGAAAGAGAACCATTTTTGGGGCTGATGACAGCCATGTCACTGAATGCGATGGTCTTTGCCCTCTTTTTGGGTAAAGAGATTTTGGACAGGATGACTCCACACATGAAGCAGTTGATGATGGCTCCGAGGAGGGACTGGATGATGAGAAGGGCAACAGCGCCGGGGCAGAGAGGGGTGAGCGCTCGGCCACCATACCCAATAGTCGTCTGGGTCTCGAGGGAGTAAAGGAATGCTGTGGTGAGTCCTACAACGTTATCAACACATGGAATGTGGTCTGGTGTGGGGCTTTGCCACGTCAAGTCTCCATTACTGCGGGCAATCCAGTACCACAGCAGGCCAAAAATGAACCAGCTGAGGGTGAAGGAGGCGATGAAGAGGAAGAGGACAAAACGCCACCGGATCTCCACAAAGGTGGTCCAGAAGTCAGCCAGGAAGGATAAGTGTGTGCTGTACATGATGTTTCCGTATTCAATGTTGCAGCGACCATCTTTGGTAACTAGTCTGGTCCTGCGGCTTTTTCGCTCCACCAGATAGTCCTGGATACGTTTGTTCAAGGATCCAAACATTTTCTACAAGCCCACGATCTATAAGACAATAAAACAGGAACAACATATATAAGTACAGAGTAGAAAACTAGTCATCAAGCTGTTGTGTGAACAGTTATGAAATAAACAAACAGTTAATATGCACTACTACAACTTAATTACTTACTAAAAGCAATAACTATCGGCTCATAGCTGAATAGTTCTAGCAGATCAGATACTGCACCATTCCCCCACTAAATGTTTGCAGCTCCAACAATGACAGAAATGCAATCGGAGTTCCAAATGCTGATAACATTCATACTTGTTATGGCTTTTTATCACAGTTCCCATCCTTTAACTAGTCAGCCGGTCACAGACCCTCTAAAACTGTCAAACATCCTTAATTCACTACAATCAAACAGCAAAATGTCAAGATGACACTGCCAGTCCGCTGCTGAATGGGAGGTGTGAAAAGGAGGATACGCAAGCACAAATTGTGCCAAGGTTAAATGATGTATATGAGCAGTTGGTGGTGTATATGCAATAATATTTAGGACTTACGAAAAGAAAGGAAAAACTCTTATTAAGGTAAATTGAGGGGAAGGTTATTTGAATTGGGGGTATTTTGAGTATCAAGAAAACTAATTGCATAATCAAGTACAGTGAGAACCTGTCCAACCTCTGTATACTGTAGGTATCTTTCCTGTTTTCTCGCTCCAAATGCTTTACTCCTCTTCCCATGGTTACTGCGTATGTACATTCTGTCCCACTGCAGTTTTAGTCCTCACTGAAAGGCTACAATCCTGGGTGGATGAAGCACTGCAGTAAAGACCTGAAGTTAATGAGAAACAAAAGTTTCCAATGAAGTGTAACACATAAGTGCTCCAAATAAACCAAATAACTTTGGTCCCGTGCAAGTGTCTCAACACAAGGATCAGCTTTGTTTGCTACAGTTTCAATGCTGCAAAAATAAACGTGGCATTAAAATAATTTGGGCAAACCCGGCCAGGAGGCCAGCTGCTCGCAGACATAACAATCTTTGACTTTATTCAAGCTCTGAGTTCTCATAACTCCGGTGCTTGATGGATGGTAACTGGCAGTATTGGCTATACAGAGGTTTCAAAACAAGTATGGCCTCTGTTCTTGCCAAGTCATGCAAACTACCCATTTGGATCATGGCGTGCTTGTTAGGGAGT
Organism: Sebastolobus alascanus; assembly: GCA_916701645.2. Classification (NCBI taxonomy): domain Eukaryota; kingdom Metazoa; phylum Chordata; class Actinopteri; order Perciformes; family Sebastidae; genus Sebastolobus; species Sebastolobus alascanus. Next base: position 5,148,898 of record CAKAOJ020000068.1, read on the forward strand.
GCGAAGTAGTACAAAACGATCAGTGCAGTGAGTTTATGTTTTTGTTTTTAACCCTCAAAGCTCACATCCTGTCATTATGCCAAAGAGAAATCTGATTATCACTCTGCGTAGGTTGTTGTAAGCTTTAATCCTTTGGAAGCAAAGCCAGTCATTCCACACCTAATCATTACGTCAGCATGTTTTCATACCGTAACAAGATATGCGCTGAAATAATTTCAGGTATTTAGTATTTTAATTGTATGTTTGACAAGGTACTCTAAAGTATAGCTTTGCATCGGAAAACAACTACCTTTGGGAAATGGAGATGTGAAGAAAGTCAGCTCTTGGGGAGCATCCACAGAATAGTGGACACACAGATTTAACTCTGAAAAGGCTTTACTGCCATGAGTCAAAGCATTTCAACCTTAAGAATCATCAGAGGTCACAGTTTAAATGTAGAATATCAGTCTATGGAAGACTAGCAATCTCTGAATACGCAAAGGGTCCTTGTGAGGACAATACTGTACATTTTTTACATTCTATTTGACATTTTTCCTGTATTTTCCTTTTACACAGACCTTTTGAATGTGCCTTTAATGCTAGCCATTGACTAACTGTATTGAGCCAGTCTAAATGCAGCGGCCCTGAGTCATTACAATAAATATCTTTCAGGTTTAAAGCTTTGAGACTCTTCTGTCCTTCCTAGATTTAGATTTACCTTGGATACCTTTGGGTTTTCTGTCTTCTTCCTGCAGACTGATTTAAAATGTGTACCTCAGTTCCCACTCTAATATAAAACATCCATTATAGTAGAAACAACTAAGAGCTAGTGAGTAATAGTGCTGCTCCTGTTGCATTAATTGCCGTTAAGTGTCACAGATGATCAATATTTGACTTTATTACCCTTTTTAGACTACCTACTTCCTTTCAATTTAATGCTGCAACTACTGTAGGCTCATTCTAATATCTCTTAATGAATATCTAATTTCCTTATTTGCATTATAAAATTGGTTTGTGACTGTTACATAATTCCAGCCACAGCAGGGGTTTAGCAATACATTTGATTTAAAAGGGAGATTACTGGAATACTTCTCTAATGAGCCGTAATGCCTTATTTGTAGTAAATGCTTTCATTTGTCAGTGAGGTACAAACTAGCTTCATGAGCTAATATATAAAGTAAAAAAAAATGTAATCAATCAATTCATACGCATTTATTTATTTATCTATAGTATAAAGAAAACATTCAATGACAATCATATTTCCTATGAAATGAATTGCATCTGAAAGACTCACATAAGGACATCACACTCAGCTGAAAATGAAATGTGTTAACATGAAAGTGAACTTAACTCACCTCTGTAATTTGAAGTGAAAGTAGTTTGATGCACATCCAAAGGGTTGATGAATGGCAATATCCAGCTTGACCTTCTCTCCTCTATGTCTGTGTCTCTCTAGCTCACAATCGATTGAGTCAGTCTAGGTGTGTTCTCCTCTCATGCCTGTTCACAAACACCTGTGTGCCTTTATACTGCCCTGTCTCGGCGTGCCAGAAACATCCAGGTGACGTTTACGCCCACAGAGACATAAAGTACCCCTCCGCCCCCAAACACACGCGCTCATACCCTTCCCCTGGCTCTAATAGGATGTTTACCCCACAGACTCCTGGCACCTAGGGCCAAGCTGACCTCTATCCGCCACACGCCCAGTCCACCGCAGTCTAACATTTGCTCTGGATTTACTGCTTTTGCACGGTTGCAGCTACAATAGAAAAAAAGTGAATGTTGACACTGTAAATGCACAACCTGTATGTACTGTATCTGTATGGTTCTGGTCCTCTGCGTCTCTATGACGAACAGACTGTGTGCTATTATTTACTGTAGAAACACACACTTCATTGGCATGTTTTGGGGAAATCTTAGCAGTGACTGAAGATGACTTTTCATCACCTGATATCAACATGTTATAATAATCATGTTGTCTCTAGAATACTGTATAATAGAAAAGAGCATACAACTCACATTCGTTTATGTGTGTATTCCTCCACTTCTCTGAAAATGATCACCATAAGAATATGTTTAACACATCTCGGGCACAGTGTTGTCACTATGAATCAAACATCAGTGCTTCACAGCCCGGCGCTGCACAGCCGTCTTCCTCCAAGCAACAAGATCTTTCCCCCTCTTCCCCACAACCGGCCGTGTTGTGATGAATTGAGGGGGCATAGAACATAAATAGGTGATGGAGTGAGACAACAGAAGCTGCGGAGATGAAAAAAGAAGATGCTCTAGATCCAGACAGAAAGCTCTCTGGGGCCGGCCAGGAACCGAATCAGTTCATGAGCCCAAGATGTTCTGAATGCTCTGAGGGGAGAAAAGTTGTGAATTGTGATGGGAGTCATTTTTCAACTCCATTGTTCCCAGTGAAAAAGTGACAGAAAAGGCTGCAGTATTACCTTACAGGCTGCAGAGTGTGTATTCTATTGACAGCCACAATACATTACTGTTGACACACAACAAGATTAGGCTTGCCTGTTTTTTTCCTTGTAAAAGGATGACAAGCCTTTTGTATTTAAGCATTTTTATTCAATGGTGATTTGCGTGTTTGTTTTATCAACTCCCTCGTCTTTATCCCTTTTATATCAGACAAAAGGCCCACGAATAGCCACCAGACCACATAGCTGCACTGATTGTAGGGCTGGTTTAGCAACTTAAACGCTGTGGAGGCTGCATTTGATTGAAAGCAATGCAATCGGAGACAATTACTGCCACTGAATAATAATGACACAACAACAACTGATAAGTCCCCCAGATAGGGTGATGCTGTTTTACTTCAGAAGAACAGAATTGATCATCAACACTCTACAGCATCAAATATTGAAATGTAGTGACCTTGTTGACTATAGCAAAGTGCAATTAAACTAATCATAACACGAAGTGTTCCAAAACAATGTAATAAACAGGTATATAATTGTGGTATGTGACATGATATGTATACAATACATTGCCCCATGAAAATTATGATCATTTTAAATGTCAATTAAAATCAATCAAGTGAAACTGCTGAAATTGAATAAGTCTAACTCAATTTAATGGGCAGATAATGGCATTATTGAGGAGATATATACTGCATTAATACATATACAGTATGCATTACAGACTGATGAAGTTACAGGAACAACAGTTACGGCAACCTCTGGTGACAGCCTGACACATGTGGTATGTTAACAGATGTTCATGTTTACCTTTGCACTTAGCTGATTAGCACATAAACACTGTCACTGCCAGCCCCCACTGATAAGAAATACATGTGTGAGAGATCAGCACTTAGGTGTCTTTGATAGCTTGATGTCTCACAGAGATAGTAAACGACGGCAGTTTCTCTCTGCATCTATTGGAGCACTCAAATTAATAATGCTGGTTTCTGTATCAGTTTCTGGCGATCAGCTTTAGGGCTAAGAGGCTGGCAGTGGTCAGTCAGTATTACCTGCTAACCTGCGCTACCTATAAGGTGATAATTACAGTAACAGAAAGATAATACAGATACAATGGAGACGTGTCTCTGCATGCTGCTGCTCACACGTTTGGAGGATTAAATACCATGTTTGTCTTAATCTATAGCCAAACTGTGATGGAATTACCTTTTACTGTTCAACTAATGACATGGTTAACCAGAATTAAAAGGAAACTTGAGCAATGAAACACAATCACCACTTGTTTAGAGCCAGATTTACAACACCTTTTTTATTCATCTCTATATTATACAGTGTATGTATTGTATTTTATTTCATTCTTACAAAGTTAAACCTGAAATTATTTTTGGCTACTTGGGGACAGCAGAAACAAGCTGTGCAAAATACTGACATATTATCACCTTTATTGGGGAAACTTGCTCATTTACACATCCAGCTGATACAACATTATCAATCATTTGTTTCTGGTCACCTGACAAATTTAAGTACAATATCCACTCTTCTTTTAGCTCTGTTTTTGATCTCTACCAACTCCCGAGGGAAATATCTGGCTCTTGAGCTGCTAAATGCTCCACTATGTTCACCTGTTAGCTGCTGTATGCTATTTTGTGCTGCAGGTAGTTGATCGGAGCTCTTTCACTGAAAACAGCTGCCTGCTGCGGCCCAAAACGACACTGATGAGAGCAGTGAGGCTGAACCAAGGCAGTAATGTTGCAGGCTGGAAAACCAAAACAATGAGCAGAAAGACACTATAAAGCCCCTTGCAGTCGCATGGTAGTTCTCTGTGGGTTTATCACTCCGAGCGACCAATTTCACATTCAGGGGTTAAAGTGGACCCGAATGATCCGGAACGGCATTCGATTAATAAGTAAATAAATCTGATTGGCAGTTTCATGCATAATAATGTCAAGCGAGTTCATTTTTTGTGTGCTGCAGAAATAAATTTTGTATTAAGTCTACCAATACTGAACATATTGTACAGTACTGCATAAACCATAAAGAGCCATACAGCATAAACCCTGAACAGTATGTCTTTAAATAACATTAATTCTGCTGAAAATCACAAGTTACCTGGAGCTCGGACCCATATTGCGTTATTCCATTCCTCCAAATCAACAGTAACAGAAGTTAAGAAAAGCCACTTCTGCGTTTGTTTTCATTAGCGATCAACTGATGATTTGAATTGACAACAGAGTTCAGCAGTGAAAACAAGACCAGAGATCTCTTTTAAAATCTCTTAACACTTGACAGAGGTCTTCCTTTGAAGCTGTTAAACATTCAACATGTTGTCATGACCCTTGAAGGCTTATATATCCCGTCTCACTTTAGCTCCTTTGTGGCTCACTTTGCCTGAGCCACGATTGCGACTCTCCAACTTGAACACTTTCCTTAGTCTGTGATAGTTGATGATGAGAGAAGTAACTTTTAAGGATTTGATTAGGCTATTATTTTACCCATTGGTCACACTGCTCCTGTCATGCACATTCATTATTTTTTTCCTATTAGAAATGTTTAAAAAGATCTCAGTTGCAAACCACATCTGACTGTTTCACAACAAAGAAAATCCACTGCCATCAGAATTAATTATGCAATGTAGCCTTGAGCATTGGGCTAAAACATTTTAATTAATTCTGGTGTGAATAGAAATGCCTTTATTTTTTTAACTTTTTGATTAGTGATTCAGGCGTTCTTTTCAATAGTTGTAACATTCACCATGTGGCTTCATATTCTATGATGCGCTTCGGTTGAATAGATCTATACTTTAGGGATGATGGTTGCGTGTGTGTGTGTGTGTGTGTGTGTGTGTGTGTGTGTGAGTGTGTGTGTGTGTTTGTGTGTGTGTGTGTTTGTGTGTGTGTTTGTGTGTGTGTGTGTGTGTGTGTGTGTGTGTGTGTGTGTGTGTGTGTGTGTGTGTGTGTGTGTGTGTGTGTGTGTGTGTGTGTGTGTGTGTGTGTGTGTGTGTGTGTGTGTGTGTGTGTGTGTGTGTGTGTGTGTGTGTGTTGGTGCGTATGTATGTGAGCAAGAGGAGGGAGTGGGGGGATGTACACTGATGGCAGCCATTTTGCTGGGTCATCATGTCACTGAGCATTCATATTCCATATCCATCATTCTCAGAGTAAAAATGGCAAAGTGCTAAATGCCAAGCATTGCAATCCCAAGCTGTGCAATGTGCTTGTGAAGCATTTGCCTCTTGTGATGATACAAACATGTGCTGTGAAGCATTTCTCAGAAGATGCCCATGCACTTTGCTGCCTTAATGTCAGCGTGTATTTGTTCAAGAGCATCTTTTGTGGAAAATTCCGAGATGTAGGCATGCAGAAAAAAGCACGCTTTTGAGATGATAATGATCTTAAGGATCTGTGCATCCAGTATTGACGCCTTTGGGTACAATGTGCATGTCAATAGAAGCAGACGAGGACTTGGGCTGTAAGGCCTGGTCAACAGGGTTTGTGGGGATTTTCCACTACAGAACTTACACTTGCTTGTCCACTAACTATTGGGCTTCATCAAAACTACTGGAATCATGTGTGTTTTTACCATGCCATCCCTTCATAAGCACAGCTGTTCTCCAAGACTGTCATAACCTATTTCAGCTTCATAAGCAGATGGCTGGGATGTGATTGTAGTATGTACAGTAGGCAATGAAGTGTAAGATGAAAAGCATGGCATAAACATTTCAAGTACAGCTGGGTGAGATGTGTTATGCAGGGCTGCAGGGCGATGCATTTCAGTTATTTGTCTCCTTTGTTTCTAGAACGACCACGGTGTGATTCTATCTGCCCTGTGGACATGTATAGAGATAAAGAGACAAGTAAAAAGCCAGGAATACAAACAAAAAAATCTTATTTATATATTATTTTCTTGAATAAATAACCTGCTTTCATTTTGATGAATGGCATGCCATTAGTAATTCCAACTCCATGGAGAAGGTCTTCAGGGAGTTCCCCCTCCTCTGCTGAATCAATCATTAAATTGGAGGTTCCCAAGGTCACAGGGGGATCACACATGTATTTTTGTCCTCCACTCAATATTGTCACATCACATTATGTCTCCTGCCATACAGCCCACCACTCAAAGGACTTTGGCCTGATTAAGCAGCTCGGCAGCCTGAAAAACCGACTCAATGAAAGGGAAAGAAAATACGAAACCCATCTTAAAAGCTTAAAATCACCTCTCTCTCACTCGCCCTTTTTTCTCACCCCGCTGCTCTGCTGCGGCACGGTCAGCGTGAATTCAATTTTGTACGATGTAAAGTGATACCCGGCGACAAACTCCACAAGAGAACACTGACCTATTGTTCGACTCGAGAGATTTCCTCAGTTGTGGATACAGCAACTATATCACTTTTCATGTATTTTCACAGGTTTTTTATCCTTCTTTTATGGCTGCTACATTATTTTTTTGTGTGATCAAAAATTGATATTCTCCGAATGAAGAACTAATCTCTGCTTTGCAGTGGTTATAATGACGGCTTGACAGCGCTTACCAGTATTGAAATAGCACTGTTTGAAGAGAAGGTGTCTCTAAACTTGTATGTTAAACCCTCCACATGAACGTCTTGGAGCTGGAGGGTACCAGATATCTCAAAGATCTTTCTGCCTGCAGGGTATGCTTAGGAGGTACAAGACTTTGTCTCTCAGTAACAACTCAACCTGACAGCAGTTTCCTGCACAGTTAAACTATATATATTTTTTAACACACAACTATTACAGTAGGAGGTTGCTCTAATGCCAAAGCTTTTTGGCCTTGATGGAATGAAGCACATGGAAGAATGTGCCAGTTGGCAACTGACTGAACTATTTGAACTGAACTATTTTGTTTTATAAATGAGCATTCCAAGGCTTTACATCTTCAGTGTTGGAAGGTTTTAATTAGATGAAATATTAGTCACACATGCAATAATAGTCCCTGCTTTAAACGCAGCCCATAAAACATTATCTTGCCATAAACATTCCTTAATGAAACAGAAAGAAAGATAAACAATCTGGGGTTTGTCAAAGTAATATCACTGATGTTAGTCTGCTCTTCACTGAGCAGGGCATCAACCCACTGCCATGCACATGATTTCCCACAAGACTTGGAATAAGCTGCACATTTTTGCAGGTGATGAGATAAACAACAAAGCAAGAGAAATTCAATTCTGACTTTTAAGTTTGACGGAGCAAGCTGCCACTTATATGTTGCTCTTACAAAGAGAGAGACCAGACTGTCAGTAACTGATTGTGCTGTTTCATTATTACAGCTTGTATACAATTGCAAAGTTTACCAAAATGTCTCAGATATGGCATAATGTTATTGTACAAGTGCGCACTCTTAAATCCAGAGTTGCAAAGATGTAAGATAGTTATAACAGCTTAACTTCGTTCAAGTGCAGATATTGGCCATCTGTTTAATCACTCACTGCTATACCTCTTTCCTCCACATAGTGTCACTGTGTCTGGACTGTGTAGTGGCGAGGATCAGTCACATTATGTTCACCCAATTCATAATATAGAATAAAAACAGAGCATCTATGGTTGATTCTTGGACACAAAGACATCTACTTGGCAAATGTTAATAATACCCTTGACTACTAGGTTATAAATTCAAAATGATGTTCCCATGAGCCAATGAGAAATAGTCCAGGCTTTGTAGTTGATTCATGTCAGACTTGCCATACATAATTATGTTTGGTATAAAGCTAAGTATATCCGCTTGAATGGTGTTTTTGAGTGGCAAGTGGTCATTGGATATGGTGTTATACAATGCCTGTATAGATCTGCTTTATTTTAAGACCTCCACTGTGGATACTTCAACGCTCTGTGCACCAGATAAAAACATGCATACAGTATTTCTAAATTATGTATTCACATATAACAAGCACAGTGCTGCGCTGTAGATCCTCACACTCACATAATTCATAATTTAAACGGTAATAGATGTACTCATTCCCTAAAGTTAAGCTTCCCTTTAAACGATACTGCATGTATATAAAAAAAAAATAAGGAGTACATGGTTGCTGCTGTGCTCCTAAATGTGCATTTTGTCTTCTATATAATGATGCGTTGGGCCAATGTGTTGACACTGAGGAATTTGTTTAAGCAAAAGCTGTGCCAGCTCGCTCAGATAGATTGTTTAATAATTTACACTCTTTCCATTGCAAACATACCTTGCCTCTTATGCATTCACCAGTTCTCTATGCTATTAAATGTTGGCCTCCAGCTCTGCAATCTGTGTAACACCAAATGCAAAACATGCACTTGGTTGAACAGTTAAATATTTTAGATGATACCATACATAGAGCAGCTTCAACTTCAGCATTTCTGCTAACTATTATTCATTACTGACATGTTGTGTGAGACATTTGTTCTGTTTCTTATGGAATAGCTCAACAAACGCAAACACACTCAGACACTGAACTTCCTCCATTATGCCCTTGTAGTGATATGTTTACTGTGGTTGTCCTCTGATTTCCATCCCGCTCCTTCTTGTTCCTGGCTGCTAGTAACAATGCAGTTCATCGCGGTGCCATAAGCTCTGACAAGAGGATCAATCAGAGCTAATGAAGCCTGGGAGGAGGTGAGAGAAAGCGAAGAGGGATGGAGCCAAAGGGGGAGTGAATGGGAGAGTAAGGTAGGGGCGGGGGAGAATACCAGAGCCAAGGGAGCAGGGAGAGGATTAACATGACACATCCTCCTCACCTCACCACTCCATGCAAGGAAGAGCTAATTCCTCCTTCCTCAGTTATGACCTCTGAAATGATCATTTTCTTCATCTGTCACTATCGACTGTGGGATGCTGTTGCTGGTTTGCACTGAGGCATTTTGTGAGAGTCTGCACTGACCTCTGATACTGCTATCCTGTCTGAACTGCCTCAGAAGAATGGGAAAATCTATTATTTACATCATGTATTTACGTTTTGCAATCTCTCCTTGTGTAGATTTAAGCCACAGTTTACGTGCAATGCCTATTTATTTTATAGTCTGCAGCCAAGAACAACACATTCCCACAGTGATATAGGAGCTATAGCTCAGTTGATTCCATATGGAAATCTCTGCATTGATGAATATTAAATCAGACTCAGAACATACATAACACTTCACTGTTTGTATTAGACGTCTTCATCCTGCAGTTCACCTTGGCAGGATAATCCACAATTTGATCATTCTAATGGATCGTCTATTAAAGCACCAATGAAGAGCCTGTTATGTTGTGTTACCCACCCCTTAACATTATGCAAATCGAATGTCTAATGATGTACACTACGCTCAAGTTTCCTCCGAGCACTTGTTATAATGAATGTGCCAAGAAGCTTTATTAATGTGTGATGTGTGATTAATGGGAGGTGGTAGAGTCAACTGAATGGGTTTCACCACAGGATGAACAGCAGAGGCAATAAGGAGGAGGGAGGGATGGGGCTCTGCTTTGATCAATAATGGTGTAACCTCAGGAGGGGAAATAATTACACATGCCCCGGATCTGAACCACAAGGGGCTGATCCACACGCAGGATCCATGGAGCCGTGCCGCCGAAGGACCTGAATTCTTACAATTAAGATCACCAACACTTCGTGATCACTTCTGAGATTAGCACCGAGGAGCGAGTGTGAGCGTGGCCCAGAACTCGTATCCCTCAGCCAAATCCCAAGCTCCTCATTATTGCAGCCTCACTCCTTGATGTTCCATAATCCGCTGTCATTGGCTCCCCGGCTGGTCGAGGCTGGGAAAAGAAGAAGTATCTCCCAGCCATCTCGCTTTGCCTCTGCGACTCAGCGGGGAGGAACAAAGGGGGGGTGCACAGTCATAAATCTCCTCCCAAACTCAATGCAGGAAGTACACGAGGAGGCTCTCTGGTGATAGCTGCTCCTGTCGCTCCTCCCCCACCTATCATCGTCTCCCTATCTTTCTCTCCCTTTGCTCTCACTCTCATTACTCCTTCTCTGTTATGTCATGTCTACATTCAATTTTCTCTATGCCTAATAACATCTCAATGTCAAGCATCTATCTATCTGTCTCCGTCTGCACTGTGTCCTTTCATTTGCGCACACTTCCCGATCGTAGATCACACACTTCCCTGCTGAACAGAATTTAAAATAGGGGGGAATAAATGAGCCCGTGCACTCTGTTCTGCTGCTAAGCTTTATCAATTTATCTTACTTTTGAACCATGAGCACGCTGCTCATCATCATGGTTGCTGTGATGCAATTCACTTTTAGCTCCGATCATTCATGAGGCACCATTTAGGCCTTTTTAGGTACTGCAGTTGCAATTCTTGTAGGGTTTTTAGTGAAAGTGACACCAAACCTGATTTATAAGCCTCTTCTGAGGAGAAACTCAGGGTCAAAACGTCCCTTTTCCCCTGTTATGTCGACCTAAGTGCTTGTCTTTTGTACTTGCTCCCCTTTACCTACCTTGTCACGCTTCTCTCGTACTTCTTTGTTACTTTCTTCCTCTTCTGCTCTTTCTTCGTCTTGCTCTGTGTGTTTTTTCTGAAGACTCGTTTCTCTGCTCCCACTTTATATCTTTCTCAAACCCTTGGGGCTTTGTCTTCACCTGCAGTTTTAGAGCAATTGATTACACCCCACTCCTCTTCACCATTGCTCTTTCCCTGTCGGCACCCCCAACATGCACACACACACTCATCTCTCTTTTCACTTTACACTGGACATACATATTTTGCCTACACGTATCATTGCCTTTGCAGCAGAGAGAAGGGAGCCATGTGGTGGATTCACACACACACACATACATATGCTGATGCTCTGTGCAAATAGGCATAAACAAACACTCTTATAAAGGACAAATCCTGAGAGACAAAAGGTTCAATCTCTGTGTGGAAGTGAGAAGAGAGGAGCTTTCAAGAGAGAGCACACACGCATATTTACATCCTTTCCATCTCTTCTCTCACCCACTCTGACTGCCTCTCTCTCTCTCTCTCTCTCTCTCTCTCTCTCTCTCTCTCTCTCTCTCTCTCTCTCTCTCTCTCTCTCTCTCTCTCTCTCTCTCTCTCTCTCTCTCCCTCTCCCTCTTCCCCTCAGATACACACACACACATGCACAGACAGACCCCCCTCTCACACAGGAGTAGATAGAGAGCGGTGAAGAGCAGAAGGAGCTGGGTGGCAGGAGAAAGGCAGGAGGGCTGTTGTTGATTGAACAAAGCCAGGAAAGGAGTGCGCAGTCCTGGGGAGAAGAGCAGCTGTGAAATGCCTCGAAGGGAGCCTGCCAGCAACTCCTGCAGAGACCTGAAGGTAAGCTTCGTGCACGGCTTGATGGAGAAAAGGAAGAGACAGAGAGAGGAAGGCAAGAGAGGAAATGGGAGGTTTTTAAAGCCGCTGCTGCATGGTACGACCGTGGCTCCACGTCCAAGCTGCCTCCTCTCAATTTGTCTGTGGATGGCATCGCATGCTGTGATTGCATTATGTGCGTCGTCGCACAGCCACAAATCCCATCTGGAGTGGCTCGCCAAATAAAAAGTGTGCATTACTTGAAGGAAGATCAGAAACTATGAGAGTCAGATAGCTAGAAACAGGGAGACGAGGACAGATAGCAAGAGAAGATGTGAGACAATGCAAGACACTTCAAGAGCAAGAGAGCAGGAAAAGGAGAGTGATGATGGGGAAAAGTGGCCAGATTACCCTCCTCCATCAGCTACAACCTTTATCATCACATCTTGCCTCCTTCATCTTATGTCACTGCAGTGATACATAGATCATCGCCATGCATCTACTTGCCCTCATGGCGGGGGCAGGGTAATCAAAAAGGCAATGGATTTCTCTGACGCAAGCAGAGAAAAGCCTGTCAACACTCCTGCTGTTTACTTGTGTGCAGTGCCGTAGTTCTCTCAGTGCAATGCAGGAGTTTTACAAGCGCAGCAGCCTGGACTCAATGTGCATCTATGTGTGTGTTACTGTAAGTGTGTGTGTGTGTGTGTGTGTGTGTGTGTGTGTGTGTGTGTGTGTGTGTGTGTGTGTGTGTGTGTGTGTGTGTGTGTGTGTGTGTGTGTGTGTGTGTGTGTGGAGGAGGGGGTATTGTACCACCAGCACGCAGCACAGCATGTTTCAGCTCTTACTATACCCTAAATAAAAGCGGGAGATAAAGCAATGGCCTCGATGTGATAGCTGTTGGCAGTGTTTTCATGAATATTGTAGGCATTGAGAGGAAATCATTTATATTGATTCCTTTGAAACACTCTCTCAGGGCTGACGATTAGGGCTGCTTACTTTAATGTCTGATGTACACCCCTCTACTGTAGCTCCAGTTCGGTGCACTCCGAAGGACGCACATCTGGAGAGTTGTTGCTGTAAAACTTTGATGACAATGCAGTGGGCTTAGCAGCCACGTTAATCGAGCGCAGTTTCCCCAAAGCTCCTGTCCTTCCTGGCATTATCTCATCAGGGAATGTCAGGACAGCGTCAAGGCAGCGAGTGGACTCAATCATCATTTTTATATATATGGTATCTGGCAAGTGCAAGCCATCTCTGCTCTCATCATTAAGCACATTTTTACACATGGTACATTCTTGACTCAAACCCATTAGAGCGAAAGGGAAAGCTCATTCTGACACAGATTTGTACTACCTTTGCAGCAAAACCTGCCTATTTGCTACTTTTATCACTGTAATTTACCACGACCCTCGCAACTGGTTGAGCCATGATTGGTTAAGAGTGTAGGGGCAAGAGTGAACTGCTAAGATGTAATGGTTTTTGATGGGTGGCCTTTTGACCTTAATAAAAGCTCTATCATTGCAGCTGCAACTCAACGCTGTGTACCTTGCCCCCCCCCCCCCCCCCCTCCTGCTCGGTTATTATCCATGTCCTGATCTCTCTAGCAAGTGGACAAAAGAGGGCAAAGGGCAGATGTAATGCTCCGCAGGATCTTAGGAGAAGATCTCAGAAGAGGAGACACTGTGAATAATTAATTGGATCTGTTTATTTAGTCAGCACTGGGTGTCTCTAGGGGATGTAGGGAAAGCTACGTTATTCAAGCAGATCCACACTCTCTAATGCCGCAGCGGCACATTTGTGTCAAGAGCTTAGCCAGGCGTAAAGATTTTTTTTGTATTTAGTGCCATGGAAAATGTGAGCAAGTCAGAGTACTGCATAAAAATACAGTATTTATTGTATGGCTGCTGATAGACCTACATGAAGATGCCTAATTTATGCAACACTGCATATGTATCTATTCTCCTTTAGTTCTAGTTTGTACACTTCCCTCTCTGAAAAATAACTTTCTGTATAATTTAAAAGCCCTTTGCACTGTGTGAGCTGTATATGTATGCAACACAATCTCTTGGTATTTGATTGGAACAGATTAGCAGCATAATATTTCATACACAATCTTGTCATCCCCCAATGAAAATCACTCTGTTTATGCCCTCATAAATCTGTTACCGATGCAAATTCAAGCCCCCGTGTCTACTGTATTTGAAAGAGTCACCCACGATGCTTTTGTACCAGAACTATGGTGCGCCCCACTCACTGATTGGGCAACGACTTCACAACGCATGTATTCCCCCTACAGTCCTGGCACACATAAAGTTGAAACAGTTTACATGGAGCCGCTGCTCCGGCCTACACGCAGCACAAACAAACCTTTACCTGGTGTTTGGCAAAGAGATGACTGTTTTAGAGTTCACCTCAAATACCAACACAAATGGACATGAAAGGGTGTATATATACACATGCACACACCTCCAGAGTGCCCCGTTTTAGATAAGAGATAAGGGCAGAAGATATAGCTTGCTGTCTCTTGGGGGTTTTATGCAGCTGTCTTCTGTAAAATCATCAACAAAAAAGTAAAAATGGCTGCTTGTTTCAGGTCACCTTGTGCTTAGTATCTGTCAGTGTGCTCATCTGCAACAACGTTTATACCTTTCAGGTGGTTTGGAAGGAATATAATTTATGTAGCACAACTACCTGCGAACCAGAAAAACTATTAAGTGTGATACGTCGAAGATTACAGCTGTGAAAATGCATTACAGCGCATACATCCCATGTCCAGGTAAACCTAGCTCTCAAGAATCTCCATATAATAGCTCATGTTCTTATCAGTCAGCAGCGAGTTATGTGGAATGAAATGGAAGTTTTACAGTGTCTCCTGCTCCTGGCTTAGCCAGTGGGGCTAAACCAGACTGTTTCTGGAGTTATCTTAATAAAGGAGGATCCCTCAAACTATTCATGGGGACTCGTTTGTTAAGCATGGCAGACAATGGCAGACGATGGCAGACGATGGCAGACGATGACAGAGATGCGTTGATGTCTTGTGTCCACCTGATAAGCATTCAAGTCAGGCCGGTTTAACTAAATCACATGAGAGTATACATTTATTGTGTTACAGGATCCCTTCGGTGTACATGTATGCACTTGTAAGTATCAAATCATACGTGATGGCTGATTTGGATTTCTTATATAATTTAAAAACAAATACACTACACCCACAGTCTCTTTAATTGGCCAGTATAACAAATGTGCAATGTGCATATGGTGCAAGGACAAATTAGCATCACGTGCAATGCAAATAGAGGACATTCAATACATGCATACACCTCGTTTTGAGCATTTGAGAAAACTGTAGTATCATTAAGATGTAGGAAGCGAACACATCCAGGTCTCCACCACATCGAGCATCTATGAAGTGTGAACATCCGTCACCCAGGGGAAGCACATCCCCGTAAATTTGCAGCTCATTAACACGGATAGAAGAGCGAAATACTGTATGGTTAACGGGGCCAGTAAAGTGACAGCATGGATTTTTTTCTCATTCGACACGCTTCTTCTTTTAAATATTTTTTTTTTAAAGATGAAATGGTTGCTGGGCACTTTTTTTAACACCAATTTACCTCACATTTCTACAGCTATTCACACCATCATCTACTGTCAGCAAGAGAGGTTTAAGCTCATGACTAAAGCACACCTTGTCAAAAAACGCACTGAGCATAGGCTGCGTTACTCAGTTGCTTTGCCAAGCAAGCTGGTCTGAGGATTTTCACCATGCAGCTCGTAATCTCATTTCATTCTCACTTGGTATGTGATGACTATAGAGAAGGAGGCTCCTCAAAGGGACATGCACGGGGACACAGTGAAGCATGTCAGGAATTCCAATCAAGACCGTTTGACCTTTGGCTCCTCCAGCATTCGCCATGCGCTGCCTTGCTCTGCAGCCCCGCCCCGCCTCGCTCATGGCCTCCCATCCTGTCATCCTCCCCTGCTCTCCTGTCCTCTGCAGTGAGGATTAATGAACCACATGCCCTACAGTAGGATCCAGTTCGATGCAGAGGATTTGTATAAGTGGATCTGATTTATAAACAAGTAACAGATTAGTTTGTTATAATATTATTGTGAAATCATATATTTAACGCTCATCTCATTCCAACTTGTTCTTTTGCTCCGCTATCACCGCCCTCTGAGACGGAGCAGTGTCCCATAGAGACTGTGGGATCTAAGGCAGTAAATCACATCAAGAGCCTGACAGAAACGCCTGATAAGAAGAAGAAACAGGGTGTTGGGGAGCATGCCCAGCCGCCCAACCTCACACACCTCACGTCTCTCTCCCTCTGTCTCTTTCCATCACATCTGTTGAAGAGGGTGTTATTTGGCTCCGGTAGGTGTTGGGTTATAATCCCATCCAAGCTCCACTCAGCAGCAATGTCAAATCTTGGCTATCACTTTTTTTTTTTTTTTAAATACTCATCTTAGTGGAGTAGCGAGGCAGATCTGAAACGTGCAGCAACAAAATTGCTATTCTTGTCTTGACCAACTGTACTTTTTTTTTCTAAGAGGGTGCGCATAATGTCCTGTAAGAAGGAGATTGAGTGAGGGACAGCAAGGGAGGGAGATGAGTGTGTGTGAGAGAGAGAGAGAGAGAGAGAGAGAGAGAGAGTTGGACATATCATTAGGGAAATTGTTTCTCCAGTGTGAGTCGAACGTCTCGGTGCAGCAGTGTCACTCCAGAGAAGGTCATCCATGAGAAGGACACAACTGGATACACTCAGCTCACTATCGGGCATAATGGGAAAATGGGAGGGAGGGATGGTATGATGTGTGTGTTTGTCCGTGTGTGTGTGAGTGCATGTGTGAGTGTGTGTTTGCTGGGCCTGGAGCCAAACTAGCTGGGGACGTTTTTAGTCATTTGACCCGCACAACCTCAAAGTGTCATAAGTGAGCAGAGATAGGGATGTAGCCATGTTATTTTATGGGCCAATCTTAGCCCGGGACATAATCATCACAGGCCCGGTAGCCATGACTCTTTGCTTTCACTCAAGGGGAGGAGTGACGGAGGGCAGGGAGTCAAGGAAATAGAAAGTTCTAGTGCTTCCATGGCCTATAGGAGCAGAGACAGCAGATAAGCTGGAACGAATGTACCAGATATCAATCGGATGCAGTGATTCGGTAAATATAGTTGCTGTTTCAATACTTCTAAAAGCTCAGCTCTGCTGCAACTTTTGTCTTTCTTTTTTCATCTTTCTTCTTTCTTTTTTTGCCTATTTTTCTCTGTCGTTCCCGTGTCAGCACTGGATTTGATGAAACAACAGAAAACTGCAAGCGATGACCTCAAAATCTATGGATGAGAGCCCACCAATAGTCAAATTTGTATTGTAAACTAAGGGATTCTGCTGCGTTAGCAACATCTTAATATCATTTGTAACCCTGTCATGCTCGGCGGCAGGGTTGCAACCCAAAAGAGGAGCAGCGAAAACATAAGCACTATTGTCAGGCCAAAGAAGGGTTAGTGAAATGCATTTTAGATAAATATAAGAAGAATACTGCTGATTTTTGTTATTCCTGAAAGTTGTGGACTTACGAAGCAGCATTCTCAGCATTTGCAAAACAAGCACGTCTGTGCAAATTTCAAGCAGGAAACCGTGTTCTTCCACAGATAGAAAAACTAAATTGATTGCCTCCATATAATGGGAATAAAAAAGTAATTCACAGAATTAAACTGTTTACAATTATGTTGATCAAGTGAGAATTATAACACGGGTAATTAATCTGTTGCAGAAGCTTTATTAGAGCAGTATTGATGAAAAACCCGCTCTTGGCGCAGCTCCTTCCGTTTCAGAACTGCACACAGAGCTGACAACACAAGTTTCTGAACTTCTGAAAATGTAGAAAATTAAATCATGAAGCAAGTGCTTTTCAGTACGACACAGACCCTAGGGGAAAATTATAGAGCTTGCCACAGGTTAGAAGGAAAAAAAGTCACATTTTGCTGTGCTCTGTGCAGATTATTGTTTACAGCATGCAGCGTCAGCAAATAAAGAAAAAAATATGTCCTGGAGATATCCCTTAGGAAGCAAGTTCCCTGGTTTACTAGTACCCTTTTGGCTTTAAGCACAACAGATGAGTGCTCTTGTTATCAGGACACAAACACAATTCAGCCAAAGCATCCTGTCACTCTCCCGGTAACAAGATAAATGCTTGTTACCCTCTTAAAGAGCAAAGATAAAACACCCCGGCTGGTATCCATGTTCGAACACCTCTCATTCGGGCTTGTTGAGTCTGCTGCTGCGAACAGTCACCGCAATCACAACCTCGCTGAAAATACACACAGGTCTGGGGTTCACAAATCTCCAGGGAGCCATGTTTAATTCATGAGAGAACCTAAAATAAGTCAGAAAGCGAGACCTTGCAACCCCTTTAATATATTCAGCGAGGTTTTTCAGTGTGTATACGTCCCGCGCCTCTGCTGTCCGTCTGTCTGTCTTTTCCCTGCTCAGATGCCTGTCACGTCACTCTGCCCTTTGCTTTGGACCATCAATGTCAACACTATGCTCCTGTGTGGATCTGATTTGTGACGTGGTCCTCTCACTTCTCCGCGCTCGCCTTTGCATTTCCTCTCCTTGCTTGTCAGCGATCAAACAGAGTAACATCAAAGATGACGAAGAAATGTCAGATGTTGTTAAGGTCAGGAACCGGCGGCAACCGTAATTTACCCATGTTCTTTTGCTTGGTTGGTTACAAGGCACCGTGTATCCCTTGTTCTTTGAGTAAATTAAAAGAAGTTGATTTCCAAACGACACCCAGGGGCTCTATAAGTTAATTGCCTCTTGTGGAGCTCCAAAGGTGTTGTAAGATTGCTGCTAAAATTAGGGCTTTATCTGAGGTTCCCCCCTCACACTCACACCCCCACTCCCCTCTATAACTACAGCAGTGGCTGTTATTAAATCCCACATCATTCAGGAGACAATTGAAAGTGTTCCTTTTCTACTTCTCCTGTCACTTTGGACCTCAAATAACAGATGTTTAAAAATACCTGTTTTGGGAGCAGAGAAATACTCTTTAAAATCACATCACACACTGTGTAGACTGTCAGCACATCACCTAGTCGCTCCAGTGGAGCTAAAAACAACCACAAAGGTAATATGTACCCTCATTTTATATAAGTTTAAATGTAAAGTACAAGAGCCGACTGGATTTTCTGACAGAAAGTATTTATTTGTCTGTCTCCAGCTTATTAAGAAAGCAATCACTGCCTCCGATCTGAAGAGCGGTGTGGCCGTGGTGGAGCAGCGTGAGAGCAGTGTGTGTGTGTGTGTGTGTGTGTCTGCATGTGGGTACATTTATGCGAAGCAACTGACGATGCTGGCAATGACGAGCCTGCTCTTTGGGAAAATGACACCGTTAAAACACTGCAGCTGAGCCTGCTTCATTGTACAGGCAAATTAGCCAACAGTGGACACTGGGTCATCTCCCATGTGACGTTAACAGCTAATCCTTTACTTAGGTCTTCCAGCAGTGAAAATGCTGTGCCTTTATCATCCTGTTTTATTATATTTGTGCATGCTGGTACTGTATATGTGTTATTTTTCTCTTATGGTTAATCATAGTTGTACTGTCAGATGGAACTAGCTTTTCTGGCTTTCTGGCTTTTTATGATTTTTCACCATATGCTGTGAGTTGAACTTCAATTATGAGTTAATATTTTAACATTTATGTGTTAATATTTAATTCAGTATGGGTATATTTTTACAGGGTAAGCTGCAAATGCATTGGCTGGTCATTAATGGTTGTTCAGGTGCAGTATTCATGAATATGCCGACCCTGTCTCGCAGAAAAACTTCATGTAGGCTACAACTGATTTCTTTTCGTTCCTAGGAGTGCTATTTTTTTGTACCGTATGCAAGTTGTCACATCCTCAGTCCCATTTGTGGTTAGCTTTAAGCAATGAAAGCACACGTCCTGACTCGCTGTGAATGCTTAAAAAGCATGAATCATTCTTTAGTTGCCACAAGCAGATATTGTATTGCAACTGTGCGTTTTGTTGGGAAAACAAGATATACAGTATACATTGTCAAGCTTCTGTGAGGCTGTGCTTAAGCACAGGGGTGCTTTGAGCACAGTTGCTAACATCAGAATGTTAACCTGTTCATAATGACAATGCACGTTGATGTTTTGCAGGTACAATGTTAACCATGTTCACCACCTGCATTGCTAACATTTCCTAATTAGCACTAAACACAAAATATACAGCTGAGGACGATGGGAATGTCATTAGTTTTGAGGGTCATAACCAAAGTGTTGGATAAATAGACATTTTGACCTACTTATGGCACCAGATGAAATATCAGTGTTTACAGATAATCATGGACCATGGATGTCTGTAGCAAATTACTTGGCAAGCAATAAAATAGATGTTGAGGTACTTCAGTCTGGACCACAAATGTCAACCTAATGATGGCTCTAGAGGAAAAGTCAGCGGATCACCCAAGTCAGAAGGATTCGTCCTCTGGGGACCATGGAAACCTGTACAAAATGTCATGGCAATTCATGTGATAGGTGTCTTGATATTCCAGTCTGGACCAAAGTGGTGGACTGACTTATTATGTTGATAAAACACAGAATTCAGGCAGGCTGATTTATGTGTTCTCCAGTGATACCACCATTACTGTGGTGGGAGAGTTGAACTGAACAGTTTCAGTGAAAAAGCATGAAAGTTGGATTGATGACATCTGGCAATGGTCCCTTTTGATGGATAAGTACAATACACTATGTGCATATGGATAATATATTAAAGTACTAGTTAGAATTTAGTTGTGATATGGTTTTTGAGGGAAATACATCAACACTTTTGACAGACCTCCAAATTATGGATGTGAGAGAGCTGTGTTGTATCCCCAGCTACCATTAATCTTCAGATGTAATTGTCTTGCATATGATTATCATTCATAAGCTCATGATTTATTGCATTGTGGTGATTTTCATAATTTGCAAAAAATCTGAATAATATGTAAGTGGAAAAGTGTAATTCTATTAAAAGAGTCTGGTCTCAAACACCATCATTTTTCACTGAGCTTGTGAATTCTACAGTTCTTTTATTTTCCAAAGTTAAACTTTGCCTCTATTGTTGAATCAGCTGATAAGAGCACATAATCTACCTGATTCTGTTTCAAAGTCCAAAAGTAGTGAAGAAATTAAACTCTTTTTTTAGTGGCATGCCATAGCAGTAACAACAGCCTCCACCTGCTATACTTCCCTGTACAGTATATACTTGTATAGCAAAAACTTTTTTGACTATTTTGACAAAATATTACAACCAATACAAATCCAAACATCTTACTCCACTGAAGATTTGACATTTTAAAGCTTATAGATCAAACTGCCCTCGTGGATTTCTGTGGGTTCTAATTACACCTGCTGGCAACTATTGACATATTGACAAATTGAGGCAGTTTAAATGATAGGTGGGAAATAATATGCCCGAGGGGGTTGCACTATACATCAACACAACATTGTTAGTGAGACGTAATGTATGCACTTTTCAAAGAGAATGTGTAATTTGGATAGCTGAGGACTGAAAGGTTGAAAGGCCTAATGGATAAAGCTTGTATATATGCTATGAGGGCACTGCAGCTTTGACCTTTATTCTCGGTTGTATTGGTTCATTTTAATATTGGTGAGCAATGTACTGAAGCTTACTGTGCCGTTGCAAATGGCAACAAAATGCTTACATTACAAGAACACAACTGTTTTAGAGCTTAAATTCAATTGACTATCATATTTCCTGATGTCTTACAGGTGTTGAGCTTCAGCTGAGGATGGCAGGAGACTCTCGAGTCCTCATGGACCACAATATGGAGATAGGAGTCACACCTGCACAGGTACAAATGCACAGCCACTACTGGTCACACACTGTACTGATCACTCACCACAGCAGGGAGAGAGAGTGTGAGGGATGAGAGAGGCGGCACAGTGATGATGGTGGCTCATAGAGAGAGAAGAAGATGGAGAAGATATAGAGAGATGGGAATGATTAAGGGACAGAGCGATGTGTGTGAGTAAGAAAACCAGACTGATTGTTTCCAAGAATAGTGGGAATGAGGAGGATAAAAAAGGCTATTTGATATACAGTATACATCCTTTATAGATTAAATAAGAAGTACAGATTATAGATCAAGCCCCATAAGGTGTAACCAAGCCAGGTTCTTTAGTTCACATGAATAAGTTTACTTCGCAGTAGAGATAGGAAGACAAGGGAAAGAAACTCACTCCCAATAACGGATGGTGGAGCTGCACTGGTTATCCGTCCTGATTCCCCAGCTGATTGGAACTTATGCTGTCTACCCAAGCGCAGCCAGAAAGACTCAATGAGAGAAAACACCCACCACTTATTCCTGCCACGCAGAGAGAACTAATGAATTTGTTTATCGACCATCACCCTCACAGACCGTATTGACTACAAAGGCCAAAGATTGGACGGCAGTGCTGGTGACAGCTTCATCTATCACTCAATTAGCCCCACCCCAAAGTGTTGAAATGAATGAGCCTGTTTTAGCTGTCTTTCATCTAAAAGCAGTGATTAACAACAACTGTGTACATTAACTGATGTTGTCAGTGGAAAGTTTCACTCTAAGGAGTGATGGGCAGACTATGTTCTGAATCTATATTTGATCCAATATCCCTGAGCACAGTTGGTAATGAGGGAGCCCATTGACATTTAGTGAATGCATCGTCATCAGGCTACTAATTGCAATGCCGGTCAATGAGCATTGTCTTTCAATTCTTCTTTGTCAAAACGTTCCTTAAAGAGGGATCACTTCAAATCGATATCTGAAAACTCAATACTGCACATTCAGGTCTGACCGAGTGTGCATGCACACAGGACAGAACAGAACAGCACCTGACGTCTCCAGGAAGCCAACCTGAATAAAGCCGTCTGACAGTTTTTATTATCCAGGCTCTGCAATCGAAAGCACTGCAAGGATATTGTAGTGCCTTAGATGTCCTTCCCCGGCTGAGCTGGGAGAGTGATCGTCTCTGTGATAGAGCAGAAGAGCAGTCGGTGTAACCACAATAGGACGTAACTTCTCTGGTGATGCGAGCAAGGCTCCAGGGAGAGATGGATCCCAGGTGTCCTCTTAGATGCGAGAGATTCAGAGGGCACGGGAGCTGTTTTCTTGCCTCGACACAATGCATTTCAATTATCAACTAAGATTGGAAAGTGTCAGTGTGCTGCCAAAGCGTCCTTGGTCTGTTTGAAAGGTGCCTCCCTCCTGTATGTGTGTCTTTCTGTCTGTATGCATGGGTCCAAAAAGAGGGATAAGCAACAGCCCCCTGCAGGACTACATTGTCTCTAAATGTTCTAAAACATATTAGAATCCTGCATGTACGTACATGAAAGCAGGTTTCTTGATAAATGTGTGTGCCCATCCTCTTTTTGAGGATGCCATAAGGGTGTGTTGGGGAAGGATGGAGGATCTGTTCCTATCCAGGCCTGCCAATGTCCCATAGGGTGCGAGGGGGAAGGAACACAGGGGACAGGGCGGGAGGCAGGGCACAGCTGTGGAGCCAGATCGCCTCGCTGGAGCAGGGCCAACATAGACAAAGACCTGGGCGTCCTTGTGTTCTTGTTGTGTCCTTACTCTCTCTTTCTCCCTGTATATGTGTGTGTACACTGACACCTACAATGTCATTGTGGAGTAGCACAGAGCAGTGACTTTATAACAGCTCGTAATTTTATTTTGCCTCGCCGCCAGCAGCACAGAGCAGTGTGCTTTTGCAAAGGCTGGAATACAATCTCATTAAAAAGGTTAACACCTACATCCTCCAATACAAACTCGATCTAGCTTTAGAGAAAATATTAATGAAAAGAAATCAAAGTGGCTCCTGTAAAGTACACCCATGTGGAGAAAAACTTCTCTCTCGATCTTTCTTTCTGTCTTTGCTTTTTTGTTTTCTTTCACTCTCCTTCCCCTCACTTTGCCCATCTCTCTCTTTATCTTTCCTCTAGGTGAAGAAGCTTCCTAAACACCTGCGGGAGGCTCAGATCTCGACAGAGCGAACCCACTTGATTTCTGACCCAGCGAAGAAGCCACGTCAGCGATACGTGCAGAAGGACGGCAAGTGCAATGTTCATCATGGAAACGTGCAAGAGACCTACCGATACCTCAGTGACTTGTTCACCACGCTGGTGGACCTACGCTGGCGACTTAGCCTCTTCATTTTCACCTTGGTCTATATAGTCAACTGGCTTTTTTTTGGCTTTCTGTGGTGGCTGATAGCGCTCATCCGTGGGGATCTGGTGCATGCCGATGAGGAGGGCTGGACCCCCTGTGTGGAGAACCTCAACAGTTTTGTCTCAGCCTTCCTCTTCTCCATTGAAACAGAGACCACCATTGGGTACGGTTATCGTGTAATCACTGAAAAATGCCCTGAGGGGATCATACTGCTTTTGGTGCAGGCCATTTTGGGTTCAATTGTTAACGCCATGATGGTGGGCTGCATGTTTGTCAAGATCTCACAGCCAAAGAACCGCGCCGAGACCCTCATGTTCTCGCACAACGCTGTCATATCGGTGCGAGACAACAAGATGTGCCTGATGTTTAGGGTGGGGGACCTGAGGAACTCTCACATCGTGGAGGCATCGATCCGAGCGAAGCTGATCCGCTCGCAGCAGACCAAGGAGGGGGAGTTCATCCCGCTCAACCAGACTGACATCAACATCGGCTTTGACACGGGAGACGACCGTCTTTTTCTGGTGTCGCCGCTGATCATCTCTCACGAGATCAACGACAAGAGCCCCTTCTGGGAGATGACACTGACGCAAATGGAGAAGGAGGAGTTCGAGATTGTGGTTATCCTCGAGGGCATGGTGGAGGCCACAGGTATGAAGCGGTGGGGGGATGATAAAGGGAGGGGGGGGGGGAGTGGAATAGGAGGACATGTGGATGATGGGTAGATGGATAAAGAGAGAGACGGAGAATGATGAAATGTTGGATGCAGGAAGTGAGCTGAGTGGGAGGGAAGGAAGATGCATAAATGGATGGAAAGAGAGAAGAGGCTCAGATGGAAAGATGAATTGCTTGAAAGAGAGGAGGGACCGGAGTGAGTACCTGTTAGTGCTGCAGATTGCAAAAGATAATATTGCAATGGATGGAAAGAAAAAGAGACTAACTAAACAGATAATACACTCTCAAACGGAGACATAAATAGTATTAATGCATTTCACTTCAAAGTTAGTACAAGTTTTAATGTGGATTTTATTATTTCAGCAGCTGACAAATGTTTTTGAGGAAGGTGGCAATTGTTTCTTTCATGACTCCGACAACTGCAGTTCTGTCTTCATCAGCATATCATTTCTACACATTTTCAAGTATTACGCTTCAACCAAGGCAGACGATTGAAAGCTCATCACGCCACAACCGCCTTGCAAATGTTTCTCTGTACTCACTGCGGCACACATTTCCACTGTTGCTACTTCAAGGTTATGTCTTTGATATTGTTTATTTCAAAATGAATGAAGTGTAGCTACCCACACTGCTGGT
Organism: Sebastolobus alascanus; assembly: GCA_916701645.2. NCBI lineage: Eukaryota > Metazoa > Chordata > Actinopteri > Perciformes > Sebastidae > Sebastolobus > Sebastolobus alascanus. The sequence continues at coordinate 5,174,087 of CAKAOJ020000068.1, forward strand.
CTGTGTTTTGGGTAAAGGCCAAGCAGTCCTGAAAAGTGCTCCAGGCTGGTTACGTTTAGGCGGCAGATGGGTGTTTCTGTAAAGTTCCACAAAGCTCCTAATTCCCAGCATGAGACTGTATTCAAGGCTACAAGAGGGAAATGTAGCATCTTCGTCATACAAGGGGATTTTTCAAAACACTCAATTTATAATAATCAAAGCTAGTGTTTTGTCATTTTTGAAAAAAACCCTGCGTGGAACATCAATCCCCTTGTCATTCATAATAATAATGTGATGAATACAGAAACCATTACAGCATGATGGACCACAGCTAGCTGTTAATATGCTGTTCAAATGTGTTTTCTGTGAGGTACTTGCTAAATCAAGTATTGTTTATATGCCTAAGCTGCATTGTTTATTTCCCTTTGTTCAAAGACTCATTTTAAATACAATGCATTAAACATGCTACTAATTTACTTTATTGATTATCATCATCAGTAAATGAGACACACTGGTTGATTAGGAGCGTTTAGTCTTTGCACACGATTGTCTTTTTAAAAACTCGTACAAACCAATGAGCTCCCTAATGCGATCAGGCATGGCATTGCATGCATCCGAACATTTCTGCTCTATTTCATTTTTGATTTATTTATTTATTTAATTTTCTTTTCCTCAACCAAAGCACCAGTAGCCGTCATGCTTCCTGCTCACGCTGCTGGATACTTGACTCAGACATTAAATCACCTTTCGCTTCACCGGCAGAGACCATGCATCATGCAGGGGCTATGTCGTCACTGTCTTTGACCGCTAGGCAACGGACCAATCCGACTAACCAGTAGCCCCCCCCCTACTTCCTTTCCCTGTTTACCTTAATGAGAATTAAAACAGGTCACAGATCGTAAGTCAGGGAATTACAGGATAGCTCAATTACAGTATTAACCCTCTTTCATAGCTTTTGCCATCATACCATTTGTGTTCCGATTTTGTCGTCAGCTTTAACTAATACTTACATAATACAGTATTGCACTTGACACACATGGGGAAGTCAGGGTGGTACTAAAGCCTGTAAAAAGTACTTTTCATTGATAATAATCATGTCTTTTTAATTGAGGCATAAAGGTCATAAGGTCACCGATGTGCAAATTTATAGCTGAATAAGCACTCCCGCTTCCTATTTTAAAAGTGATGAATATGCTGTCAGTGTGGTTATGTATCAGTGAGGTGGCCAATGCTGTGGTATGCAAAAAAATATATATTTTTATCCGATCCAACAGGAAAGTATAATAATATTCTAAAATATCCAGGAGTAATGCCAGTGGGAGAGATGCAGTAAAAACATCATTTACTTGTTTCAAGTTGGAGAATAAACATTTATGGCTCATATCAAGCAAGTAATTATCTCATAAACTCAATCAGATTGAGAATGATTAAAACCAGAATCTGGTGATGTCCATGAATTGCTCAGGCTTTATATACCCTAGATTAAAAACTCACTATTAAACTAAATATTTACCACATCATGAGTTGGATGCTGTCACCGAGTTTGGAAGTGACAGATGAGTGGGTGGTTTTCTCTTTAATGGCCGGCCATCACTTGTTTTCCCCGTTGACATCCAGCCTGTGGTTTTAAGCATAATTGTGAGGCAGGCTCTGGAAATCGCTAACCACATTTGTTTCTCAGGCAGTGCCACAGCATTTTAGGATTAAAAAGTAAAACAAGAGGACGACTTTCTAAAGAACATTCTGCCCTCCTACTTGATGGCACAGCTTAATTGCACTAATGAAAATACATAAAATAGACACAACGTACAATACACTCAATTACATTCTCTCAGTTAATGAATGCAGATTAGTTACAAAATGTTACAACACTATAGATTATGCAATGAAACTCATATTAATCATATTTTAGATCAATATTTTTAGATCAAAAGTAACCTAACCTCACAAGCAAGGGCTCGAAATACCACATGCATAAAATTTGAGCTATGCACATAATTCTGAACTCTACATGCACCGTAAATTGGTACAGAAAACATATTGTGCAGGGCTGTCAACTGTCAACACTCTTTATCGAAAGCAAAAAAATATTTTACTTTTACACAGATTTAATTTACCAATCTATCTGAACATTTTATTTTATTACTAATCTCCTTAAATCTGCCATCTTTCACTTCCACTTCACTTTAAATTTAGAAATCAAGTACAAATACAAGGGGCGGCTTGGGGCCCTTCTGTGGGGAATTTGCATGTTCTCCCCGTGTTAGTGTGGGAGTCAGTAACCTTGTTTAAACATTTCAAGTGGTAAGGCATTTATTAGATGGAAAATGTGTTAATGATCTGTGAGCACGTAAGCAGCAACCAAACTGTTTTCTGTGTTATCACAGCTGTCTACAAATAGCCGAGGGATCGCCAGACTCAAGATGTTTCTGCAACCTGCCTGTTTCTTTTTTTATATATCTAATCTTTGTTGTAGAGTACTTCTATAAAGTTAGTTAACTAACTTTTTTTTTTTTTTTTTAAAGAAATGTGATTGTGCTGCAGTTTATTGCAACGTTTCTGGTACTTGTTCTTCTGTGCCGGAGGCCTGGTCATGTTCGTCAGTGTTACCGACAACAAACCTTGTTTTCATTATTGAAGTGTTTATGAACATAGCAGGTTTATGGCTCATTTGTCTCCTGTTTCCTATACATTAAATTATTTATATATAAAATAAAGCCTGCTCCATCATGCCAGATTAAAATATTTATTATTTTTTTTTAGATACAAATTTCAGATACACACATACACTGTAACTGCTGATGATCTGTTACCAATATGCTTTCTTTTTAAAGTTATTTAAAATATGAACACAGCTATTGATACAGAGCAATCACAACCAGGCCCGGCCAATGTCATACAGTTAAAAAGCCACATTTCCACAAGTTTCAATCCCCCAGTTCTGGACCTGCAATTCCAGTCTAACGTGATCCACCTAAAAGAAACAGCAGCAGTGGTTTCGAACTGGAAATGTAGACATGTTCATGTGTTCCATCTTTTTTCAATTTTGACACCTCTGGGCAATACGCGGCTGTAGTTTTGTTTGTTTGTTTTTGGTAGCTGCTGTTTGTTTGTTTGTGTAAGGTTTCATAATTTACAAATTAAGCCTGCAAAGCTTAAATGCTTTATTCAGATTAGCATATGTTCAACTGAATACTGACAGACTGCTTTAGTGTCATTGTATGCCCTCTGTCCTCCCAGACTGTCCTTGTAGTTGGAGGAGGAGGGTTGTTCCTAACCAGATTTCATTTGTCCACAAGAAAAAAAAAAACTTGTCATAAGACAAGCCCTCAGCATCTTGTTACCTGAATAAATCAAGTTTGAGTTGTTGCCACAGTACAGGTTGCGTGCCAACTCTTAGCTTAGTCAGCACAAGACATGGGCACGTGTACAGAAAGCCTTAAGCCACAAAACATAAGGGCATACTCGACTAGTAAAAAAAAAAAAAAAAACACACCCAAAATGATGTTCTCTGAATTTATTGTCCTTTCTTATAAATCATTGTTTTCCCTTTTGACATAAGCCACATCTCTACTCTATAACAATTTAACAGTAATATGTACAGGTTAGGTGTGTTCTAATACAAAATTGTCAAAAAAATAATAATTTCACAGCAGACATGAATAATATTTGACGTATATGCTCTGACCTTGTCACTGCCTGGATATGTCAAGCTAAACACAGCAGATATTGAGGAGTGGCGATAAAAACTTTCGCCCGGGGAATCTTAGAGTCAGAGTTTACAGGTTGACGTTGGGATGAAGGTCATAAGCCCTTATGATGTGCTACATCAGAAGCAGCAACAGTTACATGTGCAATGATGTTCTGACATTCTGACGTATCAACATGGGTAAAGCAAAGGTGTAACTAATAACATTAAGGATGGCCCTTTTCCATTTTGGTGTGTCAGTAAACCAGCATGCACAATACCACGACCCTGAAACTGACACACCTAAATGGAAAGCAGGAATACACTTGACACGTCAGAATGTCTGTGGTGAGAAAGGTGTGTTGGCTACAGAGTGGTGACTTCATTGTTTCCTCTTCTTCACTCGTGCATCATTTACAGGATATTCAAAGATCATGCTGGTGTTCTTGCATGCTTTATTCTATTTGCTGTGTGTTTACATGGAAATCCCAGCTATAACTTTTGCAATGCCAGAAGCTACAAAACTCACACCGTTGTTTGCTTAAAGGGAAAACTACACTCATTTTCAAAATTCATACAGTTTTTTCCTATGGTCGAAGACAGTCCAAAAAATATTAGTAAATATGAACAACTCTCTCCCAAATCCAGAAACTAGAGTGTTAAAACTTGTGATGTCATAGAGGGTGACAGACCAGTCGTCAAGAAAAAAATGTTGCCATTGGACGTTTTTGCAAACCAAGTGATGTATTTAAAAGAGCAAGAAGACGCACACCAGGCGGGCGTAAGGGGAAGTGGATGGGTCCAACAAACACAAGGCTTTCATCCAGGAGACGTTGTGTCCCGTGCATCACTTTACAATCAGCTGTTTGTTCGTGTCCCGTTCACAACGTTCAGTGTCCTTTTCACTGTACAAACAGTAGTTTTAAGCCCAACCATGTAGTTCTTTCCTAAACCTAACTGTAGTGGTTTTGTTGCGTTGTTACGTTATGTTATTACATTATTATTTGAACACAAACCATGATCTTTTTTCTAACCTTAACCAAGTGGTTTTGTTACCTATTAGCCTAACCAATCGTTTCACAACGTTACCACGTAGCATTGCGTTTCTGCAAGCGTGATACGAGGCTGATATGAAATGTATTCATGAAATTTATTTTTGGTTCAGAAACGTCCAATGTCAACATTTTTTCTGGCTACTGGACTGGGTATAAAGTCTGGAGCTGCCCCTTAGACATTGAATTAAGAAAGGTGATAAAGATGACACAGAGCACCAAGGGGAAATGTTCTGGGTATATGGGTACATGTTCTGTTTCACAACTGACAACATTACAATGCAATTCTTAATTTAGGTGGTGTTCTCCTTTAATGTTTGTTTCTGGAGAACCACAGTTGAACATAGCAATGAGTTTATTGGAGTTGTATTTCCATAATGAAAATTAAAAGAAATACAGGACAAAATTGCAGGAGCTGCTTTGCGTCTGCATGGCAGTGTGATGTGTTCATGTGCTGGTGTGAAGATGTGTAGGCCAACATTCAAAACTTGAATCTCAGCTGCCATCATCAACAAAGCATTCACGAGCTGCGTTTTCAGAAAATGAAAGCCATAAAATCACACACGGTTGTCGTGAGAAGAATAATGTGAATTCTGTAACCTCTTTTATCACAATGGCTGCTGCTCATCTGCCAACTGTCAGGTCTTGAAGCACATGAACACATCACAGCACAAGTGTCTCCTACGCACGCTGAAGCCTGCAGCACACTTTTTCAACCAAATGTATAAAACATATAAAACAGGTATTTTTTACAACAGATTCGAGAGGGAAAAGCCAATTCACCGCTCTGGAGCCGAGAGCTCAGCAGCACAGGAAAGCGGGACACATTACCATACAATAGAAATAAAACTGGCTGATTTTAAATGCTAAAAGGACAAGATCCTAATAGATCTTCATAACACAACTTAATGTATTTGGACTGATGGACTCCAAAGTATTAGCTAAACTAAGAATTTAAAACCAACACATCAAACAATATGCAAACACCCTTAATAGACACTATAGAAAATCCTTCTCATAGGGACTCAAAAGTATATTTTCTTTGATGATCCAGTCACAGAAATAACAAACAAGTTAAATGTGGAAACTAGGCCACTCATATCCAGAGGGAAAGCTGAAGAAAAGGTGCAAAAGCCCCTCCTCTCACCGTGACATTAGACACCATATCAATTTGGCATCTGCATCTATTTTAGAACATATGCTTGATGTTATTGGTGATGTAATGCATTTACAGTGAGGCAGAACATTATGTAACTTAACAGCTGGATGAGCAAAGCAATAGAGACAGATGTTTCCAGTTTAAAGTGATAGCCTACGCCACCCAAAATCTGTACTCTCACCCCCTGTAGGCTTGAAAGGTGGCTGTAAAAATTGGTTAGCTTGTGACCACTTTGTGGAAGCAGAAAAAAGTGAGTGAGAAATGGAAAATAACAATCATATGTCTCCTTAAGAAGCTGAAAATTTCAAAGTTTGAATGAAGTTTCTAGGTGAGAGTGATGCTAGTTCCGTGCCGCACATGTAGCGCTGTCTGTCTCCATTTCTCCACCTTTCTTCTTCTTTCTTCACAACTCAGGCAGGCATTATTTTAGCCTTCAGGGAAGTATACACATGTTTTTCAAATATTTATTCAACATCTTATTTATGCTAATGTTGAATCCACAAGAGAGAGGCTTGCTAACTGCTAAACAGAGCGCCTCTCTAAGCTAAAGCTAAGATTCAAACCTTACAGTAATGTAAAATTTGATTTATTTTTAAAAATCATTGAAATGGGGACATTTCATCTGAAGAGATGGAAGAATGTAAAATGAGATTTATTTTTGTGAAGATATATTTTCTAGATTACCTTCTCAGGTTTAAATAGCTTACATAATGTAATTAATGGTAACTACATTTATATATATATATATATATATATATATATATATATATAGTATACATGGTGCACCTTGCCTGTTATTTTAGTAATAGGCTTGGCGGAGTGATATGATGGTGAGGTGATGTATCTTCTTTGTTGTTAATGTTCAGTTTTCCAACTGCGGAAATGAACATTCAAGTGGACCAAGTTATCCTGAAGACGCTGTCCCCGTGCTCTTGCTTTACCCACGTCCCGAAAGTAGTTTTAATTCAGCAACCAGAAGTTTATCTTTAACACTAAGAGTAACCAGTGTTACAGTAACAATGGGCTTTTACATTTGTGATTCATTGTGTGTTTTGTAACTCCTATTTGGTATTTATGTCTTTATGTTTGTTTCACAATAAGCTATTAGCTGGCTAACTATCTGCATCTCAGCTTTTCCTGCTACACATTTTTCATTGTAGGAAACACACACATATGCAATTAATAACAGTAATAATGAATGGGTTGTGTCTAGATGAATCCATTTCAGGTCCGGATATTGTGCATGCTACAAAGGCTTACTGGGATATTTAATGGAACAGAGCCATCATCAAGTTACACCTGTGTGACGCCTACAAACCAAAAATAGACATGTGCAATGTGTCTAAATTCATATGTGACACTAACAACACATTTAATGACCAAGTTTACTAAAAATGTACAGTAAAGCTGAGCCTTTAGCATTAACATCAGGCTACTAGAAGCCAAGTCTTTCTCTCTTTCCATTTCCAAAGCAAGTACACTTGCAAGATTGGGCTACCAGATTATTTTTTGACTTGCTTATCCGCAAAGAGTAACCGTACTAGCCTATATATTTAGATAAGTGGCGTTGAATTGCTTTCACAAACACGATGGAGGTTTAGAGGAAACACTGTGCAGGTCTTGGTCCTTTCTGTACAGATTCTGTATGACAATAAATAATTTACTGATGCTGCCTCTCTTTCTCCTTACATCTCTTTCCATCCATGTGTGTGTGTTTGTTTGTTTGTTTACCTGTCCACTCTGATTGTGCGTGTGTGTGCATGTGGACTCATACACCTATCCATACCTGTAACAGGGATGACATGTCAGGCACGAAGCTCCTACCTGGACACAGAGGTGCTTTGGGGCTACCGCTTCACGCCGGTTCTCTCCCTGGAGAAGGGCTTCTACGAGGTAGACTACAACAACTTCCACGAGGTCTACGAGACCAACACCCCCACCTGCAGCGCCAAGGAGCTAGCTGCTAAGCTTCGGGAGGGGCCGCTATTGCCTCAGCTTTCGCTCCTCACCCCTGAGCCCAAAATGCATAGTACTTTTGACCACCTGTACGAACGGGACCCACTCAGCCCAGATGAGGACAAGGAGGAGAGAGATTCAGGGGGTGACAGAGGAGAGACTAATGGTTCAGCTGCTGCTTTGGAGGATCCGCCTCTCGTTGATGGACTGCCTGACTGATGTGACTGACGGCCACATCAGCTAAAAACCCAGGAGAGACTGGACAAGAGGACGGGACAATATAATGCTTCATTTAGTCCATGGCCAGCTTGTTCCTTTGCAATGCTTGGAGATACAAGACATCCGTCTCCAGCCCCCGACTCATGCAATACTCCTCTACTAGAGTGTCAATCTATAGTATAGATTGGTTTTGTAGACACGTAAGTACACATACACAGACACACACGTACAGCATCTATATCTACACTTAAAGGTTGGTGGTCAGATTGTCTTTTTATAATCGCAACGACCATTTACTGCTGCAACAGCTATAAGTTGTATAATGTAAACTTGAGCTGAAACTGGTAGCCATGACAGAGTACCATGGGCTTATTATGGATACTCCAATATTCTCATTTTAGAGTGTGTTGATTCAGCTTCATTTGAATCTCAGTCTCATAACTCAGCTTATGTGTCTGACAGCAGCTTCTGAGTGATAATGGAACCTTGTTATGACCATTTTTTAAAAACGTGGGAGATTATTCTTTCCTTTTTTCTGTCAGTGTTGTTATTATTCTGTGTCAGAAACCCAATTCACCCAGGAGGAAAAAGTATAGGGCTTCTAGTTCGCATAGGCAAGAGAAGACACATGTGTACTGGCAACCACAATCCAAATTTCTTTGTTCACACCTTCCTCATGGTTGTACTGTTGTAAATACCCTCATTGTGTGTCTGATTGCCCCCCCCAACATACTGGGAGCCTTGACCCAAAAGAAACCAGCTAGTACCTCATTTTATACTCATTTTCAGGGTTTGAAATTAACAATGAGAACTTGGCAAATGCCTGTAAAAGGATGTATATGCTACTGACTGACCATTTTGAAAACCTCATGACTGGTTAAAGATTGAATTCCCCTTCCCGCTGCAGCAACTAAAACATTAATTTTCTTGGCACAATTTCCCATGAGCTGACTCCACAGTGACCTGACCGCCCACCTAGCCCCCGCTACTGGCTGATGCATGTCAGTCCTACTTAAAAGTGACATTCAAATGTAGATTCAAATATTTATATGAACCATCGATGCTCAACTGCTATTTGAAATGTTCTCGATTTTTACACACCACGCACATGAATATTTCAAATGCTCCACAAGCAAAATGAAATACTCCGTGTATCCCATGTTTGTTTTGTTTTTGTTTTAAATATTTAAAAGATATCCAACCTTGATGTTTTCCAGCTCCATAAAGGTTGAGTCGACTGAAGATGGGAGCAGGTTTTCTGTCTTATCTCACGAGTTTAATATCTGGCCAGCTCATCACCTGCAATATTTGCCTTGTTTGTAATTATTTCCTCCAAACTTCATCTTTAGCGTTCACCTCATGATTTGAAGCCTTCTTTGTCCACACACACACACACACACACACACACACACACACACACACACACACACACACACACACACGCGCACACACACACACACACACTTGGTTCAATCTGCACTTTGGCCCTGTTCCACAAACCACCCCTGGGTCTTTTGCTTGATATAGTTTATGGCCCTTGTGAGTACTGTTTTGGAAGCCGACACTTGTCCTGTGAGGGCCATAGCCTACAGTATTTCTTGACTTTTCTTTGAAAGGGCACATGTCAGAGCTTGCATGCATGAATCAAACCCTATGCGTCCCATTGCTTAGTAACTTTAATACAGTAAGAAATACAGGGTATTTTCTAGGCATGCAAATTATGAGATTTCTACAATATATTATCAGGTAATGTATTCAATTATCATTTGTTGAAAAAAAATTCCTGATACTTTAAAATCTCCCACTCCCCAATTCAATGTTAAATTGTTTTTGTTTTTTTTGTCCAATCAATGTATTTATTTTCACTGTGACATTTCAGCATCTTACTATGTACTCCATTTGCTAAACAATACGTTTGTCATTAGCGAGAGATCATCTTTCATTGCTGGAATGTCATCTGTTGTCTGTGTGTTCTCATGGGAATAAACATAATATGGCCGAAAGAACAACATGTTCCTGTTAGATAATGTGCGCATGCATGAGCGATTGTATGAGAGTGTGTGAGTGTGTCATTATTTTGCACATAACTTTGCAAGTGAGGATTGGAGAGTTTTATTTACCACGTGTGACACTGAACTGTATCAGCTTTAATGTGACAAAACGACAGATTTATGGCCATGGCTCTGGGTAAAACTACTGACACACAAGCTACCTGAAAACTGGATCAGTTGTGTATCTAATCATGAAAGGGAGACTTCAGCAACCTTTAATTATCAGCCAAACAATCTTGTCTTGTACTGAGGCTCGAGGCAAAAACTGCTTCATGCATAGGGGAACAAACATGAGGGATAACATCAAGAACTTTGTCGCCCCCTTTCCGTGTCTAAATTTGAATTCATTAATTAAAATTATACAGCAGCAAAGTGTGGATACATCTCAGTAGTAATCCAAACCCTCCCTGTGCTAAACCCTGGAATCTAACAATAGTTGCCCAAGCCTATAAAGGCAAATAACCAATGGTTTCTCGTGGATTGGATGATTGCGGCTGCTGGAGTCCTCAGGACCTTAACAGCATCCCTGAGTCAGCTTTGTGTGTTAGGAGACTACAATTACACAAGCACATGCACACACAGGAAGACACAATCGCAGAAAACAGCCGGCAGACTGATTAAGAAGGCCACCACAGCTATTAACTAGCGACAGAGAAAACGCTGCAGAAGTCACAGGGGTAATCACATTTATCCAGCGTCTACAGAGTACAACCAGTCCTAAAATGAAACATGATGTTACATTTGGTGGCCAGCGTGTCATAGAAATTCACAGAATCAGAGCAATGCGCTGTCAAGGCTATTCTTGTCCGAGCTATTAAATTTGGGAGTGGGATCGTCAGCAAGCTGACAGTGCCTGATTCAAATCTGAATAATGTACGATGATGAATATAATGCGCCATTGAATGGTGCATTGAAATAGGTACCCAAGGCAGGTGCATGTGGGTGAGCATGGGAGAGGGAAAGAGAGGGGGAGAGACATAATCAGTCATCACAACCTCAAACCAACAGTGCACATGAACACACAATAACACCTACAACAAAATTATCAGTTTAAGCTTTTGCACAAGTTCCTTGTGCCCTTTTGACAACGAGGACATTATGAAAGTAAAGAACAAAGAAAGAAAAGCATTCAAAAACTGATGAATGGCACCGCACCAACAGAGTAACTAGCTATTGTTCTTTCTCTCTCCATGGCTAGCTAATACTCTTCCCTTCCCCTTTAAATAATGCATGCTTGTGACGAAGAAGGAAGCACATAGGCCATTAACAACTGTGTAGTCAGAATAAAACATCCTGCACAAGAAAGAGAATTATAGTCACAGGGAGAAAAAAACGCAAGTGGGAGGAATTTCATTCTGGTGCAACACACTAGTGTAAGCTCTTTCCATACCCTTGCCCTATCCTTGGACTCCCCTTATTCTGCTCAAACAACTCCCACACAGAGGGAACACACACACAATGCAACAGGGCATGGGTTATTTTACAGTATTTTTCACAATTTTTCTGGATTGCCTGGTGATGTTTTATTCTCCACCATCCAGAGCAACATCCAAAGATGAAAAAGCAAACCCCATTGCCCCCTCTTTAGCAACGGCGACTCCCTGCTGCAATTATATCTTATTAAGCATTCAAATATCCTCTTACATGGTACTGTAATGGTTCCCCTGTCTTCATTCCCTTACAGCTCCCACTGGTAACAGAAGGCTTTATGTGTGTGCTTTATGCCATTTGTTTCTTTTCTCTTTTTCAAGCTTGTAATTCAACTCTCCGTGTGCACATTCATCTTCATGTGCAGCTCTTATGTTGCACCCCATAAGACGTGGTGGGTTTCCTGGGAATCTTCCTCTGCACTGTTAGTCTGTCCAAAAGCTGTGAGCCTCCAGGATCCAGCAGTGAACATGTTACAAAACCTTATGTAATACAGCTTCACACAGAGTGATCGAACCAATCACAAGAAGGTGATGTATTTCAGTCTGCTGTTTGTTCAAGGTGATAATTTGTTTGGAGCAGGTCAGTTAAACAGTTTGAAGCAGTTCATTTAGGAGGAAACCCATATTGGAGCTACTCATCCATCCATCATTTTCCTAGAGCAGAAACAGCGCATATGTTAAACACATACAGCCTCACACATTTCTTAGATGTGTGAATGCAGAAATTTCACAGATAGTGGCTAGAAGTATGAGAAAACCATTAGCACATGGAAGTCTGTTTGGTTCTGTATGAAAGGAGTTTGATAAAGAATCTTTTTTTCCAGAGTTTTGAATGGAGCAGGCAGACAGATACACAGACACAGAGAGAGAAACCTTTTCCCAGCCAGGAGACAGAGGTCTGCCCTTTGATGTGCCTGGACGATGGCAGCCTTTGATGAGGATTTCTATGGCCGCGGAGTGGCTGTGGCTGCAAATTAAGCTGGCTGAGTTTCTCCGTCTGAGATGCACAGGCAGGCATCACTGAGAGCACAAGAATATTGTCACAACGCCTACCTCTGTTTAGTCATTTTTGCACATTTTTGCTTGTTTTCCTGTTTTTCCAGTCATTAACCTCTCCTGTCATTTCACATACCTGCCAGTCCCCACATGCCCCACGGTGTGTTCCCGCCATTCCCAGCCACCTGATCGCCTCATTCACCAGCACACCTGTTCCCCATGTCCTCATTAGCTCCGCTGCATATATACCAGCCTTCTCTCCCCAGTCATTTGCCAGATCATTTAATGTACTAGTTCTGCTCACCTGCCTCTTGCCTGCTTTGGTTATCCTTGCTGACTGATTGCCTGTTGCCGAACTCTACCTTGACCTTCTTACCAAGTAAAAGACTGATTGCTTCCAACTTCCCTGGTTCTGAGTCCTGCTTTTCAGTCCACATCTCTGTGTACAAAACCATTACAAATATTCAAGGATGTAAACTGTATAGTCAGTGCCCATGTTAAAACATTAGTTCAACATTTTGTGAAATCAGTCATTTCTGTGCGGTAAATATGAAGCTATCGCCATCAGCTAGCCTGGTTCTGTCCAACGGTAACAAAATCCGTCAACCAGCAAGTCTTCTAACAACCCAATATCACGCCAAAGCATGTAATAGACCCGCCTGTCCACCAGACGATAGTGTGTCAGTGTCACATTTTGCCTCGCCAAGGCGTGAATATTACACACAGGTGTATGAAGGTGCAGTACCAGCAGGGAACAACATCCATCATCCCATCAACGTCCCCTCCCGACCGTCATAAACAGTCTTTCTCACTTTTTATTCAATGTCACTAGCTCTGAGCGTAGTGTATTTACAGAGATGTGTTTACATTGCAGTCAACACAGACTACATGGCGTACAAATGACACGCCAAAAGCAAGAACACCGTTCTTGTGTCATTCATACTGCTTCTAAAGCTCACTAATTAACATGTTATATCTTGTTTGTTTAATCCATACAAAAACAAGGTGTAAAAACTATAAGTTGCGGTTTTTACGGGGAGTCAGGCTAGCTGTTTTCAGTGTTTATGCTAAGCTAACCCAGCCACCTGCTGGCCATAGCTTCATATTTAGCATGTGGGACAAGAAAGCAAGAAGTGAATTTCCCAAAATGTACAATTATTGTTTTAACAGTTTCCAAGGTAAAAAGCTATAAGGAAAAATAAATAATTTGCTTCCCTTCATGCCAGAAACTTCCGGGGCTATAATTTTTTTTTTATGCTCTGTGAAACAATTCTGTCACCGCAGGTCTCGTTTAAAATTGTTCAAGCCAATAGAGCAAACAGGGTTGGATTAATTAACACTGACCTTTTTGCATCATAGTCAGCCATAACTTCTACATTAAAACTGCAGTGAAACATGAACTGAATTATAGCATACTGTACTGTAGAGGAGTGAGGAGTTTGTAATCCACTGCCACTTTAGAAGCTTACTGACTCATCATCATGGCACAGCACTGTGCAATGCAGCAAACACTGGATGCTGTGATTGGGATTTTGGAAAAACTGAGAGATGGCGGAGGTTTGCTTGCTTTGTAGTATTTTCTTTGCTTTACATTTGGTTTATAGACAAACAGTGGGAGTCTGGGGGTTTCAAGGAGGAACATGGGTAGTAAATGGGGAAAAACTTTTCTAGAACTTTCTATAGCCGACCCAGAAGTGTAGACAGGTTAAACAAGTGACCCCAACTGCACCGTCTTGAGACCATTGTTTTACTACTTCAACTTGCCAGTTATGACATGAAACACTTTCTCTGTCTCTTATCTCAATATTGCACTGGTGAGTGTAGTGGAAAATAGGCTGGAACTGAGACGCGCTTTTGAACTCATGGTGGATTTAAGCCTTCTTGAGAACCTTTTGAATGTGTAGGAGAGAGCGAGTGAAGTCTGCGAGATGTGAGAGATCCCACATCAATGATAGTGATAAATCAATAGTCCCACACAATGGCTCCAAATGAAGGCATCGGTTAGCTTTGTCTGGGAGCTCTGTTACCAAGAAGCACTTTGTTTTAACAGGATTTTTGAGCCTCCGCAAGACTTGCTTTGTGTGCTGGCAGTAAGGTTTATTGCAATATTTAAACTGTCTGCCATTCAGGAAAGATGTGACCTTTTCTGTATGTTGAGTGCAAAGAAAGATCAGACAATAAGGATAGATAAATCCCTGTAGACGCTTTAAGGGTTTATTGATTTAGTAACACCAGAAACTGTCTGAATCAATACCCAAGCCAATGAAGCAGCCCTCCTTTTTCTGTGAAAATCATTCAAATTAAATTATGTAGGGTTATTTATGTTTTCATTACTCCCTGCAGGGAGGATACAATGTATAATGTTGAAGTTGCAGAAAAACAAACTGTGGGTTTATTGGCACAAATCATCAAATCACATGAGATACAGTATAAGTGGTTTCATGTGCATTTAATACAGAAGATTTGTAAAGAAAATCAAATGAAATGACTTATTTCACTGCCTACTGTGCAGTTTACCAGTTTGTCTGTAAAAAGTAACTGTGGGAAACCAAATTACCTCATGCAGAGATAAGTTTGTCTCTCTATATTTATCCTTTCATCTCTCTCTCTCGCTCCCTTTTTCTATCCATCTCTCTTGCTCATTGAGTAGGTAACCCTCATGACTCCTCTCCCTCCTACGCACTAAAACAATACTAGAACAGGAAAGAGCGCTGTCCGGTCCTCACCTGCCTGTATTTGATCACCGCGGCACACACACAAGCACGGCCGAAATTGCAAAACCAGCACACACATCATTAAAATCAATAGGTAATTCAAAATGTATCATGACGCTGCTTTTGAGAGAATTTTAACAAAGTATCACAAGAGTATCTGTCACTGCAGGGTCTGAAACAATGGATCAAAAGAAAGCAAACTATAATTCTATGTCATACAGCTAAAATTGCCGTACAAGTGTTCTCCTGTGTCTCTGACAATGGGGAAGATTGCAACAAAAAATTGTTTTCTCCACAAGCTCCAAAATATCACCTACTTGATGCTTTTTCTTAAAGTCTGTGTTACAAAATGCAGCACTCTACCAGCTGACAAAGTGAGTCTACCGCCAGCTAAATCCTTGCCTCTTAAAAGACATGCTCAGCTATTACTCATACCGCCAAATCACATCGCTCGTACAGTACGAACGCTGCCTCACTTCAACTTCTGTGGGCTGTTTGGGTTTTGAGAGAAATATCAAATATTTATAGATGTGACTAAAGTATGCTGTGTTGAATTGTATTGAATTGAAGCATTTTCAACCGGGGCTATTGTCTCCTTTGGGTCCTGCCATTTACATGCATCTGTGAGCTGCTTTGTGCTATAACTCTTCATGCATAAGGCAGCCATCCTTTATGAGTCATACCATAATCACATCAAGCATATACAGCACCACACATACATTCATATGCATTCACAGCAGGCCGCTCAGAATGCGCCGCCGAGGGAAACGCTCCCTACATCTCGCTTCCTTTATGCAAACTAAGCCGATGAGTCTCAAAGACTCTTGAAGTCCCAGAAGCTTTAAGCATCTTCAACACGTGCTTCCTTGTCACTGCATGTCCTCCCTCCAGCCAAGCTAGTTGTTTTGCCTGTGACCTTTTAGCAGATTCCCCTGGCATCACTGCAGCCTGCAGTCATTTGCAGTGTGCTCCGTCACAAGCAGCATAGTAAGCGTTTCCAAAAGGGTCATAAACTGTATGTCAAGCATCAGAGGTGGCCCGTTTGATGATTTTCATACAGATTGTGCATGTTGTTGTCACGATGAAATAATTCAAGGGTGAAGAATCAGTAATATGCTTCCCACACACGCTGTGATTTGTTTGTTTGCCCTTCAGCATTGGATTAGGACTATATTTAGAAGAATGAAGTATGCTAATGAGCACCTAGCTTCTGGAAGGCATATCTGACAGCCTCCACCACACGCTCTGCCAAGTCCATAATCTTTACCCCAAATCCCGCTTCTATTTTTTTCTCTTCACTCTATTGTGATCCCATTGTTAAAATGCTTATGGCGTTACATAACATAAGGTTTGTTCACATGGATATGGTTGAGAAGGGTGAGGGGAGTTCTCACGTTTATTAGTTGCAGAAGTACATCTTAGTTTGACACTTACTGTAGCCCCCAGAAATGAAACTCTTGCATAACTGTGCTCTCTTAGATGGAGATAAGAAATTTGTCCCCTGTCAGAACTGTGCTTACTGTGAATCATACCCACTCGACTCACGTACCTTTTCATGCTGATTCCATGATCCAGATCAGACTGTCTATTTCATGTCTATGTCATATAAACCTCTCGTGGCAGGAACTGTGGAATTTTCATCACAGCAGAAGGGTTTTCTAGTTTCATCTAAAAATAATTAACCTTATTTTCAGAGCAGCTTTCCATCAGAGAGTTGCTACTTTGCTATCTAGGCTAAGCGATAAGTGCAAACAAGCAAGGACAGTCATTAAGCCTTAAAAAAATCACCAATAGCTTCAAATCATCCATAAAAGCTTGTAATGATGCGGTGTTAGTTGAGGGAAGAAAGGTAGAGCTGTTCACTGTTTCTAATTAAGAGGAGCTTACACTATTCCTAAAATCAATGGAAGTTATTTTTAGTAGTAAGCTTTTAAAGCTCTGACATCAATACTCTGTAAGCATCTGGATTAGTCTGAAAAAAGGAAACTTGGGAAGAATCAAATATTAAAATCAAGAATTAGTTATATATTTTTTATTTAAGAAAAAAAAGTGACATCTTTTCTGTTTTAAAAGACTACTCAACTGGATACACACATTGTTCGTCATTGTTAAAACCTTGGTTTTGCCTGATGGAGGTCTGAGGATTGTGTTAATAAAGTGATGGACAGTGTGTAGGATTCTTTGGCTTTTATTACCTTTTATTTGATGTGTAAAGTCAGTGGAGTCATTTAACTACCAAGAGGACAACACTCATTTATTTGAGAAAATATTAAATAATTGGATCTATCAAATTTCAGATTTAAATGCATTGACTAAAAGAAGTGCTGGTATAATAATGGGTCCATACATTCTATAGGTTACCTAAACTGTAGTAGCATTAGCGGCATGTTGTGTGTAATTCTTTAGCTGAAACCAGCAGCTTATACTGTATATGCTGCGTACCAGTTAATCCATTTCAAAGTAAATCCAAAGAATGCTTATTGCGTGGATCCTGGTTCTAATCACATCAAGTGAGTACATTTATGGTCCAGCTGGGTCAAAGCTGATCACAATTTACGTCTTTGTTCTTTTCCTTCTTCCTGAAATCTCCAGAGCTGACTTGCATTTCCATCAGCACTTCTCTTCAAAAGGTGGTAAATGTGATCACGCCACACTTTGTTGTTGATCTTGTGTTAGTGAAAGGAATAGCCTTGAAGCTGAGTGCAGAGGTGTCAAGCATTATGCAGCAAACCTCCTTTACCCAAAGGCTTTGTTAAAAAAAGTAATACTTGAGACACCTGAGGCCATGTGAAACAAATGAGGGCCATGCAAAAGAAAAAAAAAAAAAAAGCCATTCTCACAATGACAGCTTTTCAAACATTTTGCATAAGTCCCCATGCTGCAGTTAACTGTTTCCTCACTGCATGTTAGTTTGTCCATGTGATGCCGAAAAACGGAGCATGGAAGTGTTGTCTAAATGTATTTTGATGAAAATTGCATAATGCCAAACAATTAAATCTCTGGTCATTCATTGGTCTCTATGTTTCTCAATTTTAGCACAGAAAAGGCTGTTTCCCAGCTTCACGTTATTCTACGCTTTAAGTTAATGGTGCTTTTTATTGCTGCACCAATGAGAGATCAGAATTGGGATCTCTGTGGTTTTAGAGATTGTTTTTTGCCTCACGCAGTGATATCACTGGTACTGATTTTTTCACATTCACAATTGATTCACAATTTGATTACTTTACAATATTATCATATGGCAGTGCAGTGCAATTTGTAATCATGAACATCAAATGAGATGGATAAAAATGTATGTTAAAAAGTCCTCAGAAATCCTCAAGGGTCACTTCCTGGTGGCTCGGCAGATTAGGCCGTATATGGGCCCATCAAGTCATGCAGGTCCAAGTTTTCAAATCTGTTGCATAATGAAACCTCATCCCTCATATTCCCCACACTCTACAATACCTAATCAGGCAAAAACCCCATGATAGCAATCTTATGATGGCTCTCAGGAGATGATGAATAATGTTTAGCGAATCCTTCAGTCCACTGATGTGCCATTTAATGGCGTACTGCTAACATTGTGATGGGCTGTAAAATCAGCTTTTGCCCCTTAGGATACCACCTTGATTGACACCTTTACAGCTGATGAGGCAAGGTGCAGTCTGAATTAAAGAATGTTTTCCATTGAATAGCAATTTTTACTTTCATGTTCAACATTTTGGGGAATGGGCTTATTTGCTTTCTTACCAAGATGTAGATGAGAAGATTGATGCTACTTTTATTTGTGAGCAGTAAATATGAAGCTACAGCCAGAAGCCATTTAGCTTAGCTTAGCATAAAGACTGGAAACAACTTCAATGTATTGTTTTTTACACTTTTTTATGGATTACACAAATGAGATATAACGTGTTAATTAGTGACCTCAGAGGCAACGTATCCCCATACTGTACAATGGTTCGTATGATATCTTACAAAAAGTTATTCCTCATTTTTCGTTCGTTTTCCTACGAATGTCCAGCAACATGTGTCAATTTCCGCTTGTTACATACATACAGTCTTTTAAAAAAAAACTTCTGTCTTCACAGGAAACAACTTGGTTAGGTTTAGGAAAAGATAGTTGTTTGGGTTAAAATAACTATACGCTTGAAATACTTGGTTAGGTTTAGGCAACAAAACTACTTGGTTAGGTTTAGGAAAAAATCCTGGAAGTGGCGTTACTTAAGTGCGGAAGTTACCTGACTCACACGGGGTACAAACACCGGTCTCCTGGACGAAAGTCCTGTGTTTTATGACCTTCCCACCCACAAATTATAGTGTATTGCTTTTCATAGACGGTGTATAAGAACAGCCTGTCAGAGGAGCTGGTAGGCAGTTTTTGTTACCTTCAGACAGAGGACCACCCCTGCAGTCTTTATGTTAAGCTATGTTAAGCTAAGCTAACCAGCTGCTGGGGTGTTAGCTTCATATTTACCGTACAGACATGAGAGTGGCATCATTCTTCTCATCTAACTCTCGGCAAGAAAGCGAATAAGCGTATTTCTCAAAATATCAAACTATTCTTTTAATTTAAGAAAGCCCGTTGAAAACAGGTAAAGACAATAGGATTGGAGCACAAAAGCGGTGATTGGATTGTGATGTTTTTAATGATGCTGAAAGGTTTTTAGTGTCCCTGATCCTCATTTGGAACACGGCTCATTATATTCACAGCAGTACTTAAAGAAAATGTTAAATTTGAGACAGAAAAATTGTGGTTTTGGTGTTTTCACAGTCCTTGTAGACGTGTGCCACCATGGCAGTCAGCCCTGGCATTGTCTGCGTTTGTGTTTGAGCCTGTCTTTGCATGGCTGCCTGTGTATGTGTGTCCCTGCATGCATTTATATGAGGACTCAGCTGTAAAAGGTCTTTAATTAGGATTGGATGGCTCCTAGTATTCTGGGTATTCTCAGCTATTACACAAGCAGACCTCCTGTGGGACAAGCGCTCCTAAATTAGAAACGGAGAACTGCTTTTCACGATTCAAGATTTATTCAACCAATCCGTTTTTTCATCAAAGAGCAAAGGCATCATATTTGCGTCTGTATGTCATGCATCTGGGACCATCTTGTGGCCACTCAACCAGAACTTATTTTAATTAATCTCCAATATAAGACAATGTCTTACAGTTAATTGCTTAAGCCTCTGTGCTGCATCAAGCTAGCATTCAGAATGATGACAAAGCAACAATGGTGTCACATGATTTTGCAATTTGCAAAACACTATTGCTCCATCTGACAAATGCCCCTTGATGGCTCTTGTTAATGTCATTCTTAATCCGCACATATCCCCGCTGGGTAGATGTTATGGTTGAAGGGGCTGTCAGCCATCTGCGGTATGACAGCATCATCAGGAAAATGTCATGTGACTTGATGAGCTCACGTGAGACCTTGGTGACAGTGTGTGACACCTATTTTTGTGACACTGTACAACTGGATTTGAAAGGTTTCTTTATCACTTGGGGGAAATAAATAGATTTTATTTACCAGCAGAAAAATTGCAGCACCTATTGTACCTGTTGTCTGTTGGTGCAGCAAGATTATGGCATATTGTGGCAAGATTGTGGGACGTATAATCCACAATTGAGGCTTTTAACTTGCAATCAACATAAAATCCATTCATAAAATACTTTTAGATAAATATGTGATATTATGATATGAAGCTTGTTTCAAACTGTTTCATGCTGTCAGCGAGTAAATCCAGTTCTGAGCAGATCAGAGACCAGACCAGACACTTTCCTGCTGGCACAGACAGAATCATCACGTAACTGTCTCGGCTCCTTCCAGTTGAAAAGGTAATACTCTCCATCAGCGCGGTCTGCTTCGCTCTGTGTGCCAGCTCTAAATGGTTGAAATTCATGCCCACACATAGCAGTGGTGTGATCTGCGTTGTGAAGGCTTCATGGCCCAAGAAATACAGTTTCTCAACCAATTTATTCAGACGCTGGTTGCATTGAATACATAAATGGTACCATATTTCAAAAATGTGACAGCTCCTCTGACTAAAAGATTTATATCTCGGGGTAACACCAGTTTATATTATTAAAGCTGCAATTTTTCTTAAAAGTGAAATTTGTAAATGTTCATATTAACATAACAGTAAATAAACATGATAAATTATGAATTGGTGTTATCAGCCTGACACTGTGTGTACTTAAATATGCACCTTTGGCTGCAAATTGGCTTAAACTGCTTTTTGGATGGGCTGCAGATATCAAACGGAAGTAAATCTGATTTAATAGCACATCCAAAAATGATATAAAACAGTAAGAAACAGCAATGCAGCGAATATAAATGTGCCAGGCAAGGCTAGATTAAAACACCAGAAAACATCTGCATTGTCCGATCCTTTTTGCTGCAATTTGTCTGCATCTGGCATCTGTTTCTTCACCCTCTAGTACATACAGTACAGTACAGTTATCTGCTTCAGCCTCAACCTAGATACCAACTCAGGATGGATAGCACATCAAGCACGACAGGCCCTCTGCTGCTTCTGGGTTAAAAGTCTCAGCTCTTTCCAACAAACCCTTTATGTTTAGGGATGAGGATGCATTTGTTGTTTATATCATTTTGCTTCTTACTCTCAAATGGATATACAGGGCAGAAATAAATCATGACCCCTAAATACAACTTTTCTGTAAACAAGGGAGCTTTATACTCATTTCTTCTCTGGGAACGTCCAGAAAATGATGGGGGGAAAGGGACAGGGAGAGACATTTCAGAAGGGACTGCTGTATAAAGTGTCTACTGACTGTCACAGTCTGTCTTGTGTAGTTCACTATGCACAGCGTGACACTGACACTTCACCACTCTCTCTTTAGTTCAGAGTAACTGTCTGTCTCCTCTGCTCGGCCTGACAGCTGTGTTTAAGCAGAAGTGTCAAAAATGTTTAACAATTGTAAATAACTGCTTGCTAAGGTAAAGAAAACAACAACAAATGAACAATATCTGGTGTATCCCCATTAAGAAGCGGCTGTCTTTTTTAAAATATATAATTGACTGCGTGGTTCCCATCCAACCAGCCTACTGCTGTACTGTAAGTGCTTGCTGAGTTGAACTGTAGCACAAAAAAGGCTAACCCCCCCATGACACCATCATTATATGGGCCACAGCCCAAGAGCTCCAACTCATTCACATTTTAAATTCAGCAATTCTTTTGACACCAGCATTCCTCTAACAAAGTCAATTGGCCAAAGAAAATGACAGCCTATCTCTATTTTTTCTAATAGTGGTCCTCCCATTCTAACTCTAATTAATGGATAAAGCAGCTACAGCTGACAGCGGCCCTTTGATGTAGGGCTATCAGAATGTAATATGCCCCCGCGGCTGAGCTTTTATTAGCCAGTGTTTTGATATAGTGAGCTGAGCTGAGGTTAAGGGGCTACTTTGGCCTCCCATCGCTGCAGGGAGCCTGTCTAATGACCCTGATTTCACCCTCCACTCCATCCTAATCTTACACACCTCATCTGTTGATGATCAACATATAAACAGTATTTCTCAAACATCTGCCTCTCATTTTTAGTCTTTCCTATTACATACAAAGTCACTTCTCTCTCTGTGTAGTTCTGTCTCTCGGTGACAGCTGTCAATCACATGCAAGGTAGCTCAAATGGAAATATGGGAGGTCTGAAATTCTGCACCAGATGCCAATTTTTCCCACCAGTTACAGTTGGCTACCTCTGATCATATACTATATAAAACTGAGAAGTAATTGCAGGTTCCGAAGAGGAAAAAAAATTAAGGAACTACATTTTGAAATGTTTTGACTGTCTAACATAATTGCAAATGTATTCAATTTCAATGATTTAGTCAAAATATTATGCAACGGACTAAATTAATAATATCCTCTACAGTCATTTACTGCAAAAGCATAAGATGTTCAGACATGATGTCTTAAGATAATGGATTTTAAAAACAGTTCTCAGCCTAAAACTTCAAATGAACTTGTTAAGCTCCTCATCTGCAATATTTAGTTGTACCCAAGTGTAAAATTGAAATTCATGTTTGCCTTCTGCAGTTACAGTACCATTTCTCTCTCTGCCAAGTAAAGCTTGGTCAGGTCTACCTGCCGGAGAGCTGTCTAAGAAAATACCTCATTGATCCTCTGTGCTCTATATATCTATTTATTATACCACTGAGCCTGGCAAGGCTGCTGTGACAAACTAAACTAAGGATAGGGCTATAACACAGACTGTCAGACACCTGAGGCAGCTGCCAGGAGAAAAAGCAAAGGGGTATGGGACCAAATCAACGGCAGAGAAAAAGGAAAGTATGCATATTAGATGCAGATAGTGTGTGCCAACATGGTCATTACTGCAGGCAATGCTCCTTTAATGAGCCAGGCACTGGAACTGGTACTGGGTTAGTACTAATGACTACCCATGTTCCTTCATGGAAAGATGCAGAGCTGGTGTGGACTGTGGAGAAGGCTTTTCATTATTTTTAAATGAGAATCTGTGTAATGCAGCCACACTACAGCATTGTTATTTTGGAGTTTACAGGCTTGCTTGAAATAGTCTGCAAGCAATTTTCACATTCACTCTAATGTTGGGTACAGTGATAATTTCCTCATCGGAAAACCTTGAGATTTATGCATCACCAACATTGGGTTGCACCACACAAATTAGGTCTTGCACAGAGCTTTGTTGCTTACATGCAACGGCTGCAGAGGGGCCAATTTTTACAAAAACACCTTTTTCCAACTTACCCTTTGGGGTTAAATGTGGTATCTTCTGCTGTGTAGTGCTGGCAAAAAAATGAAACAAATCTTTTGTGTCTATTTCTAAGTTGGGTATGTAGCGGAACTGCACTGGCAGGCCAACATACTATTTGAGAAATAACCCACTGAAGAGTAAGTAGGGCTGTCACTTAAAAAAAGAATAAGTTAGAACAGATATGAAATAGCATGCAATATCTTGGAATCAAATTTGTAAAAATCAAATAGTTCCCCAACTACCGTGGTGAGCTCATACAGTATCACCATCACCACAGGAAAATGGGAGCTCCATTGGGCTACAATTATATTCAGTTGGTTATTTTGGCTGGCAAAACGCCCCAAAGTCAAAGTGTCATTGATCACTGCAGTGACAGTCCAACGCAGTTTTGTATTCAGTACCAAGCTCCCATAGTAGTATCCTGGGGGCTGTTTTCTCAATAAAATTCTGACAGCAAGTTCAGTGGTCTATGTGGAGTTGCAAATGTCACTTTTGACTCCCATTTTTCCTCTTCTAAACTCTATCAGTCTTAACCTCTTGTTCCCTTTCCCTCCCACTGGCACCCCATTTCTCTTTATTTTTCACATTTTCTTATGTGAATGTGTGTCTCTCTGTGTGAATGTGTGTGTGCATGTGCATGTGCATGTGCATGTGCTTGTGCATGTGCATGTGTATATGTGTGCATTGGTCTCAGAGGAGTGAGTTAACCCAGGGGTACAGAGGCGGGGAAGAGCAGCTGGAGATCCACTCTCCCTTGGTTCCTGTCCCAATTAATTAGCATGGACTAGGACGTATTTGTGCACATGCACATGCACGCGCACACACACACACACACACACACAAACACACACAGTATATATAGACTTTACAGTATATGGTGTGACTCCTGGGAATCTAAAGTCCCAAACCTCTTGCAACATAAGGACTGAAAAAAAGCTTAGCTGTACAGTATAGTACTTAGTAGTCGTTTTTAGACAACAGACAGAATTAATTTTCTCCTTCTTTTAACACCAGATAAGTGGGGTTTAATGCATTAGGACAAACCATAATTCCAGTTGAGTGCCATTCAATGGAAAGCTTGTAGCTCTAAATCTATTTGATACAGACCTTTGTTTTGCTACGGCCTTGCTTTCTTAATCAAGAAATATCTCAGAAATAAACCCTTTTTTATGCTCTGCTGCCCTTAAAAGATAGTTATCCATGCTTTTATCTCATTCCTGTCTAAGCCAGCGTTGTCTCACCCGGTCCAAAATGCAGCCTCAGGGCTTCACCATTTCAAGGAAACATTACATTTATCACTCATATCTTGGCCTCCTTTCACTGGCAACTGATTCATTTTAGAATCATTTTTTAAAAATTGATTACCCTCAAGGCAAAACTAGGCCTCGCCACAAGCTATATAACCCAGGCGTGTAATTCCTGTGGGGGGATGGTGGGACAGATTATACCCTAAAGCTATAAGAAAGCACATTTGTCCCACATTATTAGGATCTAAAGATTAAATCGGAAAACTGAGACACAGAGAAAGTCAGAGATATGGCTTCATCAATACACACCGAACAGATCCGAACAGAATGATGAAATTAATCAAACCTGGTACGGCTGTCAAATATGAAAATCTGATCTTTTCAACTCTGTATGTGTGTCAGTGTGTGCAACCCACCCCTCTCTGGTTACCTAGTTTCCCAATCACTTTACTGTGAGTGATCCCCTCTCTTGATTTCCACTTAATGAACATAAATCCAACCACAGTTGTGCATGTTGTGTTGAAAGAGTAGCTCAAATAAGAGTTTAATTACTATTAAAATGCCATTTATAGCTATAGTCTATGTTTTTATAATAACAATGCATCAAATGAAAGGGATCGCTCGTAGTGATGAACCTAACCAACTTTGAATGATGTGTTCACGAACCGCGACCGACAAATCCTACTCATTCTGCCTTTAACAAAACGCACGCAATAAGTCGTCCACAACCAAACTGTAACAGTCAGCCTTAATGTGAATGAACAAAACAACATCAATTTTACAATGTAGTGTAGGATTAGACTATGTGGGTTGTGTTTGAATTAAGATAGGTATTACATTTATTGACTGATCATTTCAGTTGAGATAAATGGTCATGGAAATGGACCCAATTTTGCATTTCATCTTTGCTCGTCTTGAAAAAGGGGCGACACTGAACAACTCACCCAGGTGTTGTGCCTGGTCCATGCTGCTTCTTTCAGTCATGCTTTGGGAAACATGGATCGAACACAGGTCCTTGGTGTAAAAGAGTTCTAAATCTGTCAACTCCAGCATACTGTAGGTAGGTGATGACTTGAACACTGACAAGTCAGACACACCAGCGAGGAGGGTTTTAAACTAACAGAGACTGACTGGAGACAACTGAACAGTAAAACTGACAGCTCTCACAGACGCCAGCTCTAACAACTAATGGACTGCTGGTACTTTGTCGGTATGACTTCCAATCCAGGTAAAAATTCAGAACCATCATTATGAAACTGTATTACACGATAAAAACAGAGCCATCATTCTGTATTCTAGATGAGATTTAGAGATATTTTCTGTCAAATTGATTAAAAAATGTATCCCATGTCTGTGTGGTGTCATTAAAGAACATTTGTCTGTCAGCACTACATTCAGGCTTTTCCTTCTCTCTTTTCAAACTCGCTTTCCTCTTCCGCCGTGGGAAGGTGTAATCTGGATTCTGCATATATTAATAAGTGTTGTTTGAAACTCGTAAATCTTAACATTTAAGGGATTAAAAATATATATATACTTTTTGCCACTCTCTGAAGTTCACAGCAGCCCACTTCCTGCACAGAGCCTTGGAAGGAATTGTGGAGAAAAGTGTTTAAAAAAATGTTAGTTTAACTGCTATTGCCATGATAATGGATAACTATTATTATTTTACTGTAGATGATAACTAGGCATTGTTGATATAATTAGTTGACATTTCCCTCTTCATTTCTGGGGACATTCTGTCTTGGCTTTAATCAAATATTGTTTGGTTGGGTGACCATTAAAGGGTTTGGGTGTCTCTATCCGTTTGCATCTCACCTGAAGGGTCACAAGGTCGCTTGGTGTCGTCACACAATCTCTTGGCTTCTCCTACCACTGCTATGCTGATGATACCCAGCTATTCTCCCACCATCCGACACGCATCACTGTTTGTGTGACCCATATCTTGGAGTGGATGTCAAGGCACCACCCAAACCATTAACAACACTGAGGTGATGCCAACTGGGGAAGCAAAGAACCTCAATGTGACCCAAGATGACAAACTGTCATTCTCAGCAAACATCGAATCAGTAGAGTAGAAGGATGCGGCCCAGATACTCATCCATGCATGTAGACACTCAACTGCAGATAACGTAATAAGTGTGCATGATGTAATAAAGAAATGTAATACAAATTATATTGTAATAATCTGCCTATAATATAATAAAAATGGTGAGCAAATTATGTAATAACTTTTTGTGCATAACAAGTTATTACATTTTATGCAAGAAGGACAGATGGACCTACTTGACTTACCACCAACACTAACTTGAAACTATTCTGTTCAAAATGTTTGTAGGTTTGCAATATTCACTTACAGGAATCAATATCCATCAGCACAGTTGAAGAAAACAAGAAAAAAAGGGGGGAAATCAAGAAAAGTTTTTTTTATCTGCAGACTAGTAGAGCACTTAGTAGTATTTTATTAATTCCTTGAATTGAAAAATACAATATTTTATCTACAATAAACAAATTACAAAACTAGTCCCACAAATTTATATCAAAATGCAAACACAGGTGCTCAGGATTCACTGGCGCCTGACCTGCATCACCCTTGCATCATGAACCAGAATCACACTGTAAGCTGTTTTGTAGACACCCAAAACATGATTTATTGTTGCCTTGCTTCTGGTCACCGGGCACAACACATACGCATTACATTACAGATCTTTTAGATCTTATTAACTTATTGACACCCACGTTTTTTAAAGACCAAGATATAAAGCAATGCTGGCTTAAGGTTTTATTCAATTTGGTGCCTTACGTTAAGAAGGTATATAGATCTCCGAGCTTCCTGCTCTCTCTCTCAAACATAAAAACATGAAGCGGACAATCACTTACCGAGGTCTTTTTCATTGCCACAAGCCACAGCGTTAGCATAGGGCCAGCTAATCAAGGTCCTGTCCCTTAACTGCTTACAGTAGCACATTTTTTCCCTCTTGAACAGAATGGAATGAATTCAGATGATATGGTCACTTTTTAAATAATCTGTAGGGAGGTATAAAGCAGGAGAGTGGATTACTAAATATGTGTAGCCCTCACTCAACTGAGCATATTGATGTTACCAGCTGGACCCTGACTCTTATTTAATCATGTTTGGCTCAGACTAGTTTCTGTCTACCTTTCCTCTGGTTCCAGCCTAACATATAGGGGGAATATATGATCTTAAGCTCAGTTTGTGGCCGTTGGTGTAAAGCAAAAGACTACAGAGCTGCACTGACTTGGAGGGAGTACAACCATTTCTTTCCAACTGCCTGTGCCTTTTATTGAGCAGGCTAAAAAAGGGGGTTAAGTTCACAGAAATCAGCAAATAGGGCCAGTAGATGAGCTCCACTGCTTCTAATGACAGCATCATCTATCACTGTCATTTAAGGGGCTCAAGGAGAAGAAGGCTTGAATCAGTCTCAAGTTATCCCCAGATGGAAGAAACTGAGCTTACAGTACAGTGAGAGTCTTGTTCTCCATGTGGCAAAACTGAGACAGGAACATGGGAAATAAATACATAGAGAAAGCTATGACAGCAATAAAAAGCAAATATTCTACAGAAATCTTGGTTGCTCAGCAGTAGAGGGCACACAGCATTTTTTATGTCGTTTCGCCCAGTGTGTCATCTGAAAGAGCAAAAGTTCATTTAAAATAAGAAAAAGAACTTCAACGTCAGTCACAGAAACAGCGTAAAAGCTGTATACAAAATAGACACTTCCAGTACCGTGACAGTGCTGACGAGTGGATTTTGGAGAGGAGCTCTTTTGCCCCGCACAGAGTATTCGCTTATGAATATCATTTAGACAGGAAAAAAATAATTTTGAGGCATTATGAAACCATCCACTTCTGGAGGTATTTTTACATTCTTTTGTATGGTCATTACTGAAGCCTCTGTATTACAAGCAGACAGGGAGAGGGAGCACGAGAGAATTGACCTCTTGGCAATGTGGGTGGGCATTACCACATCGAGAGGTTGACAGGCACAAAAGCTTACTCCAAAAAAGTTGATTGGATATTGAAAAAGCGACGACACATTATTATGTAAGTGCATATTACAAGCAAAAAAGCATTTTCCCATAAGAGTGTGATTTGCCGCTCAATTATACAAAGCATCTCTATTTCAGAGAGAAAGATAGAGGAAGAGAAAGATGTTTGCCTCGAGCTTACAATATCAGCATGCATGCAGTCTTTTATTTATCTGTGTATAACAATAACAGTAAGATCCCGCGCAGCACGGCAGACCCATCATCACTCTTCTCCAACCATACGTCTGGATTTACAGTCAACACGACCTGATGAGTGAAGTGCTCCCATGTGTCAGCAAACAATTTTATTGAAGAACAAATACTCTCAGACTGCCATAAAGGAACAAAAATCATAAGGGACTGTCTCTGTTGTGCCCTGCGGTGTCAGCACATCAGTCACATGTAAATGTTGTATACATTTATAATACAAAACTATTCAGTAGTAAAAGAGCACATTAAGGAATGAGGTGAATAAGGTACAACTTCTTTGCTTATGATGAGATCTTTTATGACAACTATTCTGCTGTAATGAGCAGCGTTTTTGCATAAAACTAGATGATAGATAAAGATTAATAATGAGTACAGATCAAACATTATATCCAACTCTCTTTCGCTGTCTCTTCTTTCCCAGAGTGAGGAGGAGGCAGCGTCTGTCCTTCAATAAATCAATTCATTACAGTGTTAAAATTTTTATCGACTACTGTGGAGGTGGAAGGTCTGAACATTGGATGGACTGGGAGCTCACACTATTATAGCTGATGATGTGGATACTCTACTCTTATGTCTGGTTTCATTGGAGGTTAAAAAGGCTGTCTTTATAAATTCATTTTCAATTTTGCTTCGATCTGCATGGTTGACCGTGCTACCCACTCACAATCAGTCGTCCACTTTACTCTTTGTCAATTAGTATGCCAAGGTTTGAACAGACGAGACGCAGTGCATTTTTGGGCAGTTGAGTATGTACAATAAGCACATACTTGCTATATACATCCAGGCATTTCTCGCGTACACAAAATCCACATACTATTCAGTTGGAATGTACTACATATGTCGCACTTAGTACGAATAATATGTAAGTATGTGATTTCGAACACAGCATCTTTTAACTTGTCAATCAAATCTGATCAAAGTGCCTACACGATCCTGATGAAACAGATTAGCTGAGTTTTTGAGTATTAATCTCATTAAATAAATAATATTTTAATTGTTAATTATTTTTTCATGAATATGTATGGTTACTCAAGAGTTGAAACTTTTCTTAGGGACTTTAACAATAAGGGACTTATTCTGCTTTGGAGTCTGTTCATGACATGAGTTAGACTTTTATTTATTTGTCTGTCGTGCTGTTCAGAATTAGAGGGAACATGAACCCTATTACCCCACCCCACACCACACCACACACAAACACACTGCCCGTACATCCACACCACTCTGCCTGGTGCAGCATGTGTGAGGTCCATTTCCAGTGACACAAAATAAAATAAAATACTGAGTCGTGTGTTATGGAGGAACAGTACACACTGCTGCCTCCAGACATCCAGTCCTCGAGGACAAGCAGACAGATGTACCAACAGACTGACAGACAGAGTGGTGCCAGGATAAAAACTCCACCCTCTTTGGCACAACAGAAGGAGGACAGGATTGTCTAGTCACACTCCATGTGTAGAGCGGGATAACCGCCTTATGTGGCTCAGCAATACAAACCTGGAGCTCTGCATGGAGCCAGAACAAATCAGTACATCCAAACACACACAAAACATACACAGTGTGTATTTGTATATTTATTTGTATTCTGTATCTGGAGGTCATTCAGAAAGTGTTAGGAAATAAGCTCCCGGTCTATTCTATGACCTCCAACTCCTGCCATGGCTGGGGCTCAGAATATGTCATCTGTCTGTGTCACTGCCTCATCAGACAGATTATTGCATGTATGGTATTTGTTTCTTAAATCATTGTTTCTTTGGAAGATTATAAACATGGCTTGACTCTTGTGGCTCAACTTGCACTCAAAACTGGTCCCGTTTCCTCCAGTGTTTCCTCCACAACAAATGAACATAACCTCCACAAAACCTGATAATAAAACCGGCATTCAAACCCAAATTTACATCTCAGCAGCCTATTTCCACTGATATCAGTTCACAGCAAAAACAAATACTGCGCTATCAGAAAATGCTCCTTTGGCTGCCTGTGAGGAAACGATGATGCCGTGTTAGCCTTTAAATCAGCTGAGTTGGCTGACCTTTTGGGCTGTGCAACAGATACATGGAACTACTTAGCATAAAGTGTTGTGAATTAGTCTAGTTTCTATTTTTTTAACCTAGTTTTTTTTCAGTCTGTTGCTATTTCTGACAGTTGTTCTTTCCGGTTACAGAAGAACACGGTTACGTGCATTACACACTGCTTTCCTTTTAGCCCAAAGCCTCTCTGTAGAGAGGAATGGATGGAAATCATACTGAACGTCACATGGATGCAGTGCCCACATGAGAGTCAGGAAAAGGGGCTTTATGAAGGAAAAAGCAGAACTAGCAAAACTCATACTGGAGAAAAGCGGCTTATCTTTTTTTTTTTCTCCCTCACTCTTCTTATTTCCTACTCATTCTCCCGGTTCCCATGGTAGTGTTGTGTTTTCATGAGCACCTGACTCACAGCAGCTCTCTGGGCTGTGGGGGAGTTATCAGTGAGCCAAGCCAGATGCCCTCTCTCTAGGTAGCTGGCTGCATCCAGTACTGTACCTCTTCTGCCTCTTCTGCCCACACAAACTGTCCGCTGGGCTCCTTACACAGACACATCGTAGAACCACATTGTGTGTCTTCATTTTTTTTAACAATGATGACAAAAAAGGAGGCCTCGGGTGTCCTCACTAGGTTGCTGTGTACCTGATATCATAAAGTCAATGACTCAAGGTAAAAAGAAATGTCTCTCCGGCTTCTTTGGCTTGTGGCACCTTAAATAAAATGTTCCAGCTCCTGATCCCCTTTGTGCAACAATCACCTGCATAAAAGATGTTTTTTTTTCAACCTGTTATAAAATGAAATAGATGTGTATGTGTATATGTGTATTAGATATCCTATTGCAGAGTGTGAAACATCGTCATGTGATCTATGTGAGGAGGATGACTAGAAAACAACTGCTTTAAATTAAGATGTTGCATGCACCGGCAGGCTGAGAGCAGAGAGCAGATGGTGTAATGAGATATACTGTAATAACACTGTCAGAGCTTCTGCCTGCATGAGACTGCACTTACACAGTGGAGCAGCAATCATCACGGGCCATGTGTTTTTCTATGAAATCGCTGCTTTGTAAAATTACAACCAGTGCATTCAGCGTCCTAGTGTACTGGGGGTCTACCTGAAAGTTCAAAGCAATGCATTTCAAATGAATCTTATTGTTCGGTGCAGCCACGGGCTCATTTGGTCACGATAACATGCATAAATGGGCTTGTAGGGCTCAGTTGGTACATAACAGTGTGATCAATGCAAGGGTTAGGAGTTTAATTCACAGAGGAGTTACCAACACTCACTGTACCGTAAGATGCTTTGGTTGACAACACTGTACATAACATGTTCCTTCTGTAGCATACTGGAGCACACATATGGACTTGGGGGTTCAAAGGTGTGCTTACAGTACAATAGATTCTCCTGAAAAGTCTGACCTGATTTTCAGTTGTCATATAAACAGCCCGCAGATTCACACAAATCCTGTTCAATTATGTAACTCCCTGTTGTGTAAGGGAAGTGAACACAGCCCATCGAGCGTGATGTGACTGGGCTCTTTCTTCAACACTTCCCCCTGTGTTATGGGGAAGACAAATGCAAAAGTAGCCTACAGCTAATTTACATATAATGACCACTTACATATTTTGAAAGGAAAAGTGTTTTAGTTGTTTGTACATCTGAGTAGAAACGGGGAGCTTGTGCTTTCGTGTGCTCTTTTAAACATGTCTGAATGCATGAGGAGGGGGTGAAAAAGGGTGGTTTTACAGTATGAAACAATACCCCCTCCACACATAATGGATACCTCTCAGAACTGAAAATGATGAGCTGTAAACGGGCTGAAAGGGATGTTTTGTTTGTCAGATTGGTTTAGTAGCAAGACAATCAGTTAGCGCCAATAACTGACAATTCTAGTGAACTGAATACGGAGGGTAGGCGTATGATTGTGGTTGCTACCCTGCTGCAAACAGGATTGCCCTCCGTATCAGCAACATGCAGGCAAAACACACAGATTTAGGCAGAAGAGAACACACAGCTGAGCTAATGTACAATAGCAGCATTAGCATACGGTAGTAAAAACACCCCTTCACAGCAATGAGTTCAGCTAGTAGCAGACAGCTGCACAGTTCATCTTTCATCTGTCTCATAGTCTGACCTACACGACGAGGTCTACATCACTATTCAAAAGATACAACACTGCATTCAGGTGAGCATCACTTGAGATTTTACGACATTCACACCAGAATATCAGGACTGTGGTGCAATAAGTATACTGTTACTACTATTATTATTATTAGTAGTAGTACAGTAGTAGTAGTAGTGTTACAGCATTTACTGTATATCCCTATGATTGAAAGCACAACAAATGTCTACTGTCGTTCTGATTTCAGCTGATGAACTGGACCCACAGCTGACACTGTACCACCATATGAGTGAGCCTAGTTTATAAATGCCAAGGGCACAACTCCATTCATGTCACTGCTAATAGAAGGCTGTGCGTACAGAGAGTAGAAACCATCATTAACATCTGACGCTAGCGGCAAATGTATGTTAGTCATTCTCAATTATTAGCATTGTGCTAGTTTCTGGTCTTCCAGATGTTCATACTGTACGTGTTCCCTAACACATGTGCTAGTGCTAGATTTGCTGTTACTACTACCCAAGGCACTTTAAGATGGGCTGCTGTATGACTGCACCATGTGCAGTGCAGTAGATTACCAACTGTATAATATGCATGCAATAGAGGCTCTCTGCCATCTAGTGGTGTACAGTGAAAGTTAAACAGCAGATCAGGTTATATGAGCCTGTTTAATAATCCTTGTGAACATAAATATTTGAATTGTGTTAAATGAGAATCAAATGACATTCATTTTGATTTCCTTTTAATTAAAAATTTATTTCATTCTGTACATTAAAAATATCCAGTGGTACCATTTACTGGCATTGTTTCTAAAAAAAAAAAGCAAAAAACAATAAAGATTAAATAAATTAAAAACCCAAGACATCTGTAATTAAAACTCTGACAAATGAGGAAAATACAAGTCGTATTTCCAGTCCGAGATATCTAAAAGTAAAGTGAATCTAACCTTTTGTAAATCAGGTTTGTGATCAATTTTCCTTTCATTTAAACTAAAATGTACACTGAAAGTGAAGTTCACAAAAAATCCCCATAGATTCTAACATACCTCTTTACCGTAAAACAGTCTGACTTGATAAAAATGAAAATTAATCTCAAACCATGGTGAGTGTATACATTGAGAAATAATCTGGCCTGATTAGTTTTGCAGCTCAATGATATGTATGAAATCTAAGCACAAAAACATGTGAGCTATAGATCTGAAATGCTTGATTCATGATGTGGCAGTCATAAGCCCACACTATCACGTGGCCCTAAAAACAACATAAAAGCACTGGAATTATCCAAAATCTGACGTAATCTGACGCAATTTTGCTTATCACAAACAAGACAACTGGGTTGCCACATGAATAGCCAGTGTCCTGCGAACTCACTTTGAAATTATTGATTCAAAACCTTTAAACGCTATGCAAAAAGCTGAACCACGTTACCAAAAGTTGTTGTACTTGACAAATTGAAGGAAAGCTGTCTAAAAAGCAGTTTAATCTCTTTTCATGTCTTTCAATTTGACAGAATATAAGGCGCCAGGGAGATGAACATTCTTCAGAGTTAGACCTGATGACTTGATGCACCACACTTGTATCCCACTGCAGAAGGCACATTAAGATCTGATTTGGATGAGATGACCTAAACCAAATTCAAATACGATTTGGTGTTCAATCATTTTATGAGATTACTGGAAATGAAACTGGAAAAGTGTGTGTATCATAAATGTGGGTGCAGGTACAAAATGGCTCCCGAATCCTCCAGTCTTTTTAAGGCTTCAGCTTCATGATTGAGGTCATGGTAAGAATTCTGCAACAGAGAGAAAGAGGAGCATTGGTATGTTATAACACAGCATGTTAAAACAGAGACTACATTTGAAGTACTGTGGATCACCACTACCCACCTTCATAGACTTCATTGTGTCATATCCGTAGTAATGGATAGGGTGCCTTTGGCTCTTTGTGTTGGGGTATCCAAAACCAGCAATGTGGACCACATCACAGTAGTTGAGAGCAACAAACACAGCGAGGATTCCCGTGGTAGGATGCACTGGCTGCTGAAACAAACAAAACAAAGATTAATGAGAGCACACTTTAATAATTCTCCTGACAAACTTTTTAAAGCCCCTAGGATTTGAACATTCCTGACATACAATGCCCCAAAAGGTAACACAAAAATGGCACCAAATTACACTGGGATTTTTATATTGTTCAACAAACAAAAACGTATGCCATCAGGAGTAGGGCTGTACAATTTATCAAAATCGCAATATGGCCTACTGCAATTTTTAAATCGCAGGAGGCATAATATTTGTTAAAGTTGAAACGTGTCAAAATACCATTTTAAATTAAATATTGTCGTGCTGCAGAGATGTCTTGGCCTACACATCATATTCTACACACTAAAGAAAACATCTTTTTCTTTTGTACAGATCCCTGCAAAAGTCACACCATAATCATTTTAATGCTTTTAAATGAAAATGCGAATAATGATGTAAAAATGATCGATCCCTCATATATCGCAATCATATCGCAATTGCAATATCAGTCAAAATAATCGCAATTAGATATTTTTT
Organism: Sebastolobus alascanus; assembly: GCA_916701645.2. Lineage (NCBI taxonomy): Eukaryota > Metazoa > Chordata > Actinopteri > Perciformes > Sebastidae > Sebastolobus > Sebastolobus alascanus. The sequence goes on from CAKAOJ020000068.1 coordinate 5,210,265, forward strand.
CAAAATCGCTCAGCCCTAATCAGAAGCTTGTAAAAATGATCATCAGACAGGACACACATAACATATTGAATCACCGATAGATTAAGGGGTTAAGGGGGTCTAAAATCTACATGACCTTTGCTAGACAAATAAAAGAGGTTATGAAAAAAAGAGGTTGTAAAAAAGCAAAATGCAAATTACACATCTGTTGTGTAGTGAAAGCTAGAGTGCAGTGTCTTACACAGGCAGGAATCAACTCAACTGCAGCCTCTCATTCAACCTCTAGATGGAGATAGAGGGCAACAGAAACTGCTGCCCCTGACCTTCACTTGCAGTTCATCAACACAAGCCTTCCCCATGTGCAGAACACAATCCAATGACCTCAGTATTGCCGTGAACTTCATGTAAAACTTGCAACACAGTGATTTTTGATGACATCTAACTCTTGTTCCTACAGAGGTTTAATGCACTTATTGTGAGTCACTTTGAAATAAAGTATCTGCCTAATGACTGTTATGTAATGTAAAACATCATCTGAGCTTCTAGCAAAACAAAACAACTTCAACACTTTAAAGGAACATTCTGAAATTTGCAATAGTGGGATCAAGCTTGCCCTGTTGATTTGTTTAACACAATGATGTCTTCTTTCACTCAACTCCACCTATACCCTTGACCCCCCCCCCCCCCCCCCTCTTCCTAGCAGCTCCTTAAAGGTCTTGATTGCATGACAGAAGAATTACTGCACATGAGCAAGTCTCACTTTGCAAACTGGGTTTTTCCAGCAGCTTACTCACTCACTACGTCAGTACGGGGTCTTCTGAAGAAAAGCACTCTTGATGCCAGGAACAAGTAACAACTTCAGGCTCATTTCCCAATCGATGTTTTTGAGCAAAATGTATTAAAATTCTTTTTGACACAGTTTTGTTCAAAGTTGATATAAAAAACATCAGAATTGACTTGGATAGTAGAAAAAAGAAAGAAAGAAGAATTGTGTATTCTGGTGCTTATTACAGATGGTTTTATTGTTGGGGAGTTATGTTTGGTGAGAGTATTTTTTTTTGTGTGTGGCTGCTATTTGGCTGCTTTTAGGCTCTATCTATAGGAAATACAGTATGTGTCCATTGTTACGCAGATGACAGTTTCCTGCTTCATCAGACCTGTTGACAACCTTATGGAAATCAGTGCTTGGATGGCACAAAACTAAGATTATGTTAATCGGAAAATTTGGATATATAATTAGGAAAATTTAGTCTTCAACCACTATGGGAACATTGCCATGGACACATCCTTTTTCCGTGGCAAAATGGGGAAAAACGTTTTGTTTACACAATTTAAATCTGAGGATGAGCCCCTTGAGATCTTATTTTTGAGGGAGTTCTCAGACACAAAAGCATGGATATTAACAGCCAATATAAAAAATATATATAAATAAATAAATTAAAATTCTAAACAACATATAATTACATAAAAAACACATAGTAGACAGGGCTCACACCCACACCCACTACATCTCTATAACAACAATAATCTGACAAAAAAAAAAAAAAAAACTTGATTGCAAACTCTAGCCCAGATGACATTACACCCTCTGGCTAACTCAGACTCCACAGGAGATTGTATATAAATCACAGGGCAGCCTGGTGGACTGAGGATACCAAGTAATTACCCTGGTTTGATTCCAGCTGGGGACCTTTGATACATCTTCCCCATCTGCCTGTTTCCAATGTTTCACATTGTTCTTTTCTATTTTTTCATATATATTTCCTATTGAAAAAATGGCAATATCCTGTGTAGCCCTACACAAAAGAAAGCTTTGTCCTAAAAGTAATGCTAAATTTAATTTTTCTGCAGTTTCCTTGCTTGTCACTTGTGATCTGCCTTTGCTGAAAACATAAAAGATAAAGGGGTATCATCTGACCCCACTGACATCTTCTTAGAAATAAAAACTAATGTGGGATTTAATGAGTTGAGACATGTTTGTTGCGTTGTGCCTGGCGGGCTCTTACTGTGCACAGAGATTTCCCTGTGTTGTCTGCCATTTCCCATATGACTCTGTCAATGATTATCCATGTTCACAGAGGCAAGAAGGAGAATCACTTCCACATGACCGGGAGATAGAAGAAACTTTCTTTTTCCATCCCTCTCCAAAATGTACACACTACAGTACCCACAGTCTTTTCATATCTCTCTCTTCTACAGCTTTCCGTTTTATCAAGTTACCTCTGTAGGAGCCCTGAATGCAAGGACTTTTCTATTGCATATATCAGTGTTTAGGATGACTTCCCACATTTCCTCTAACCAAGGTTCACTGATTACCTAAACCATTGATTTTTACCAAAACTAAAGGTCATTTGTCAACTGACTATAGATTCAGATAAGATTATGTATATTCATAGTTTGACACTTTGGGAATTACATTTACTTGCTTTCTTGCTGAGTTAGATGAAAAGAATGAAATTAATATCACTCTCATATCTGTCAGTTCAATATGAAGCTACAACCAGCAGACGGTTAGCTTAGCTTAGCATAAAGACTGAAAACAGGGGGAAACCGCTAGACTGGCTCTGTCAAAACCAAAACGAAATCCTCCTATCAGCACCTCCAAAGCTCACTAATCAACATGTCATATCTCATTTGTTTGATTCATACAAAAAACAAAATGACAAGTTGAAGTTTTACAGGGCGCTATATGCAGGACTATTTCTTGTGACTTATTCAAGTCTCCGCTGATTGCCTGCCTGACAACCTCAAAGTCACCGTTGGTAGGCAGATATTTAACCTTTGCAAGGAGCCAGGCTAACTGTTTCCCCTTGTTTCCAGTCTTTATGCTAAGCTAAACTACCCGGCTGCTGGCTGTAGCTTCATATTTAATGGGATCTATCTTCTTATCTAATTCTGGGCAAGAAAGCCAATCCAAAAATGTCAACGTATTGCTTAAAGCCTCGCTGAGAAGAGATTTTTTGGAATATGTGTATTTTGACAAGCATATGAACTGTGTGTGTGTTTGTCTTCCTGTGTGTGCATTGTGCTTGCATGGTATTTTTGGTATTGAACAGAAATTTTCCGCGTATCACTTGAGAATTCACAGAAAAATACATTTCTCCAGTGTTGGATCTATGCAAATTACAATTACTAGACCAAGCTTTCATCCTACAATACCTTCATCAAAACACAGTGCCTAAAAGTTTGGCCATAGACGGGTAAACAGCTCAGATGTAACTGTGCAAAAATAAGTTTTCTCAAGCGTTAAGCTCCTCAGCCTCAGCTCTCAGATGGCTAAGAGAAAGGCTCTCTACTTCTGGTTTCCCTGATGCAAAACGACTAAAACAAAGAGCACATGTGGCAGTATATGGCAGTGTGTGTTTATCGGTGTGTGCGTGTTGTTGGGCTTAAGTGTCATCCTGGTTGAATTTGACCAAAACTAAAAAATGTGAGCTCTACTGCAGTGATACAGAAGGCGATCTAACCACGATAAGATGCTGAAACACAGCCTCTTTCCTGTACTCTTCTTCCTGTCTAAAACATTACACCAGATGAATTTGCTATTGCACTGAGCACGACTGTCTTTAATTCAGGAACTGACGAACACCCCACAATGGGACACAGCTGACATTCTGTGTGTATTAGCCTCATGTGGTCGCCAGCACACAGGCGGCCCACCGCATAGTTTGGATGCAGGCCCATGGAGCCTTGGTGAGAGGGGAGGAAAGGAGGGGGGGCTGCATACTGTCACTGCTGCAAGCCAGACCTACAAGAGCTGAGCACAGGCTTGTGTTTGGGGAGACGGGTGTGAACATAAGAGTTACAGTATGTGTGTGTGCATGTGTGCCTGAAATGCAAAAGGGAAAGGGGAGAGAGTATGAGTTTGCCTGTGTGTGTTTTGAGGGGGTCCTTATCTATCTGGCAGGGTCATTAGCTGAGGGAGGTATCTGCAAAGAGGAGGTCTGCTACAGTCAGAACTCCTGCTGGTATTTGATGGATGAGGACAGAAAAGAGGAGAGAGACAGAAGAAGACAAGATAGAAAGAAGATAGTGAGATAAAAATGTAGGTTTCCTAGTGTGTTAAGTGCATTAAATCACTATTGTTTAAGATCAAATGTATATATGTGCAGCCATGAATAAGCTCATTCTGTTCCAGATGTTTTAATACTGTTAAAGCAAACAAAATGTAACCCAGTTCTCCCTTTTGCAATATCCCCCCATCTTTCTCCTCTTCCTGCCCACCTTCCTCTCCCCCAGGCCTTTTCCATACTGTACAGTCTGTGCAGATGGTGCAGAGCTCCTGTCGGGCGCCTGTAGGATCGCTGCCTTCCCACTGCTCACTCTTCTCATGCACCAACCAGTTGTGTTTGTACTGCAGTCCAAAAGGGTAACCCCCCCTCCCCCTCTTCACTCTTTGACAAAAAGGGCTCAGGAGAGGGGAACGAGCAGAACCAAAACAAAACTTGGCTCGGACCCACGTCAGACACGAACTCTACCGAACACACTACAAGCCCCACTTGACAAATAGGATGCAATGGGCCAATAAAAACTTCTACATGAGTAATGTTCCAAGTCAGATCCCAGGGTGTTTCAAAATCCAATCACCACAGCCAAAGGGTTGACGTTCAATTTGTGAAACAAAAACAAATCAATGGTACACAGTAAAAAAAAATGGCATGCGTCATGTTTTCTCATTGCACAATCGCTGCTCTTCAGTCGTAGTTTCAGGAGTTAGTGATTATGTTTCCACCGTTTTTTGTTAGGTTTTGATGAAGTTATCTTAACTTTCATATTTGTGTCATTGAGCCAAAAGTCACAAAACATGCATCGACTAAACTGTCCTGAGAAAACATTAATAATCAGCTTTGCGAAGACGGAACACTGGGAACTGTCCCTTTTTCTAAAATCAGAGCATCTGGTTGAAATTTATACAATATGTTGGCTTTCTTTCAGAAGCCAATTATTTTCCGAGGGATTCACTGTGCAGCCTAGAAGACACGAGGAGCTTATCTTGTAATGAGATGCCAGAATGCCAAGCAGAAGCTAATCTTCATCATGTTTCGCAGTAATTGGATCTACAAAATTGCTATTGACCCGGCTACATTTCAAGAGAAATGCCTCCTCCAGTAAACTGTTTATCACAGCGCTCAAGACATATCATTCGGGGAGCTGTGGCTAATCAGTGGATGCTCCATCCAGCCTTGTTAACATTCATGTGGGGAGTAGTGAAGGGCAAAAGGGGGAAAAGGGAGGTGTGGGAGAAAGGGAACAACAAGAGAGAAGGTTCTAGTGGGAAAATTCTTTCGATGTTGACAGAAATGGTCATTATTAATGAGCTGCAACAGAGGAGAAGCATTGCCACTACAGTTATCATTCTCATACAGTGACGTGGAAGTGGATCTCTCACCTGTTTGCTCTTGGGTTGCAAAGGGATCTGCAGCAGTCTGTCTGCAGTCTGTTGCAGAAAGTGGGGGTCCAGCACTCTGATTTTATTGACGTCACCCAACCAGATTTGGGGCGGGGGCTTCCAAAAGCCTTTCCTGACCTGGAAAGCACACATAAACATAGAGAAAGATAAGACGCAGGATGTTGTGAAATTGAAATGAACAAAAGGACAGACAGAGAGCACACGATTGCTATTTTTAGTTGGCACACTGAGTTCATTTGCACAAACAGAGATGCAATTGAACCTATGACTCCCTCATGTCTGGAGGCAACCAAATCGATGTGCAAATTAGCAGGTAATGACCCTGCAACTATTAGCAGAAGGAGGCCGGAGGTGCCGGGAGCAGCAGAGTGAAGGATGTCTGCGATGGAAACCACATTTAACTCTGAAGGGCACTGGCATCACTGGAGTCGAACCTTTTAAGTATTTGTCCCTGATATGGATGGCTGGCAAGGGCTGGAAAAGAAGCTAAAAGGAGAGTGTTTATGTGAGGCAGAGAGGGAGAGAAAGAAAGTGAGACAGAGTGAGACGGAAAGTGTGTGTGTGTGTGTGTGTGTGTGTGTGTGTGTGTTTGTGTGTGAGAGAGAGTGCATTCTCACACATATCCTGTACCCTCTTCTCGTTATAGAGGATCTCTTTGAGCCAGCGGAGATCTTGCTGCTTGAAAGGCACCAGGACCATAAGCGTGCCGGGCTCGTTGTGCAGTCCAGGGTTGTAAGAGGCCGACTCGGGGTAGAAGAACCTCATGGTGGTCTTGTTCCCCACATCCTCCTCATAGCCTCTCACTGGGGCATCATTCAACCTGAAGCAGGGACACAATGCTATATTCAGGGACAAGAATTTTAAGGTTTGTTTCATTTTTATTTTCATTTTTTGCAATCACTCTTGCATATACTGTAGGAATTTAATCACACAGTAGTATCGCATCTTGGCCTTTGAAACGTTGTTGCGCATTAACAGCCACATTTTCAACCTGGACCTTATTCTCATAATTGTATCTATCCCGGCTCATGCTAACTTTGCATTCGCCTCCTCTCTTGTAGTGATAACAGTGTATATTGGGGTAAGCAGTGTGAGCCTCCCAAAGCTTTCCGAATAAACTTCAATTTTATGTTAATAACTTCACATACTTGTCACTGAGCCTAACCGAAAGTATATACATAAATAGAGAGCCTATAAGAAACAGCAACTTTTGGGTTCTGTTTCTGAAGTAAGAAAACCTCATTCAAAATCCAATTGACAATTGAAATAACACAAAATTTCCAAAAATACAGCTTTGGAACAGTACATCGTGTGGTACACATATAATATAATTACAATAATAAGGCATAATATAATTCAATCATTTTCATTTTCATGGGAGGTGTTGTTTTTCTGTATGCTAACAAAGTAATTGTTGTTGTTTTTTTCGGAAAGACTGATGAAAGAATTGCTCAATGACAGATTGCAGATGAGTTACAGAAGCTTGTGAAACACAGGGTCGACTGTGTCGTCAGGACTTTTAACCAAGCTAGCTGTTTAGTTAAGCCAACTAGCAAGCAGTTCATCTGAGGTAATAACAAACATCTATTACTTATCATATCACATGATTAAAAATGTTCCTTTAACAATTTAAGAAGTCTAGACACATTATTTTGTGACTTGATTCTCCCAGCTAGATGAGTGTGATTCATAAAAGCTACTGTTTCTTCAGTTAATGTTTGTTCTATTTCTGCCTGTAAGGAATTATGCTTATGCAGAACTAAATATTCGCAAGTCGATTGTGGTGTCAAGGTCCCCTGTTGATGTAGGATGTGTACCATTAAACCAGGCAACCAGGATGTTCTTCTTTTCCCTCTAGATATGTCCTGTCACATTCCAGACTTTCTATCAAAACACACCTTAAAATTCAGTGGAAACATCTCTGCTTTGTTACTTTTAACAATTACTAGCAAATCTTCTAAAAACCACATCATAACTCATTCCTTGGCCACATAATTAACACAGTAGCACAGACGGAGACCTTGTTTGATTAAATGATTAGTTGGCACTTTGGAGATTTAAGTCTTGACAGGTTTTAACAGAGTCTAGCGGTGTTTCTATGACAGAAGAAGCCCAGTGACGTCAAACTCTCAGGCATGCATTAATTCTGAATGTCAATAACCTCACTCTACTTGGCCAGGGAACGATTAGCTTCTAAGAGAGGGATGTAAGAGGAGGGGGAGGAGGGGGGTCTGATGGGGAGAGAAAAATGCATTGTGACGAGGCCAAATTCTGGCTGGTTGAAAGAGGCTTATAAAAACTCAGAATGCATGTGTTCATTCCAAGGCTGTAAAGTCAGATTTGCTGAGTGCCTTGTGTCCCTGAGTAAACTAAACGCTTTCTTTTCTCCTTTAAAAGAACTGAAGAAAAGTTTGCTAATTGCTGAGACGACTTCTCTATGTCAGGGTCAGACGGTCACACAGTCGGATACTGTCCATCATTAGTGTGCTGCCAAGTGAATTTATATCCTGCTTTCAGTGGCGGAGAAAATCACCACATTCCCTTTTTAAGGTCATCTAGCACGGATCCGTCTGTTCCTAATCTATCAGTCCTAACGATCCTGAAACAGGAGGGTGGTTATGAAGACGTCTTGGGTTTAAAAATGTCATTATCGTTGTTAATGGGTCACATTTGGCTTCCTAAAATGCATAGCTTGTAGCAAAGCAAGTTTACAAAACTTGTATTTTTTACCCTAATTCATTCCTCTTCTCTATGAACAGCATGCCAAATAGTACAGTAATAATAATAACTGAATGTGATAGTTCTAACAACGCTACTTTCATGAGGTGTTCTCCTTCGTGCTTACCGGATGACCACGTCATATTTGTTGATGATGCTTCCCAACGAGCTGTTTTTAATGGCAAAGCCATTGCCTATAACTACACAGGTTCTGCATTCAAGGCTGTGGAGAAAAACGCCACACACAAACATAAGTTTTTTGTACAAAGAGAAATAAAATCTCAGCCTCTCTAGAGACATAAGTGACAGCATATTCATCACTAGAGCAAGGGCACCAGAGGGTGCTTTCTTGACCATAATGAGGGACAGTTATGTGGCTAAGCACTTGCAGCTACCCATAAGTACCTATAATCACAGTGATGAAGTCATGCAGGACTGAAGGCATATTACAGGATGTGTACCACAGCTGGAAAACATCTTCGACCAATCGCAACATTTTGAAAAATATTCCTGTTGTAGTGTCAATTATTTGATATTTGTTGGCTGTCAATCCTGGGCTTACCATATATTATTTTTAGTGTACTGCACTATGGACTTAAATCAGTAGAAACATGGGTTAATAAAACAATGAGCTTTAGTGTTGAAATGGCTGAAGTGCATTCACACTTACTTTTCAATGTTGGCTGGCACCTGATAATTTGCAATTACAGCGAGAACTTTCAGTAGCAGCAGCTCTGGGAGGGAAAGCGAGAAAAGGAAATGCTGAAATGGTGTGATTCAGATGTGCAAATCACATAAAAGACTGCTGTGGAGTAAAATACATGGTCGAAGTCCACAATGAATTAATTGTTGTCTTTTTTAACAAAGCACTTGATATGGTCATAAATGAAATCACAGAGTATAAAGAGTTATTTTTAATTCTGTGAACCTGATCTGTAGAAATAAGTGAATATATGAAAAAAAGTATGAAACCTTCATACAACAACCAGTAAAACCAGGATGTGAGATGTACTGAGTGAGCATAAAGAGCAGAGGGCAATGTAAAGTCAACATACCACTGCCCTTAATGCCATAAGGTAATGCCAGATTTGACAGATGCTCCCGCCAGAAGAAATCCTCCAGTTTCAGAAAGAGCTGCGTCTGTCTGCTAATGCTGCATGAAAAAATGTCAGAGCAGGAATTACAACATAACGCTGCAGTGCACAGGGTTTCACTGTAAAGATGAATTATATTACAGGAGGGTTTGTGGCTGAGAGAGAGGGGAGGATATGAATGACAGCGAGTAAGGGGAGCGAGGATGGAGAAAACTACTTTAATTTTTTGGGCTGTAACAACTATCAAACCACACAATGGACAACACCAACTGTGCTGCCAAACAGTGCAGTATTCATATTGGCACATGGAAAAGCTTGTCTTAACTTTCCCAAATGTTCTGTTATCTATTAAGCAGGTAAACCAGACTCATTATAAGTAAACCATCCATTTACATGATGTCATTCAATAGCAATTTCCCTCATTAAAAGCCCCTGTTGGCATTTCTCTGCTGAGGAAAGGGAAAGAAAACAATAACATTCACAGAGCCTGTGGAGTGAGACAAATGTGGCAGGTTGTAATATGTGAAACAGTTGCGTTTCTGTGTTCGCGGGCTTCAGACTCCAGCTGTTTATGACCTACTGTCTTTGACAGTGAGTCTCTCAGACATTTATTGCCCTCGTGTGCCAACTAGCTCTTCGCAGGGGATCAGGATAAATCCTTGGGGAGGGGTCTAATTAGAGAAATGTCACTCTGATTGCCTGGAAGGTCTCCCTGTGACTGTAATGACTGATGTGGAAACCCAAGAACAACCAGCCAGCGGCTTTATGTGAGAATGCAAATCATGTTCTTTAACAGGGGAATTATGAATCTTGACTGTTTAAAAGGTCAAAGGGCGGGCAGTGGACGGTCTAATGAGCTGAAGAAATAAACAGTGACCTTGGAGGAGGTTGGGACAAACCACAGATGGAGACCATATCGCTATTTTGTAACAGAACGGAGTCTGCAAAAAGACCAACAGTAAATATACAGCTGAATAAACTGATAATAGAGCAAGAGAAAATAAATGAGAAGGGGCTCAGCGCTGTGGAACAATGATTACTTAACAAGGCAGAACCTGAGGAGGACAAACACGCTATTGTCTGGCTTCAAAAATGGCAACTTTATCAAGAGCTCATTCTTAGCCAACGTTGGTTTTTATATTAACTCTCCCTCTCAACCATTTCATCAACACATTCCACTTGAGCTGCTGAAACGTGCATGATTTAGATGGAAAATCGTTTTCATAATAAGTCCTGTTCTTTCTCACTGAAATATGCTTTTCCTTCATGACTGGTAAGGACCAGTTCCAAGGAGCCTGGCACCTTATGTTCAAATAAAAATACTGGCATACCTTCCTCCCTTAATAAGACATCCATTCCCTCCAGTTTGTAAAAAAAACACAGACGTGCCATTACTCACTTAAAGTTAAGGCTCTCCCATTTCTTCTGGGTTAGCCAGCCACCACACAGCGACTTGCTACTGTTCGGAGACTTGCTGGTGCCTCCGTAGCTGAAAGACAGACAATCACCACAACTGGCATGAATGTTACTGCTGAATCCATAAAAACGCAGCGTGCCAGTAACTGGGTCCAGAACACTCAAAAAGTGCAAGAATGGGCACTTGTGAGGGCCTAAATTGACCAGCAGCTCACCGCCGGATGATCAGAATGTGACTCAGCTCTGCACAGACCTCATGAGCTCACTTTTTTACCAGAAATGGGCATTTGTGTAATTGTGTGACCTCAATACCGAGAACAACCGAGAAAGAAAGACAAATGGTTGTGTTAGTGTGTGTGTGAGATTACCTCTGAAGTATGGCATAGGAGCAGTAGTATGTGACAAAGGAGATGAAGAAGAGGAGAATTGGGAGAAGCCTAAGGCACCATGCTGGAGTCAAAGAAGACAAATACAGAGGCAAATGTACAAGAATTAGACTTCACATACACCACATGCTGGCTTCAAAGTCTTGACACATTAAAGTGAGATTTCTTTTATGTTATGGCAGTGACCGACCCTATGACAGAAAATAATCCACTCCATGTGTGATTTTAATCAATAACAAATAAAAAGCTTTTTAAAAAAAAGGTGCTGCTCAAGATTTGGCATCCCATTTAACGCAGGTGTTGGTATCAGTATCACACTGGGTACTGAAAAATGCAACTGAAATGAATATTTATGGATTTAAAGCAAGTGCCACTTGCTATTTAGAGAAAATGGTGCAGGTCTACAGGAAACGCTTCACCCACTATGGACTCAACTTGATAGCAGAGTGAAACTCACAAATTAGGAAGAATCGTTTAACTTATTGAATAACACCTAAACGTGTTCTTTTTTAAATACCAGTCAAATAAAAAAATATACATATTACAAGAAATGGCAGGAAATGTAGCCGTTTTGTGATTAAATTATCCTCAAGACGCTCATCGTCTTCTATTTTTTTCAATTTATTTATTTATATATTTATGCACACTCAAAGCATCAGTGGTATGCTTTTGAATTTTGACAGGATGAAATATTGTAAACTTCTCTTCAACCTGTCCATCGAGGCATCACAGTTAATAATACTAATGGATATATATATGAATAGTTTAACATTTTGGGAAATATTTGAATTTTGGGTATTCTCTTTCTTTTGAAGAGTTAGATGAGAAGATCGATACCACTCTCATAAGTGTACACTAAATATGAAGCTACAGCCAGCTGCTGGTTAGCTTTGCTTAGCACAAAGACTGGGGAAACAGCTAGTCTGGCTCAATCCAAAAATAACAATTGTTAAATCCGAACAAAAACCGAAGTGTTAAAACAACAAATTTGCAGCGTTACAGGAGGTTACTGTTATGTGTGGGGCCAGGCGCAGTGACCTCCTGGAGTCTCCACTGGTAGCCAAGCAACCTCACGGTGATCAAGCTAAACATCCTATACCAAGTTACCAAGAAATGTTTGGTAACTAAGACAGACCATTATTCAAACACTCCATTGCACAACAAAATAAAGCAACCTTCAATGCCACTGCAGCTCTTTTGTTGAAAATGAATCACTGCAAAGGGTCTTTGTCGACAGTATAAAGGCAAGAACCCTCCTGTAAATCACAGTAAAAAAAAAATCGGACAGCTTTGTGTTTTCCCACATTAATTTAGGAAACATCTGGAGTAAACCAGACTTTTTCAGAAGTGCCTATATGCTGTGTGGCTAGAGGCACAACAGCAAGACTGTTGCTGCAAAGTGTAGTAGGGATGATTATCAATGTGGAATACAGTATGTTGATGTGCAGTGCCATTCTTCACTGATGGATGTGGATTATTTCAATCTATGACCTTGAGGTCAATAGTCTTAATATTCTGCTGATTTTAAAGGCAAATAAAAACAAAAGTAACTGGTGGTACAGAGCACAGGCAACCCAATAAATATAAAATATACAGTAATAATAGTGGTTATAATGTTAAAGATCTGATCATTAATCTGTGACCAAGTGCATTTTGGTCCGTAATCCTCTCATCATTGCATGAGAAATAACACAGATCAGATTAGTGCTTTACTGAATATCAAGAGAGGAAAAAACACCCACAGTAAACAAGCTTACTTTTAGTTGCCTTCTGGGACATCTTCACGTGCTCCTGGGTCCTCTCATGTCTACAGAGTGCATGAGGTTATCCTAGGTGATAGGTACACAAAGGAGAAAGGCCGAGTCTATTAGCACCTCATTCAAACAGCTTTATGAAAAGCATCCTCCCTTTCAGAGGAACCAGCATATAAACTGAAATCCACAGTGGTTGATTGAGTCATAGTGGGGATCCCACAACCACCCACACCCACACCCACACCCACACACACAAATAAGATGCAGTGACTAAACTTACTGTAGGCTCAGATGATTATGGAGTAAATGGGAGTGGCAGAGAAACAAATCGATGCGAGGAAGCAAAAACACAGCAGGAACAGAGAAGGAGAGAATAAGTCAAATAGAAGCTGAGAGAGAGAGAAGGGCAGCAGATGAAGGCTGATCAGTTTAAGAGGATCATGCTGGACTGAGAGACACTTGGTCCCTGAACTGAGGGATATTTGCAATCCCACAGCATCACATCGGCTTCAGCACTGTGTGCTTGGCTGCTTCAGACAGTTCAGATTACAGTTAAAACCAGATTAAAAGGCATGTAACGTTACACACATCTGACTATTTAATGCACAATGCGCATCTTACCCACAATCTTCCTGATTCATGACTTTCAGAGCCATCCAAACAAGCAAAGGGTGGTACAGAACATGCCTGACTCTGCTTCAGGGCCAGCCCATCACTGAAAATCAATAGCGAGTGCACAGCTGAATATCTATTTTGAGATGTGCATGTCACGTGTGTGCATATGCACTTGCTACATTGCAACAACAGTAACGTAATACTGCTGTAAATCTACCAGTACATCATGCACGCCCCAACTTGGAAACAGTGAAGGAGCGGAAACCACATGATCGATTTACACCACCGCAGGGACGCTCTGCAGATTTTACTCAATAACATGTGGACACTCAAGCCCCTCCCTGTAAAACAAAGCCGTCATTTGACAAGATAAAATATGATATAATAGCCTACTGCAGCCTCCTGAATCAGGGTGTAGATTCTTACAGTGGAGCGGTTGTGTTTTCATCCTGAGCAAGATATGAGGCTGGGCTGTGTTTGTATCCTGAGTTATTGTTTAGGAAATGACGCAAACACTAAAGAATGTCTGGAGGAGCGAACTTCAAATGCATCTTCTTTTTTTCCTTTTGTGAAACAAGCAAGATGCGTTTTTCCCCCTCTTCTCTGTTGTGCTGGTGTTGGCTTTGAAGTGGTAGCACATGATCCAACTGTCCTGTGCCTGTATTCACTGTAGAGCTTGTAGTGCTCATTAGATGATTAGCCCATAAGTCAACTAACAGATATTCAATCAACAATAAGTTTGATAATGAATAATTAAGTCATTTATTGAGCAAAAATGCTGAAACATTCGCTAATCCCAGTTTCTCAGATGTGAGAATCTGCTGCTTTTCTCAGTCAGAGTGCTAATGCAAGCTAACTCTTGTAGAAATGAGTAGTTCCAATGAGTACAGATTCTTCTCACACGCTTCATGATTATCAAGTGCCTAAATATTGCAAACTGATGCCTACGTTTCCAAAAAATGTAAATGAGCTTCTCAGGGAGCTGTGCAGCCACCAATTACATATCAACAAAAAACCACAACATTCCTACAAAACATCTTACCTTTTCCCTCTTTCATTTCCAATGATTATATCCTCAGTGGTGTAGATGTAATGAGTCTGGGCTTCTCCCTGTAGTAAAAGCACAAAATAATCTGACATAAGCACTGCGCAACCAACTTGTTATTCTTTGTTTTCTACTTGTCTTCACTCATGGTTAGGAAACTAAAATAAAATTGCACGTGAACAGGGAACTCCATACATGCTAAGCAGAGATTTGTATAGAGGAACTACGGTTTGTAACGAGGGTTCTGGGATTGATGCAGCAGGACTACAGACGGACGCATTATTAAATTCTTACAGTCTTGGATATGGGCTAATATTCTTCATTCATTTTATAGCATACAGCTAATGGTGAAATGATTATTATGGACTGATTAAATGAGATTAAACAACTATTTTGATAATTTGTGAAGAAAATGTGAAGATTTGCTGAGATTTGGACAGTTTGAACTTCGGAAAATTTGCGATTTTCTGACATTTTATCAACAAAATTAATCGTAAAAATAACTGACAGATTATTTGCTAATGAAAAATTATTTGCTGCAGCCCACCGTATGGCCCTATAGCCCTCTATTCCCATCAACATCTGGTATTAAATATTACCTATCACCTCCACCTTCCTCACCCTCCTGAACACGAGAGAGTTACAACAGCTAGACATCCTGTAGCTCGCAGGATTGTGAAGCACAGGAGGCCAAGGACCTCCTCACAGACACCACAGGCTACATAAGAGCAGAGCAGCATAATACCTGGCTGTGTGTGATACAGTGTGGGGGGGGTAGAGGGGCAGAGGGAGGGCTGGCTGGGAGAGCAGAGGGGGTCGATGCCGTGAGGCACGCTGGCCGACTGACTGACACTGGCAAAAGTCCGCAAGATGTGAGGGAGCAACAGATTTGGGCAGAGCAGTAAGATTTAGTCCTGTCAGAAAAGCCCTTCACCACAAACCTACTTAAAGCATTGCTGCAAGTCTAACCAAAGAACCAAAGAAATGCAGACAGACCACCTAAAGAGCTTAGTCACACACTGTAGAGATTAAAGATGAGTCAGGCAGCACTGAGGAAGTAATTCCACCAAAAGCGCTGCATGGGAAAATGTTGTCAGGGATTTATTGGTTCCTTCTTCCCAAATTCCAAAGGAAGGTGAGGGCTGACAAGGCTAATAGTATAGGTACTTACTGTAGCATTAGTAGAGACATATGCTAATGTTGTCATTAATCAAGCTAATTATTACCAATTAACATTTATGTCAAGATAGCGGTATTAATGTGAGCTCTGTATTCTTGTGTTATGGTAGCGTTGAGTAAGGATGTAAGTCATTATTACATTCACATTAATCAATATTACCAATCAAATTGATGTATGAATTGTGTATTATTTTTTTAATTATTGTGAGACATGCCCCAGCTGAACATGTCGCTGAACACAGAATACAAGGCCTAACAGATTTATTGTGAGATGTAATGGGTCGATTCTAAATGTGTAAAGTCCTTGCAACGTGGATAAATGATGACTCAAAATGACCTTCTTCTCTAAACCCCTGTCACCTACTGTACCAGCTGATTTCTCTCAACCACAGACAAACTCTCTAAAGAAAGTCACATGTGTGTTTTGCTCACAATAGAAAGTCACCTCTAATACACATAATCCCAGAATTTAATCCAGTCAGAAGAGCTAAATCTGGTGCCCATTTGTAACACTTTGACCGCTTTTATGAAGAAAATCTTTCAAAGAAATTACAGGCTATAATGAACCCGTTTTGCTTCCTAAAAGGACATCCTCAGGGGAGCCATAGAATACAGTCAATAAGACATGGTGACTTTTTTTGTGGCAGTCATGATGAGGGCAATTTTGATCCCAGACTAGGGGTAGTTGTACCCCAGGGGGTATTTCTGCAGTTGCCAGGGGTACATGGAAAGACTGTACGTGAATACAAGGCTAATGGTTAAATGGTTGAAGCAGCTAAAAGTAGTGAATAAGAAGCTAAGGCAATGGACAAATAGTCAGCTAAATGCAATGTATAATTTTGAAAGAGTTAGCTAAAAGTAATGGATAAATGGTTAAGTTAGCTAAAAGTATGAATACAGTCAATGATTGAATTAGCTAAAATGTTGAAAAAACTAAATTACATGGCTAAATGGTTGAAACGTCTATAGCTTTTGCCACGCAGTGCAAATGCAAACTTGACGAAACCAACACTGACAATTCACTAAATATTGTCACACTGTCAACTTTTATATAATAAGTGTTATAGCATCCAGTTTGAAATAAATCAAATGAACACATTTGGAACATGACGGGTGGTGTCGATGAAGAGGAACTTGTGTCCATGACAGGACAGATAGACTCATTTCCATATTAATTAACCTGTGGTTTTATTTTGTTGCTTCACTTTCGCTGTAACTGATCTATAATTACTTCGTATTGATGCTGCTTCTTGTTGCTCTCCACCCATCCGGTGTGCTTTGTCATCCACTTCCCATTGGATAATTTAGGTATTTGTTTTTGTTCTTCCATTCTTGTTTGCTTCAAGAGGAAATGTGTTTCAGAAGTCACTTGGAATTTTAAATTTGTAATTTGTTTCTCCAAACAACAAACAATGATATATTGCAATACAGACACAAAAAGCCAACCAAATTATGATTGTGCAGTATTATAATATTTGGAGTCCTCCATCAAAGAGTACAAGTCAACTCACACTAATCAAAAGACATTTTCCATAGTCATGCTCCCTTAGCCAGCAGAATGTGATACTTACTTGTAGTCAAGTCTTCTTAATTAAAATTAGGTGAAATAAATGTACATATCAATTTGGTATTACAATCAGAGTATAATCTGTAACATTTGCTCTGTAGTTGTATAGCTCTAAATTATGTAGTATTATCTGTGCACATACACGTGTGTGTGTGTGTGTGTGTGTGTGCGTGCGTGCGTGCGTGCGTGCGTGCGTGCGTGCGTGCGTGCGTGCGTGCGTGCGTGCGTGCGTGCTCGCGTGCGTGCTCGCGTGCGTGGGCACTTCCAGGAACACACACTCTTTGGTGACTCAGCAAGTTCGTCGTACCCTCTACTTTGGAAATCAATCTGGTCATCATTAGCTTAGCAAGAGAAGGTTTGCTCTGGTGTATTTTGGCAGCAGCTGACCATTTCCAGTAGGTCATTACAGACTGTTCCCACACTGACATATTGAACTAAGGTTACCTTGGAATGTATGGTCATTCCCATCTGCAATCAACTGCACATTGTGTTGCATCTGCAGGTAATTCTTTGCATGTATTATGTAGAACAAGGATTCAAAGAACAAAGACGAAGGCATCTCATCAGTATACTGCTCTCTGCTAAAAATGTGTGATAAAAAAGAATATAACTTTCTATGTTAACAGGGAAGTCATTGACTACATTTCCTCTAGAAGGCTGTTTCATAAAACTGTCTCTAGCAGCAAGCCTCTGTTGTTTTTTTGTGTTGACCTTGGGATGATGTGCAGTGTCTGGGAGGACAATCTGGACGGTCTAATCTGGGTGTAGGGCAGTAAAAACTCCAAAATATGAGAAGTGAAAGTGAACAAATTAATACTAAAATCATATATTTAATGGAATATCATCTTCAAACAATAATGCCTTCATTCCCTTATCATTGTCTTTTCCATTCATTCATAATGATTTAAAGCAGAGGTTAGCAGAAGATATAAATGGAGAGACACAGAAACTTCTGATTAGAATAGCCTTTCTTTGTCATATATTTAAGGCCGGATTAACCCATTTGGCGGCCTTAGGGCAAAAAAGAGCAGTTGGTCCTATTAACATCCCCCATCACCGCCTCTCTACACATTGTGTATGTCTACTGTGCCCTTCAAGTAAACAAATCAACGGATTTATTTATCACATTACAAAATTTAAATAATAAAGGTATTAATACAGGATCCTCCAACAAGATTAGGTGATGATGCAGGGTCAGTTTAAAGGACCTAGTAATAGGCCCTTGTCTTTTTGTGAGTGTATATTCACAATATTGAAATGAGGCTGTTAATCCTGCTTTACATATAATATGTGCTCTTGTTGGGCTAAATTTACCTAAACTCAATATCAACTAGAAGGGCACTCAGAGGGTGCAGACCTCAGCCAAGGCCATTTCAATAAGAGAAAAATAATTTGTGTATACACCCCATGATTCAGATCCATTCCAAATTTGAATGGGTTCCTCCTTGGACCATGCCACACCATTACACCAAGTTTCATGAAAATCGGGCAAGTAGTTTTTGCATTATCCTGCTGATAAACAGACAAACAGACCAACATACCGAACCAAAAACATAACCTCCTTAGTGGAGGTAATAAACTGTTTTTATTTGATACATCAATGAAACCCCCCCATCAAGGACTCATGATGATGGAGGCCTCACTGCAGTGATCAGTGCACTAGAGTATGATTAAATTAGCTTAAGATAACGTTTTGAGGGCATATGTGTGTTCATCAGATTTTAAAAGCCAGATTGATTGATTGACTGATTCAAGCAGTAGTGAGTCATTACTGCAGAGGGCATATCACAGTGTTTCAGCTGATTAGCAGCAAGTTGTCATGTGCTAAATATCTCTAAGCCAACATCTGTGCAAAAAGCTGCTGCTACAGTGACTAAATACAACCAACATACAATATCTATCTATCTATCTATCTATCTATCTATCTATCTATCTATCTATCTATCTATCTATCTATCTATCCACCCATCCATCCATCCATCCATCCATCCATCCATCCATCCATCCACCCATCTAAAATGCAGTCCAACACAACAGCTGCAATCTGAGTGTATTACATGTTGGACAGATGTTATTTTCTGTCCACTCCCTTTGTCACTCCAACCCACCACTATCTCTCTATAATCTGTCAAGGTTGGACCTCCAAGGTGATCTACGGAAAAGTCTCTTTTATCACTACAAACAGTCCACTGTCAGCTTCAGATGGGAATACAAGACAGACAAGCGGCCTTTCAAGGACACAGTGATGAAATATGGATTTAATGTCCCCTTTTAGCCCCATTAAAATAAATTAAAAGATACTTATATTGGTTCCGTTCAATCTGGTCTCACATAGCAAGAAGAACATAATTCATACTGTTTGAAATTTTGGTGATACACGCTGAAACCTGAACACCTGAATAGTGTATATTAGTGCTGGTCTTTACTGTAGGGTTTTCTTAAAATGTAAGAAACAAAACAAAACAAAAAGATACTTGGAAATGAAGAATGTGTATAAACGATCATCTTAATTCATATAAAATTAGGATGGAAAAATTTGCTCTTGTCTATAAATCAACTTTTCATCTGTCTTTTTTTTCATTTTTGCACTGCAACACAAAAAGATATTGCAGCTGACCTTCAGCGATTCAAAGAGGTGCACAGGAGAAAGAGGCTGAGCAGAGCAAAGAGGACAGGAAGAAGAAGGGATCAACTTCCATATAACGGTGTGAAATCACATGAGGTGATCACATTTTACAGTATATATTTGATATAATTTATATGATTTAAATTGATCCTATCTCACTTACTTTTTGGAAATGTTAGCTAATTGTTTTTTTGAAAGGTTTCCTTGAACTCTGTGAAAACATGTACAAATGTTGTATGATTAAAGAAATGTCATGAAAATGTCTGGTTTGTTGTATTTAATTAGTGTAACATTGTTTAAATATATCAAAATCAACTATAGTTCAATCCCAGGCACATTCAGTGAAAATTTAGTCAACATTAAATGAGCACTTAAAATTTGGTTTCAATGTTTCTGCCTGACAATATTTCCAATCATATTTTCCTGTCTGGGTATCTAGCCTATCTTTTTTTTCTCAGAAAAATGACAAAAGAGACACTCATTTCCAATCAAACGTTGTGCCAACCAAATTAAAATTCAACTGAAGTCACACTAACAACAAACAAGAATCCAAGAGGGGAATGTACTGGTGGTAATGAATCAGTAATCCACACCATTCTCCCTAATCCCAAATGACTGTATAATAACCTTTTTTGAAACAACTGCAGTTAAAAACTCTGTACCGAGTTGGGGCAGTATGGGTACAGGCACATTTCTGTACCTTACACTGTGACATCATTATGGCTAACTTGCCAAATGTCCTTCCTCCCACGAACAAGTTTGATCAAGATTCGCTTTCGCTACACACTCGAAACTTTGGCACATTGTGTTTTATAGTATGACATGCACTGTCCTGATCCAGCTGTGAGGATCAGTTGCACAGGGCCAGACGGTATCAGGGATCTCATCACATAAAAGGACTTCAATGTTCGAGTGCAGTATAAAGCCATCCGGCTGAATTACAGAACTTTACCAATGACTTTATCTTATCTTTTAAAGTAATAGTTATTCTGCAGGTTCAGAGATCTTACAAATGAACTCTGTTTTTGTCTCAGGTACCCCACCTAAGGACATTGTTAAATCACTTATAGAAGGTTGAGAACCATAAATGGAAAAATGAAAACATGAAAAGATGTGTGTTCAACTAAAGGCAGACTTCAACCGACTGACTGATTCAAGGACGAGTGCTTCCCAGTAGTCACTGCTGCAGAGGACGCAGTCTGTCAGCCAGTTTCCAAGTTACAATGTGTACAAATATTACAAAGCCCCATTAAATGCAACATCAGTGGTTACAAATAAAGAAAACACGAATAAATAAAACTCTATTGTAAAGTAACAGATCTGAAACAATGTGTAATTTTCAGTCAAATGTGTTAAACTACATTCAGGAGTATAAACACATCTGGGTTTTGCAGCAATAACCAACACACAGGACTGATGCATCACAACTATTTATATTTATTGATGACTGTTACTATGTTATTAATGCAACAATGTAGCTCTTTATATGATAATTAAAGCAGATAAATAAAACCAGGAGGCTCATGGTTTACACTTTAATTCCACTTCAAGTCAGATTCAGTGCCACTGATCACAGGGATCATAATAACATGTGGTTGAATAAATTTAGGAACATATGTCATTATCCCTCACAAACATGATGCAGCCAAGACCTTTCCAGCCCAGTCTACAGTCTATCTATCCATCCAACCGATCGAAAGAGGAACAAATCTAAATACACTGGCACAAATGTCGTGCCAGCCAAATTAAATTTGATATCTTGTGATCCAATGAGGCCAGTTACAGCACATCAGTGGAGTCCCATGCCTCCCTACAAACACGTAAAAACTCCTAGGCTGCTCTACGTTGTCTCGAAAGGGTCTTACTTACCCGACAGATGAGCTTTAATCCGTGGAGTGAGCTGTACAATGATGTTGCAACCAAGTTCACGTTGCTTTTGGTGACACACACACTGCGTGGGAAAACGAAATATGCGTCTGCCTGCAGCGAACACACACACCCGGGTAGAAGAGATGTGATGTGAGCATCAAAGTTCATCGCGTGGAACAATGTAGCGGAAACGAGACGCGTATAAGAAAACCACAGGGTGGTTACAGTTGCTCTGAGCGGCATGCAGTCCGCAGGCATATAGCGGTTTACTGGAACTCTCTCTCTCTGTTACAGCGCGTTCCCTTTTCTCTCAACACAGGGACGCATGCGCATGTGGGTACGCGCACTGGACTGGACAGATCCAAATACCATGCCTGTAAAAATGAACAAGCCGGAACCCGACGGCGCTGGCGAAGCACACGGGTTATCGAAACGGTCCATGTGATCTCCAGTTTATTGTAAATATTTGCCCCACGCCTCCTGAATCCGCCTCAGACTGGACTGTTATCCCAGAGGGAACAACATCTGGAAAGACTTTGCTGTGTTGGCTGTGATTTTTTTCTTCTTCTTTAAACCTCTGAATGTAACAGATAACAGAGTGAAACAGGGACAAGCAGTGGTGGAAGAGCTCTGTTTCCAGTAACAGTCCTTCATTCAAAATATTGCTCAAGTAAAAGTAGTGTAGCATCAAAATATACTTAATGTACCCAAAGTATTGTGGTTGTGTGTTATTGTATTGTTGATGCATTACAACATCAACATCATTTTAATGTTGCAGCTAGTAAACTACTTTATATAGGCCTACTGCTGGGTAGCTTCATTTATTAAAACAAAACAAAAAAACAATGTATTTGTTGATTAAATGTTGTATTCATAATCTGAATCTGTAAAGTAAAGCTGTCAAATAAAAAGTGGAAATGGAATCACTCAAGTACAGTTTAAGTACCTCAAAATTGTACCTAAGTGCAGTACTTGAGTA
The DNA here is from genome assembly GCA_916701645.2 of Sebastolobus alascanus. Taxonomy (NCBI): domain Eukaryota; kingdom Metazoa; phylum Chordata; class Actinopteri; order Perciformes; family Sebastidae; genus Sebastolobus; species Sebastolobus alascanus. The sequence goes on from CAKAOJ020000068.1 coordinate 5,232,902, forward strand.
CTTAATTCCCTTAATCAAATTACACTTTTATTTTACTTTCAGTCAACTGAGGTCCTTTTTTTGGGAACCTCTGTTAAATATTAACTAGAAATTGATTTTCACCTATGCATATATGAATACTTTTTGCTCATGCTGAGTAATATGTTTGAACAAAATGTTTGATGCCCCCACCACCCCCCCAGCCAGTTAACCACTCTTTACTCTCACACTAAAAATCTGTTGCTCATTGTTATTTCTTTATCCTCAACTGCTGCAGTTTTGTTTTGTCTATATAAGCTACATCTGTGTCTGTTAAGAAGGGAGAAGTCTCATGCAGCACAATGATTCCTGAGCTCTGCAGGTCCTTTATCATGCCAAAGAACCGACAGTACATTCAGAGCCGGTTGGTTTGTTCTTGGCGTGTTCAGAGTGCACCTTTAGCATTAGGAAGGCATTACAAATGCAGGTATTCGAGCAGAGCCTTCTGCTGCACACTAAGAGACTACTTGGTAATATGAGAAATGTGTGTCTTTAGGTGCCCACAGGGAAGCAGTAATGTGATATGAACATCAAGGTTCATCCCTAATGATTGATCCAAGCAGATCTGGACACATCCAAATACCATGGCTGCATAAACCGTAGGCTGCCTGCGGGGCTGAAACTGAAGTGCACAGGTTAATGAACTTTTCCATGTCTTCTGCTAATTATGCTGATTTTATCTCTCCACAGTCGGACTGCATATTTCTCCCAGAGGCACCAACATCTGGAGAGGCTTGTTGCTGTTGGCTGTGATTTTGTGACTCTCTGTTTGTTAAGGAGATAACACGCTGAAACTCAAGGACAACTTGAGTGAGCTTCTATCAGGCCGCACACAGAGAACACATTTACTAGAGAATAATTTACCATAACCTTTTTATTGATCCATGTATACTTTTATTTGAAAGACTTAATGAATAACTCTGTTTCTTTTCAAGTCATTATGAGAAAAATAATTTGGCCTTTTCCTTTTTTTCAAACTGATGATGTTTTATTTTAGAACAAAAATCTTTTATTAGATTGTGAACAACCACTGTCTCTAATGTATCTGCTGCCAACAAAATCGTTTTGCACAAACGTAAATGATTACACGTGAAGCAAATGTTTGCTGGCTCCGGACCAGAGACAATGTCAGGGTTCTGTAAATAATCTGAAAGAGCCTGCGTGCATGACTCCTATACAAGCCTATTAATTTCACTGCAGCATTTCATTATCAAGTTATAATTCATGTCTGACTCAGCATACAATGGGTGCTGTTCATTCTGTCTGTACCAAATGCAGAAAATAGTAGAGAACAACTTCTCTTGTAGACATGCAAGAGGGACTTTTTTTGTTTTACGGATGACGTGGATTTGTGTGCTAAGTGCCAAATGTTAATTTTCACATAATTTGGCAAAAAAAATCATATGAAGGTCTTCTGCAGAATACATGATATCCTTGGGACTTCTATTTTTAATTTAATTTCCTGTTCAGTTTAGTTCAGATCAAATCAGATCAGATCAAACTTTTTTATGAAGCATATTTGTTTTATGGGAAAGCAGATGCTAAACAATCTATCACCTGACTGCATCTAACAAATAGTGCTGCTGTGGGTAAGTTAATAGATAACAGTGTTTAAAACCCATTTTATTTTGTGTGTAAAACCATTGTTGCTTTTGACGTGCTGAAATCTCGTGTCTCATTGCACTGTATCCAGCAAAATGTTTGGATCTCCTGCTCTCCTTTAATTAACCCAGCTGGTGCTTCACTGTAGCACGGCAAGCTGAATTTACTCACCACAGATAGAAACGTCCAGGTCAGTACCGCCGCGCCCAGTGGAGACCACCATGGTGACTAACAGCTGAGTGCTTTTCCATACTGTTGGTGGTCCAAAGCACAGCAGCTTGCCATCCTGTGGCCTAAACTTTCTCCTCTCTTTCATTTCTTGCTTTATATGCTAAACGTGCTGGGATGCTGACACATAGCATCCTTGTTCAGGGGGGCTTTTGTCAGCTATTTTTAGATATTGTTTTAGTCTCAGTCCTGAGATCAAAAGTCCATGTGGGTATTAGTCATATTTAGTAAGATTCGTCCTAGTTTTAGTCCATTGTTAGCAGACTAAAACACATTTTAGACTTGTCTCAGTCATAGAAAACAGTTTAGCCAAAGAAAATACTTGACATGTTAGTCTAGATTTAGACCAAGAATGAGCATTTTAGCCAAACTTCAGCAGTCTGCCTTTCATCCAAATGATTTTAGGCTACCATTTATGAATTTGGAAAGAAAATATTTGCAACATCTTTGCATGCAACACAAGTGAAGACAGCTGTCTACGTCCCAGAAGACTTACACATGAAAAAGTAGATATCAAATGTATTCAAATAGCAAGCACACATTGTAAATACACTACATTTATATGGTGATAAATCGTACCAGCATCTGAAGCTCACTAATTAACACGTGTCCCTCCATTTTTGTATATAGGCCTACATCACAGTTATTTTTTAGCTGCAGGGCTTCTCTTCTGACAAAGAATATGTCGTTGTGTGTCATCTGGAAGAGGATTTGTTATACCAACAACGAAAAAGCCTCACAGAACATCTGTGCCTTTCAGAGATTAGTCTAAATTTTTATGTTACAATGTTGGCTTGCCACAAAAGAGACTATTATGAAGGCTCTTTTATTGTGGTGCTAAATGTCTGTTGTTGTTTAGGGAGATAGGGAAGTGGGAGGATGATGCAGCATTAGAAAAAATCTGAAAAAGAACATGTAGCACTTCTTGGAGACAGATGGTGTAAAAAGAGGAATAAAAAGAGGAAAACAAAACCTTGCCTGTCTCAAAAAAATAATAATCAAGGATCACAAATGTCATGCTCCAATTGACTCAATGAATACCTGATATTCCATATTGAGTGGTCCCTATGCCAACTAAATGAAGCACTGCCAGTATGCTTGATTAACAAGGGAAGGTGCCAAGGACATTTAATCATACCTAACAGAGAACTGAAAGTTTTTGTTTGGATGGAGGAAAGAAAGGCTGTTCCTTCCAATACTTCAACATGTTCAGAGTTTGTTCCAACTAACTGAGCTAAAACCACTCAGTCAGACATATTGTGCCTTAGAATATTAATACCAGCAGACCAGAACCATGTGTGTGAGCCCTTGCTGTGTTTAAGAGCTAGAGAGTAGAAGGGAACATAAAGTTGTGACTTTTGTCAATAGGAGTTACACTTCCTGTGTTATTACGTAAAGTCCCAGTTCAGTTAAAAGGTCAGACCACTTTCAGTTTGTTATGGGTGGGTCTTTCCCTTTTACTCACACAAACACGCACATATAAGTGACATAATGTTACTGTTATCATGGTTGTTGATGGTAAAAGCTTGAAAATGATGCCAGAGAGATGACTGTCATCTCCTCACTAGCACTTTCAATTGGATAGAATAGGAAAATACACCACCCAGTGGTAAACCCTATCACATTATCATCATCCTAATACAGTAATCTCTCGTGTTTTACTGCGTTAAAAGGAGAATCACATGCATTTATTGTGCTTGAGTGCCATTTATTATTAACTTAAATTATGGGCTGCAATTGAACTAAATTACTGTATGTGTAACAAGCTGAGACTATGAAAATAAATTCCCATGTCATGTGCTCATTCATGGCAGTTATTGCAAAGTGTAGTTAGGTCAGCACATGCTGTACTTCTCTTGATCTGATACAGGAAATAAGCCCCAGCGCTGCTTGGAATCAACTGTTTCCTGTTCACTGAATGAACATCCGTACCACACACGCACACACCCAGTGTTGGTTATGCACATCAAAAGAGGACTTTCTTTTAAATCCCAACACGATGTGATAAAAGGGTCACTTAAGTTGAGTTTGTTCAATAGCAGCAGTGTTATCCATTCAGAGTCTTTTGCCCTTCATCACAGTCTTAATTACTGTTTATGATGATCACAGCAAACGTCATTGAAGCTTTCATCTCTCTTCTCTATCACTTCCAGCAGTACTGAAGTGTCAGCGGGGTCATACTTTGGCATCAGCTTGTCTTTTTTTGGGCTACCTTATCCACTTAGTCCATTGCTAGAGCTGACCATGTTGCAATCAAGTGTCTTCTCTTTTTTAACCAGGTCTTCCAAGTCTGGAGAGGACAAACAGTAAAAGATTATTAAGGATGGCTTGCCCTCCAAAAAAAACTGTGGAATTATTTTCAGGTGGCCTTCTTTTTTGTAGAGTTACAAGAATCACAATGCTAATTTGACATATTGAGGAGAGAAAAACAGTTAGATTTCAACACATATCATTTTAGACTTGGGTCTAAGACCATGCTTATGAAACTGGCCCAAAGAACATAATTTTTTCCATTACTCACACTTGAGCACAGTCTTGTTGATGAGGGTATAACCTCGGTCAGGGTTCCTGCTCAGGTCAATGTAGAAGTAGAACCTCAGTTCCTGAGGATATTGAGAGTGGGACAGGTTCTGAACCAGGGGGATAATCCGATTGGACATAGGCCCCTCTGACAGTACTTGGTGCATCATGTACCTGCACCAATCGTCCTGCAGGAAGTTAGGAGTGATAAGCAGAGCCCTTAAGTGGCTGTTCTGCAAAGCCTGGCATAACTCTGTGGAAATTGCACCCCCTGGACAGGCGTCCCTCTGCATTAGAAAGCACCTAAGGCTACGGGGTGAAGCCTCCAGGAAAGAGACCAGGCGTACAGCCTCTTCAATGTCACTGTGCACAGAGCTGTGGCACACAAACAAGTCATACTTTTGGCTCCATCGCAGCAGCGAGCTCAGAGCAGACTGTGGCTGCATTAGATTTGAAGGGGTTGTCCACAGTGATGATGCTGACGAAGAAGAGCATGACGATGTAGATAAAGGTGAAGTTGATACACTGCTGAAAGAAGACACTGACTTTTTTGTCACTTTTGCCTCTCGTTCACTTTGTGCTGATGAAGATACTCTTGATTTCAAGAGTTTCTGGATCCAACCTGAAATGAGAAAGACAAACTGAACATATTTCTGTCATGTTGATATCTATTAATCCTTCTTAGTACAGCTATAAATCATAAAGGATATGGAAGCATGAACATTAATACATAAAGCACGGTTACAGATAGAATACAAAAATAATATTCTAACGGATATAGATAAGGTTTACATCAGAAATGAAATGACTTAACTTACCATGCATGTCATCATCATATCCGTTCAACGCCTCGCCAAAATCCTTCCAGCAAATACAAGTTTAAGGACCTCATCTCTTAAAAGGATCTCCCCTGCCCCATACAAACATTACTCAGAGACGGTAGCTGAGAAAATAACTGGTGCAACAATGTGAATAATCAAATGACAGCAACAGAATGTAACAAAGACAAAGTGATATCTGTGTTGAGTGTTACTGACATCACCAGAGAAAAAGAGGAAGTTGGTAAGAGACGCCTCAACATGTTCAGTCAAATTTAAAATGCAAATTTGTGTCTAAAACTTTATATGTCACCGAGCAGGCATTAACCCTTTGTTAAAAGCAAAAAATTGAAGTCCAGTAAAGCTGATTTTCAACAAAAAGAACATTTCATAGGCTAGAATGAGACTACTTCCTGATCTAGATGGTAATATTCTATATCAAGAAGAAGGAATAAGAGGAAGGACAAACTGAACCATTGTAATACACAATCACTGATATGCAGGAAGCTACTGTCAAATCTCTAAACCAATCAATAAGATTGTCACAATAACATATTTTATTTAGTTCATGTGTGTCGTATATGACTTTTCATTACCAAGTTATTCCTTTCTGTTGTGTAGAAAAGGATACAAATTCTGTCATACAAACATAACTTAAGACATTTTAGAGAACAACAATTGAGATTCATCAAACATCCATCATTCGCACCGCTGAGTTAGTTTTAGGAGTTAGTTTTAGTTAGTTTAGTAGTTAGTTTTCTGCCTTTGTAAAAAATATTTGAAAGATAAGTTAAGATAAGCTTAATTAATCTCATGCAGGGAAAATTAAGGGGAAGTATGAAGGCAAGCTGGCAAAATATTAGATTTGTATCTTCAAATCTAGAAAAAACATTTGCCCTGAAGGCACACCATCTATTCAGAAGCCACATCTCAATTTCAGTATGATGCCCTGTAAATCAGAAGCAGTTTGACATCAGGAGAAGTCAGTATACTTTTATGAAGAGGCTTTCCTGTTTGGCTATTTAACCAGTTGGTGGACCATATTTACGAGTCATGCTTTCATTTTCACATTTTCTTTCAAGATCAAGTGGATAAGGCCTATAAAAATGACAAACAAAAATGGTCCTGTCTACAAAGATATGTCTAAGACATGAAACAAGAAAAACTGGGGAAGAGAGTAATTGAGTAGTAACCTGGTTTATTCCTGTGGTGGAGGACTCATCAGATTTAAGCCTACTAAAAGCAGAAGTCCTGTGTTGAAAATGTTGTAGTTGTAGAAAGGGTTAGCAAAATGTACTTACAATATCAAGAGTAAGAAAGTGCAGAAAGATTGTGATTGTTAGGCCTATACTGTGGATTAGGCTAATATTGCTGATGAGCTGGACTTTATTTTAATAGCCCACTGTTGTGTATTTAATCAATGCATCAAATCTTATAATTCATCATTATATCATATTTTCTAGGTAAAATCTTAACTTGTAAAGTAATTACTAGCATGGCAGATAAATGTAGTGTAAGTAAAGTAATTGAGTAAATGGTTGTTGTTGTTTTTTTTTACATTTACTCAGTAGCTAGGCTACATTGGTTCAATGTAAATAGTATAATTAAAGAGTAAGAAGTGTAAAACTCTCCCCTCATGTTAGTTAGACGATGCTTCGCTATGAAGTCGCGCATGCGCGAAATTCAGAAAAAAAATCGCCGGAAGTGAGCGTCACTTCCTGGTTTTCCATCTGACGTGTCTAAAACAGTTTTGCTCTGGTGGTGGACTTTACTCGTGGGGGATTTATTATCTATTGGACTAATATCTGGTACGATTTAGTTGTTTAAAGAGCAGGCACCAGCGCTTTAAAGGTTTAAAGACCCACTCATTTATCGCAGGCCTCTGTTTCACCTCATTTCTCCGTCTCTTTAATCCAGATACGAGGTGGCAAGATGCTAGACTTCTTCACCATCTTCAGCAAAGGGGGGATAGTGTTGTGGTGTTTTCAGGGAGCCGGGGTCTCTGAATCCTTCGTCGGGCCTGTCAACGCTTTGATCCGCTCCGTGATCCTTCAGGTGGGACATAATAACAGGTCACAATACCTAACAGTTGTCTGTGTTTGTCTAATTCTCGGTATGGCTTTGGACAGCTAATGCTAAAGGTTAGCAAACGTTAGCTTATTGCGTAACGTTAGTGTGCTAAACAAGCGACTTGTGAGGTGTGAATAGCCTAAAATGTCGCATTATTACGAATTGTTTTCTGAATTTGTATACAGTTTGTGCTACAGTGGCTTCCTTGACGTTATTATGAAGGCACAGAAGGCTAGCTGTAACGCCATGTGTGGTTAGCTCCTGTTGACAGATGTTTGTGACGTTACAGGAGCGAAGTGGGAACAATTCATACACTCATGAGGCCCTGAGTCTGAAATACAAGCTCGACAATGAGTTTGAGTTGATTTTTGTGGTAAGTTTCTCGACTGCAAACTAAATCAATAACAATCCAACACGATTGAAGTGTGTAAATCTGCAACATATGTTCATGTTGTTTATAGTTTTTACATGTTGAAGGTCACTCTTCTCCTTACCTTGTCTCTGTCCAGGTGGGTTTTCAAAAGATCCTGACCCTGACGTATGTGGACAAGTTCATAGATGACGTTCAGCTCCATTTTAGGGATCGTTATAAGAATGAACTGGAGCAAAAGGGGGCTCTAAAGCTAATCAATAACAACTTTGAATTTGAGGATGACTTCAAGATGCTTCTCAGGTAAAGACAGACAGTTTCACTCATGGATGTGATTTCTTAAGCACAATTGATGTGATGATGTATATCCCATATTTAAAAAAACAGACCAATGTGTTTGCTGTGAGAATCAAAAGTTTAATTCAACAACATTTAATAAAAGCTTCATTAACCCAAATCTTTTATGTCGTGCCCATTCTGACATACATCAAATGTTCACCACAAGAGAGGCGGAGGACAGCAGCAAAGGTCGGACCGCCGCCCCCATGCGGACCTTTAAGGAGTCCGAGAAATCCCAAAAAACTGTGAAGTCAATGATTGAGATCAAGGGTGGAGAAAAAGTCAAGGAACCAGGTGGCAAAAAGAATAAAAATACCAAAAAGGAGGGTAAGTGCTGTTGGAGGTGGTTGTTCTAAAATAGCTCATTCTAAATGAGCCAGTGTGACATAATTTCAATCTCAATTCTGATTTGATGTTCCTATCTTTTCCAGCTCCTGCAGCTGAGCCTATCAAAGTGGATCAAGGCAAGGCCTCATCCTCTGGGCAGAAGACGGTCGAGAATGGTAACCAGGGCTTGACCCCTGAGGAGATCATGAAGAATAGGGAGAAATTCTATCGCAAGCGCACAGCGGTACCTACTGAAAAACCCATGTAAGAGAAAATACATTCATGAATATCAAGCAAGATATAGTTTAAGTAAAAATGCTGTTCAAACAGGTATATTTTGATTAACTTATTTGTATACTGATATGTATCAAGTCTGTGAAAATTTCATTTCAGCAATATGCAAAGTTTTGATCCCCAAGTGGATCATTAATCTTTATTCCCCAACTTGAAAATCATTATCTGATGTGTTGAAAATAAATGCAGGTTACATAAATTGTTATTGGTTTGCTTGTCATAAACGTATTTCTTATAATTATGTATTTTTCAATAATCAAAAAATAGGAAGTTTTGTCAGTCTCCCAGTGTAAATCATGTCTAATTGCTTATTTCTGATTGCTTAATTCTCATATTCTGTCATCCTAGTCACACTAAGTCCCCAAAACCTCAGAAGCCTAAGGAGAAACAAATGCGTGTTTGGGACAACGGTGGTAGCAGCACCGAGAAGCTGGACTACAGCGGAAGGAATGGAAATGGTTCCCAAAATGGGGGCGAACAGAACCCGGAAGCACAAATTGACCTGGTATGTACCCCCAGCCCTCCACTTTACCCCAAAGAGGTTTCTAGTTAAAGAGGCATCTGTACTAGTCACATTAATAATGTTAAAATAAATCCCAAGTCTTCGATGTGCTGGATGTGTTTCAGGGGATGCAGCTAAGATCCATGAAGGGTGACTTGCTGTCTGTGGACTATGAGTCCAGTGAGAAAGAGGAGAAGGAGGAGGAGGAGGAGGAAGAGGAGGAGGAGGAGGAGGAGGAGGAAGAGGAAAGAGTGGTTGTCAGTGAAACAAGCAAGACAAGGTAAGAAAGTGTTTAATTGTTAGATTATTGTTTAAGGATATATTTTCATATATTGATGCTTTTTTTTGCTTCATGTGTCATATTTAAGTTGCACAGTGAATAACTAATCAGCTTTGTTTATTGGTTTCAGCTCCAAAAAGGTTGGTGGTTTTGGGGGTATGTTTGGGATGCTGAAGGGCCTGGTGGGCTCCAAGAGCCTGAGTCGGGAAGACATGGAGTCAGTACTGGAGAAAATGAAGGACCACCTCATCGGTATGATATCACAGCTCTCTCTCACTCATCCTCCTGATTTTCTTCAAAATTCAAAAGTGCATTGTCTTCTATTCATTCTTTTCATTTATGATCCTATAGCAAAGAATGTAGCAGCCGAAATCGCCTACCAGCTCTGTGACTCTGTAGCCAAAAAACTGGAGGGCAAAGTCATGGGCACATTCACCAGTAAGTAAACTTTCACATACCCACAATCCTCACCCAGTTACAACGCAATGTGCATCTTCTCTGCCTTCACTTGTCCTTCTCCGAGAGCACCAGTCTACATGCTGGGAAAAGTAATATGATTACAGTAATGAGTTTTCCCCACCGTTTTCTGTATGATTCCCGCAGTAAATTGATTAAAATAGGATCTTCCCTTCAGTTTAATGTACGCAGGATGCGATTTAAAATGTTGCTCAGACCAGAATTTTGTACTTGTAAACATCCCACATTGTAAAGTTAGAGGGGATAAGTGTTGAAAGACCCTGCACATATTTTATATTGTAGATGATTCATTGAATTAGACCCCCTTATTTGTTGCTTGAGATTTAGCACTAAATCCATACTGAGAGAACAAACCTGCCACTCAGTGCAACTTGCTATCAGCCTGTCAGTAGTTTTCCATTCATATAACATAATAGTCTATATTCTTGAGATCAGCTCATGCTTTTTATAACCAAATCAAGAAGGGCATTAAATGTGTCAGTAAATATCAGTATGAATGCATGATGCAGGGAAACCCTAACAGAACTTGTGTTTTTGTGTGTAGCTGTGGCCTCAACAGTAAAGCAGGCCCTGCAAGACTCACTGGTGCAGATCCTGCAGCCAAAGCGAAGGGTGGATATTCTGAGAGATGTCATGGAGGCGCAGATCCAGCGAAGTCCTTTTGTCATCACTTTTTGTGGTGTCAATGGAGTTGGAAAGTCCACCAACCTGGCCAAAGTGAGTTGTCATTGTTGAAAGGGTAATGACATGTCTATCGTATGTACAGTATATCGTTTACCCACACAGGAAACCAGTTCTAGGCTCTGAGCTTTACTGTGTGTGTTTGGCCTTGTTTTGTAAGTTTGTGGTCATGTATAGCTCTGTTAGTAGAACATGGGATTCACACTTTAAAATTATTACACTAAGGGCACTGGGAGGCTCTTTGGAGTAAAGTGTCCTCCACATTTCATTCTAATTCTTTAGTAATAAATACATATTTTAAACTTCTTTGTTTGACTGTTAAGCCGATAGTTAAACCAGTGCACATATACAGTTTTTATAAAATTGATCCTTCAGTTCAGTACATTCCACATAAGTGAAATAGTTAATATCATCAGCATAAACACAGTTTATTAACACAATATTTGAGTTGGTGTTATGGGTGGGCCATGCAGACAAAATCAATATTGAAATGATTATCAACATTATGTCAGGGTTAATAATGTTATGTTATGATACTCAAGTATTGAAAACACTCTTAAGTTTTAAGGTGAGTCCCATATCAGGAAACGGTGCCCTGTTCTATTCAAGTGTCCCAGATAGTGTGACAGTGAGCCAGTATAAACTTGAATTTGAATGTCAAAATGTCTTCTGTGAAAAATGATTAATGTTATTGAATTTTGCCCAGCTAAAGTCGTTAGAAGTCTTGCTTCAGCGTGTAACTTTTTAAATATTAGTATACAGTATGTTTGTTACACTTTGACTCCAAACATGTCCAGATTGTGTCCTATGCATGTTCATGTGAACCAAACGTCTCTCTGTCTTGCTCCAGATCTCTTTCTGGCTGATAGAGAATGGTTTCACTGTGCTGATCGCAGCCTGTGACACGTTCCGTGCCGGGGCCGTGGAGCAGCTCCGTACTCATCAGCGCCGCCTCAACTCTCTGCATCCTCCAGAGCAGCACGGAGGACGCCCGGTAGTCCAGCTCTATGAGAAGGGCTACGGAAAGGATGCTGCTGGAATTGCCATGGAGGCCATTGCCTATGGTAAAATACTTTTCTTTCCTGTTGAGCAATTATTAACATCCATTAATAATTAATCACCCATATGGTAAACTATCAAGTACACCTTCTGTGTTTCATCCCTCCAGCCCGCAACCAGGCATTTGACGTGGTGCTCGTGGACACTGCTGGGCGTATGCAGGACAACGCCCCCCTTATGACAGCCCTGGCCAAACTTATCGCGGTCAACATGCCTGACCTAGTACTGTTTGTTGGAGAGGCTCTGGTGGGCAATGAGGCAGTTGACCAGCTGGTAAGACCCCTCACACTCATACTTTTTTGTTCAAACACATCATGTACTTAGGGGAAATGTAACTGATGACAGAGCAGAAAGGCAGTGTCTTTGTAAATTGAAAGAAAATGAACGTTGTCCAGGAACTTGTCGAGGCAAATGTTTCAGACCTGGACCAGATGAGTCTAGAAACACTTGGTCAACCTTCTGTAAATATAGTGTTCAAGTTGTTCAAAAGAGTCCACACAGGATGCCCAATAACTCTTTCGAGAGGATCAAAGTCAGGTGCAAAAAGCAGAGTTTATTGTGTTCTCTCAAGACAGCAACGCAACATAATCGCAACACAACATTATCTCTCAGCAGCAGCTGCGTGAGGCCCCTCTCACATTGGGTGTGGTTGACCAAAGGAGTGTACATAGTTTTCAATAATAACTGTATCTATGTTAGAAAAAGGACTACACAGTTGCATATTAACTTCAACATTGATTACATGACATGACCTTTTTCTTTAACACGATTATATGTTCAATATTCTGTATTTATTGATTAACATATGATTATAGGTTCATCACTCTTTATTACTGATTAATATATTTAGACTTTTGCTTCCCCAAACTCTCCAAATCCTTTAATTCACATAATACATAATTATGTGATCAGCTGCTAGAACTTGGTACAGACTGAAGCAGGGATTTATGGTTTTCGTTAGCTTAAGCTTCATTGGTATTAGGAATGAGCATTTCAAGCAGAAATACGATTGATAATCACTGGGAACTATTTGATCATTCTTTGAAGATCGTTAGATTGGGAGTTATGCACAGACCAGAAGCTCCTGTTCAGTTCAACCTTAATCAACAACAGTAATGACTAAATAAAAAAATGCTGTAGGATAAAATTGATTTCTGCTGTTTCTAAACTCTCCAGTAGAGGTCAGTATTGCTCCAATGATCTGTTGTCATCATGATTGTGGACTGATGTGTTTTCTTCTCCTCTACATTGAGTGAGATGGAAAGAGGATGCTATACATATTAACTCTGGTGTCATCAGTTTCCCCATGAATGACTCAACTTTCTTTTCCTTGTATCCTCAGGTAAAGTTCAATCAGGCTCTGGCAGACCACTCCATGTCTGACAAGCCTCGCCTCATTGATGGAATTGTTCTCACTAAGTTTGACACCATCGACGACAAGGTATCTTATGTGTTTTCCTATCCGGCTTTAATCATGTGATGAGGCCACTTTAGGATCTTTTGATGCAGCTCATGATTTGTGAATGGCAATTATTATTATTAATAATTTGCAGCTGTAAAGTTGGTAGCACTCATGCGTCATCCTTCCTCCTTCACAGGTTGGTGCTGCCATCTCCATGACTTACATCACAGGCCAGCCCATTGTGTTTGTGGGCACAGGGCAGACCTACAACGACCTGCGCAGCCTCAACGCCAGCGCTGTGGTCAGCGCCCTGATGAAGGCTTAAGTGGCTGCATGTTCTGCTCTTTTATTCATCGTCGCAACAAAGCCAACAATACCTTTTGCCACGCTGCCGTGAGATGTTCCAGCCCTGCTAACCTGCGTTTCTCATCCTCTTGTCCTGCCCTCTACTTTGCATCAAATGAAGAACTCATGTCATGCACAGGACTTTATTCTCCCAGTAAAGGACAAGTGTGCACTTTGAAAGACAGAACATTTTTGCAACAAAACCAGAGGGGCCTCCCTTTGAATAATTTCTAAACTTCTGGGCCTACATTGAAAAGTACCTCAGACCAGCCAGTTTTGAAACAATGAAGTCACATCCAAATGACATTCTAGCTGACTGAAAGGACCTAGGCTGTAAATGTCACCAGTTTACTGGTTTACACAGTAAAGACTTTTAAAAAACTCCCTACCTGGCATTTTGTCAGTCAGTTTTCCCCTCTTCATGTAAATGAGGTCAGGTTGTGAAGGCTTGCTGGATGTGACATTTCAGCAGCTGCCTGTGCCTGAGGAAAGCTTAGTGACCATAGTGCCTATCTGTCTCCTGTCTTCTTAGTTAACACTTTCACTACATGGGTGGTTATCCATCAAGAGTACCTTGGCAGTTCAGGTCAGAAACCACTCAGTCTAGTCTTGAAGAGTCTGAATCGGTTTCAAACATACAGTTATAAAGTGGGCATGAATATCAGCAATTATGAAGTTAGTAGATGTTGTACTCCCCTGTCGAAAATGGAAAAAATAATCACTACTAACAACTGGTACACTAGTTCTGGATTGATTGTTCTATGAAAGGTATCTCCCAGAGCCCCTTACCTACCTAACACACAGTTTCATTACAAAATGGAGACTTTGATTCCTCCGTTTAAAGTTGATGAGTGATAAGATATTTTGTAAATTATTTTTTTTAGTTCTTACAGGTTGTCCGTACATTTCAAAATTCACACCTTCTGTGTGGTCTGTTGAAGTTCTATGGGCCTTTTTATTTATGCTTTCCCCTGATTTACTCTTCGTTTGTAAGAAGAAATATAAGTCTTAAATATTAAATATCTCTAGCCCCCTTTAATTTGTGGTAGTGCAATATGAGAGAACAAAGTTATACAGACGATTTGAGCGAATTTATGAGAATGTAAACATTTCTAAATAAAGCTGCTATATGCTATGACAGCCTGTAAAGTGGAACTTGTTCTGTCATATGTTGCAGGGGCACATGGTCTGTAGCCCCATGACAGACTACTCCAGTATGATCAGCATTACACATGTAAACATGACAGCACAAATGGGATACCAAAAGCTTTATTTTGAAAATAGTACTTATAAATACTATGTCAGAAAACACATGCAAGTATTAAAAATACAAAAAAAAGGCTTACAAAGAACATTTTTAGCACAGGAGTGGCAAAGTGATTGCTACTGGCTGGGAGCCTGTCTGCTATGAAAACATAATCTTCTGAATTTTGGAGGACAGAATCATAACAATGTGTTTGCAAACCAAGTAACCATACATCACTGAGATAATTCCCATCCAAATTCCCCATCCAGTAGTGTGCAAATCAAGTTTTACTGGTTTCAGGGTAGAGCATGACAAATACAATCCTCATATATCAAAACAAGATTGCTTTCAGTTAAGAGCATGTGATATGCGTTAAAGCTTGCACATACAACTTCTCTTACAGGGCAGGAAGGTGAAGGTGAAGGTGATGCGGTTTGTTTGATTATAATCCAAATTCAAACCATGAATCAATGCAGCATAGTCAACTTCTGTCAGTTGACTCAGATCTCAAATTTTTGTCAAGTTGAAGTGAGAAAAACATTCCATCATCTGCATATTTAAGACTTTCTTTTGCTGTAGCTTCCCAAAATGTTGAGCAACATTTAAATACAGTGCTGTGGAACAGTGAAGCTGGGTATTGGCGTTGACGGTTACTTTAAACTTCTTTCCCTTTTAAACCAGAATTCATAAAAGGAAAATCACAGACCTGCGAAACACTGACAACGTCTTTTAGGTCTCCCATGGCCCATAGTTTTCCTGGATTCCTAAAACCACTGATTGAAATCAGACTTGAGTACTACTCAAAGTAGACTGATCTCATGACGGGGCTGTGGAGGAAAATGACTGATAGTGATCCCGACTGTGTGCCTGTCAAGAATGATGGTCTGGGGCAAAAAGAGAAGGAAGGGACTTAAGTGAACAGTCGAGAAACAAAGAGCATCAACTGAAATGTTGCCACTGACTGCCCTGCATGCAATACTGCAAAGACAGTTGTATCTTTGTGTAAAGGAATACCAGCAGGTCTTTTGATACTGAAAATCAAGAACAGACTTGAATTTTCTATCTACCAGCATGAAGTAAGAAAACTAAAGTCTTCGACAGTGCTTTATGGTATTATTCTGGAAAGTCTCTTGCAAATGGCCACTGCCCGAAGTCAAAGAGAAGCATTCAGTCCTAACCTTGAAGGAGGCTTTTCTGTGTGTTAAAGCCGTTTTGCTGTTCTTCCCCATTTTGTGAAGGAGACCCTGTAGATAAAGATAAAAAAAGACAATTATAAAATGCAGGCAACACATATTCTGAACTCCTTTCAGAAAGAAGGACTAGCAAGTTAAGCAGATCTATTGGACTGAAATGTAAATCCCACATTTTCTTTTCAAAGAGAATTGCTGGCAGAAAAATTTTGGTGTGAAACCAGGACTACTGACTACAATGTATGCCCTAAATCAAATCTGCAATATGGCAAATTAACTTGGTCTTAAAAGGTCAGATAATATTCACAAAAATGTATCATTTAACTAACCTGAAACCCGACAAGCACAGTCAATTCCACAAGAACAATTAAGATTCTTTAGCTTAAGTTAAAAATACACTAACCTGGTACAATAGTACCAGCAGTAGTAGTTTAAGTAAAAATAACATCAATCTATCTCTTGACTGGAGAATGCAGCCCCCATTTTGACAGCAGAAGCAACCAAGCATTGAGTATATCCTAGTGTCAAATCTTTAAGGGGGTACTCCAGCAATTTAGTATTACACTCCCATTAACTTGAGGGACTCACAGGAGGCTGATTAAAGAAAGAATGCTCAAAATCGAAGCAGCAGAGGCCCCTATATCTTGACTTTTAGTTCTAAGTGTATCCATAATGCAACTCAACATCGTCTTTCATCTATCTATGCACTCATTAATCCCAGCTCACAGTGCTCACAGCGTCAGCGAGGCAGATTGTTAAGGGTAGCTATTGCAGAAGTAACAAAACTCCTGCTGAAGTGAGCTCTTCCCCATCTAAATGTTCTGTATCTCTGACCAGATGGAAGTAATGTGAGGTGTTGGTTTAGGGGGTGATCAGGGTCATTTGATATTGGGAGTGCTAGGCGTGTGATGGCTCTGAGGTTCATATCTGATAAGACTGGGTGTGGGAAGGCAGATGATTTTGGAGGCAGTGCATGTGGAGATGGTTAACATGGTGAGGAAGCAGGGGAACAGTACAGCAACTGTTTTGTAGGGTTTTAAGTTTCAACATCATAAATACTTTAATAAAGTACACTGAATGTACAGGGATGAGGGTGATATTACTGCAGAAAAATGCCTTGACAAATAATTAAGTTTCACGGTACATTTGGACATGCAATGTACAATGTCAACAAGACTTCATACAGTGCACGATGCACTCTGGACAGAAGGCCATACTAGACACACCGCGTTACCAACGCGTTTTCAGCGCGTTACCGTCGCGTTGTTACCGCGTTACCACGTTACTGCCGCGTTGTTACGGCGTTACCACCGCGTTAACGGCATGTCAAGATGCAGGGGGACAGTACAGCAGGATGGGTTGAATTATGCTTTTGTAAAGCAACAACAGGTGGTGGATGGCAACAAACAGCACTCTAAGTTTACAGATGACATGAAGTCTCCCCGAGATGAGTTAGCTGAAGTTCCACTGTAAAATTTTCCCTTCAACACAGAATGTAAATAACCACAAGGCAAAATGATGTGTTAAAAGACTTCCATTGAGCTGATGTGCAGAACTCGTCCTCTCCTACAAACAGGCACACAAATGAACTGTGATTGATCCTCCTAACAGTGAATCCTCCTTACCCCAGCCGTTGGTAGACATATCACGGTTGCAGATCTCATTGGCCAGCCTCTCAAAGTACTCGGGCAGGTCCGCATACTCGTCTCCATAGGAGATGACCTTGATGCCCTTGTCCAGCATGTTGTCACGAAGCTTCTTGAACTCACCCACGTCCTCTCGCCGTACAAGCATGAAGTGTTCCAGGTCCGACTTGTGTTTGACTGCCTCCAGGAACAGAGCCTGGAAGGTAGTGTCATCTACTGTGCGCCCGCAGCCGAGAAACACAAATGATTTGGTCTCGTACAGCTTCTGGATCTCACGCTGTTGAAACCAGCGGTAATATATTATAACATATTATCATTTCATAAACATCAAAGTGCAGGGACAGAAGCAATTTGGTCATTTAAACTTAAGGCAGTTAGTAGAGAATCTTGCTGAATAAAGTCCTTTTATCAGAAACATAACCAATAATGAACAATCTCTGGGCTCACCATAACTTCAGTGTTCCTCAGTACATTCTGGTAGCCTGCAGGGTGCAGTACGATACCACTGGGGTTGGTGTAAACACCGTGGATATGCAGAACACTTAACCTCCGTTTCTCCTGAGCCCACTCCAACACCTAGACACACACGCACACGCACACACAAACGCACGCACACGCACACACACAAGCACACTCTTAACAGTCCATTGCACTCAATCCTGTTCTGGCTGGGCTGGGAGTAAAATCACTGAACAGCAGTTAGAGGATATTAGCCCTGATGGAGTCGAGGCATAAATACCAGGACTGAGAGGCAAAGCAACAGGTCTCTCAGAAAACTCTGACCAATTTTGACTAATTTGTGTTCTATTTAACAAATAATCAACCTAACTTTAAATGAACTGGGACATAAATTACATGATTGAACAATTGACATTTTGTAGAAAAACTGTTCAGAAGTGAAACAAACCTGTGAACTGGGAAAATACATGCTTCTCCTTCAGCCCAGTCTTAATCCAAAAGCAAATATTGTTCAATCTATAAAATTCGACAGCAGCTGAGTAATGGTTAGAACTTTAACCTTTCTCCACCTGTCAGAGACAAAAGACTCTTTCAGGTCAAAGCATTGTCTATTTTTCTGCAAAACCGGCCAATGAGGGACTTCACTGAAAGACAATGTCATAAATGTAACTGACTGTGCAGTGAGTGAGTTCACCCATATGCTCAGAGGACAATATGCTAACCCGTGATTTTCCCCCTCCAGACTAAAGTGTTCGTGATTTGAGATTAAATAATCTGTGAAATATAACTTGAATTTTAAAATTAGTCAGACTTTAAACTCTCCCACAATCTGAGCCCTAAAATAAAGTACTTGCTTAAGTGACCTTTGCACACTGAAAAAGCTGACTGGATGCATTGTGGCAGGAAAGATCAATCAATGCCATAACACAATCCAAGACTGTTTACCTTCTTCTCGTCTGTCAGGTCCAGTGACTCCAGCTTGGTGCCCTGGTGAGCTGCATAGATCTCCAACAGGTTGTCAAAGTTAGTAGTGAGGACCAGCGCACCACTCTCCATCAACTGCAGCACCGAGCGCAGTAGATGTTTCCCTGCATGCTCCATCTTACACTCCAAATCGTCAAACACCTCGTATAGACAGTCCTTGAAGAACGTGGATCGCACATTGCCTGTTCTCTGTAAAAAAAAATAAAAAAATAAATAAAAAAGACAGGAAATGCTAGGAATAATGAGTACATGCAAGAAATTATCCAGTTGGCATGCTTTTCACGCAACTGTTTTGTAGGGCTTTAAATTTCAACATCATGAATACTTTAATAAAGTACACTGAATGTACAGGGATATGATTTGGTGATATTACTGCAGAAAAATGCCTTGACAAATAATTGAGTTTCACGGTACATTTGGACATGCAGTGTACAATGACAAGACTTCATACAGTGCACGATGCACTCAGGACAGAAGGCCATATGGACTGTGTCTACCTACTTAAACTTGATGAACAATCGTCAGTTAAGCACCTTAAAACAGAACTGAATACAGTATGACAACAGCTGAAAAAGGAAGTGCAGCGAACAATCAGCAGCACTGTGCTCTAGTGCGCCAATAGGAAGTAAAACTCGTGCAATGAAAAATAAATAAATAATAATTGGAGCACAGATCATGAGGCTAAAAAGTATCACATCTAGGTTCACACAGTTTTGAAGTCTTTCACTGTTGCTGCGATACAGCTTTACTACCTCAACCCCTGCCTTCTCACATCAGAATGTGCCGACTGTCGCCAAATCAGCTTTGATTTGTGAAGTCTTAACACAAGAATCGCCAAACTGTAGTAAAATAAAATATGACCTCTGCCGGAAACACGAGAGAATACAGTGTGAGATATAATTTTGTATGTTCCTCATTTTATCAAATCTTTACTGTACTCTGAGTATGTTTTTAGTGTGATTGGGGTAATTAATCTTCAACTATGTCAGTGTTTGACATCCCTACATTTACTGGAAATGGCATGTTTAACTTGTTTGAACATGAGCAGAATTAACTTTAGGGGAAGTATTTTGTAGTAAAATATTGAAATGCCAGTAGGCCATTGTCAAATTACTGAAACCATTGTATCAAGCACATTTTCACAAACCCACAACAAGCAGCTTTTTAATTGGATTGAACTCTTGAGTACAAAGTTTTACTTATCATACCATGTGACCTGACCATGTGTGTCCTAAAATACATGTGTGCAACTGAGCCAAGTTTGAGCAACAGCTGAATGATACTGTTTTTTCATTTGAGCTCGTTAGAAGCAGGGTGGAACCACAGAATAACTGCTACCACAAACACTGGAGAAAATTACAAATTAAAGTAACAATGTAGTGTAATTTCTCCATAGAAACAGACAGAAAAGTGGGGGATTTTTTTGTTTTTAATTTTGTTAATATCATATTAGTAGAGTATGCATAGTTATATATTCCAATTAGCACTCATATTTCTAGATGCATTAGTTGTAAAGGCCTCAAACTTGAATACTAACTGACTCATATATAACCATGTACTCCAGGACTTATTTATTTTGTTTCAACATGCTTTCACCAAGACTTCCCCTTGGCGCAGTCTCAAGTGAGACTGTGGAGGTGTGTCAAGGGTGTGCCAGTGTTCAAAATATCTACTCCAGGGCAACTTTGCTCTGTATCAAACACTACATCACCCTCTCTGATCTCACACACACTACATGAGTCTTCTAAGAGATTATGGGCTGTGACTACAGTCTAAATCTTACCTGGCAGAACCTGTTGTAAAAAAAAAAAGTGTCAGGCAGCTAAGAATAGCAAAGGGTAGTGCCGAGATGCAGTGACCAAGGTGATCCTAGCACAGGGAAATGCTCCGCTGACTTCCAGAGATTACAGCTCTAATGGGCTAAACAGCGGGAGTCCTTTCCACAGGAAGAAGCTCATTATCCACATCTAGTGTCTACAGCACCCATCCTGACCGCTGTGTCCTTGGACTGTCTCATGACTTATGTAATAACCAAATCAAATACAAGTAAACAACTCTGGTTTCCAAATATTCATCCTAAACTAATAGATTTTACTCAAAGTTTAAAAGCAGCTCTGGACTGCCCTACTATGGACATGCATACAGTTAGCACTAAATAGAAATATAGCCCAGGTCTAACAGCAGTAACAGATGCTGAGCTTTCACAGGTCTGTTGCTACTGGAAAATCCCTGTAATACAATAATACAAAAACTAGAATGCTTGATCTTTTTCCAGAGACAGTTATGGTTAATTTCACCTTACAGACGACTTGAGAAAAATAAACCACAACCGTTTCCTTTTGCAGCAAGGCACGTAGAGGGCTTTATCATTTACAAATCTCAGATTATCATCAAAATGATTATCAACCGATCATCAAATATTTCCTCCACTGACCCTGCGGAAAACATTGTTTATATTTCTTGCCTGATTTGAGCAGATAAAATAGTCAGCAAAGTTGTTATTAGCCTTGTTTTACCAAGGTCAAATGTGTGAGAGGATTTACAGCAAAAACATTCTTTCAGTTTTAACTTCAGATTACCCTCATTACCTGAAACTGTTTGCCTGCAAACCACCATAATCCATCTGACACACAATTCCATGAAAAGTGGGTTAAACTCTCACAGCTGCTATTGGAATTAACTGGACTGAAGGCAGGTCTCTCACACCCTCATATGCTTCAGTTTTCTTGAGGTATTTTGATATTAGGACATATAGTCTAATACCACATGCCTTGGGGAAACACTATGATTCACACACTTGAAGAAATACATTTTCTTGGGTCAGAGGACATTGACTCAGGTCTTGTGCTAACATGTGTTCTTAAGTGCAACGATGGGAAACATTTGCAGATGAGTTTTGTCAATAGAATCACTACAAACTCATGTCCTCTACTGTAATTTATTGTATGCTTGCTGTTTGGGTGGTGCTTTAACTCTGTCTGAATGGAAAATCTGGGCTAGGCGGCTGAGTGGTTCACATTATTCTGTGCTTGTTTTTTCCCCTCAGCATGCTGGAGCTTGCTGTGTCTGTAGCCAGCAGCAGTGGGGTGGTGTCTGCACGACTGTGGATTGAAATAAGCACGCTGGATAAAGCCATAAAAGCGCTGCTTGTTCCCTTTGTGACAACAGGCTGAGGGCAGAAACAAAACGTTTTATCAATGTCAAAGGTGCGATGAGACATGACTAACACAGGAGGCAAACTGTATCAAGTCTCCCATCTGCCAGCCCTGCTCCAGACCAGACCAGTCCAATATAGGAGGAGAACTAATTAATATGGAAATCCAAAAATACTTTTATTCATTTCATTTTTCGCAATTAATTTGTAACAATCCAATGGGTTTCGAGTTGTAAGGTTCTGTAAAAAAAGAGAATATTTTTTTTCTCACTCAAAATGTATGATTTGCTCTGACTTATTAGGGATGGATGGTGATGCCCTGTGTAAGAATCTTGTTGTGTTTGTATGGTCGGGTGGCAGGAATTTTCAAGTTTTGGTGGGCTTGATTGGTTCATCAAATTCTTACGTGGTATTAAGCGCGTGATGTTACCACTTGGTGCTGCAACTATGACACCAAGAACAGGACAGGAACAAAGTGAACACAAGACTGAATAATAGGAACATTTAAAAGTTGGCAATACTTCACTAAACACAGTATGGGGAAGTTCTTTCAAATGTATGCTTCTGTTTGCTGATAAAAAACTGAAGAATTAGTGGCCTGTCTACCCAAACTACCCTATAATTGTAGCTTTGTACATTACTCCCTCACTCAGCAGAACTTTCAGTTTAAAGTTAATGTTTTAAAAATGATTTTTATAAAAAGGGACAAAGACTTTTTTGGTGCATAGAAAACCAGTTCAATGCAGGTTTGTGGTGTATATCTGCTGTAAATACACTGTAAACCTTAAGGAGGGCAATGGAGGGTTAAAAAAAACACTAATGTGGTTCAGCTCGTGTGCCTTCATCAGGGTGTTGTTTTCAACACCAATGAATGACAAACAGAAAGCAAGCCTGCTCTTTGCATGTGTGATTGATTCTACATCAACTGATTAAAAACTTTATATTGACCAAAATATAATTCTGAGAAAAACTCTATCAAACAAACCTTGTGTCATTAGCTATAGGTCTTTTAATGAGATAAGGCTAAGATGTCTTATCTCAATCCATGGAAGTTAAAACAAAATGTCCCTGAATGAGGAAAGGACAGTGAGCTGGCAGTCTGTCTGCCATGTGTTTGAACATGTGCGACAGGGCGGTGTAGAGAGGAAAGGCAAGGAAAAAGGCTCAGGCTTACCGGGGAAAGTTTCTGAATGAGGTCATGGGCCACATGAACCAAATTCTTATCTTCCTGCATGTGCTTCTGGAAACGTCGACTCTCCTCCTCCTCTAGTAGGTCAAAGTCATTGGCTGCATCAAGCAAGGCCTGGATGAGGCCTTTCCAGGAGCGGAGTGCGGGGACTTGAGGGGCCACTGCAGAGCTTACCCCCGTGCCAATCACCAGGACAAGCTCGGGGGCTCGCTTGGTCTTCAGGCTGGGCAGCAGTTTCCTTTGGAGCATGCAGAAATTGAGTGACGATGCTTCCAAAGATGGTGCTTCTCAAATCTTTCCACACAGCATTAAACCAACCATTTGCAAGCAGAATAACATGCAAACTCAAACCTACCTTTATTTAGGTCTGCCAAAAAAATAGGAACTCAAGAAAACAAAGACTTTAATCAGCCCTGTAGACAAAAGTGATGTATGGGCAGAGTGTGCAGCTAGCTCCAAAGCAGCACCTGAGCTTACCTGGGCTTCTTTGCATTTGAGTCTGCATCCTGAGGATCAGCTGCAGGTCGCTTCTCAGTTTTCACTGCAACAACGGAGGCCATTCAGGTCCTGTAACAGAAACATTATGCTAACTCTGATACAGCAATTCTGGATACTAAGTGTCACATGCATATGTTGTTTGACTGTCAATTTGTGAAGCTTCTCTCTCGACAACCTATATTGGTATCATGTCATATAGGACATTATAATTAACATATTCCTGCCAGGTCAAAGTGTCATGGCAAATGAAAACAGTGCTTCCACTTGTCCTACTTAACACAGTACAGCACTAAACACAGCAAAACCTGAACATCTTGTAAACATCACTGTGCAATTATGATATGAGTCGTGCAATACCTGCAGAATGTGAATGCCTTGTGTGAGGTATGTGTGTTTTTTTAATATATTTATTTTTTTTTATAGTTTTTAGAGGCACGTTACTGTTTATGTTTCTTGCACTTTTTAAGGATTGCATTTTAATTTCGTTGTACTTGTAAAATGACAATAAAGATATATTCTATTATATTCTACAGTCATCATTTCGCATACAGGAAATAATTCATAAATTTCCCCCTGGCCACACACCATACCTGAATGGTGACACATGCTGTTAGCCATTTAAAACCCTACAGGGAGGCTATTGTTCCTGGAAACTGTGACAGACAAGGTGACGTTAGCATGTTTTTTCCTGGTGTTTCCCTATTGTTCTTTTCTTAACTCTAACATTAAGTCAATGCCCCACCAGTCCAACAGCAAACTCATGCGTAAAGTTGGCGTCAGTATTTAACCCAGTCCACGTTTTAATACTAACATAAAAGGTTTCAGGTGAAAACGGTTCACACAATAGATAAAACATGCGGACAAGGTTAACAAACGTCACGATTACTTACCTTGATATAGGTAACGTTAAGTTACTGTCCAGTGTTTATTTCCTTTCAAGTAGAAAATCCTTTTGATCTGAAGTCAGCAAAAGTATATTCTCTATTAATGTGAGCCACGTTGAAAAGATTGGACATCGACTTGAGTTCGGACCTTTTGTAGCTTTTGATGGTGTTAATGCTAACCTGATGATGAGTTAAAGTCTGTAGCACAAAAGAATAATGAACAAAGAAAACCCCAACTAACGTTAACTAACAACTAACTAGCGTAAAGCTAGTTTGTTTTTTGTTTTTAAGCTAGGTTAGCTATCCGAGGTTGTCAAGAGACCGAGACGTCCTCTGTTTTACTTTTCATTCTGATGATAGAGTAATTAAAGCAGAATATATATCCCTTGTTAACCGATCTTTCTCGCAAAATGTATTATACCGTTATAACACCAGATATGCTCTCGACTTTTCCCGGTTACTACGGAGACCGTCTGTTTAAGTTTTGCGGATCTGTTGAAGTCACCGCCTGTGGCTTTGTGATGCCTTCAAGTGCTGTACGAATAACCTACATTAGCTTCACTGGGAATGTGTCTTGCTGCGTGGCAAAAAAAAAACAGCCACATCAAAGCAGACTCGTCCATCAGTAAAACTGAATAAAAATAGATATCAGTTAGAAACAAGAACAGGGTACATCTATGACAGAAATGCAAGATTTATTTTTACTACAATACAACAAAGCACTTATTCACAATTTCATGGCTATGAAGATGCTCTGGAGATTTACAAAGAGCACTTGAAAGCAGCAAAAGCAGACTCTGTGACGTCAAAGAAGGCAAGAGGCTGGACAGCAGACAACAACCTGCAAACTGTTGTTTGCATAATAAACTGTTGTTTACTTCTATCAAATTGAGCAAATTGCAGCCTTTTGCAGAAAGTGGCATGTCACTTTTCACTTTAGTAGCATCATTCAGAAATTTGTGGAATCAAAACTATTCAGAAATCAACCAATCTGTCTTCGTGCAATATATGCACAATATATGCAAAAGAAAAATAGTAATAACATTCTGCAAGGTCCAATATACGCTCATTTTTACTTGTGCATTTAAAAGCAAGAGCTTTCATAATTGAGAATAATACAACATTTTGATTTTGAAACACTGTTGTAGTTAAGATGGCACTTATTGATACACCCAGCAGCAGACATTTTCCCAGATGACCGGTTTTCCCCTAATACATGTTTTTGCTCCCTTTCCCATAACTTATGCTAAACAGGAACACGTCAGTACATAGGTTACTTCAGGAAAACTACTACTAGCCTGCCATCTCCTGTTTAAAATGAAAACTGCATTTTTAAAAAAGTATTTAGGGCAAAAGTCACAGCCCCTCAGCAAAAACAAATATTTGCTATTTAAATCCTTCAGTGTTTGTCTGAAGTAAACCAGGTTGTAGGTTTTGTCAAATATTACAAACATAATTACATACAAATACGCTAAGGCTCTTGTGTCAAGTTGATAACAGAAGTATACAACATATGATACCACTTCGAACAACTCTGCTAATGGTACACCTAGCAAAGTTAGACCATAACAAATCCAGATGAAGAGATTTCTATGGACCCCACAAATGAGACTAATGTAATTGAGTACTAACAGTTAATCAGTATATAAAATATGTACCCTGAGAATGTGGGCCCCTTGCACATTGGGTACAGTACAGATGCATGTGGCCTGAGTACACTCTGTATGCTTTGTAGTTTCCAAAAATACAGGGCACATGCCTTATTAGATGTGCCATAAAGCATACCTACCTCATTACTATGTACAAGTGGAGCCATTAACATTGATAGAGGGTCCAAACTTCATAAAATATACACAGACCTCCATGTTGCAGCTCTTGCCAGATGAAGTTCAAGTTGCAAGGAATTTTAGCAATATAAAATAGAGCTGTAATGCTTATTTTGCACAGAATCTGAGGGGTCTGAAAGTCTAATTTCTTCAATCTAAACACAGATAACTCAGTTATGTCACAAAAGTATTCAAAAGCCCACTCATTACTCACTTCCTTTTTTCAATTTATTTGAGAATGAACCCAAATTGACATTGTATGATCAAAAGTTTGACATAGCTCCCTCCAAAGTACCAGATCAAACAGCAATATATATTGGAGTGAGATGATCCACACTTGTTCACCTGGTGATTAAATAAGTTATAATTATAGTGCAATACATAGTGTATAGGCATATTTGAAATAATAGCCCACATCAATGCAAGTTAGTATTAAATATCATTCAAATAATTCAACTGAATCAGCAGACACATTTTCAATCTACACACATCAATGTATTCAAAAACACAATCAAACGTTAAAAGGCATACCATTTTTCAATCTTCAACATTCAAAAAATATTTTCCATTTAAAACATTTTTATCCCAAATCATCAACCAATAAGAATATTACAGCTGTTAAGTTTCATGTCTCCTCATAAAAAGGCTCCGTGTTCATTTGATAACAGGAGAAAAGGCATACTGGTCGCATTTGATAACTTAAACCAATGCTCTCTCTCACCAATGATTTTCAGTCAATGGTTTATTTGCAAGAAAGTTATAATAGGCTGTTTAAAGGCCAAAAGTCTAACCCCAAGATCCTGAAGAGGTACAATCCCTTAACAAAGGAAGATTTTCTTACTTTTCCCTCTTTCCCTTCTTAAAATGCAGCAATTATCTTAAATAGCACAACATGAACCTGAAAGTTGCATGACACAACAAAAGATTTAGTTTCTAGGCTGGCAGATCTGGAGCTGTAGTATTTCACTTAAGTAGAACGTAATAGTAAATAACAGCAACTGCAAGTCTATAAACAGTCACCCTTTGATATTGAAATATCAGTCATGACTCTGGTGTTTGCAGATGTTTTACTGGTATGATTTTTGACCACTCTGATGAGGAAAGTAAGTGATGTCGTAGACAGTTCATGACAGTTCATGAACTCTTATAGGAAATCAACAAACTGTTAAGTAATTTTCTCTTACCAAAGTGAAATATGGCTTTAAGGGCACAAAGGATTAGCATAGGTCTGGTGAGGGCTGTATCTTCCTCCTCTCTGAAACCCTTCATAGAGCCTCATAGTAAAGTCTATGGAGAGCCAAAGGTAAAGGAAACCACAGCTTCTCTATACAGAGATAGAGCCCTCTCTAAAGTTGGTTTTCCCTATCAGAACATTGAGAAGTGTAGCCTTGCCCTCCTGGGTCTCCCTCTGAGCCTGTCTGATGATGTCGCTCAGCCTGTCCTCGTCCTCACGTCCTATAAGGTAGCCCTTACCACCGTAACCATCTGTCACTATATGATAATCTGCAAAAAGGAGAATAAAACATAATTTGCCAGTTAGTAGCTGCCCAGTTATCATACATAAATATAAATTAGTTTTGTTCACAGTGTGGGATGTAACCTATACATAAAAGCTATCACAGCAGTCACACAACATCCTACACAGAAAATATACCTGAAAACGCAAGACCACACGCCACGTTGCTGCCGAGTATGGGAACCTGCTCTCTGGATATCTGACTCCAACATGCATCATTTCCCACCACAGCTATAACTGGTGTCTGGGGGAAAAAAAGAGAAAAATGTGGATTAGCACAAGATAACTAAGAGAAAAACTGTAAATGCCGACTGCACTTAATTGACATCTAGCTCACTCTCCTGTTTCACCTATTCTTATTAGTATGTTGATTCTGGCACGTCCGTCATATTTGGAATATTTATTCAAGTATTGCACATTTGTTATGGATATTTGCTTACACATGTATATTGTAAATATTGGGATTTTTACCTTGTGTCTAGTGAATGTGTCAAACTCTGCAACACTGTATCCTAAGGAGCCGTCACCATACACTATCCACACCTGAAAAGCGCACAAAGTAGCATTTCATTCATACAGTGTGAACATCGATCAATAGATTATCAGAGAATTGTCGGAATCAATACTATACCTCAGATTCAGGCCGGCACAGTTTTGCCCCCAGGGCAAATCCTCCTCCAACTCCCAGGGTCCCAAAGGCTCCTATAGGGACAAGGAACAGTCAAGTTTTGTCACTATGACTGCAACGAAAGCATGATTAACCCCAGGATATATTGCTGTAATACAGACAAAACATGACTTGTGATTATTGGCACTCACTCTGGCTATGCTAACTGTGTGTCCTTCCTGCAGGTCTGAATGCAAATGCCCCATTCGTGCCTTTTGTTTCTATTGGTAATTGCATTTTGTTTGACCACTGTCTTCTATTACCCTACTATTCTCCTGCCTATCCTGCCTAATCACTGCTTTGGTTTACTGTATATAAGTGCTTCCATTTCATTTGCTCCGGGTCAACTCACCGGCTCAGACACGCTCTGTGTCTGTAAGTTCACCAGTGTGCCGGCATGCTTCATTAAACTCACACCACTATAGCAAACTCAAATGATTTCTCCAACCCAACAAACAACTGAATTCAACAAATCAGTTGACTTGATATTATTGTTTAATTTTCATATTGTTGACAATTACAAGCCCTCTCGTCTCACATTTAAAAAAACAAACATCCATTGTTTTAATCACAACAGTCCTTCATAAACAAATTGTTGTTTGATTTATGAGATCTCACCTGGATCTAGCCATCGCATAGGTCCTCTTGGTCTCATTATGTAAGCAGCACTTCCAACAAAATCACCCCCATCGGCAACAATGATGCTGTCCTCTGCCATCAGCTCATCCACACGGTGGAGGACTTTCAAGGGATTCAAGTGGCGGTCGGTCTTCTCATCAGCTTTAGCCCTGGAATAAAAAAAAATACTCTAGTTTATGTGATGGAAACATGATTTTTTAGTTACTGAGTTATAGTTGCATTAACAACGAGGTTTAACAGATGGTTTTACAACACATGCTGACCGGGATCATCACTCTGCTTACCTGTTTGCATTTTCTTTGGTCATATCTCCTGCTTTGAGGCTCTGAGGCCATTCCTCTGGACAGCGATAGCCCTTCAGGCCTTTGGAAAGCTGCACTAAGAATGAACCAGCATCACCTAAAATAAAGCAAGATTTACATTTTATGATTGTAATCACAAATGATATAGCGTGTTCAGTGTAGAAATTGGAGCCAGTGACAAAGAGTTTTTTTTATATGGCACGTTCTTCACTAATCACTAAAGATCTAAAATGACATGTTGTTACTTTGATTATGATCATGCGTTGTGACGGCAGCTTGTGAACATACCCTGAATTGCTATAGTTGGTTTCCAGAACATATCTGAGTTTTTCAGCAGCTGCGTCTTGTCTCTGTTGACAGCGATGATCTTACTGCGTCTGTTCAGAACTCTGCCGTAGCTCAGCCGGAAGTCACACACGGTGCCTGCAAACGCAACACACACAATGTTCAACATTTCTATTGGAATTATGTTTAGCCTGAGGCTATACTGGCTACTAATACAGTCCAACCTCCAACAGTGTTTCAACAAACATTAAGCAACTTCCAGAGTTGGTTTAAGTTCATTTTAACAAGGAACAGCTGTCATTGTATGTTAACTAGTTATCTTCTGTATTTTTGTTTTATGTTTGATTATTAAGTAATCCATTGTCACAAAGTTATGTTATTGCTATGTTAACATAGAAGATTTAAACTGTAAGACTGTATTGTATGCCTGACCTGCTAAGAGCACCAAGTCGGCGTCCTTCAGAGCATCTCGCCTGTTCTGTCTGATGTGGATGGGGCTGTCTTTACCCAGCATGCCACGGGACATGCCCCCAAGGAAGCAGGGGATGCCCAGGTCCTCCAATGCCTTCCTATAAAGCAGGAAAACATTTTTTACCCAGATGAGCATTGCTAAGTAAAATGATGAACACTTCAATGCTTTTCGAATTCTAACAGGAAAACTAATACAGAATATGAGTACTTGATACTTTCTAGTGTTAGTGAGCAACCAAATAGTAAACAGTGCCAGAAAAACAGTAAGACACAAGAGAGGAATGTAGAGAAAGAGGGGGGGGGGGGGCGTATCTCATTGTCCTTTACCTGATGTCATCAGCCGGCGTCGGGGGTAGTGTTGCTTGGCTACCCAGCAGAATAACCGGTTTCTTGGCTCGACTCACCAGCTCTATACACTTTTGTACCTGATTTGTATTTAAAGAAAAAAAAGAGCAAAACATTTAAAACTCTGGCTCAGTCATGTCAATACTGTACACAGTGACAGGAACTGACTCTGTATCAGCAAGAATGTATAAGTAACATCAAGCCTTTACTACTAAGAGCAGTCTTACCTGATCGTCTGTGGCTTGGGGGATGTCAACAGGAAGAGGAGACACATCTCTGGTCTCCCAGGCTCCAGCAAAGAGGTTCATGAGGTGGTTGTTGAGGTACCTTACAAGAAATCAGACCATCATGTGAAATCATTTTATATGTATTATTGCATCCAGGTCACACTTGCACCAAAGTTTACAGGTATGTATTCCAGACATTTGGGCTCCCAGGCTATTAATTTACGTCTTACAATGTAACAATTCTCATATCAATTCACTTATAATAGTCGTGCTAGTGTGTCATAATATATTTCCCTGGAGTCAATAGGTCTTCTATTCTCTATCCCTTTTTTTTTGTATTTTACATACACTAACTAGTAATGTGCAGTGTATATAAGACATGCTGATAACATACCATGAGACAATTTTTCCCATCAGGCCTTTGGGAGGGTTCTTAACTCCAAACTCTTTGGACACAAGATGGTAGGGATAGAGCGTGTCGATGGGGAACTCTATGAAAACAGGACCGGGAGTTCCCGACTGGGCGATGGCCAGGGCTTTCCTGACGGTAGGCACGATCTCCCTGATGGTCCTGATGGAGGCACAGAACTTACACAGCGGCTTGAAGAGAGACATCTGGTCGATATCTTGCAGCGCTCCTCTGCCCTGTCCCACAGACACAGTTGATGGAGAGGTTAGACACTGAGATTGAGAAGATGAGGTATAACACGTGTAATAAGACCATCATACCTGAAGTAGTGTACCAGCAGCTCCTCCCATGAGCAGCAATGGAGATTCAGCCATCTGAGCGTTCTTCACTGCTGTCACTGTGTTAGTGAGGCCCGGGCCAGCAGTCACTGCTGCTACACCAACAGTGCCTGGTGGGTTAACAATCAAGATGGCTATCAACCAGCCCCCAAAAAACACACTCTCACGACTGGTATAAGGAACAAACTAGACACTTAGACAGTTCTATCTAAACTTATTACTATACTACATTGTTTGAAAAACCAAGGGCAAACTGCGGGCACACTGAAATGTAATCCATTATTAATGCGGTTAGTTACACACCTGTGTTTGACAAGTCAAAACTACTGCAGCGAGAAAGCCCTATATCAAGACACACCTCACCAAAGCAACGGCACACCCAATTCCTTTATTTTGCATAACTGCCGGTAACATGATAGGAGCTCAAACATACATCTGTCTAATGTTGTAAAACAAATCTGCACCTGAGAGTCTCGCCACAGCATCAGCAGCGAAGACAGCAGTGGCCTCGTGTCTGGTGTCCACAATGCGGATGCCCACCTTCTCGCAAGCCACCAGGATAGGTGAGATGTGTCCACCGACAAGTGTGAAAACGTACTTGACCCCGTGGGCGCGGAGCACCTCTGCCACGCTCTCGCCACCATGTCGTGGGCTCTTTGTCTCAGTCTGGAGTGAGTCAGAGGACAGAATAAAAGTTAAGTCAGAGAAGAGAATATGCAGATAATTCCTCCTGTTACTTCACTGATTTAACAGATTGCAAAGCTCCATGAGGCAAATTTGTGATTTGTGATATTGGGCTATATAAATAAAATTGACGTGACTTGACTTAACAGAATAAACAACTATGTAACCTAGAAAAAAACTCTTTTAGAGATTAAAAACAGTCAGTGTCAGTGTGAGCTGATAACCCCTCTAAAGGTCACCGGTCATCTATCTCATCACTCCACCGGTCTCTCATATTTCACAACAACCACCACATATTGTTCTGGCTTGCAGAGGTTAAGTATCTCTGGTCT
Source organism: Sebastolobus alascanus (assembly GCA_916701645.2). NCBI lineage: Eukaryota > Metazoa > Chordata > Actinopteri > Perciformes > Sebastidae > Sebastolobus > Sebastolobus alascanus. The sequence continues at coordinate 5,265,525 of CAKAOJ020000068.1, forward strand.
TTGTGCAATACCACCAACAATCTGGGGTTTTGCAATAGCCTTTGTGCAAGAAAACCACAAGGTCGGTCAAAGTTTACATGAGTAGAGGCCATCTTACCTTTCACCTGTGACAGAATACAGGTGATTTTCCAATGCAGGTGTAATAACCAGGACTTATCTGTGCAATGATGCTTTAAGCTAAAAGGCATGTGGAGAAAGGAATAGAAAAGCATGGAGTTCATAATTACCATGTTGAAATTGTGACAGCCTACCTTGTGAAACAACTGGTAGAGTAAGCCAAGTTTGTAGGCTGCAAACACCAGCACAGCCACAGCGATGGCCGCACAGCATCCAAGAGCGGTGCCGATGGCTCCAAATGACTCCATGTCAGGGTGAGGAAGCAAACCTTTATTTATAAAAACTCAACTTAGCTAAACTAAAAATGTAAAACCTGCTCTGAAGTGGTCAGCAGCTCAGCTCGGCTAGGCTAAGATAATGTGGAGCTGCTCTTACAGCCACTATAACGTTATTTCCATTTCCAAAGTCGTAATTTTATCAGTACATTCACTGTTATATTAGCTAATATTAAGTTCAGACAAAAAATATTGTTAAGGGCATCTATTCGGCTCTTCTGTAAGTTGAAATGACCGAGTGCTCTTCCTGCAATTGCTTTGCCGACGCAGGAACACCAGCGGATATATTTACAAGTCAAGCTGGCTCGAAATACATGATGAACTTCCGGCTATTATTTTCAAAATAAAACCCACACGTATTCACGTACTACGGAAGTGTAATGTACCGGAAGCGTGCGTGTTGGATTACACGTACAGTTTGTTGTGTCAAACATTTTGTCTGTGTTTTCAGGTGAAACGAAAAACAGCAAAGCACTTCTAAACTGAACTGCAACGATCTTGTGCAGTACAGTTTGTTGTGTCAAACATTTTGTCTGTGTTTTCAGGTGAAACGAAAAACAGCAAAGCACTTCTAAACTGAACTGCAACGATCTTGTGCAGTTCAGTTTCTGGGATTTTCCTTTTAGCCCCGTGCTTTATTTGTGTGTCTTCAAATGGTAAGTCCTTTTGCTGTATTCATTATTTGTAGATAATTCAATCAATTTAAAGTTCTCTGATCTTTGAAGTCTTATGCTTGGATATTTAAATTAACATACTAAAAGCTTGCCAAATCTGCTGACAACAAGACAAGATATGTCCACTATGTATAGTGCCAAGGTGACCACAAATAACTACACTTCTGTTTACGTTTATAGTTTTATTTTGAAATTATTTACCGGAAGTGTGAGTATGCCATAATCTCTGCGTTGACGCTACTTTTACTAATTTATCAGTTCCTTGGTGTCACCACTAGAGGGCAGCAAGCACTCCTGATTTTAAATACACAGTTTAACATCTCCTAGCATCAACATAGAGGTAGACTCAGGAACTGCTAATGCTGAGGTATGAGACATTTATATGTTAATAGTAATATCTATATTTCTAATGTATATTTTGTTAAAAAACAATATAAAGCCCTGCATCATGTAATGGGCTAAGAAAGTGAACATTTCCTAGAAGTGTAAGTATGTTAAAATGGCTGCATTGATGCTAACTTGACTAATTTAATATTGCAGTTCTTCACAGTGTCCGCTAGAGGGCAGTGAAAACGTGATTTTAAATACACAGGTCATCTCTTTGCTTTGTACAACTGAGGCCTGTTTCACCAAACCAAGATAAGGGATTAAGCCGGGGTTTTCCGGTTATCCTGGCTCAGTTTAGCCTTGACTCGGTTTCACGAAAGCAGTGGCACATAAGTTACCATGGAGATTTATTCTGTGCAGCTAGCCTGCTCCAGACCAGGCTAACAGCCAGGCTTAGTTTATCCTGGTGCCTTATCTGTTCAGTCAGCAGTCACTCCGATCGGAAAAAAATGTGTTTTTTACAGTTAGTCCATGATCTTATGCATGTATTTTACCTTATTTTTATCAGCCTGCATTAAAATACCATATTTTAATGCAGGCTGATAAAAATAAGTACTCAACTGAATACATACCACTATTCAGTTCATTACTGTTATTTTAACATTGTGATCATCATTCATTTTTATTTTTATAATCATTCATGTGATAGTCATTATTACGGTTATATTGTGTTTATGAAGACTGTTGTTCATATTGTTGTTAGAGGTTTGATGAATATATTATTGATTAGAAATGGCTGATAAAGTTCACTGGACCAGTAACTATATAGTGATTCTGTATATTCATGAAACAACAGGGAGAGGATACCACAATGCTTTTAGACCTTTTATTTTTCTTGGATCACTTGTCTGCTGGGGGAGAAAGAAATAGCAATAACTAATACATTGTGTTACTGTGTCTACTTACAGTGTATATTGAAATGATCACTTACTTCTCTTTCTAATCCCCTCAGTATGTATTGTTAAGTGTGTGCTGTACAGACATCTGACAGTTTGTGAACTCTGTAAAACACATATCAGTTCTTAATTCTGCATGGTGTGTGGATGTCCTACACTCACTACGATGCCAGGCTGCTCTCAGGCTGTACAGTATCTGGGTCCTGTTAAAATGATGTTTTCTATGAGCACCACATCACTGACTTCGTATACATTATGGACTAAATAAGTATTTCCACTAGACTGACATGTACGCTACATCCAGCCTTGTTTCATCCTATCTTTCTATATGAATAATGGTCGTAATAGGACACACCATGCACAATTCCTGCTGTGCAGATTAATTTGTTTTAAAGAATTGACAAACTGTCAGATGTCTGTAGGCATACAGCACACACTTAAAAAAGCAAATAAAGTTTGCAGAGGTGCATATATCAATGAAAAAAGTGATTTATTCAAAAAGAGTTGACTTTTAAAACCACAAAAAAACGTGCAGGACTTGGACCTGAATATGAAGATAAAAAGACATTGAGGAAATTAGAAAGAGAAGTAAGTGAATATTCCAATGCATATTGTAAGCAGGTATGTAACATAATGTGTTAATCATGGCTATATATATATATATATATATATATAGATATATATATATATATATATCTATATATATATATGTATTGTATTGTATTGTCTTGTCGTATTCTATCTTTGTGGATTAGTGGTTGTAATTAATCTTCATGGTAAATTTCCTAAATAATATATTAACCTCCACCTCTCACTTTTAAGGCGAAGTGACAATAACTCCTTCAGTGGTTTAATAATGTTTCAGTTAACAGCAGTGGTGAGTGAATGTAACGTTATAGGCTATTTTTAGATTACTTACGAGTTGAGTCGCTCCGCTATTGTCTGCCACTTTGTTTTCTCGCTGTTTTATTACAGCTGCCGACGTCCGTGTCTCCTTTTCTACATATTATATGTTTTACTTACTCCTAATCTTCCATTCAAAGCTGTTTCTCGCTGGGTTTAAAGTACGCGGAACGCGTTTACGTCATTTCAGCATCAGTAAATCTGCGATCGATCTCGTGGTCTATTGAGGAAAACAGTGAACGCGCATCTATAAGAATTACTTACACCTGGTTCAACCTAGTCGCTCCTCCTCAGCCTGGCTTGGCCTTCGTGAAACGGATTAAACCAGGATGAATTGACTAGACTAGGTCAAGCCTCGCTTTCTCTCTTATCCCGGATATTTTTATTCTGCTTTGGTGAAACAGGCCCCTGGTGAGCATTTTGTTTTGTCTTTTACCTTAGATTTAACTGCAATGAATTATTGTTAATCCCTTGCATCTTCTTCTCGACACAATATGAGAAATACAAAGGAAAATAAAATTGGGATGTTGTGTTTCTTTTCCTTTATATGTACAAAATAATCCCTTAAAAATACTATATGTACACTATATATACTATATTATTGTATAATATTAGATAATTACACTAAATATTGTGTATTTTTCATGTTATTATTGCTTATGGCCAATCATTGCCATGACTATACACTGCCCTGCCACAGCGACCACAAGCAACTACACTTCTGTGTATGTTTACGTTTTATTTTGAAATGATGTACCGGAAGTGTGGGTGTGCTATAATTTCTGCATTGACGCCACTTTTACTAATTTATTTTGAAATTATTTACCGGAAGTGTGGTGCGCTATAATTTCTGCATTGACGCCACTTTTACTAATTTATCAGTTCCTCGCTGTCACCACTAGAGGGCAGCAAGCACTCCTGATTTTAAATATACAGATCAACTTCTCCTAGCATCAACATAGAGGTAGACTCAGGAACTGCTAATGCTGAGGTATGAGACATTTATATGTTAATAGTAATATCTATATTTCTAATGTATATTTTGTTATAAAACAACATAAAGCCCTGCATCATGTAATGTGATAAGAAAGTGTACATTTCCCAGGAGTGTAAATATGTTAATATGGCTGCATTGATGCTAACTTGACTCATTTTTTTATTGCAGTTCTTCACAGTGACCACTAGAGGGCAGCAAGCACTCGTGATTTTCAATATACAGATCAACATCCCCTTGCATCAACATAGAGGTAGACTCAGGAACTGATAACACTATTGGGATGTTGTGTTTCTTTTCCTTTATATGTACAAAAGAATCCCTTAAAAATACTATATGTATACTATATATACTATATTATTGTATAACATTAAATAATCACACTAAATATGGTGTATTTTTCATGTTATTATTGCTTATGGCCAATCATTGCCATGACTATACACTGCTCTGCCACAGCGACCACAAGTAACTACACTTGTGTGTACGTTTACGTTTTATTTTGAAATGATTTACCGGAAGTGTGATGTGCTATAATTTCTGCATTGACGCCACTTTTACTAATTTATTTTGAAATTATTTACCGGAAGTGTGGGTGTGCTATAATTTCTGCATTGACGCCACTTTTACTAATTTATTTTGAAATTATTTACCGGAAGTGTGGGTGTGCTATAATTTCTGCATTGACGCTACTTTTACTAATTTATCAGTTCCTCGATGTCACCACTAGAGGGCAGCAAGCACTCGTGATTTTAAATACACAGTTTAACATCTCCTAGCATCAACATAGAGGTAGACTCAGGAACTGCTAATGCTGAGGTATGAGACATTTATATGTTAATAATAGTATCTGTATTTCTAATGTATATAAACATAAAGCCTTGCATCATGTGTTGTGCTAAGAAAGTGTACATTTCCCAGAAGTGTATGTTAACATGGCTGCATTGAACTTTCGAATTTAATATTGCAGTTCTTCACAGTGACCACTAGAGGGCAGTAAACATTCATGATTCTGAATACACAGGTCATCTCTTTGCTTTGTACAACCAGCGAGCATTTTGTTTTCCCTTTTGCTTTAGATTTAACAGCAAGATTAACACTCATCCAACCAGTAGGTGTTCTACCTGATCCATACATAAAAAAAATATATTATACGACATTATCAAGCCCATTTTTATTGTTTTCTGTTCCATCAAACCAATACACCCAATTTGTGAAGTAATCTCGCGAGACTACACGAGAGAGACTGTAGGTGGTGCTCTGCGCATGCGTAGAGAAGGTGAGAGAACACGGCAGAGGTCAACACACAGAGAAGATTACTATTTATGCCACAACTTTTGAAGGTAAGTTAAATAAAATATTAGAAAGGCATAACGTTTTATATGACTGAAACGCACGGTGCCATGGCTGGTAAATTAAATGCCAGCGCCGCTGTTTGCTGGATAGCTAAATTAGCTAACCGCTAACGTTAGCCTGTTAGCTGCACACATTTCAGGCTTTTACTTTTGTCATTAAATGTCTTTTTAAGTTGCTAGTGCAATTTCCAGGAAGCCTAAGTGTATCATGTGCAACATTAGCCCGCTAATTTAGCTGCTAATTTGCCAAAGTGAGTGAGTTTTTTCCACAGGGACCGTTAGCTGTTACCATGGTGTTAGTTAGCTGTTACCATGGTGTTAGTTAGCTGTTACCATGGTGTTAGTTAGCTGTTACCATGGTGTTAGTTCCATTGGAAGCTGAACTTGGAGCATGTGTGTGCTGGGTTCTGAAAGGCAGTTCTTCTCGGGGCGGACTCTGAATTTGGACTATTTTCTTTTGTTTGAGTCCGTGAAAATGTCATTGAACGGCTGGTGATAATTTGGCCTCTTTTTGCTCCATTTTGGCTGTTGCCTCCAATAAAACGTAAACGGATACATTACATTACATAGAGCATATTGCACTCCCCTCTATACTGCCCCCTTGTGGGCCAAGTTTAAAAAGGCGAGCATGCATAAGCTTCAGGTTGCCTTCAATGACTGCATGCGGATATTACTTAAAAAACCCAGGTGGTGTAGTGCAAGCGAGCTGTTCTGTAATGCAGGTGTCAACACTTTCCAGGCTCTGTTGAGAAATCTGATGTATAAATTTATATGTCGGCTAAATGATTCTCAGAATGCCATCATCATGCTACTGTCAAATCCTTGTTTTAGTGTTATATGATAACAGTCACCCCTGTGGAAACATTGGTACAACTGTCTTTTGTAAAAAGTGGCAGTTCCTTTTTTTAATGTTTGTATTATTGTTTATGTTGTATGTTTTTTAATGGACTTCGAGTCTGTCAAAAAAGATGAATTGAATTGAATTGAATTACTATGAATCAGCTCCTCTTCCAGTTAGAATAAGTATGATTTGCTGCTACTCCATAGTCTGTTTTGAGTGAGTGATTTCATTGTAACGTTACTGTTGCTGCTTATTCAGTTGTTACTGATTAGTAAGAATTAAGTGATTGTACTTACATGAGATGTTGGTGTTATTGTGGCTCTCATGTCATGGCTGTATGGCATATCCAGTTATGTGTGTGCGTAAACGTGTGTGTGTTGATGCTGTATATTATTTTCACAGCAGTGTGCAAAAGGGGAGTTTGTAAACATCAATTGTCTTTCCATGATCAGGATTTTCAGCAAACAGTATTTTGTCATCCGCTTTTTGTTCCTCGAAAACAACAATCTGAAAGAGAACATAAAAAATACATAATCTACCACAAATCATCCTTAAAAAAAATTGAAAGCAGAGTTGAACTTCATGTACTGTATATATATATATATATATTTATATATATCTCATTCATTTACAGGGGTATACCTGATTTTCTCCACTTCTGAGCAAAGGTCCTGGGAGATAAAGGAAAAGCTGAGGACCAATGAACCAATGGCGTCCAAGGTTGTGCCCATTGATGAACACGGCTCCTTTACCCCAACCCTGTGGATGGATGCACTGGTATGATCAATGTGGACTGTTTGTTTTCCAAATTGTAAATAAAATATAATTTAAACATGCATGCAAAATACTGTATTATCAATTATAGATAATTTTGAAATACAAGAAATAGATCAATATAAGAAATTTCCATATAGATTTTTCTATAATAGATGCAGTTAAGCATAAATGATGACTTACGGGGAGTCTGATGAAGGTGTCTCTGGGGGGACCATCCACATACAGTCTGGCCTGGAAAAATCCTGGAGTGGAGGGCGACTTGAAATCAGACTTCCACTGACCTGAACTCATTAGTCTGAAACAACATCAAACATTTATTATATGAAACACGAAAACACTCATGAATTATGAGCCAAGAAGGATTTGGCAAAACATTACTGAGTTCTGCAGTACAATTATTTTAAGCGCATGAACTATTTGCATGCAATGTGTGGGCATATACTGTAATGTAAGTAAAGGCAGGTAGTCATATACCCACACCACTAAGCACCAAATATGCACAAATATGCAATACCTGTTTAGAACCATGAAAGGTGATTTATTAGCAGATTAAGTATTTTAGGGTGAATATGCCCTTTAATTTACAACCAGAAAATGTCTCTTAGTGTCCATGAGGAGGTGTAGTAGTCATTTTCACAGAATGAAAAATTACATTCAGTAAACCAACCTTTTCATGAATCCTGGCTTCATATCTAAACAGTAGATGGTAAATCCTCTCAGAGGGGTGTGATTCAACAGAATGTCTCCCACAATACCTGTAATACAATGAGAGGTTTCGTGATGGGCCACAAAACATAGAAAAGGTCAGTCATTTTACACAATGGCAGTCATTTGACTTAACTGAATTTATTTTTCATTGCTCAAGCAACTTTATCTGAACTGTTCTGATACTTCCTTTGGCTTGAGCAATGTTAGAATTAATGTTAAGAATGATTTGATTCGGGTCTGGAAATCTGTTCTACTATGAACAGTTCAGGTCTGAAATATACATTAGGAATGCACAATGGGTATTTGCTCAGATGACTGAACTGGTGTAAAAGTAATTAACCGTTGTATGGCAGGCACAGCACAAGACACTAATGTTTGAAGGCAGAATACCTTTGCGCTGTTCATCCAGAGCTTTCCCATAATTCACTCTTCCACAGTTCTCCACAAGCAAGCTCAAGGTCATCTCTCCCTTCAGTGCACAAAACATATATAAACTATAAACATAGAATAACATACTATATAAATTAGCAAAGTGTGCAAATTTGTTGCAGTTGTTTTGTTTTTAAATAAAAATTAAATGAAGTAGTATAACGATGTGCAAGGTTATTGAAGGATTAAAACAGAATGGAGTAAAGCTGAGAGTTCTCTGTTAGACAGAAATGTTGTAGAGGGTTATTGCTTTGAAAAGTTCCTCTAAATCCTGTTCGAGCACAATTAGATGCTCCAAAATTGGAATCTGCTGGATAACTCAGAAGCCCTCTGAAAAACTGTATAGCGTATATTTAAATATTTCCATCTGGATATATTTATTTATCCATTGTTTACAACATTTGGGAAATATCTCACAATAATGTGCTGCCAACGTTGCTGCACGTTTTGCTGAATTAATCATAATCCTGCAGATAAAATTTTAAAAAGGCATTTTTTTTCAATTAGAAATAAGAAATCTGACAATAATGTTACATGAAGTGGATATTCTGCTATCTTTAATGGAAGGAAACACTGTGATTTTACTGTTGTTGTTTTTTTGTTTTTTTTTCAGCTTCCCTGGTGGATTAAGTTACTCGCTTGCACTTTGACGCCATCTCAGAAAAATGCTTGGGAGCAGTTGGATACCCTCGACTACTGTGTAACAGGTATGAACAGTGACCAAAGACAAAGGTTAAGGCTTGTCATAAAAATATTTCTGGGATGTTTTAGACCAGTATATTCCCAAACTTTTTTTCTGGGGACCCACTTTTAAAAAAAATGACAAACCATCGTGACCTAATTCACAATGGGCATTACGTAAATTAACGTTCCTGACCATTTTTACTGCCAATCTGTATCCCATTGTATTATTTTGAATAGGTAAACCACCCATTTTGAAGAGATATAACCTACCTTTGATAAATCACAACTTTGTTTTATGCCTGTGTTATTGAAAAAATATACACGTCAAATACTTTATAAATGAGACCAAATAAATGCATTTAGGTAGCGTTAACAGGCTCTCGTTTTTTTCCTCTCATCAGTAAAACAAACAGAATGTATGCTAGCCTTTCATATAAGATTCAATGTTATAAGTAGGCTAAAGTTATCAGAACAAAATGAAGATTCAGGCTCCCACATGTGGCTCAAAGGTGTACTGCAGATATAAATGTTAAAAGACTTTGGAAGAAATTCTGCAAATTTATTCGGCGACCCTAATAAAATGGGTCCCAACCCAGTCCTTGGGAATGACTGCATTAGACACCTGGGCCCTTGTACTTTGGTAATTAGCCCTAACCCTAAGTCTGAGTATAATTAAAAAAATGTGTTTCAGGAGCTAAGGACAACGGCTATAGGGAATATGGCATGTACAGCTAAGAACAGCCACAAAAAACAGTCAGTACCTGTCCATCAGGGAGTGCCAGCTCATGAGTCTTGTAGTCCAAACAACCAACACATTGTCTGTCCACAAAAACCTGGAGAACATGAAAAGTCACAATGACAGGATTATGTATAACCATGTTTTATAACCTCAGGAAAAATATTTTGAAACTATATGCATGTATTGTCTGTGAGTCAGTCTGCATATCTCACCAGTGCTCTGTCTCTGATGTTGTTCCTGGAGTTGAGGGTTCCTCCACTGGTGATGGTGGTTTCATACAGTGTGTAGCCATATGACTGACCAGCGTTATTGTTGACAGGGAGATTCTCCATGTTCACCGGCCTCTCTGACCTGTACGGCTGGATGAATAGTCAAACATCCCAACGTATTATTAGATAAAAGAATCTGGCAGAACACCGTAAACATCAGATCTGTGAGGACAATGAAGTGTAGTCTGTATCTGCGTAGTTTTACAGGCAGGGTAAGATGGATACCATCACTGCTGGGGTTAGGAAGCATGCATGACACTGCAACACACTTGGAATAAAAAAGCCCACCAAACAGCATATGAAAGATACTTCAAAATAAAAAAAAAAAAGATGGTGTGTTGACACCTTGATGCATGACCAGTTGTGAGACTGTCTGAAGCTCACCACAGCTTACATTTTACTCGCATCCCAGCAGGACCCCTTTACATATCCAAAGGTATGGAAAATATATTTTCCATTATATATACAGTATATATCAACAGTCCCACCAGACAGGTTGTTTGTCGCCGGTAGCTTACCTTGTCGGTGAAGTGCAGGCTGTCCCACAGTGACAGGTGCTGCTGGATGGTAACAGGGTCGTATGCTCTCCTCTCTTGAACAGAGGTTATTTCAGGAAGAGGCTCGGCTGGAACACCAGTTGGCAAAAACATTACATTAATGCTAATTATGGCAGACGCAATTACTCTGGGTAATGCAGTCATCAAATTAATGCAATTAATTAATTAATGCAATCAATGCTATTAAAAAGACATTACAGTGGTACTGGCTGAACAAATTCCTCAAGAGTTGATATTTTGGGGTGCAATCTCCAGCCTCAGATAGCGGAGCGTCGTAATCTGCAATGAAAACATTTACCAATACAATAAGAAGCAATGCATTAAGGGGATAAAATAAAAGAAACATCCTTTGATATTTGGTCTCTGAGCTCTAAGGTAATTCCCACTAACCATAACTGGTGACCTGAGGTTTGTAGGTGCCAAAGTCCATCGCTCCATTCATGAAGCCAAAGCTGGTTCCCCCATGAAACATGTACAGATTAATGGAGACACCTCTCTCCAGGATCTCTGACACAACAGCTAGCATATCTGTAAACCATATGATAGTAAATGATGGGATTATACACAAAGTGAGCCAAAGAGCAATATGCAGCAATGAATGAAATGCAGATTGATGCTGAAAATGAGCAGCAGAAATGTTCACTGGAAAAAAAATGTAGGTTGAAAAGTGTTTCCTTACCCTCCGCATGAAACACATGGTGATGTTCTCCCCAGACGTCAAACCACCCAGACCAATACTCCATCACCATTAGAGGTTTCTCAGGCTACGCAAAACAGAACACACGCCTGTATTAATACATAACTTTCTGTCTACTGTAATTTAAGAGCCATAGCAAGGCTTTAATGAGAAATAAAATCTGACATTTTCCTTTTGGGCTTTTAGCCAATGCTCTTACACAATACTACAGTATATGCAGAAGTAGAAATAAATTATATTTTACTTTTACAAATAATCAGTAGTGAGTGCAAAAGCCACATTGCCAAAGCTACCCATTAATCACCTACCTGCATGTCAGCTAAGTGCTGGATAGCTCCGAACGACAGTCTCTGAAGGTTTATTGTTTTTAGAACTGAAATTAGCAAGATTTAGACCAAATGAAGTCAAACAATGACAATGAAAAGCAAATAGCAATCACAATAAAGATATCCTCAAAAATAATACACTTTAAAAAACACTAAAATAAATGTTCTAGGTAGTTGTTTTGACTCAAGGGTTAGTTATTATCATTACCTCCCTCCATCCCTCCATATCTCAGGCCCTCCCAGTTGTCTGAAGTCAGCAGGAGCTCCTTGATCCCTCTCGACTGGAGACACTGTAGGAGAAGAAATATAATATATTGAATTAAGTACATTACATATTTCAGTCAAAAAGAAACATTGCAATACATTAGTAAACTCACATTCTGTATAAATGGCATGTATTTCTCATCTTTGGCATATGTTCCATACTCGTTCTCAACTTGAACTGCGATGACTGGGCCTCCCTCTTCAAACTGAGAAAGCAAACACATGTTGGTCTCACTGAAATCTCAAATTGTTCTCTCAGGAAATATAATAACTTAACTTTGAGTTTGACTTACCATCAAAGGTTTGATAACAGAGACGATCTTGTCGAAGTAGAGGTTAACAGCATCTACAAATCCAGGATAAGTTGTCCTCAACTGCATGCCTTTATCTTGTAACAGCCAGCTGAAAGAAACACAACTTCTTGGCAGACTGCTAATACATGGCAATAATTTAAAGAAATTGGCAGATGGTGTTACCTAGGCAACCCACCCAAGTCCCATTCAGCGCAGATGTAAGGTCCAGGACGCAGGATCACCCACAGACCCATCTCTGCTGCTAAACTGACATAGGCCCTGGGAAAGGCAGAGACACCTTCTGCTTCATTTAAAAAATAACCATTTACTAAGAGGAAGAAACAGTCAAGTCAATGTCACATGTATTTATAGAGCACATTTAAAAACAACAAACGTTGACCAAAGTGCTTTACAAAGAGATTAAATAAAACACATGAATGATCAAATAAAAACACAGACACGAATAAGAGAGAATATAGGTAAATTAATAAAAGCATATAGAGTATCTTGATAAATTCATAACACAACAGTATTGCACAAACAACAAATTATAGTAAAGTGTGGTCAGCATGTTTTTATGATAATTAGTAGGCTAAAGAAAAGAGATGGGACTTTAGACTGATTTTACAGGAGGGGAGGGGATTTAATTGATTGGCAAACTATTCCAGTTTAGGGCCAACAGCTGAAAATGCTCAATCACAGAACATAAAAGCCTTACTTAAGATCCAACTGATCCTGGAAGTTGAATGTTCCTCTCTCAGGCTCATGCAGATTCCATGGCACATATCTGAAAAAGCACAAAAACAATTCTTTGTAGCTTGTAAGCAATAGTGCGGTCCCGAGTGGCTCGTAAAAACCTGATATTTGCTTTGTTTCTATTTCATTTCAAGGTAAACTGTCTCTTAAGCCATTTCATATAAACACATTTGATTTATTCTGATCTGTGTTTAACCTTCTCCAGTAACAGAATAGTGACAATCCTGTGAAATGCGGCACAGTCAAGTTGCAGTGGGAGCCTACGTCGTGAGAGTATTGAGGCCACAGGCCTTCATCTTCAGCAGCCGGTCCTCCCAGTAGGCTCTGGGGACACGGAAGTAATGGATGGAGCCCCCCAGGATGCGGAAAGGCTCTCCCTCCAGAGTGAACTGAGACGAGTTGGCCCTCAGACCCTCCACACGGCTCATTCTTCTCACTTCAAGGTGATGTCTGGTGGGGGAAAACTGTTAGATAAAATATAATGGAAAAGGCCCATCTCCTGAAGCAGGTCATACCTGTTGGATAATAGAATCCAAAGTAATACGTGTGTTACTGTAATGAAACCTTACAAACAGGAACAAATACTACTTCAAATGATGCATCTGTGATATATTGTACATAGTATGAACATGAATGGCACAAAATACATTTAATTTTTATTAGGGCTTTTAAAGTTAACGCGTTCGTCTTAACGCTACTAATTTTAACGCATTAACGCAACTTGCAATATCGGTCTCCAGCTCAGTTTTAAAGTTAGAGTGAAGGTGATGAATATGGCATCATAGGAAATTAGAAAACTTAAGGAATCCATTGGTACCAACCATGTCATACTAGCTTGTTGCGAAGGAGGCTAAATAAAGCTCCAAACTGTCATGTAAAAACTGTCATGGCCATTTTCACAGGGGTCCCTTGACCTCTGACCTCAGGATATGTGAATGAAAATGGGTTCTAGGGGTACCGATGAGTCTCCCCTTTACAGACATGCCCCTTTATGATAATCACATGCAGTTTGGGGCAAGTCATAGTCAAGTCAGCACACTGACACTCTGACAGCTGTTGTTGCCTGTTGGGCTGCAGTTTGCCATGTTATGATTTGAGCACATTTTTTATGCTAAATGCAGTACCTGTGAGGGTTTCTGGACAATATTTGTCATTTTTTTTAGTTGTTAATTGATTTTCAATAATAAATATATACATACATTTGCATAAAGAAAGCATATTTGCCCACTCCCATGTTGATAAGAGTATTAAATACTTGACAAATCTCCCTTTAAGGAACATTTTGAACAGATAAAAAATGTGAGATTAATTTGCGATTAATTGCAAATAAATATGCGACAGTCATGCGATTAATCGTGATTCAATATTTTAATCAATTGACATCCCTAATTTTTAAATGAGCACAATAAAAATAAAATCTTACCATTAACCTGAAGGTCCCAAATGCAGAATAACAGAAAATCCCAATTACATCAAAAACATTGCTGTACCTTCAAGCTAAGCTCGCCTGTGAGCATTTGAAGGGAGGATGGTGCTGGGAGGCCTCAAACACTGTGGATAAGGGAAACTATTGTTGTTTCAGAACAAAAAATATAATAGAGCTCTGTCTCTCTCTCTCTCTCTCTCTCTCTCTTTCTCTCTGTCCGAGAAGGGAGGCATTACATTGTACACAGTAATGTTGGTCTCATGATATAGTTTACATAAAGAATGTACTGATGCCCTAAAGTGCTTCTAGATGTAATCACAGCTTACAAATAAGGTTCTGTGTATCACTGTGGTCACAAGTTAGTGTGTAATAGCATGTGTGTTGTTTGTGTCATGTTATTCGTCTTCTCTTCCCCATTTAGGATGGGGTATGTATTTTTCCTTGCTTCTGAGAGCACATCGACGTTTTATGGTTATTGATAAGATGAAAAGTCAAAACTATAGAACAAGGAGCACTACAACAAATTTCAAACCAAAAAGACTAAGGGTTCCTTATACTACATTGTCTGATGTATCTATTTAACTAAATAGACAAACTATTGCATACAATGTTGTCAAGGGAGAGCTGTCAAACAACTTCCCATATTATAATACATCTTGTTGTTCACAGTTTTGAAAATTGTAGGCCTACATGTTTATGACATTTTTTTCCACAAAGAAATATTCAACAATGTCACTGCTTACACAAAAATGCTATTTGCAAATACAGTATAAAGCTGAATAGACCCTTGTATATGCTTTTGGGAGTTGTTTCAGTGCTCACATTATAATTTTGACACTGTTGCTGACATTGTTTTGTCCTTTAGCAGATTGTACGTGAGTCGAAAGAAGACATAAAATAAAAAGAATGGATGTGAGGAGGGAGGATTTTATGGACTGATCAAAAAAGGTAAGAATAGGACATACAACACTAAATTAGGCCTCATTAGAAAGCATCCTGGGAACGATGATGGCAGAAGGAGACTGTCGGGCATATTGCATTATTTTTATTTGCCCAAATATGCAAGACAAAGACAGTCACTAAAAAGTAGCTAAAAATATGGATGTAAAAACAACACTCCCTTTCAACTTTGGCATGTAATACTCAAACCAATTAATCAATTATCAAAGTAGTTGGCGATTAATTTAATAGTTGACAACTAATCGATTAATTGTTGCAGCTTTAATGACATTCATAAGAAGGATTTAAGAAGATCATGTTTGGTAGTTTATTGGAAACAACCAATCTTTTTTATTTAAAAAAGGATAAAAAGCAAGGAAAGTTTTAATTAAAGATGGGTTGCAGGACATGCAAGCGGTTGTGGCATATTCGAAGGAGATAAGAATATATCAGAGTTTTTTTCCCTTTAATTATTAATACTATAATTTAAGTATTACTTTATTTACCTAATGATATAAAGTACTCCAGGGACAGTATCTCATACTACATACTCCGGTACAGTAGGTGGCGATATGCACTTTATAATTAACAGGTGCAACCCACCACTACACTAAAAGAAATTAAAGTATTTTTTTTTTTTTGCGTTTCTTCAGCAGCGTAATTGTGCGACGGTCCCTACATACAGTGCCCAGTAACTCGGGTGTTTGTTTGTCCTACTTTTGGACTACTAGCGCTAGCTTCCTCTGATATCAAATACTAGCAACCACAAAGGGGAAACTGAGTTTAGTTTTTCATAGACCACAGCTTTTTTAAATTATTAAACCCGGAAGTAACGCTACAAAGAACCCAGCGTTATGTAAAAAATGGGGTAGATCCACTTGATTGGCGTTATCATGTCAGTTTTGACTTAACAGGACTGTAGTCGGTGGACCACTTTGTAAAGATACCGTATGCACTTAAACTAGACACATAACGTTAACACGTGTTGCTAAACTCGTGCTGTAGCTGCAACTAAAGCTCATCAATGGCTGGATTCCGTCTGTCCCTAAAGCAAAGATACCTTCTCCTGCTGTGTTTCGCTGTCGGGGCGATGCTTGCTTATCAGTTTTCAAGGTAAGGAAAACACTTTAACAGCTAACATGAGCCTGAAGGAAGTCATATCTAACCAGTAGAAAACTCTTAACAAGAGTCATGCGTGAAGACACCGCGCCCACTGACACTTCAAATGTAAAGTCAAGTTGGTTAAAGTTACTGCCATGTGCTTGGTTATATATTACTGGACTCTATTCTGAAGAAAGTTGCCTGTGAACTTTCACATGGCTCAACCTGCTGACCTGTGGACATTGAACGCTACACATAACAAATTGTGTTAGACTTCAGTTAGTCCTGTTTTTAAGGTCCAGTCACCATGTAAGTTTCAATGCAAATATTTTCTACTGCTCAGAATGAGACCATGCTATTCATTATGCTGAATTATGTACATAGATATGTAGAAGAGAGCTCTCTGTAATATGATAAATTACTTAGTTGTCATAATCAAATGGCTTTAGGATAATCAGCCATATCTGAACCTTGCAAGATGTCCAAGCCCCAAATTGTGCCTCTTCTGTTATTAAAGTGGACCTATTATATTATATTAGAGTATTTTCAGGTGCATACTTGTATTTTGGGTTTCTACTAGAACATATTGTATGGCCATACAAAAACAGTTCTAATTCAATTCTGAACAGGTGCAACTGGGTTTAAATATTTTGCGAGGTGGTTTGTTGACCAGCTCGCTTCTCATCATGCAGTAGAAATACAGTATGTGTCAAATGTCTTCATGGCCTTCGATCCAGTTGCACTAGTTCAACCAGTTCTTTTTCAGTTGTAAACTGTATTTTTCTCCCCCTAGGCCTCGCCTTGAAGTGAGAAGAATGAGCCGTGGGAAGGGACTGAGGACCAACTCGTCTCAGTTCACTCTGGAGGGAGAGCCCTTACGCATCCTGGGGGGCTCCATCCATTACTTCCGTGTCCCCAGAGCCTACTGGGAGGACCGACTGCTGAAGATGAAGGCCTGTGGCCTCAATACTCTCACGACGTAGGCTCCCACTGCAACTTATGACTGGTTGAATACACTCTGCCTTAAAGCACCAAAAAGAACCATGTCAGACAGTTTAACTGGAGAAGATTATATACCGGTCAAATAAAGTAGAGCAGAAATTTCACTAGTCATAAGCAAACAGTTGATTTTTTTTACAAGAATTAAATGCAGTCTTATTATCCACTGCAATTCTTTACCATTAAAATACTAAAAGCACACCCACAAAATCTCTTTTATTTCTGTTCTCAGGTATGTGCCGTGGAACCTGCATGAGCCTCAGCGAGGGGTGTTCAACTTTGAGGATCAGCTGGATTTAGAGTAAGGGATAATAAAGGAAAGACTCCTGCAGATGGCACTGTTGCATTGCAGAAGGGCTTAGCTTTCCACAGTCTTGAATAATTTGAGACTGCTGAGAGGGTGTACGTTTACCCTTAAGAAATGCTTTTGATTAATTAGCTGTGCACTCGATCAGTATCAGTGCTTCTTGATTTATTGATAAGCTGGCGTCGATCCATCAAATGTGCTGCTTGCTGTCAAGTCTAGTGCTGGAAGCAGATGTCACCTCAAAACAGAAAAAATATGATCTCAAAATGGAAAAAATTGAGTGAAATATTTTATGACATATCATTTGCAATCGAACACCTGCTTTAATTGAAAATAACTATCTGCCCCCGCTTTATATTTGCTGTGCTAGACATTTTAAATTGACATGAAGTGATAATAAATAGCACTGTTTGTATCTTTATCTTAGAGCCTACCTCGACCTTGCAGCCAGCTTGGGCCTCTGGGTGATTCTGCGTCCAGGGCCGTACATATGTGCTGAGTGGGATTTAGGGGGACTACCCAGGTAAAAATCACAGTCAAGTGTTGTCTTTGCAGATATTTTGTATATGCCTTCCAGCCACATGTTAAAGCCTTATTGTAGAATAGCCAGTGGGGTGCTAAATTAATCCCTTAAATTGGCTTTGTTCAGTCAGGTAATCTGTTTGTTAGCGGTGTCTTTGCAGCAGGCTAAATCCATTAAATTCGTTGAAATAATTTAATGATGCGAATTATTTCAAATATGCCATCTCTGTCATCTATTTTGCCAGTTTCACCAGACGTGATGCTACATACTTTACATCAGAAACGTTCTGTACGTTCCAATACCCATACTACCATAGTATTTAGTATGCATGCAACAGAATGTACTTTGTAAGGGCAGCTGAAGTATGTACTAAAAGTAAAAAGAAAAAGTATTCAATTTGGAACCGCACCCTTTGTCTTGGTGAGATTGGTCCACCTTACAGTGTTGTACAGATATGATGCAAAGACAACCGGGCTTTACAAACAGTGTAAGACAGGATGTTTTGCAACTTGTGAGTAACCTCTAATGTTACTCAGATGTAAGTCACCGATGATTTACCAGACTTTTAGTGAGGAGAACATTAATTAAATCTGACATGCATAGCTCCCTGAAAGGATGAATTCATTTAGTTCTGTAATCAAAATAGATTTGAACAGATAATGGGGCTAATGTTGGAGGGAAAAGACTGGAAGGAGGTATTTTTGGAGTAGTTTTGCCTTCAGGGAATGTGAGGTAATATTTATTTGATAATCATCAAAACAGAGTGTTTCTAGTGGCACGCAGTGAAGCATGACTTCCTCTGCTGCACTGCACTTTATGATAGTTATGCTTAGGTTGGTGCGATTACCTTCGATTGCTGAAAAACCTAAAGAGAGTTCACAGCACAGCACTTTTGAGAACTCGTGTGATATGTTGCTTTTTGGACATTTTAATGGTTTTGTTGTGATTTCTTTTCAGTTGGCTACTACGGGATCAAAACATGAAACTAAGAACGACCTACCCAGGATTCACGGTTGCAGTCAACTCCTTCTTTAATCAACTCATTAAGAAAGTTGTACCACATCAGGTACTTTCCATTTTAGCACAATATAAATGTAAAATGATTTGATTGATGTACACACTACAATGTTCTCTAGAAAAAGTATATGAGGCCAAATATTTCATTAAAAAACATGACTAAAATGCATATATGCTCAAAATTGACACGTTTTTTTCGAGTTTTCATGGTTACATGCATACAAACTTCTGTCAATTAATTTAGAAAGTTTCCAATCCCAAAAATATTTTCTATTATTTTCATGATAGAATCCTGGTATTCACATCATATTTTATCCCTGCATGCAATATTTATGTTACCACCTCCTAAAAAACTGCAATTACTCAGACTGTTTTCATACATCGTTTGTAGCTTTACCTACGAAATGCCCTGTAATTCGTATATATCCCACAATTTCAATTTGTATGTAATCCACATAATCGTGAACCAAGGAGGGTGGAAAGTGTTTTTTGACCCACCCTCCCTTGACCTTCTCCCTACTCAGCATTTTTCGCTCTTTATACTTCTTGGATCATGAAAAGGCTTATTGAAAGAGTCTTGAGCTATGGAGTATGACACATGCGCAGTGTAACTGGAGCTGCGGTCGTGCGTTGCTATTGGCACAATTTCGGCGAGTGCTGACCAGATTTTACTGCGCATGTGTTGTACCCCAATAAGAAGCGATGATGACGCATGACATCTCCTCCGGACTTTCGCCCAGGACACCAGTGTTCATACCCCGTGTGAAACCAGACCTCAGAGTTGATTTATTTGTCACCTAACTTCTTTACTTAAGTTACGCCAGTTCCAAAGTTATTTTAACCCAAACCATGATCTTTTCCTAAACCTAACTTAGTAGTTTTGTTGCCTAAACCTAACCAAGTTGTTTCCTGTGAAAATGGAAGTTTATTTTGAAAAGACTATGCATGTAACAAGTGGAAATTAACATGTGCGTCACATGTTGCTGTACATTCATAGGAAAACGCACGAAAAAGGAGGAATAACTTTTCGGAAGATATACGAACTGTTGTATGAGGATACGTTGAATAAATAGCTGCTGATGGCCATTATGTTCACCATAGTTAGCAATACAATGCACCACACACACTTAAATAGTTCACCAGCTTCTTTTTATCAGCTCAATGCATCATTGAACAAGCTCTGATTTCCATTTCACAGTGTTTTTAAAATTCAGCTTTTTTGAGGGTAGGAATGGTCAAGAACTGTTGCCAGGTCCTAATGTATGTCCTCTATTCGCATAATCAACGCGCAGTACTCCAAGGGTGGCCCAATTATCGCAGTTCAAGTGGAGAATGAATATGGCTCCTATGCTAAAGATGAAGAGTACATGCCTTTCATCAAGGAGGTAAGAAACTAAATTGTATATTATTTAAACAGGCTCCGAGATGAGTGCACTTTAGTGTGTTCTTCCTGTTGTCCTTTACTCACTCTCCTTTTCAATAAATTTGACTGATTTTTAAAAAATCATGAATTATATTTCAGAAAGAACCGCCACTGTTTTGTTTAGTTGCCTCTATAATCCTCCTTTTTTCCAGGCGTTATTGTCAAGGGGCATCACAGAGCTGCTGCTGACCTCAGACAACAAGGGAGGACTAAAGCGTGGTGGAGTGAAAGGAGGTATTGTCAGATGGGCTGACAGACAAACAAGACTGTGCATACACACACACACGCCCAAACAATCACACACACATACAGTAGGGTGGTTGGTGTGTTGTGTTTTCACACAACGACGAGGTCTGAGCCAAAGTGTGGCCGGGTGTCAGGCAGCTGCAGCTCAGGACTACAAACAAAGGACTCTGTGTTGTACCAGAAAGTTGTTCTTTTTGCATGAACAGTGGCATAACCATTGTGACACATATGCTATTTTAATGCACGCACATTAGCAAAAATTTGTTTTCAATAATGTATTTCTTCACTGAGATGGAGAGTATTTCTGTTTTTATTATCACTGCAGTGCAAACCATGCATTGTCATCATCATCATCATAATTACAGGACAGGATTCTCCAGAGTATTGTTAAAATAAACTCTCCTCTGGGTATTTTTATAAATGCATATTTCATAGCCCTGATTTGCATGTTATAGGTGAACAGTTGGGAGTTTAACGCCTCGTTGCCTGATTCCTAACGCAGAAGCTTACATTAAACCTTTTTAATGCCTATTAACTTTGTGATTTGAAGAGAATTTTGCTTTATATGGAAGTTTGAGGTGCTACTGTATGTGAAACTAGTAATGCTTTTTTAAAGACAAGAAAATAAGCGTGTAAGTACAACTCAAAACAACAATCATTCCATAAAGCTCTCTTTAAAGCATGTTTGGTTTTAGTTTGAACTGATGTTCTGCATCTTTGTTAGTTTGCATTTGTGTTAACAATATTGTTCTACCTTTTTGTGTCTGAAAGCACTAGAAACCATAAATTTCCAGAAACTGAAGATGAGTGACATCCAGTATCTGGATGTAATACAAGTGAGTCTTATTTGTGTGTTTTCATTGTTCATTATTAGTTAATCTATGTTTTTGAGACAGTCTTTACTGGTTTTCTGATCTAATCAAAGATCAAACTTAAAGTGTAACTTCAGTATCTTTCAACCTGGACCATATTTTATGTATTTGTGTCTAACTGATAGCGACAACAATTTTTTAAATTGGTCCAGTATTGAGGGAGAGCGCTGTAGACGGCAGCTGCTCATGGGCTGCAATATGGTGCTATTGGGGCAAGCTGGAATCGTCATTTACGTCCACTAAAAGTGCTTGTTTTTGCCATGACAGGCTCTGATTGTTATTATAAGTGTCTAACAGTATGGACAAAGTCTCGCTCAAGGAGAAGCCTCGTTGTGAAATCTGACGAGATGACGTGTTGCCGGAAGACAACGGTGGAATAGTGGAATACATCCATGGTGGAAACGCGGGCAGAGTTTGTTGTGTTGGAGTACAGAAAGCTTAGCTTAATGTTATCTAAAAGATTTCCAATGACATGGCTGAATATTTAGATGATTTCCACAATGTGGATGGCCGCCCGTATTTATTTGAGCCAGAGTATACGGATATTCAGATTTCACAATGAGACTTCTCCTTGAGTAGGACTTGGACTCAATAACAAACAGAACAGATCAAGTGAAAGGCAAGAAAAATGTTTTATTTCTCTGGAGGGTTCTTTCCATAATGTTGTCAGACACTTATATTAACAACCTGAGCCCGTCAGTGGTAAAAACAAGCACTTTTAGTGAACATATTGTTACATCGATGCTGCTCACTTGACCTCGCAGCTTGTTTCGCAGTTGCCGGTTACAGCGTTCTCCCTCAATACTGGACCAATTTCAGAAATTGTTGTCACCATTAGTCAGTTGGACACAAGCACATGAGAAAATAGGGTCCAGGTTGAAAAATTAGCAATCCTCTTTCCAATAAATACACTGTCCAGGTAAATCCAAGTGAAACTTTGGGGTTTCTTACCTTAAAAGAAAAAGTTAGAGACCTGAAAGAATATCTTTAATCTTTAAGACAATTTATTCAAGGTTTGTG
This sequence comes from Sebastolobus alascanus, assembly GCA_916701645.2. Lineage (NCBI taxonomy): Eukaryota > Metazoa > Chordata > Actinopteri > Perciformes > Sebastidae > Sebastolobus > Sebastolobus alascanus. The sequence continues at coordinate 5,288,339 of CAKAOJ020000068.1, forward strand.
CAAGTGCAATAAGGTTGTTACTGAAAGAAACGGAAAAGTCATTCAGACGTATCTTTTGTTTAATTGACCATTTTTTCTCCTACTAGCCTCAGAAGCCTAAGATGGTGATGGAGTTCTGGTCTGGCTGGTTCGATCTTTGGGGGGGTCTTCATCATGTGTACACAGCTGAAGGTAAGACTGACTGGATGGGTACTAGACAGGTTTTCTTTAGAGAGGGCTATAGGATCCCTGGTAAGACTAAGACAGGATTTCTGCTGATGGATTCTTTGAGAGGGTGAAACGGTTTCTTTCTGTACAGAAGATCGATAATACTGGCTAATTTGAGACGAGGGTAAGACAGGTTTTGTGTTGCGAGTCAATACAGAACCTCTGAAGGTAAAACACACTGTCTTGAGGGTGAGACAGAGTCTCAGTGCCTTAGGGTAAGAAAGGCTTAAGACAAACTTTATTTTTTCCTGAGAATAAAACAGTCTCTGTGCCAGGGGAGACACAGGGTTCGGACAAGCTTACTGCTTTGGAGGTTGTGTAAGATAAATTCTCTAGACTGAGTGTAAGAAAGTCTCTCTGGTTCCTTCACAAAAGACACAGAGCCCACTCAGTGCAGCTGGGACGTGCAGCTTAGCATATGGTCATTTCTTCCTTGTTTTGTGGCTTTGTCAGAGATTTATATACTTTTCATGCATGGTGGGTTGCGAGCCAAGTATCACAAACCAGAGTCTATGTCCCATCCTCTCGACTTTGTCTCTGGGCCATATCTTTGATGATCAGAGACTAGATTCTTCAAACACGTCTTTGTACAGGATTGTTCAAAGATGTGCTCCACCGATTCTCACTGACTGTACTGAACCCAGGTGGAGGTGTTACACATTCATCTCATGCCCTCACACTTCCTCTGTATCCACATATGCTGTAGCTACACACGCAGATACACACTCGGATTGTCTTGCCCTTGGCTGCATTAAATGAGGTTTCAGTTGATGGGTACTTTCCTATTAATTATATGCTAAATGTCTATAGAGCATCCTATAGAGCTGCAGCGATTAATCAATTAGTTGTCAACTATTAAATTAATCACCAACTATTTTGTGAATCAATTAATCAGTTTGAGCAATTTTTGAAGAAAAAAAATGTCAAAATTCTCTGATTCCAGCTTCTTAAATGTGAATATTTTCTGGTTTCTTTACTCCTCTATGACAGTAAACTGAATATCTTTGAGTTGTGGACAAAACAAGACATTTGACGACGTCATCTTGGGCTTTGGGAAACACTGATCAACATTTTTCACCATTTTCTGACATTTTATAGATCAAACAACGAATATGTGCTGCAATATTTAACTGCACCTGAACATAGGAAATGGCAAAATATGTGAGATCTAGGACAAAGTTATGTTTCCTTCCGCTATTTCTCACCTAAATGCATTGTGTTTATCCTTGTGGCCCAACAAAGGTGTTGAACACACTTTCTTCCTCGTAAAACATTTGCGGAGCGTATTTTTTGGAGGAATTTGAAATCTACTCCGTATACATTCATGGTTACTTGCTATCAGTCTTCTTCTTGTTGGTTGTTGCATTGCTACATTTCTTGGCTCCTTACTGCACCAACTGTCGATTAGTGGCATAGTGTGAAACCATTGGCAGGACTGTGTATCATGTCACCCACGTGCAGTGGTGGAGGAAAGATTCAGATCCTTTACTTGAGTAAAAGGAATAAAACAACAATGTAGAAATCTTACTTAAGTAAAAAATATACAGGTATTTTCAGCAAAATGTACTTAAAGTATCGTAACGTAAAAGTACTGAAGGCTCATACTGTTAAAATAAGAAACTTGATTTCTGAATATACTTGAAACAAATCTGCATTGAAAAGATGCTGGAATATTTGTATCATGTGTTTTGAGAAAATAAGGACTCAATTATAGACTAAATCATAGACTTGATAATAAGGAGATTTTGCAGGGAACAACTGCATCATACTTTATAAGGTGATCAATTGTTTTGTATGAAACATCTTAATTATTAAAGTAATTAGTATCTATAGCTATTAAATAAATGTAGTGGAGTAAAAAGTACAATATTTCCATCTGATATGAAGTGGAGTGGAAATATAAAGTAGCATAAAATGGAAATAACCAAATACAAGTACCTTTCAACTAACATAATGCATCTTTGTGCATGTGCTAAGAAAAGGGGGACCCACTCTTAAAAACATTGCTCCATACTGTTACTAGAATGAGAATATGTTTTCAAATATCTCACAAAGATATAGTTTACCTTACTTTGTGGGAACATTTCAGTAGGGCTGAAGTAGTGTTTATTGCTATTGTCATTTATTTATCTTTTTATTAATTGATTATGCTCTAAAGTGTCAAAAAAATATTGAAAAAGTCCTTTGCAATATCCCAGAGCTCAGGTTAGTGTTGTATTGTTGTCTCTGTGTAGGTGGCCTTGACTACAACTCTGGCCCAGTGTCTTGAAATTGCTTGTTTTGTTTCGACTAACAGTCCATAATTCAAACATATTTAATTTGGAATGATATAAAACAGAAAAGCACCAAATATTTCCATTTGAGAATCTGCAACCAGTGAACATATGCCATAAGCTGTTTATATTGAATCACCTTGTCCTGGCTGTTGGTATGGGCACTTAAACTATGAAGAGTCCTAGTATGATATTAATGTAAAAGAGCCAGCGGCTAACTCGTATAGTATGTACTCTGCTGTATCTCCCACATACCAGATAACATGGTCCACATGCTGCAGCCAGGAGGGTGATATTTTTAATGTAGTGTGCAGTCGTGACATACATGATAGCACCTGTTTCACAATTGTAAAGACTAATGCTATCACCATCTTCAGTGCTCTCAGAAATATCTTATTTCAAACAGCCTCAAGCTTCCTTTTTGCTCTCTGTCTGTCATTTCCAGCAGCCATCCACATCTTTACAAAAAAATGTTCTGAAAATGAAGGCTTCCTTATGTATTTTCTCCTCAGTGAGAAAGGGATAAGGGTAAAAAAAGACCCTCGCCATGCAGAGAGTGTCACAGCTGTGAAATGAACGCTGGTATTCAGAGGGGATTCATGTCCTTGACAGTTCAGTGCTCTGCAGACTGCAACACACCCAGCAGTCGGTCACAGCTAGTGCCACCGCCATGAAACCAAACGAGTCCGGCTCTGTCACTCACCCTGCTCAATTGTTATTCACTAAGGCTCATGCCCTTGATTCAGATCATTAAAGTCAGTCCAATTTGACTACTAAAGTCCAATTTGAATACTTAATTACTTGCTCTGCTATGTTCGCTGCAAACTATAGGTAGCTAATTTGTGCAGGGAAGTGGGCAATTTTTATGGGTGTGAGCATTGCCCCGTAATGAATTATAGTAACCTGTAATAGGATGTGTGGCTGAGGTCTATCCATGTTTCAATTGGAGTGGAATTGAGGGCAATAGGGTTATTGAAGTCAAATTGATATTTTTTTTCTTTTTGTCACTCATGGGTCTTAATGTTTAGCTTTATGTTTGTTATTCTCTGATTTACTCACTGGTTATATCAAAATAATGAATTAGGCAATAGCTCATGACAGGCTGTGGTTCGTGCCGGGCCGAACAGCACCCCTTAGACTTGTACGTATTAAATGGGATTTTTTTTTTCTGTTTTACAGACATGATACCTGTGGTCACAGAGATCCTTAAACTGGACATGTCCATCAACCTCTACATGTTCCACGGAGGGACAAATTTTGGCTTCATGAGCGGATCGTTTGAGGTTGGATTGCCAGCGCCGAGACCTATGGTGACAAGCTATGGTAGGTGTCATGATGACCAGCATTCTGTAACATTTGAATGAGCAAAATTCCCTTTGAGTTAGGAAAAAAATTATCATATACAAGGTTGATTGGTCAGAGTTGAACTATAGGTTCATGCCACAAAGATTCAACACAAAACTGCATTTTAATTGCCAGACCCATATTCACAATTACTTATGTTTCTGCTAATTTTAGCCTTATTTTTAAAGCCCAATGATTCTGCATCAGTGTAGGCTGAAACAATCCATAAAGCTTGTAAATAAATACATAATCATCAACAATAACCTTTTTCAAATACAGCCAGTAAGTACAGTCTGCTCAAATTAAATGTGAATAGGAGAGGTAGATTAAAAAAACATGATTAGGTTATCTGAAATGTCTATAGATGGCGCTATCTCTACTCCTGAGCCTCTGACCTTCGGCTGCTTTGAAATTTGAATATGCAGTGTGCATTAATGAATTCATTACCTAATAAAATGCTCGGGAAATGTAAATTAAAGATGGTACAATGGGTTTTATATCCTCCTCTAGGGTACTCAACATTGTAATGACCTCGTTCTTGAGAAAAGAGGAGAATTTTGAAAACTGCTCCCCAGCAGGGGAGACCACCTCTGACCTTCAGCCGTTGTCATACCTGTGTTTACCCTTCTGAATGCCTTTTACCTTTCTGCCTCAATTTTCTGTCAAGATAACCTAAAATGTGTCTCGGCCCGCTGCTGTCTCAAGATATTTGATAGGGGAGCACAGTGAAAGCATCTGCCACGGTAAGAGGCATCCCTGCCTCTCTCCGGCGCCCGAGCCTGCTGTTCTGATAGCGCATTATCTTTCAGATTACGATGCTCCATTATCCGAGGCTGGGGATTACACCACCAAGTACCATCTTCTGAGGAATTTATTCAGCCGCTACCACGGTGAGTGTTGTGTGTTGTTGCAGAGTCGGGCCTCACATCTTCTGTCTCTCTTTCTCTCCCTTCCCTTTCATCTCCCCACTTAAGTTAATTCTCCTTGTAGAACCTGCTCACTGTTAGCTAAACTGGGATAACTTTGCATATCATTACAAGCACGGATTAGATATGGGTTTGTGTGTGTTTGTGCATGTGTTTGAGATTTCTGCCCAAAGTCAAAGACCCTCAATTACCACCCATTGTGATAATTACATACTAGGCCTTTTATCATGTTTATTGCCGCTGCATTTCTCTCTATTTGTAAAACAAGGGTTTGTGGTTGGGGGCAGAAGTCTCAAGTGTTTTGTGGCCAGGACTGAAAATGTAGCTTTTGGCAATCTGGGATTGAATCCAGCACAGCAAAGTAAAGTAATTTGCCCAGAGTTGTGGTGATTGAAGATAGTTTGAAAGACTGCCTGTGCGTGATTCATCCTTATGTTTTGTAGTCTGCTGAACAATGAGCAGTGGCCTGGATATGAGAGGGAGTCTGAGAAGGCTTTTTGTTCTGCTCAGCAACTTCAAACACATGACCCAGTTCTTTAATTAGATCATTTTGATATTTTATTATTGTTTGGTTGTCAAATCACGTATATTGTGTCGGTTACTCTTTGCTGCGTGGTTTTGTTTTTGCATAACCTGGCATGGATTCAGGCTGATGTGTCAAAAGTCTAACGCTGATCTTTGACAAAAACATGTCTCCTAAGATAAACCTGTGACATTTATGCTTTGGGGCTTTCTTATTATTACAAAGCTGTCAAAAATTGCAAAAATACAGTATATAATACTGCTATATAAGCTACACATTCATCTGCACTACATAGTCTGTCTGTGCACTTGCGTTATGCCAGCTCCCTATTGATGGTACCAGTTTATGATAGCTTCATAGAAATGTCTTTCCAACGCACACTCTTCCCCTCTTAGATTTGACACGTTATACACACCAACAAAGGCACTGGCTTGTAAGCTTTTTAGAGAGCCATTTAGGAGAAAGGTGTTGGCCGTTATCCTCAAAGCTTTCCTTAAGTGATCCAGCTGTTACCACTAGGTGATGAGGAAATGCTGTCAAGCCTACACCAGAGGGACCGCTGGTGTCTCTGCATGCTTTAACACCTTTAAAAGCAGTGAGAGGGCATGGGCAACCATTGTTAATTGTTGTAACGAGAGTGTTTTGCAACATGGAGCACAAACTGGATGCTGCTGTGGAGGGCAAATGGCTCACCCAAGGAGCCTGAAAAGCTTTTTCCAAGGGACATGTAACTTTTATGATTGATATTGAGTGACACACAGACTTTAGAGTAGGAAGACTCCAACAAGAGAATGCTGAATGGGAGAGTACAATGGCGTTTTTGTGTGTATAAGTGAATTATTTTGCTGGTTCTTCTGGCTCCTTTTTTTTTTCTCTGAGGTGTGATTCCCAGTGGGCGACCTCCGGATCTGAAAAGTGAAGCCAATTCAGAAGTGTCTTATACTTGCATTCTTTCTAATATCCAGCAGGGGGCGACTCCTCTGGTTGCAAAAAGAAGTCTGATTGTATAGAAGTCTATGATAAAATGAGCCTACTTCTCACTTGATTTATTACCTCAGTAAACATTGTAAACATGAGTTTATGGTCTCAATCGCTAGTTTCAAGTCTTCTTCAATACAGCATGATGTTCATTTAGTAAATTATGGTCCCATTTAGAGTAAATAGACTATTAAGTAGGGTATGCTTTAGGGCGTGGCTACCTTGTGATTGACAGGTCGCTACAGTACCACGGCATTGTCCGGTCTTGGAATTGTCTGTGTTTTTGTCTTACAACTTTAACCCTTTCACAGCTTGGCAAGTTTTAAGATATTTCTTTAAAGATCAGAATCTTTAACTCCCTTCTCTGACTGAATGTGGGCAGTGTATGCATCATGTTGTATTCATTTCAAAATCCCCTTAGTTTGGATTTGTTTGCATCCCCTGGGTAAATAAAGGCTAAAGGAAATGCAAATAAATAATATACAAACTGCATCATACCCTCATTTTCCCTCCTTGTTTTCCAGCCCAGCCTCTCCCTGAACTGCCCTCTCATCAGGACAGGAGAGCGTACCATCCTGTTGTCATCCAGCAGCACCTGTCTCTGTGGGACAGTCTGCATCTCACTGACAAGGTAAGCTACATACGCACACAGAGTGCCAAAATTGGAGGCACTGAAATAATAAACATCGTCCATGTAGCATTGCTCAAAACAGAGACAGAAGGTTGTTGATAGACAGCAATAATACACAAAATATTGAATGCATAAGTAATAACACAAAAGCCAATCAAATAAACTCAAAGAGAATTTGCTGTCAATTCTATGGATGTGCAGCCCGTTGTGGTCTGTTTACTTTTTAAAAAATGTGTTCTCCTGCTCAAAAAGACTTGCATAGCACATGAGGCTGTCCTAGCCCGAGGACAAGTGTATTTACAGGAGCACAAGCTCCCTATCACATACCTGTTACCAGTATTTATTATTATTTGTTAACAGCTTTGCTAACCTTATTTTACAGTCAATCGACATTAGCAAATGATAGAAGTCCAAGTCCCCATCTCTGCCGGGATGTCATTTGGTCTCTCCAAATGATAATAAATCATAATATAAACAGTAACATATGTTCCTCTAATACTTAAACCAAACCCCCTACAGAATCATTTCATTTCTAATTTGAAGCTCTGAAAATCACAAAGTAAAGGCCTATACACACCAGGGCGTTTTTTCGTGCGATTAATTTGCACGTCAATATATTTTTTAGAACTGTGGTTTTTGTCATGAATACTTTCATACAGAATGTGGACATTACACGGCGAAAAAGCGGCGTCATTTCTTTTTTTTGGAACAAGGTCGATTTCCTGAGCTTTCGCACCTTGAATAATGGCATCAACCAATCACGTTGTGCGTAACGGGTTGAGTTGCGCCTATACTTATGGAACAACAACACAGACACTCTGTAGTCCAAACCAGGACGGCAAACTTTATTAATCCTTTCAACCTTGACAAGGCAGCGCAGACAAGATCCACTCCTTCCGTTCTTACCTTTCACAATAAAAGCCCTAGACATATAATATTCGCAGGCGAGTATTTCGTATTTTCGTGTTGTTTATTCATCACACCCCCGGTGTGTAAAGGCCTTTAGGTACATACAGGTGAGGTAATCTGAAAGTGAGAGGAGTGAGCTTGTAGTCATCATCCACCACCAGCTTGGTCTCTTGGACCTACAGTATTGAGGAAGTCTGAGAAGGGAAGTAAATGAGCAGCACTCCTCCCTTAAATGAACATGAGATGCCCCTGAGCAAGACATCCTCTCCTGACTTCACTAGCGGCCTGCTCAGGGACCAGCTGTAACCAACTGTGTGCAGCTTTATGACTGTAAGGCAGGTTGTTGTGGAAATAAAACATGAATACAACAGAAAATCTCCCCTTGCCAGAAGACTGGTTAAAAACGTGTTTGGAAGGTGTCATCATGTCTGTTCGCTTTCATGTCCACCAGCCTAGTTTAGCCATTTACACCATGCTCTTCAGGGGCATTTATATTCAAACCAGATGTAGCACGTCTGGCAGTCGCTTACAACATTAATTATTCACTCCCCGTCGCAATAATTTGCTTCCCTCCGAGACGACAATTACTTTGCCCCTGACCAGCCACACTTGTTCAAAAAGAGCATTTTCTCTTCAGAGGCTTCAGAGAGACTGAGTGGGTTCCCTGAGTTTGATATTGTATCTGTGTGTTTGGAGGTACGTGGTTAATCGTGTCATAGCAGCGAGTGTTTATTGTGTTGTGAAGAGTGCATAATGCACCTCCCGAGGGTATGCAAAAGACTGCTGCTGCATAAAAGGATTGCTCTGAACACCAGACAGGAAAGCTTCATTAGGTTTGATAAATCATCACTTTGGGTGAAACCATCTTGCAAGTGGGAGATTGTGCGGCGGGAATGATAAAATCCCATCTGCATTAAGAGTGGTTTCGAGATTGTGTGTTCACTTTAAATACAGCAAGCTTCATATAACCATTTAAAAAAAACGTTGAATTTCTGCAGCATATTTAAACACCTTGTGTCTGTCTTAAGCTCTTCATTTTTTTTCATATTTTTTTTAGCCTTTGAAGTCAAAGTGGCCGGTGAACATGGAGAATCTCCCTGTTAACGACAACAACGGTCAGTCTTATGGCTACACGCTGTATGAGACCACCATCACCAGCAAAGGAACCCTCAACTCAAAGAACAACATCAGAGACAGAGCACTGGTAAAGACAGGAAGACAGACGCCGACATAATGCATCACACATTTACACTTTTCTTTGTGAGAACACTTCCATGTAGAAAGCTGTAATCTGTTAGAAATCACACCCCTGCTCAGTGAACTTGTGGAGTACAATTAACAAGCTCAGGCTGCTACCAGTTGCTCTGGTGTTAATGTCAAATAGTCATAGTTCTCAAAAGTTGATGTCTAAAAACTTCAGTGAAAGACTGAATGTTATGTGAAGACAAATACATTAATGCTTCATGTTGACGGCAGGCGTTCAGGTTATTTTATGCATTCATTTACATGCAGTCTACAAATATGTGGGGACAAGTTTGGTGCTCCTGCTGAGCCTTTTCTCTTTGTTCTGGTCACATTAGCAACACAAATATAAAATAGTTTCTGATGTGGCGTATTACCATTTCTTTTTTCTTTTTCTTCCTAGGTTTTTTTGGACAAATACTTGGTTGGTGTTCTGGATTATAAGACGCAAGAACTTGCACTCCCTGATGGGAAGGTACCGTGTGTGTGTGTGTGTTTTTGTAGTTAAAAACCTAGTCTGCGGTTAGCTACTTTCAGAAGCATAACGCTGTTAATATTTAACAGTATGTGAAAGCTTCGGGGGATGCTGATAGATGTTTTTGGCAGCAAGGTCCCCGTATTAAGCCAACAGCAAACCTTCAAACGACTGTTTATCTCAACAAATTTGAACAGTCAACTCCAACCTTACAGGAAAGTGCAGACTCAGATCGGCCTTGATCAATTACTAAAGCCAGACCAGCTGAATTTTTGCCTTTTTTGTTTTTTGTTAATTCTTTCCATTGAGGAATACTGCTGTATTTCATGTGTTATGTATTTTTCCACTGAAGGGAAAAAGAACTCTGAGTTTACTGGTGGAGAACTGTGGAAGAGTGAATTATGGGGAAACTCTGGATGAGCAGCGCAAAGGTACAAGTTGTTCTGTTAACTGATGGCTGTGTAGATGTCCCAGTCAGCACAAGTATTGGCGAATTATCTTTTTCATTAAATACCTTGAAGGAAAATAATTTACAGTGTTCTTAACCCTTATGCATCACTAGGGACATTTTCGATCATTTTGGCTGTGTTAATGCACATGGCATACTTTTTTGGCAAGGTTGTGAGTTTATTTTTTTTGTAATTTTGGAAGTTCAACCTCAGCTCCTATAATAAGTCTATAATAAACTGTGTAGCCAAAACCAGTTCAGATTATTCACAATTAGTTAAAATACAAGTACAATCATAAGACATAATGGAGATATGTGAAATTGGACACACTGATAAGCGTCCTAATAAGCTGTCTAAAGATACTAAGCAGATAGCATTTAAGATACAGACACTCACACCGTTAAGGACAAAAATGTCCCCTTTGAAACCCATTAAAACCAGAATTTTGATCCCACTGCCATTACCACATAAAATCATGCATTGTACTATGTAAGGATTTCAGTCTGGAGCCCTAGCTTCAAAATTGTAGTTTTTACTATTTTTGAAAATAATTCAAATCTTGTGGGTTTTTTTGTTCATAACAACAGGGGGATTATGTAAACAAACTGGCATTTCAAGGGTTACAATTCTGAGAATGAATGAATATTTGATAGTGATGATCAGGACTGAAGGTGGTTAAAATTAAATCAGTGAAAGTGGAAAATAATAATATATAATTTTATGGCAGTTTTTTGACTTGGACATATTTGTTCTTCTAAGAACAAAGGGATGCACAAGGGTTAAGATCCATAAGAAAAATTAAAAAAACAAACTTAAAGCAGCTTTGACTCAACTTTCAGGTCTTGTTGGGGATATCGAGATAAACAAGCACCCCCTCCGTGACTTCATTATTCGTAGTCTGGATATGAAGCCAGGCTTTGTAAACAGGTTCGTGTCTTTCAATTATTACCCAGTTTCCCTCTATGTTTGTTTTTCTCTGTCATTACGCCTGCCTGCCTCTGATTTAATCCAGCTCATTATCTCCCTGCTTAACACAATTACGGTGGGAACATGATGGCAAAATGCAGAAATCAAAACAAGCCTTCCAATCCAGCGTCTCATGTTAAACATCTTAAATTATAAGCAGAACAGTAGGTAGATCACTGCTGGAGTCAGTTAAGATCTGTACTGTTCTCAATGTTCTCGAGGCTCAGCATGATAGGAAAACTTTTTTGTCACTAAATAGTAAAAAGTATATTAATCTGATATTTACTTTTTCACAAGCACGATGTGTTCATAATACACAGTACTAGCAGAATCAAAACTAATTTTAGCTCCAGGTGGATACAATAATGAAAACACCTCGTAAAAGCGTGAGTTAAAATTACAATTCATTGTAAGTTGATTTTCAGTTAGCAGCATGCGTCTGACTAACCTTGCGCGGCAGCTGGATTCTCGCAATGTCATGAGATAAGTAGAATCGTGGGATCAAATGTCACATGACAATTCATCTAGTCAGGCTTCAAGTAATGCATTTGTGTCCGGCTCGCCAGACAACGGACCAATCAGCGTCCTGTGAGGAGCTACTGGCCGCTACGGGCGTGGCTCAGGTGTGTGAGACCATAGTGTGAGACGACACTGAGAGCCGACTGTTCGTTCTAAACAACAATAGCAGCTCCTTGAGAGGTTAACGTAGATGTTGCAATAGCATCAGTTATATCAGAACTAGAGAGTATTTCTTCTTTCAAAGAAGAGCAAAGTACGGCACTTACCGTGTAAAGTACGGCAGACAGATGGTTCATCGAGTCACCTGTCGAGTATTTTTTTGAAAGTGCCTTTTCCAAACAGTTTCCAATGACGGCTTCTCAGATGGTTCTGTGAAGCAAACCTTCTGACAGGGTCAGGTTAGTGTCTGACAGCTTAAATGTAAGATTTCAAACAGCCAGAAATCAACAAGTCCTCCCATTTATTTTGAATCAGGGTAGTGCGTCTGGGCTGCGGCTGGCAAACTAATGAGGCACTCATCCCATTAGGTCTGGTAATTTCTCCACAACAGCCAAGCATTATAACGGCATTTTGGCAGGGCCCAGTGCACGCAAAGGGCAAATGCATTCCCTCGTGATGTTTCCATATTACGATATTATGATGCCTTCCTGTATATCACATGCGACATTAGTGTCATTAACACCAGATTGAAGTCAAACATCTTCCACAACCCTTCCCAGTCACATAATCTTTGTTGATATTCAGGATTTCTAATTGTTTTCTTGTATTGATTACCTTCTGTATTTAACTCATATTTGTTGCACAGATAATAAACATCATGGTCACTAGGATTAACTGACCTTCTAGTTTCTTTAGAGGTTTATATTTGTATTTAGGGGATTATCTACATATATTTTCAAGTCATTTTTGGTTTCTCCTCATGTACTGAAAATTTGCAATCTCTTTACCTCAGCACCATCTTGAAAATGTCAAGGCCTGAAGCCCTGTATGAGTGAACACTAACAAAACGGAGGAAGGAATTTTTCTTCTATCATGGCAACCTTTTGAATTCGCTTAGAGGCAAAATATAACCCATAGCCAAAACAAAGATAGTGATTCTGAATATTTCCCCTGCCATCCATGTCCAAGGTTTCACTTGACATTTACTGTAGGCGTATAAATATGAATGACATGATACACTGTTGGCCAAACACCTAAAAGTCAATACTGAGTTTTTGAGGAAAAACTGCAGCAGACTGTATCTAAATATTACATAAGAGAATTGAGATTTGTGCTTTCATGCTATGAAACATACAGCATTGTGGAAAGTGTAATCTGAAAAGTGCAAAATGTGTTCTCCTTTTACAGACTTGAGAGTTCAGGCCACTGGATGTTGATGCGTCAGCGGCCCTCCTTCCCAGGGTTTTTCCAGACCAAACTCTATGTGAACAGTTTTCCTAAAGACACCTTCATCAAACTCCCTGTGAGTAGGACAGTAATTCAGTACAGCAGCACTACAGACTCAGAAACTGACACTAAGTTTATTCAATACCTCTGACAAAATCTGAACCAAAATTGGAGCGTTAATTTAAAAAACAGTATTTTGTACAGGGCTGTATTATTGGATGGAATTACCGTGCATTGACTGGTCTTTGGGTTATTTTGCCCAACCTCTCATAGATTCACAATAAAAATGAAAGCACTAATCTGGAGTACTAACTAATCGATTAATCAATTAATGATTGCAGCACTAGTAAAGAAATTAATTAAATCAGATATGAATGTCAGGTTTCACTTCCTTTAGATTTAACAGAGATCAAGCTGTCAATACTTTCATAGATAATTCACATACTACTTGTTTTAGTAAGTCATTATTACCTGAGCTTTAGCCAGACAGTATTGGTAGCACCGGACTGATATTTATTCATACAGTTCTGGTTCAGGAGGCTGTCTTCACCACAAAGACAGTAGACATGTGAATCTCTCCTTTATAGATCTGATAGGAATTTTGACACCAGAAATTCAGATTCAGTGTGAATTTATTCATACATTTTATTAAATTTGTATTATGTACTGTTAGCTTACAATACTGTGAGTAATTATGCCTCCTTCAGAAAGATAGGAATATTACAATATAGTTTGGTCTGGCAATTTTTATTTTATCCCCAGAGAAATAGCTCTTTGAGAAGCATTATTGAGTGCAAGCTTACTTAATATTAATTAGATATATTTACACAATAATATTATTTAATTAGTGAGAACAGACAGCATCTTAAAAAGCTCTTTACAGAAAAAGAGGATCTGGTGATGATCCAATTTTTATGCAGTTTGACATAATGCAGTTATTGATTGAATAAGTGCCTCTTTACCCTCCTGTCGTACTGTAGATCTCTCAGGTTTTTTAGCTTGTAACTTGAAGCTCAGTGAAGTGGCTGGATGTAGAGAAGTGAAGCGAAGAGCTGCAATTAACAACAACTCAGGATGTATGAAGCAAGAGGTGCAAATCACATTAGAAAGGAAGGCTTGACATGTGGTGTTCCTCAACGTGTTTCTTTTTTTACCCATCAGCATTTAATTGGCTGAACCTGCCTGTTGTCATGGTGAACTGTCACTTGTGTTCACAGGGATGGAGCAAAGGTGTGGTGTTTATCAACGGCAGGAATCTGGGTCGCTACAGGTCCGTCGGTCCTCAGCAAACTCTCTACGTCCCAGGCCCCTGGCTTAACAGGGGGGACAACCAGGTACACTAGTTCTGTCTTATATATACAAAATACTTTTATCAAAGTCACTTTAGCATTAGTAACCTTTCACCAAGGGTATCCTCAGTCCCGTATGTTTGTTATTTAACAGGATATTTAAAAAAAAAAAAAATACTATACACATCATAGTGATATATAGAGGACAGTTAGGCCATGGAATACGTTTTTGTTGTGTATAGTGCTACCACATGGTTACATTTAAAGTACCTTTAAAGGGTAACTTTGGTCATTTTCAACCCTATTTTCCCATGTTTTTGTGTCTAAGTGACCACAGCCACGAGCGAGCTGTAATGTAATAAATTGGGGCAAGTGGCAAACCTGGCACCGTCAATTTACATCCACTAAAAGTGCTTGTTTTGCCACTAACAGGCTCAAATTGTTATTATAAGTGTCTGACAACATTATGGAAAGGACCCTACAGAGAAAAAAAACGTCTTTCTTTACCTTTCGCTTGATCCGGTCTGTTTGTTATTGTTTGTCTCGCTCTGACATGTAAATGACTGTGCCGGGTTGCCCCAAATGATTACATTACAGCTTGTCTAGCGGCTGGCGGCTGCAGCGTTCTCCCTCAATACTGGACCAATTTCAAAGATTGTTGTCCCCGTTAGTCACATAGACAAAACAAATATGGGAAAATAGGGTCCAGGTTGAAAATATCAGTTATCCTTTAAGTTTTCATGTACAACTCTTGAACTGAGAGTTGTAGCAAGTTTGTAACTCTTCTACTAATTTCATGTTGGCCAAAGTTGGTACAAAGTTGGTGGTTGCAGAATTCCTCCAGATGTTCTTGAAATATGAAAATCAAATGTAGCCACACACTTTCCGTTATCGATTAATCTTCTGATTAATTTCTCGATGAATCAATTACTTACCTTGTCTATAAAATGTCAGAAAATAAGGACAAATGTCCATCACTTGTTTAGTCTCACCAACAATACAGAACCCAAAAATATTCAATTTACAATGATAGAGCAAAGCATCTAATCCTTACACTGGAGAAGCTTGAACTAGCAAGTGTTTGGCATTTCTGACTAAAATGATTAACTAATTATCAAAGAAGTTGCTTGTTTAATTTTCAGTCAACTAATCAATTAAAAAAAAAAATCATTCCGCATTGTACGTGTGTTTTATGTTTTAAAATGCGTTATTTTCTTTTTAACAATGAGCAAATTCCCCAAAATTGGATGGCAATTCGCTAGGTGGCACTAGTTACATGAAAGGCCTGTTGAATGAGGCTGGGACACGGGCGGACATGGGTCTTGGGGTATGGAGTATGACGCATGCGCAGTGTAACTGAAGCTGCGGTTGTGCGTTGCGATTGGCTCAATTTCGGTGAGTGCAGACCAGATTTTACTGCGCATGTGTTGTACCCCAAAGATATGACGTGTTGATGAAGCATGACCCAGCCTCCTTCAATAGGCCTTGGTTACATGATGAAAATGACCTCTCAAAAAATCAACATTAATGTCTATCACTATTTGATGCAGGTCTGAATCCAGATGCAAATATAAACCTTTTGTATTATTGAAATAACTAATTTAAAGGAAAGCATCTGTGGCAGAGTGCTATATAGTTCCTGCAGTCACATGCTCCTCTCTTCCAGTAATACGGCAATAGTTCCAGTATACAGCTACTGATTTTTCATCACCCTGGAGTTTGTTGTTGAACTCTGGAGCACTTTCTGGAGAAGGCCTTAGCTACATCTACTCTATCTACTGTGTTTCTCTGTATTGCCTTTCGCAACTTTTCATTTCTGCACATATATTTACGTTGGTGCTCAACCACCCACTCTCGTTGTCCTTTCATGACCTCAGCTAAGCTGGTATTGTTTGCTTTATTACAGGTCATAGTGTTTGAGGAGCAGGAAACAGATGGTAAGATTCAGTTCGCCAGCAGCCCTGACTATGGCATGACCGTTGATATCCAGTGAGGACAGGAGGTGAGAAGGGAGCGTGAGGAGAGGATGATGGGAGAGTTGCTGGGAAAGGGCACAACAGAGGCGATTGCCGTTAGCTTCATCTACTCGGGCACTAACGCCGTGCCGCGACCAGCAGCTCTCAAAATTGACACTCGTCAGTGAACATGGCATCTGTCCTGTCAGGAGACACCAACACGGCAGCGATCCAGACTAGTTTTTCATTTAGTGACTGTATTTATTATGATATTCTGTTTAATCATGTTCACTTAGGTAACGGTATCATTAACCTGCATTCATATTCTTCATAACTGGAGACCAATGGATGGTTGTCCTCCGACAGACTTAAGTTATAAATTCCTGCTGTGTAAAAAGAACTGTGAATAAAGGTAAAGGTGGGTTCAACCACTGTGTCAGTAAGGCAGTCTGTGAACTGCTTTATTTGTCCTGCACACCGAGAGCCTGTTTGATATAACACTGGTTGCCTTTCAAATTTACCCTCTTATGATAATCTGTGAACTCCTGCAGAGAAGTCAAGTTCACAAGCTGTGTTTGAAGAGAGCTTTTTTAAAACTCAACTCATGTGTGGTGCTAACCAGCTTACCATCACAATTATTTTCTTTAAAGATTGATGCCACAGTGAAGCTTTGCTGTCACATTTCAAGACTAAGCAGTGTATTTTATGGCATTGTACAAGCTGTATATGGATAGGTGGCATGACCATGTTTTTTCATAATTTTGCTGATGATGGTCGTTACAAAATCTAATAATTTTTCACTTGTTGCTTTTTGCACTTATTGATATAGTTCAAATTTGCACTAATAGTGCCCTGATATCTGCCCCAAACTTCAAAGCAATATGAATATCAAAATATGTATTTACTATAAAACTAGAGCCAAGACACTTTTAAATACAAAGTTGTCATAGGCAGAAATTTCACACACCTTTTTAAAAGAAAGTTACTTTTACTTAAGGTAATATATGATGGTAGGTTGGCACAGTTCAAGCCATCACATAGATTAAGAAACTTTGTACAAAAACAATAAAGGTGGTGCAGTAAAGCAAAATGTGTAAAGTGAGGACTAAAATGCATTCTTTTTTCATGGTAATATGTAACAAAGTATGCAAAAATAATCTGTTTATTGCTTTTATACTTTATGAGATATATCAGAAATAAAATGTTAAATCCATTAAACCCTATGGAGCTCAAGATTTCAAAATGTATCTCCTCTTACGATGTTTAAAGTAGACACTCCAAGCTCAAATATAGTAGTTACTTTTAAAGATTGTATCTGTATTTTTTTAATGATTTTATTCTCATTTCCACACTACATTCATTCTCTATGCAATTTGCTACAACTTATAAAAAGTAGAACTAAATAAATAAAAAAAAAATTGAATTAGATACGAACAACATTCCAACTTCCATACCTTTATTTACATCTCAGGCAAGACTGACTCCATTTTAAGACACTTCATGTTGGTTTTAGCACAATCATGTTATTTATATCTCTTTTTTCTGGAAGAACTGGGCTATCAGAATATACTTTAGTGATGTCACATTAATGTATAAATAGTTACATCCCCATAAATACAAAAGAAAAACAAATATGGAAATTGAATGGCTGAATTGAATTGACGCTGAGGGAAGGGGACAGGTACAAAGAAGTTCTGGGGAAAAGTCTCATTTATTTTTTGTTTCAATATCTCTGGAGAACGAATGTGATAGACTATGACTTTATTTTCTATGTGTATATATGTATATATATATATTAGGGCTGTCAGAGTTAACGCGATATTAACGCAAATTTGTTTTAACGCCACTAATGTCTTAAACGCATTAATGCAACTTGTGAGTTTTAGGTTGTAGCTGGCATTGGTACCAACTATGTCATACAAGCTTGTCACAAAAGTCGCTAAATAACACTCCAAACTTTAAATTTTGGCGAGGAAAAACTGTCATGGCTTCCAATAATAAATATATACATACATTTGCATAAAGCAAGCATATTTGCCCACTCCCATGTTGATAAGTGTATTAAATACTTGACAAATTTCCCGTTAAGGTACATTTGGAACAGATAGAAAATGTGTGATTAATTTACGATTAATCATGATTAAATATTTAAATCGATTGACAGTCCTAATATATATATATATTATGTGAAGATCTTCTAGCTGACTTCCTCGCCGTAGCACTTGCCTTCAGATGAGAGGTGTCCCTGTGAAGCAGCATCTCATGGCGTCCAATCTAATGTATTAAACCCAACAAAATGTTGTTAGATAAATCTTTTGTTGCGAGTCTTTATCTTTGTACGGCCAGTGTACAATTGGTGGAGCGACCTCATAGTCTTGAGCACTGAAACTACAGTTGTTTTGTTCCTTTTTTCAAAAAAAAGTATTGCTATAAATTGGACATAACTGGTAGTCATTTTGGAAGAAAAAACATGTATTTAAAAAAAAAAAAAAGATTTAGAATATTGGCCAGTTTTTATGTTATGCAAAAAGTGTTTAAATGGTGCTCCGAGAAATTTTTCAGGTACTTTGCAAAAAAGAACAACCCAATTTTCAGCTAAAGATTCCACCAGCACCACTTTTACGGAAATAGGGCACCATCCTTTCTTAATGTTAGATCTGTTGACCTTGCTCTTTCTAGAAAACGGGCTTTATTTTATTTTTTTATTCTCAGTCTGTAAGACGAACTGTTTTAAAAATGGAACATTTTCATTATATATGTATATATATATATATGTATGTATATGTATATATATATATATATATATATACGTATATATATATACGTATATATATATATGTATGTATATGTATATATGTATGTATGTATATGTGTATGTATATATATATGTGTATGTATATATATATATATATATATATATATATATACATACATATATATATATATATATATGTATATATATATGCATACATATATATATTTATATATATATATATATATATGTATATATATATGCATACATATATATATTTATATATATATATATATTTATTTTTTTCATTTTTCTATGTATTTTTTTTAATTTAATTTCTTTCATTTTCTTTAGTAGTAAACAAGGCCTATGGAAGGAGGCTGGGACATGGGTCTTGGGGTATTGGGGTAAAACCATGGATGTATTGAAAGGGTAAAACACATGCGCAGTGTAACTGAAGCTGCGTGCGTTGCGACCAGATTTTTACTGCGCATGCGTAATACCCC
Organism: Sebastolobus alascanus; assembly: GCA_916701645.2. NCBI lineage: Eukaryota > Metazoa > Chordata > Actinopteri > Perciformes > Sebastidae > Sebastolobus > Sebastolobus alascanus. The sequence continues at coordinate 5,307,669 of CAKAOJ020000068.1, forward strand.
CAAAGATATGACGCGTTGATGACGCGTGACCCCGCCTCCTGCTCCATAGGCCTCGGTAGTAAATCTAGTGAATAGTCAGAATCCCGATCCACACTCCAGACCGGAGGGCGGCGCTAATGTGCCGTAAAGTTTGCGAACCGCCGTAAAACTCCAACGAAGAAGAAGAACTTTGTTTCAAACTTCCAAACAGCTTTCAACACAGATGAGTGGATAACTAATCACGGAGGACATAGTTGGATTTATAAGTTTTCTAAAGTCTCTAAAAAACACTGTTGTTGCCTGCTGGATTACAAAGCTTCTGAAAGGGAGACGATCGCACCGGATACAGCGGTGACGGAGCAGCGTCCATTTAAAGTTAGTGCAGAGATATTCTTAAAAACAGTAACTTTAGTTAGAGTACGTTGACTTCAGCGGGTTGTAATGTGTCACCCACTCTGTACCAAAGTCTCCCCTACATGACTGCTTCATTATAATTCCCTCATCTCTCCACTTCCCTGTTCATCACCTGTTCGGGTATCACCTGTTAAAGTGATCGTTAGCTTAAAAACCCGCAGCAACCTGTTAAAGCTGCATCGCAAGTTTATAGTCTACAAACTGCTGTTTATCTGGATCAAACAGTCACGACGTGCAAATGCACATAACATCGTGTCCGTGGTAAAAGCAAAGGTGTGTCTTTGTGAAACTTTAACGTTTCTTGTAACCGAATAATCACAATTGTTTGGACTGCTACTACCACACGGCCACATGGTAGCTGTGCCTTTTGCTAGCTAACGTTAGATAGATAGATGGATAGATACTTTATTGATCCCGAAAGAAATTAAGGCATCCAGTAGCTTAGGCAACAAGTCCAACACCAATAAGAAAGATACAATCAAATAGAATAAAGTGAAATAAAATAAAAAATAAGATAACATAAGTAAGTAAAGCAGTGAAGTGACAGTCTGCCAATAGTGCAAATAGTAGTGCAAATATGGAAGAGTATATTAATATATAGCAGAGTATATTATAATGTATGACATAGTAGTGCAATGAGTTATACCCTCCTTCGCTGTGAGGAGTTAAACAGCCGTATGGCTCGGGGGACAAAGGAGTTCCTCAGTCTACGATCCAGCGATCTTATTTACCCAAATGGTGCAACATTAGAGATTGTTGTGTGAGAAGGAACATGGTGTTTTATATTGATTTTGTTGTTTTTCTACTGCTATTGTCGGAGGAAACCACTTAGTGAAAGCTAGAAACATAGGCTGATGTTGGAGCAACATCAGGAGGAAAGAAAATAGTGGCGGGTGGCCAGGAAGGCAACAACAGCTTATAATAAATACAGTACTCACATTGGGCCTCATTCACCAATTATTCTTAAGAAGAAATGTCTTATTAAAACCCACTTATGGAGTTTTCATGATGACTTTCACCAGTGTTTCTTATTAGGTAAGAACAGAATCTATGCACACTCAAGAGCACACTTGTTTGTGCAAAAATATTTACATTTTCTTCAATTCTACAGTTGTATAACATTGGATTCAAATTACAGTAATACTTTTTTATATATTTTTTTAATAATAATTTTCATTATTTTAATTAAGTATTATGTTTTTGTTCACTACACTAACCCTTTAACACTGAAGGAGTAATAGCATCCCATGCATCTGTGACTATCACTTCCTGCAGAAGTACCTTCACTTCAGAGCTATCAATGGGTATTATTGTTGTATGGTTTAACTGTCAGTTGTGTCGCATGTTAAGACAGGTGCTTATATTTGTCACACACTTTTAGATATGTGGCTTCAATGGATGACATCTGGGAGGAAGAGGAACTTTATCCAGACCAACCCACTCTGTGCTGAAGCTCTGAGGCAGGATAGTTTTCTCGTTACCAGCTGCGTTGTTGAATGTTGTTGAACATTGAAAGCGTACCAAATATTTTAAATTCAGTGGCCTCTTTAGCATTGTTATAAACTTCTTGAAAATTCAAGAAATTATAGGATTTGGTCTGTAATAGACACAGACATTCCGACATCATTCAGTGTGATTTACAGTACCTGAGAATATCATTATCTCTGATGTCCTGGACTTCAGAATACCTGAAGCTGACATCACAGCCCATTTAAGGAGCTAATTTGTCTTCTTTGTTGGTTCTCAGAGAAAAGAAACAAGGCGTTGGGGGACGAGCAGCAGACTGGATGGAGATGAGGACATCAAGGTGAGGAGAAGTGCACCTGAAAAACACTACCGTCTGTACACAGCTGGAAACAACTGCTACAGTCAAATGACATGATTTATATATTTGAATGATTGTCTGTAATATGTATTTTTGTGTCCCTTGAGAAGCAGCTGAAAAACCACAGGGAGGCTCATCTGAAGCAGCTCAGCTGCAAGCAGAGGATACTGGGTGAACTCGGTAAGGAAACACCAGTAAAACAAAAAAATTGTCTTGATAATTGGATTATTGTTTCAGTGAGTATAGTATGCCATAACATTTTTATAATATAACATTTCATAAAAAAAGTCATAGCATGTCATAAAAAAATCATAGTGTAGTATGCCATGAAAACAATCATGATACAATATGTCATAAAAAAGTCATAGTGAAGTATGCCATAAGAATGTAATGACAAATGTCATAGTAAAGGGTCATGAAAATATCATAGTATAGTATGTCATTAAAATGTCATAAGAATATAGTATAGTACTGTATGCCATGAAAATGTCATAAAAATATCATAGTATAGTATGCCAAAAATATAGTATAGTATGCCATAAAAATGTCATTGAAAATATCATAGTATAGTATGACATAAAATATCATTAAAATATTATAGTATAGTATGCCACAAAATAGTCATAAAAATCTCATTAAAATATTATAGTATATCATTAAAATATTATAGTATAGTATGCCACAAAATAGTCATAAAAATCTCATTAAAATATTATAGTATGCCATGAAAATGTAATTAAAAATATCATAGTATTGTATTTCATAAAAAGTCATAGTATGGTATGTCATAAAAAATATCATAGTATTTTTTGCCATAAAAATGTCATACAAATACTATAGTGTAGTACATATGCCATAAAACTGACAGTATAGTTTATAAGTCAAAAGTCAAAGTATAGTATGTCATCAAAATGTCAATTTTAGTTTGTCATATAAAAGTAATTGTATGGTATGTCATAAAGAAGTCATAGTATGGTATGTCATAAAAAATATCATAATAAAGTATGCCATGGAAATGTCATAAAAATATAGTATAGTATGTCATAAAATGTAATATAGTGTATAGTATGTGTTAAAAATACCCTTGTATTATATATATATATATATATATATATATATATATATATATACACACAGTATATATACTGTATATACAGTATATATATACCTGTGTATGGCATGAAACTGTCATAGAAATAGCATAGTATAGTTTGTCATAAAAAAGTCATAAAAATAGTATAGGATGCCTTGAAACTGTCATAAAAAATATAGTATAGACTATGTCATTAAAATATCATATTATAGTATGCCATAAAATAGTCATTAAAATTATCATAGTATACTAGGTCATTAAAAAACTCATAGAATGGTATGTCAAAAAAAAATATCATACTATAGTTTGCCATAAAACCGTCATGAAAATATCTTATTGTAGTTTGTCATGAACATATCATACTGTAGTTTGTCATGAAAAAAAGTCAGTGTGGTATGTCATAAAATATATTGTAGTATAACATGCCATAAAACTGTCAAAAAATATAATACAGTATTCAATAAAATGTTATAGTATAGTATGCCAAAAATGTAGTATAGTATGTCATAAAATGTTATTCAAAATATCACAGTATAGTATGCCATAAAAAGTCAAAGTATGGTATGTCATAAACAAAAATCATAGTTTATTATGCCATAAAAATATACTATAGTATGTCTTTAAAATGTCATACATATACTAGCATGTATGCCATAAAACTGTCATAAAAATAACATTATAGTTTATAATTTAAAAGTCATAGTATGTCATCAAAAGAATAAAATAAAAAAATATCATATTGCATTGTATGCCATAAAACCTTCAGTAAATAGTACAGAATGCCATACAAATATCATAAAGTCAAAGTAAAATAAAATGTCATTAATATATATTGTAGTCATAAAAAAGTCATAGTATAATATGCCATAAAAAAGTCATAGAATATTTTGTCATGAAAATCAATAAATATGGGGGTTATGCAACAGAAAACCACAAATTATGATGAATTTTTTTTTTATTGAAAATGTGACCCTGAATGACCCCTGATGAACCTCTGAATACATTCATACAGCAGAAGAAGACAACATGGATGAAGTGAGTGAAGAAACACCGTTGTCCTCAGTTTTGGCCCGGAACTCTGCACTCGTCTGGGGAGAAAAGATGAGAGGGAAATCTAGGAACTCTAAAAGTAAGAATTTGCATAACATTCAGATACATCTGTGCCTACTACTACAACATCAAATACAACTACAACAGGCTTTCTCAAACTTTTGATGACTGAGGACCGCACAAGAAAAGTGTAGTAAAGTGTAGAAAATTTTATAGAACAAAATTCGTAGTGTAGTATGTCGTAAATTTAATGAAAAAAAAGTCATAGTATAGTATGTCGAAAATTTTCATTTAAAAGTCATAGTATAGTATGTCGAAAACTTTCAGAAAAAAAAGGCATAGTATAGTATGTCAAAAATTTAATGAAAAAAAGTCATAGTATAGTATGTCGAAAATGTCAGGCAAAAAAAGTCATAGTAAGTCGAAAATTTTATGAAAAAAAAGTCGGTGTATTATTTTTAAAATTTCTTTGAAAAAAGGTCATAGCATAGTATGTCGAAAATTTTCATAAAAAAAGTCAGTATATTATGTCGAAAATTTTCCCAAAAAAAAGTCATAGTATAGCATATCGAAAATGCTCCTAAAAAAAAAGTCCTAATATAGTATGTCGAAAATTTTAAGGAAAAAAATTCATAGTATAGTATGTCGAAATCTTTATTAAAAAATAGTCATAGTATAGTATGTTGAAAACTTTCCTAAAAAAAGTCAGTATAGTATGTCATAAAATTTCATGAAAAAAATTCATAGTATAGTATGTCGGAAATTTTCATAAAAAAGTCAAAGTATGTCGAACATTTTCTAGAAAAAAATTATTAGTATAGTATGTCGAAAACTTTCAGAATAAAAAGGCATAGTATAGTATGTCGGAAAATGTCATGAAAAAAAAGTCATAGTAAGTCGAAAATTTCATGAAAAAAATTCATAGTATAGTATGTCGAAAAATTTCATTAAAAAAAGTCAAAATAGTATGTCTAAAATTTGGAACTCTGCACTCCTCTGGGGAGAAAAGATGAGAGGGAAATCTAAGAACTCTAAAAGTAAGAATTTGCATAACACTAAGATACATCTGTGCCTACTGTACTACTACAATATCAAATACAACTACAACAGGCTTTCTCAAACTTTTGATGACTGAGGACTGCACAGGAAAAGTGTAGTATATCATGAAATTTTCATAAAAAAAGTCATAGTCGTATGTCGAAACTTTTATGGAAAAAAAGTCATAGTATAATTTGTTGAAAATTTCATGAAAAAAAAGTCACAGTAAGTCGAAGATTTTATGAAAAAATTAATAGTATAGTATCTCGAAAATTTTCCAAAAAAAACGTAATAGTATAGTATGTCAAAAATTTTCAGAAAAAAAGTCATAGTACAGTATGTCGAAAATTTCATGAAAAAAAGTCCTAGTATAGTATGTCCAAATTTTCAGATAAAAAGTCATAGTAGTATGTCCAAAATTTTCAGATAAAAAAAGTCAAGAGTGTTTAAAATTTCTTTGAAAAAAAGACATAGTATAGTATGTCCAAAATTTTATGGAAAAAAATTATAGTATAGTATGTCGAATATTTTGTGTAAAAATTTTATGAAAAAAAAGTCATAGTAAAAAGTATGTCGAAAATTTCATGACAAAAAAGTCATAGTATAGTATGTCGAATATTTCTTTGAAAAAAAAATCACAGTATAGTATGTCCAAAATTTTCATTAAAAAGTCATAGTATAGTATGTCCAAAATTTTCCTGAAAAAAAGTCATAGTATAATAAGTCGAAAATGTTCTTAAAAAAGTCAGTATAGTATAAAAAAAAACTTTCAGAAAAAAAGTCATTGTAGAGCAGTGGTCTCAAACTCGCGGCCCGCGGGCCAATTGCGGCCCGGGGGACGATATTTTGTGGCCCCCACCTTCATATGAAAGTTTAATGTTAGTGCGGCCCGCAAGTTTTATGTGAATGGCACTTTGCCACGTTGTGTGTGGAAGGTCCCTTTGTTGCGCGAGCCCGAGCTGAACGAACCTACCAATCACAGTGGGGTATATGGCTCCCGAGGGCGGGCAATCGGCCGGGCTTGATGCAAGCAGAGAAACATTTCACAACAACTATGGCGGCGCCCGTGTAACATCGCATAAGCTTGATTAAAGCTTGATTTATACTTCTACGTTGAATCGACGTCGTAGCCTGACGTGCACCTCTCCAGAAATGTAGCTACACGTCGCGGCGACGCAGACCGCAACAGCTGTGATTGGTCCAGTCTCTCAGCGACGCAGACCGCAACAGCTGTGATTGGTCCAGTCTCTCAGCGATGCAGACCGCAACAATTGTGATTGGTCCAGTCTCTCAGCGATGCTGAGCGGCCAGGACCCCGGACAACCACAGAAAGTTCAACTTCTCTCTGCCTCGATCTTTTCAATGTTTGTTCACACAAATCGACTCAGATATATTTTCTCTTTTCGGCGTTCCAGTAATGTCAGTAAAAGTTCTGTGGTTCAACAGTTGTTAGCTCCAACTCCGCTCAGTTTCTGTTTGTAGTACAAGAAGAAGAAGGAAACTCATAGAGACGCCGCCGCCAACTAGCGGTTTGGTGGTGTAATTGCAGAGCAACACAAACACAGCAGGCACAAATTTATTGCGGAGTGACACCAAGTGGAATGAATATATATCTTGTCATATTGTAATATATAGTATATAATATATATATATATATATATATATATATATATATATATATATATTATATTATATTATATATTATATTATATATATATATATATATATATATATATATATATATATATATATTATATTATATATATATATATATATATATATATATATTATATTATATTATATATTATATTATTTATATATATATATATATATATATAATATATATAGTAATATAGTTCATGTTCAGAAGAACCCATTCAAGTTAAAGAACTGTTAATAATGACGTTTGAGAAGATTAGTTTTTTTAACAAAGCTTTTTTTGTGGAATACCTGATGCGGCCCAGCCTCACCCAGACTCTGCCTCCAGCGGCCCCCAGGTAAATTGAGTTTGAGACCACTGTTGTAGAGTATGCTAAACATTTTCAGAAAAAAAAGTCATAGTATGTTGAAATATTTTATAAAAAAAAGTCAGTGTGTTGAAAATTTTCAGAATAAACAGTCAGTATAGTATGTTTAAAATTTCTTTGAAACAAATTCATAGTATAGTATGTTAAACATTTTCAGAAAAAAAAGTCAATAGTATAGAATGTCAAAAATCTTGTGAAAAAAAAGTCATAGTATGTGGAAAAATGTTATGAAAAAAAGTCAGTGTTGAAAATTTTCATAAAAAAAAGTCAGTATAATATGTTTAAAATTTCTTTGAAAAAAATTCATAGTATAGTATGTCGAAAATTTTCAGAAAAAAAAGTCATAGTACAGTATGTTTAAAATTTTCAGAAAAAAAGTCAGTATAGTATGTCGAATATTTTCAGAAAAAAAAGTCAGTATAGTGTTTAAAATTTCTTTGAAAAAAAGTCATAGTATAGTATGTCCAAAATTTTGTGAAAAAAAAGTCACAGTATAGTATGTCCAAAATTTTATGAAAAAAAATTATAGTATATGTCGAATATTTTGTGAAAAAAAAAAATCATAGTATATGTCCAAAATGTTATGAAAAAAATAGATGAAATTATTTCGTCAATTTTCAAAAAAGTCATACTATAGCATGACTTTTTTCATGAAAATTTCGAAATTTTAAACTGAGTTTTTTTTCCACCAAATTAATCGACAGACTATACTATGCCTTTTTTCATGAAAATTTTCGACATTCTATAATATGACATTTTTTTACGAATATTTCGTATGACTTTTTTCATGAACATTTTTCATGTCGAAAATATTCGTAAAAAAATGCCATAGTATAGAATGTGGAAAATTTTCATAAAAGAAGGCATAGTATAGTCTGTCGATTAATTTGGTGGAAAAAAAACTCAGTTTAAAATTTCGTCAATTTTCAAAAAAGTCATACTATAGCATGACTTTTTTCATGAAAATTTCGAAATTTTAAACTGAGTTTTTTTCCACCAAATTAATCGACAGACTATACTATGCCTTTTTTCATGAACATTTTCGACGTTCTATACTATGACATTTTTTTACGAATATATCGTATGACTTTTTTCATGAAAATTTTCGAAAATATTCGTAAAAAATTGTCATAGTATAGAACGTCAAAAATGTTCATGAAAAAAGGCATAGTATAGTCTGTCGATTAATTTGGTGGAAAAAAAACTCAGTTTAAAATTTCGAAATTTTCAAAAAACTCATACTATAGCATGACTTTTTTCATGAAAATTTCGAAATTTTAAACTGAGTTTTTTTTCCACCAAATTAATCGACAGACTATACTATGCCTTTTTTCATGAAAATTTTCGACATTCTATACTATGACATTTTTTTACGAATATTTCGTATGACTTTTTTCATGAACATTTTTCATGTCGAAAATATTCGTAAAAAAATGCCATAGTATAGAATGTGGAAAATTTTAATGAAAAAAGGCATAGTATAGTCTGTCGATTAATTTGGTGGAAAAAAAACTCAGTTTAAAATTTCGTCAATTTTCAAAAAAGTCATACTATAGCATGACTTTTTTCATGAAAATTTCGAAATTTTAAACTGAGTTTTTTTTCCACCAAATTAATCGACAGACTATACTATGCCTTTTTTCATGAACATTTTCGACGTTCTATACTATGACAATTTTTTACGAATATTTTCGTATGACTTTTTTCATGAAAATTTTCAAAAATATTCGTAAAAAAATGTCATAGTATAGAATGTCGAAAATTTTCATGAAAAAAGGCATAGTATAGTCTGTCGATTAATTTGGTGGAAAAAAAACTCAGTTTAAAATTTCGAAATTTTCAAAAAACTCATACTATAGCATGACTTTTTTCATGAAAATTTCGAAATTTTAAACTGAGTTTTTTTTCCACCAAATTAATCGACAGACTATACTATGCCTTTTTTCATGAAAATTTTCGACATTCTATACTATGACATTTTTTTACGAATATTTCGTATGACTTTTTTCATGAACATTTTTCATGTCGAAAATATTCGTAAAAAAATGCCATAGTATAGAATGTGGAAAATTTTCATAAAAGAAGGCATAGTATAGTCTGTCGATTAATTTGGTGGAAAAAAAACTCAGTTTAAAATTTCGTCAATTTTCAAAAAAGTCATACTATAGCATGACTTTTTTCATGAAAATTTCGAAATTTTAAACTGAGTTTTTTTCCACCAAATTAATCGACAGACTATACTATGCCTTTTTTCATGAACATTTTCGACGTTCTATACTATGACAATTTTTTACGAATATTTTCGAAAATTTTCATGAAAAAAGTCATACGAAAATATTCGTAAAAAAATGTCATAGTATAGAATGTCGAACATTTTCATGAAAAAAGGCATAGTATAGTCTGTCGATTAATTTGGTGGAAAAAAAACTCAGTTTAAAATTTCGTCAATTTTCAAAAAAGTCATACTATAGCATGACTTTTTTCATGAAAATTTCGAAATTTTAAACTGTCGATTAATTTGGTGGAAAAAAAACTCAGTTTAAAATTTCGTCAATTTTCAAAAAAGTCATACTATAGCATGACTTTTTTCATGAAAATTTCGAAATTTTAAACTGAGTTTTTTTTCCACCAAATTAATCGACAGACTATACTATGCCTTTTTTCATGAAAATTTTCGACATTCTATACTATGACATTTTTTTACGAATATTTCGTATGACTTTTTTCATGAACATTTTTCATGTCGAAAATATTCGTAAAAAAATGCCATAATATAGAATGTGGAAAATTTTCATAAAAAAGGCATAGTATAGTCTGTCGATTAATTTGGTGGAAAAAAAACTCAGTTTAAAATTTCGTCAATTTTCAAAAAAGTCATACTATAGCATGACTTTTTTCATGAAAATTTCGAAATTTTAAACTGAGTTTTTTTTCCACCAAATTAATCGACAGACTATACTATGCCTTTTTTCATGAACATTTTCGACATTCTATACTATGACATTTTTTTACGAATATTTCGTATGACTTTTTTCATGAACATTTTTCATGTCGAAAATATTCGTAAAAAAATGCCATAGTATAGAATGTGGAAAATTTTCATGAAAAAAGGCATAGTATAGTCTGTCGATTAATTTGGTGGAAAAAAAACTCAGTTTAAAATTTCGTCAATTTTCAAAAAAGTCATACTATAGCATGACTTTTTTCATGAAAATTTCGAAATTTTAAACTGAGTTTTTTTTCCACCAAATTAATCGACAGACTATACTATGCCTTTTTTCATGAAAATTTTCGACGTTCTATACTATAACAATTTTTTACGAATATTTTCGAAAATTTTCATGAAAAAAGTCATACGAAAATATTCGTAAAAAAATGTCATAGTATAGAATGTCGAAAATTTTCATGAAAAAAGGCATAGTATAGTCTATCGATTAATTTGGTGGAAAAAAAACTCAGTTTAAAATTTCGTCAATTTTCAAAAAAGTCATACTATAGCATGACTTTTTTCATGAAAATTTCGAATTAAAAAAAACTCAGTTTAAAATTTCGAAATTTTCATGAAAAAAGTCATGCTATAGTATGACTTTTTTGAAAATTGACGAAATTTTAAACTGAGTTTTTTTTCCACCAAATTAATCGACAGACTATACTATGCCTTTTTTCATGAAAATTTTCGACATTCTATACTATGACATTTTTTTACGAATATTTCGTATGACTTTTTTCATGAACATTTTTTCATGTCGAAAATATTCGTAAAAAAATGCCATAGTATAGAATGTGGAAAATGTTCATAAAAAAAGGCATAGTATAGTCTGTCGATTAATTTGGTGGAAAAAAAACTCAGTTTAAAATTTCGTCAATTTTCAAAAAAGTCATACTATAGCATGACTTTTTTCATGAAAATTTCGAAATTTTAAACTGAGTTTTTTTTCCACCAAATTAATCGACAGACTATACTATGCCTTTTTTCTTGAAAATTTTCGACATTCTATACTATGACATTTTTTTACGAATATTTCGTATGACTTTTTTCATGAACATTTTTCATGTCGAAAATATTCGTAAAAAAATGCCATAGTATAGAATGTGGAAAATTTTCATAAAAAAAGGCATAGTATAGTCTGTCGATTAATTTGGTGGAAAAAAAACTCAGTTTAAAATTTCGTCAATTTTCAAAAAAGTCATACTATAGCATGACTTTTTTCATGAAAATTTCGAAATTTTAAACTGAGTTTTTTTTCCACCAAATTAATCGACAGACTATACTATGCCTTTTTTCATGAACATTTTCGACATTCTATACTATGACAATTTTTTACGAATATTTTCGAAAATTTTCATGAAAAAAGTCATACGAAAATATTCGTAAAAAAATGTCATAGTATAGAATGTCGAAAATTTTCATGAAAAAAGGCATAGTATAGTCTGTCGATTAATTTGGTGGAAAAAAAACTCAGTTTAAAATTTCGTCAATTTTCAAAAAAGTCATACTATAGCATGACTTTTTTCATGAAAATTTCGAAATTTTATAATTTTAAACTGAGTTTTTTTTCCACCAAATTAATCGACAGACTATACTATGCCTTTTTTCATGAAAATTTTCGACATTCTATACTATGACATTTTTTTACGAATATTTTCGTATGACTTTTTTCATGAAAATTTTTCATGTCGAAAATATTCGTAAAAAAATGCCATAGTATAGAATGTGGAAAATTTTCATAAAAGAAGGCATAGTATAGTCTGTCGATTAATTTGGTGGAAAAAAAACTCAGTTTAAAATTTCGTCAATTTTCAAAAAAGTCATACTATAGCATGACTTTTTTCATGAAAATTTCGAAATTTTAAACTGAGTTTTTTTTCCACCAAATTAATCGACAGACTATACTATGCCTTTTTTCATGAAAATTTTTTTTTTTTTTTTTAAAATTTTTTTTTTTTTAAAATTTTTTATGTGAAAAATTTTAAAAAAACAAAAAAAAAAATTTTTAAAAAAAGGGGGGTTTTTTTTTTTTTGGGGAAAAAAAAATTTTTTAAAAAAATTTTAAAAAAAAAAAATTTTTTTTTTTTTTTAAAAAAAATTTTAAAATTTTTTTTTTTCCCCCCTTAAAAAAAACCCCCCCCTTTTTAAAAAATTTTTTTTTAAAAAATTTTTTACGAATATTTTTGAATTTTTAAAATTTTTAAAAAATTTTAAAAAAAAAAAGGGGTTTTTTTTTTAAAAAAATAGTATAGTCTTCGATTAATTTGGTGGAAAAAAAACTCAGTTTAAAATTTCGTCAATTTTCAAAAAAGTCATACTATAGCATGACTTTTTTCATGAAAATTTCGAAATTTTAAACTGAGTTTTTTTAAAATTAAAAAAACTTCCTTTTTTTAAAATTTTTTCAATTAAATTTTTTTAAAATTTTAAATTTTATAAAAAAAAAATTGAAAAAATTTTAAAAAAAAAATTTTTTAAAAAAATTTTAAATAAAAAAAGAAAATTTTCTTTTTTAAAAAAACAAAATTTTTTTTCTAATTCTTTTTTAAAAAAATTTTTTTTAAAAAATTTTTTTTAAAAAAAAAATTTTTTTTGGAAAAAAAAAATTTTTTTTAAAAAAATGCCTTTTTTAAAATTTTTGAAATTTAAAAAAATTTTTTTCAAAAAAGAAAAATTTCTGTCGAAATTTGGGGGAAAAAAAACTAGTTTAAAATTTGAATTTTAAAAAAGCATATATAGCTGCTTTTTTGAAAACAAAAATTTTTAATGGTTTTTTTTAAAAAAGCAACTATACATGCCCTTTTTTTATGAAAATTTTTGAAATTTAACTAAATTTTTTTTCAAATTTTTAAAATTTTTCATGAAATTTTTTTAAAAAATTTTAAAAAATGCATTTAGAATTGAAAATTTTCATAAAAAAAATTTTCTGTCGAAATTTGGGGGAAAAAAAATAGTTTAAAATTTGAAAATTTTTAAAAAAGCATATATAGCTGATTTTTTAAAAATTTTAAAAATTTTTAATTTTTTAATTTTTTTTTTTTTCCCAAAAAAAATTTTTTTAAAAAAACGAAAAAACCCTTTTTAACTATCCCTTTTTTAGAAATTTTCGAATTTTCATGAATTTTTTTTTTGAAATTTCGTAATTTTTTATAAATTTTATGTCGAAAATTTCTAAAAAAAGCCCTAGGGGGAAAAAAAAATTTTAAAAAAACTAGTTATTTCGTTAATTTTAAAAAAAACTAGTTTTTTTTCTAATTTTTAAAAATAACTTGATATTTTTTAAAAATTTTAAAAATTTTTAATGGTTTTTTTTAAAAAATCAAGCTATATATGCCCTTTTTTTGAAAATTTTCGAATTTAACTATTTTTTTTACAAATTTCGGTTTTTTATGTTTTTTTTTTGAAAATTTCGAAAAAAATGCATTTAGAATTCGAAAATTTTCATGAAAAAAATTTTCTTCGAAATTTGGGGGAAAAAAAACTAGTTAAAATTTGAATTTTCAAAAAAACATATATAGCTGCTTTTTTGAAAAAAATTTTAAATTTGGGTTTTTTTAAAAAAATATTTAAAATTTTTTTTTTCAAAAAAATTTTTTCCAATATGACTTTTTTTGAAAATTTTCGAAAAATTTTATTTTTTTTAAAAAATTTGAAAATTTTTAAATTTTTTCATGAAAAAAATTTTTTTAAAAATTTTAAAAAAATTTTTTAAAAAATTTTGCTTTTTTGGGAAAAATTTTTTATTTAAAATTTAAAATATTAAAAAAAAAAAAAAAAAAAAAAAAAAAATTTAAAATTTGGTTTTTTAAAAAAAACCAGTTTTAAAAAACCTTTTTTTAAAAAATCATCTATAATGACTTTTTTTGAAAATTCGAAATTTTCTGATTTTTTTTTACCAAATTTTCGAAAAAATGCCTTTTTATGAAATTTTGAATTTTCATGAATTTTTTGAAAATTTTCGATATTTTTTAAAAAATTTTTTATTCGAAAAAATTTTTAAAAAAAGCATATATAGAATTGAAAATTTTCATAAAAAACAATTACTGGTTTTTTAAAAAAAACCAGTTTTAAAAAATTTTTCTTTTCAAAAATCATCTATACATACTTTTTTTAAAATTTCGAAATTTTAAAAGTTTTTTTCCCCAAAAAAAAGCAATATAATGCCTTTTTTTATGAAAAAGCTTTATACTATGAAATTTTTTTAAAATTTTAAAATTTTTTTTAAAAAATCATCAAAATATTTAAAAAAAATTTTGAAAATTAAAATTTTTATAAAAAAGGGGAAAAAAACTTATTAATTTTAAAAAAAATCATTTAAAATTTGCTTTTAAAAAAGCAATTAATGATTTTTTCAAAAAATTAAATTTTTTTAAATTTTTTTTTAAAAATTTGAAAAATTTTTATTTTTTTTTTTAAATTTTTAAAAAATTTTTTTTTAAAATTTTTTTGTTTTTAAAAATTTTTTTGAAAATTTTAAAAAAAAAATTTTTTTCAAATTTTTGAAAAAACTTTTAAATTCTTTTTAAAAAAAATTTAAAATTTTTTTTAAAAAAATTTTTTTTTCTTTTTTTTTAAAATTTCGTTTAAAAAGTTTTTTTTTTAAAAAAAAAAACTTTTTTTTTTCGAAAATTTTTTTTTAAAAAAAAAAAGAAAAAAAAAAAATTTTAAAAAAAATTTTTTTTAAAAAAAAAACTAGTTATTTCGTTAATTTTAAAAAAAAACATTTAAAATTTTTCTTTTCAAAAATCAATTAATGATTTTTTTTTAAAAAATTTTGAAATTTAAATTTTTTTTTTTTTTTTTAAAAAAAAATTTTTAAAAAAAAAAAAAAAAAAAAATTTAAATTTTTTTAAAAAATTTTCGCATTTTTAAATTTTTTTTAAAATTTCGTTCTTTTTTTAAAAATTTTTCATGCGAAAATTTCTAAAAAAAAACCAATTAAATGGTTTTCAAAAAAAAAACAATATATTGCTTTTTTGGGAAAAAAAACCCTTTAAAATTTGCAATTTTAAAAAATCATACTTCATGACTTTTTTTATGAAAATTTCGAAAAAATGAGTTTTTTTCCAAAATTTCGAAAATATATGTTTTTTTATAAAAAATTTTTAAAACTATAATTTTTTTCAATTTTCAACTTTTTCATGAAATTTTTCATTGAAAATTTCTAAAAAAAAATATTTCAAAATTTTTTGAAAAAACATATATTTTATTAATTTTGGGAAAAAAACTATTTTTAAAAATTTTCAATTTTCAAAAAATCATAAAGCATGATTTTTTTAAAAATTTCAAATTTTTAAATGGTTTTTTTTAAAAAAGCAATATATAGTTTTTTCATGAACATTTTCGACGTTCTATACTATGACAATTTTTTACGAATATTTTCGAAAATTTTCATGAAAAAAGTCATACGAAAATATTCGTAAAAAAATGCCATAGTATAGAATGTGGAAAATTTTCATAAAAAAAGGCATAGTATAGTCTGTCGATTAATTTGGTGGAAAAAAAACTCAGTTTAAAATTTCGTCAATTTTCAAAAAAGTCATACTATAGCATGACTTTTTTCATGAAAATTTCGAAATTTTAAACTGAGTTTTTTTTCCACCAAATTAATCGACAGACTATACTATGCCTTTTTTCATGAACATTTTCGACATTCTATACTATGACAATTTTTTACGAATATTTCGAAAATTTTTCATGAAAAATTTCATACGAAAATATTCGTAAAAAAATGTCATAGTATAGAATGTCGAAAATTTTCATGAAAAAAGGCATAGTATAGTCTGTCGATTAATTTGGTGGAAAAAAAACTCAGTTTAAAATTTCGTCAATTTTCAAAAAAGTCATACTATAGCATGACTTTTTTCATGAAAATTTCGAAATTTTAAACTGAGTTTTTTTTCCACCAAATTAATCGACAGACTATACTATGCCTTTTTTCATGAAAATTTTCGACATTCTATACTATGACATTTTTTTACGAATATTTCGTATGACTTTTTTCATGAACATTTTTCATGTCGAAAATATTCGTAAAAAAATGCCATAGTATAGAATGTGGAAAATTTTCATAAAAAAGGCATAGTATAGTCTGTCGATTAATTTGGTGGAAAAAAAACTCAGTTTAAAATTTCGTCAATTTTCAAAAAAGTCATACTATAGCATGACTTTTTTCATGAAAATTTCGAAATTTTAAACTGAGTTTTTTTTCCACCAAATTAATCGACAGACTATACTATGCCTTTTTTCATGAAAATTTTCGACATTCTATACTATGACAATTTTTTACGAATATTTTCGAAAATTTTCATGAAAAAAGTCATACGAAAATATTCGTAAAAAAATGTCATAGTATAGAATGTCGAAAATTTTCATGAAAAAAGGCATAGTATAGTCTGTCGATTAATTTGGTGGAAAAAAAACTCAGTTTAAAATTTCGTCAATTTTCAAAAAAGTCATACTATAGCATGACTTTTTTCATGAAAATTTCGAAATTTTAAACTGTCGATTAATTTGGTGGAAAAAAAACTCAGTTTAAAATTTCGAAATTTTCATGAAAAAAGTCATGCTATAGTATGACTTTTTTGAAAATTGACGAAATTTTAAACTGAGTTTTTTTTCCACCAAATTAATCGACAGACTATACTATGCCTTTTTTCATGAAAATTTTCGACATTCTATACTATGACATTTTTTTACGAATATTTCGTATGACTTTTTTCATGAACATTTTTTCATGTCGAAAATATTCGTAAAAAAATGCCATAGTATAGAATGTGGAAAATGTTCATAAAAAAAGGCATAGTATAGTCTGTCGATTAATTTGGTGGAAAAAAAACTCAGTTTAAAATTTCGTCAATTTTCAAAAAAGTCATACTATAGCATGACTTTTTTCATGAAAATTTCGAAATTTTAAACTGAGTTTTTTTTCCACCAAATTAATCGACAGACTATACTATGCCTTTTTTCATGAACATTTTCGACATTCTATACTATGACATTTTTTTACGAATATTTCGTATGACTTTTTTCATGAACATTTTTCATGTCGAAAATATTCGTAAAAAAATGCCATAGTATAGAATGTTGAAAATTTTCATGAAAAAAGGCATAGTATAGTCTGTCGATTAATTTGGTGGAAAAAAAACTCAGTTTAAAATTTCGTCAATTTTCAAAAAAGTCATACTATAGCATGACTTTTTTCATGAAAATTTCGAAATTTTAAACTGAGTTTTTTTTCCACCAAATTAATCGACAGACTATACTATGCCTTTTTTCATGAACATTTTCGACGTTCTATACTATGACAATTTTTTACGAATATTTTCGAAAATTTTCATGAAAAAAGTCATACGAAAATATTCGTAAAAAAATGTCATAGTATAGAATGTCGAAAATTTTCATGAAAAAAGGCATAGTATAGTCTGTCGATTAATTTGGTGGAAAAAAAACTCAGTTTAAAATTTCGTCAATTTTCAAAAAAGTCATACTATAGCATGACTTTTTTCATGAAAATTTCGAAATTTTAAACTGAGTTTTTTTTCCACCAAATTAATCGACAGACTATACTATGCCTTTTTTCATGAAAATTTTCGACATTCTATACTATGACATTTTTTTACGAATATTTCGTATGACTTTTTTCATGAACATTTTTCATGTCGAAAATATTCGTAAAAAAATGCCATAGTATAGAATGTGGAAAATTTTCATAAAAAAGGCATAGTATAGTCTGTCGATTAATTTGGTGGAAAAAAAACTCAGTTTAAAATTTCGTCAATTTTCAAAAAAGTCATACTATAGCATGACTTTTTTCATGAAAATTTCGAAATTTTAAACTGAGTTTTTTTTCCACCAAATTAATCGACAGACTATACTATGCCTTTTTTCATGAACATTTTCGACATTCTATACTATGACAATTTTTTACGAATATTTCGTAAGAATTTTTCATGAAAAAAGTCATACGAAAATATTCGTAAAAAATTGTCATAGTATAGAATGTGGAAAATTTTCATAAAAAAAGGCATAGTATAGTCTGTCGATTAATTTGGTGGAAAAAAAACTCAGTTTAAAATTTCGTCAATTTTCAAAAAAGTCATACTATAGCATGACTTTTTTCATGAAAATTTCGAAATTTTAAACTGAGTTTTTTTTCCACCAAATTAATCGACAGACTATACTATGCCTTTTTTCATGAACATTTTCGACGTTCTATACTATGACAATTTTTTACGAATATTTTCGAAAATTTTCATGAAAAAAGTCATACGAAAATATTCGTAAAAAAATGTCATAGTATAGAATGTCGAAAATTTTCATGAAAAAAGGCATAGTATAGTCTGTCGATTAATTTGGTGGAAAAAAAACTCAGTTTAAAATTTCGTCAATTTTCAAAAAAGTCATACTATAGCATGACTTTTTTCATGAAAATTTCGAAATTTTAAACTGAGTTTTTTTTCCACCAAATTAATCGACAGACTATACTATGCCTTTTTTCATGAAAATTTTCGACATTCTATACTATGACATTTTTTTACGAATATTTCGTATGACTTTTTTCATGAACATTTTTCATGTCGAAAATATTCGTAAAAAAATGCCATAGTATAGAATGTCGAAAATTTTCATAAAAAAAGGCATAGTATAGTCTGTCGATTAATTTGGTGGAAAAAAAACTCAGTTTAAAATTTCGTCAATTTTCAAAAAAGTCATACTATAGCATGACTTTTTTCATGAAAATTTCGAAATTTTAAACTGAGTTTTTTTTCCACCAAATTAATCGACAGACTATACTATGCCTTTTTTCATGAAAATTTTCGACATTCTATACTATGACATTTTTTTACGAATATTTCGTATGACTTTTTTCATGAACATTTTTCATGTCGAAAATATTCGTAAAAAAATGCCATAGTATAGAATGTGGAAAATTTTCATAAAAAAAGGCATAGTATAGTCTGTCGATTAATTTGGTGGAAAAAAAACTCAGTTTAAAATTTCGTCAATTTTCAAAAAAGTCATACTATAGCATGACTTTTTTCATGAAAATTTCGAAATTTTAAACTGAGTTTTTTTTCCACCAAATTAATCGACAGACTATACTATGCCTTTTTTCATGAACATTTTCGACGTTCTATACTATGACAATTTTTTACGAATATTTTCGAAAATTTTCATGAAAAAAGTCATACGAAAATATTCGTAAAAAAATGTCATAGTATAGAATGTCGAAAATTTTCATAAAAAAAGGCATAGTATAGTCTGTCGATTAATTTGGTGGAAAAAAAACTCAGTTTAAAATTTCGTCAATTTTCAAAAAAGTCATACTATAGCATGACTTTTTTCATGAAAATTTCGAAATTTTAAACTGAGTTTTTTTTCCACCAAATTAATCGACAGACTATACTATGCCTTTTTTCATGAACATTTTCGACGTTCTATACTATGACAATTTTTTACGAATATTTCGAAAATTTTCATGAAAAATTTCATGACGAAAATATTCGTAAAAAATTGTCATAGTATAGAATGTCGAAAATTTTCATGAAAAAAGGCATAGTATAGTCTGTCGATTAATTTGGTGGAAAAAAAACTCAGTTTAAAATTTCGTCAATTTTCAAAAAAGTCATACTATAGCATGACTTTTTTCATGAAAATTTCGAAATTTTAAACTGAGTTTTTTTTCCACCAAATTAATCGACAGACTATACTATGCCTTTTTTCATGAAAATTTTCGACATTCTATACTATGACATTTTTTACGAATATTTCGAAGACTTTTTCATGAAAAATTTCATGTCGAAAATATTCGTAAAAAAATGTCATAGTATAGAATGTCGAAAATTTTCATGAAAAAAGGCATAGTATAGTCTGTCGATTAATTTGGTGGGAAAAAAACTCAGTTTAAAATTTCGTCAATTTTCAAAAAAGTCATACTATAGCATGACTTTTTTCATGAAAATTTCGAAATTTTAAACTGAGTTTTTTTTCCACCAAATTAATCGACAGACTATACTATGCCTTTTTTCATGAAAATTTTCGACATTCTATACTATGACATTTTTTTACGAATATTTCGTATGACTTTTTTCATGAACATTTTTCATGTCGAAAATATTCGTAAAAAAATGCCATAGTATAGAATGTGGAAAATTTTCATAAAAAAAGGCATAGTATAGTCTGTCGATTAATTTGGTGGAAAAAAAACTCAGTTTAAAATTTCGTCAATTTTCAAAAAAGTCATACTATAGCATGACTTTTTTCATGAAAATTTCGAAATTTTAAACTGAGTTTTTTTTCCACCAAATTAATCGACAGACTATACTATGCCTTTTTTCATGAACATTTTCGACGTTCTATACTATGACAATTTTTTACGAATATTTTCGAAAATGTTCATGAAAAAAGTCATACGAAAATATTCGTAAAAAAATGTCATAGTATAGAATGTCGAAAATTTTCATGAAAAAAGGCATAGTATAGTCTGTCGATTAATTTGGTGGGAAAAAAACTCAGTTTAAAATTTCGTCAATTTTCAAAAAAGTCATACTATAGCATGACTTTTTTCATGAAAATTTCGAAATTTTAAACTGAGTTTTTTTTCCACCAAATTAATCGACAGACTATACTATGCCTTTTTTCATGAAAATTTTCGACATTCTATACTATGACATTTTTTTACGAATATTTCGTATGACTTTTTTCATGAACATTTTTCATGTCGAAAATATTCTTAAAAAAATGCCATAGTATAGAATGTGGAAAATTTTCATAAAAAAAGGCATAGTATAGTCTGTCGATTAATTTGGTGGAAAAAAAACTCAGTTTAAAATTTCGTCAATTTTCAAAAAAGTCATTCTATAGCATGACTTTTTTCATGAAAATTTCGAAATTTTAAACTGAGTTTTTTTTCCACCAAATTAATCGACAGACTATACTATGCCTTTTTTCATGAACATTTTCGACGTTCTATACTATGACAATTTTTAGGGCCCGAGCACCGACGAAGTCGGGTCCGAGGACCCTATTGAAACTGTAATGTTTATTATTATTATTATTATTTTTCTCTCAAATGAATCGCGTTTTTGAGGCCCTTGCCATGCTGGAAAAGTTGTTAAACTTGGCAGACTTGTCAGAGGCGGTGAAAAATTTGATATTTTAACGGTCTCGGTCTCGGGTGTTGCAAAATGGCTCACTAGCGCCCCCTAGAAAATTGGAAAAATTGAGCCCCTCCCTCCGGTTTCACCTACATGTATGAAATTTTGCAGACAGATGTAACATGTTGAGACGCACAAAAAAGCCTCTCGGAGGTATGGCCAAAACTCAACAGGAAGTCAGCCATATTGGATTTTATATGCTATTTTGCCCATTTTTTGCGTTTTATAGGCCGTGTACTTTAACAAACTCCTCCTGCATATTTCATCAGATCGACTTGAAATTTGGTCAAGACCATCTTAAGACCTTAAGGATGAAAAGTTATTCAATTGGTGAGTTTTCACTGAACAATCTGACCGTGGCGTGGCGGCGAAAAAGCGCCTTTCGCCAAAAAACAGGAAGTTGCTGTAACTTTGGCATACCTTTTCCAATCTGCTCTAAATGTCACATGTATGATAAGGGTCCTGGTCTGATGACATCCACATGCAAATTGTGACTCTCAGTCATAGCGCCACCTAGTGGTAACAGGAAATGTCATGTTGTACACGTTGATGTACCTCTCCTCAGAAATTAATCACATCTTTACCAAATTAGGTGAGAAAAGCCTTAAGACCTTGATGATGCTTCCTTTCGAAAATTGTGAGATTTCATCACATGGCGGCGCCGTGGTGATATGGCGAATTTCGATGAGTCGCCATGAAAAAACAAACCGCTGTAACTCAACCCCAGATGGTCAGATCTTATCCATATTAATAACATTTGATGAGAGTCCCGGCTTGAAGACACCTACAGTCTAATTTTTAATGATACTCATAGCGCCACCTAGTGGCAACAGGAAGTTACTGTCGCCATATTTTGGTATACTACTACTAGCAGGTTAACCAGATCTACCTCAAATTTGGTCACAACAATGGTAAGACCTTCATGATGCCAGACAGCGAAGGTTTTGTATTTTCGTGAAATGCCGTTGCCGTGGCGACGTATTGTTCGCCATGAAACAGGAAGTTGCTTTTGAGGTGCTAGGATTGCTTAAAAACAAACGAAACTTGGCACACTCATTAACGGCGCTAAAATATGTTAACAGATATGGTTTTGGTGCTTGTGTGTGGCAAGGGGGCTCAATAGCGCCCCCTACAAAATTTCAACAAAGCAGCCCTCGCGGTACGTTTGACCTAGATGTTCGAGATTTGGTAGGCACATGTATCACCCATAGACTTAAAAAAAAGTCTCTTGGTGCCATGCTCTAAACCCAACAGGAAGTCGGTCATCTTGATTTTTGTGTGAATTTTTCGTATATTTTTGGCTATTTCCAGGCTTTGTACTTTAACGAACTGCTCCTAGAGACTTAACCCGATCAACTTCAGATTTGGTCAGTACAATCTGAAGACCTTTGTGATGAAAAGTTATTCAAATCGTGAGGTTTTTTGAAACGACGTTGACGTGGCGTGGCGGAGAATTTGCATGACTCGCCATTGAAAGACAAAATATTGTAACTCGACTGTACTTTTTCCAATCTGCCCCAAACTTGAAATACCACATAGTAGTCCAGATCTGAGGACATCTACATGGCAATATTGACTCATAGTCATAGCGCCACCTACTGGCAACAGGAAGTCAGCGTTACGTGACAAACATCATCCGATTCACATGAAATTTACCATGTGTGATCTACGTCATTGTGCTCGTCAGAGTTCCGGTTTCATTGTGCCTGGCCTCGTCGGTTGGCGTCCCGCGCGTACCCCAGACGCGCGTAGAGGTGCTCGGGCCCGTTCATCGCTGCTTGCAGCTTTAATTTACGAATATTTTCGAAAATTTTCATGAAAAAAGTCATACGAAAATATTCGTAAAAAAATGCCATAGTATAGAATGTGGAAAATTTTCATAAAAAAAGGCATAGTATAGTCTGTCGATTAATTTGGTGGAAAAAAAACTCAGTTTAAAATTTCGTCAATTTTCAAAAAAGTCATACTATAGCATGACTTTTTTCATGAAAATTTCGAAATTTTAAACTGAGTTTTTTTTCCACAAAATTAATCGACAGACTATACTATGCCTTTTTTCATGAACATTTTCGACGTTCTATACTATGACAATTTTTTACGAATATTTTCGAAAATTTTCATGAAAAAAGTCATACGAAAATATTCGTAAAAAAATGTCATAGTATAGAATGTCGAAAATTTTCATGAAAAAAGGCATAGTATAGTCTGTCGATTAATTTGGTGGAAAAAAAACTCAGTTTAAAATTTCGTCAATTTTCAAAAAAGTCATACTATAGCATGACTTTTTTCATGAAAATTTCGAAATTTTAAACTGAGTTTTTTTTCCACCAAATTAATCGACAGACTATACTATGCCTTTTTTCATGAAAATTTTCGACATTCTATACTATGACAATTTTTTACGAATATTTTCGAAAATTTTCATGAAAAAAGTCATACGAAAATATTCGTAAAAAAATGTCATAGTATAGAATGTCGAAAATTTTCATGAAAAAAGGCATAGTATAGTCTGTCGATTAATTTGGTGGAAAAAAAACTCAGTTTAAAATTTCGTCAATTTTCAAAAAAGTCATACTATAGCATGACTTTTTTCATGAAAATTTCGAAATTTTAAACTGAGTTTTTTTTCCACCAAATTAATCGACAGACTATACTATGCCTTTTTTCATGAAAATTTTCGACATTCTATACTATGACATTTTTTTTACGAATATTTCGTATGACTTTTTTCATGAAAATTTTTCATGTCGAAAATATTCGTAAAAAAATGCCATAGTATAGAATGTCGAAAATTTTCATTAAAAAAGGCATAGTATAGTCTGTCGATTAATTTGGTGGAAAAAAAACTCAGTTTAAAATTTCGTCAATTTTCAAAAAAGTCATACTATAGCATGACTTTTTTCATGAAAATTCCGAAATTTTAAACTGAGTTTTTTTTCCACCAAATTAATCGACAGACTATACTATGCCTTTTTTCATGAAAATTTTCGACGTTCTATACTATGACAATTTTTTACGAATATTTTCGTAGAATTTTTCATGAAAAATTTCATGTCGAAAATATTCGTAAAAAAATGTCATAGTATAGAATGTCGAAAATTTTCATAAAAAAAGGCATAGTATAGTCTGTCGATTAATTTGGTGGAAAAAAAACTCAGTTTAAAATTTCGTCAATTTTCAAAAAAGTCATACTATAGCATGACTTTTTTCATGAAAATTTCGAAATTTTAAACTGAGTTTTTTTTCCACCAAATTAATCGACAGACTATACTATGCCTTTTTTCATGAAAATTTTCGACATTCTATACTATGACATTTTTTACGAATATTTCGTATGACTTTTTCATGAACATTTTTCATGTCGAAAATATTCGTAAAAAAATGCCATAGTATAGAATGTGGAAAATTTTCATGAAAAAAGGCATAGTATAGTCCTGTCGATTCATTTGGTGGAAAAAAAACTCAGTTTAAAATTTCGTCAATTTTCAAAAAAGTCATACTATAGCATGACTTTTTTCATGAAAATTTCGAAATTTTAAACTGAGTTTTTTTTCCACCAAATGAATCGACAGACTATACTATGCCTTTTTTCATAAAATTTTCGACATTCTATACTATGACATTTTTTTACGAATATTTCGTATGACTTTTTTCATGAACATTTTTTCATGTCGAAAATATTCGTAAAAAAATGCCATAGTATAGAATGTGGAAAATTTTCATAAAAAAAGGCATAGTATAGTCTGTCGATTAATTTGGTGGAAAAAAAACTCAGTTTAAAATTTCGTCAATTTTCAAAAAAGTCATACTATAGCATGACTTTTTTCATGAAAATTTCGAAATTTTAAACTGAGTTTTTTTTCCACCAAATTAATCGACAGACTATACTATGCCTTTTTTCATGAAAATTTTCGACATTCTATACTATGACATTTTTTTACGAATATTTCGTATGACTTTTTTCATGAACATTTTTCATGTCGAAAATATTCGTAAAAAAATGCCATAGTATAGAATGTGGAAAATTTTCATGAAAAAAGGCATAGTATAGTCTGTCGATTAATTGGGTGGAAAAAAAACTCAGTTTAAAATTTCGTCAATTTTCAAAAAAGTCATACTATAGCATGACTTTTTTCATGAAAATTTCGAAAATTTTAAACTGAGTTTTTTTTCCACCAAATTAATCGACAGACTATACTATGCCTTTTTTCATAAAAATTTTCGACATTCTATACTATGACATTTTTTTACGAATATTTCGTATGACTTTTTTCATGAACATTTTTCATGTCGAAAATATTCGTAAAAAAATGCCATAGTATAGAATGTGGAAAATTTTCATAAAAAAAGGCATAGTATAGTCTGTCGATTCATTTGGTGGAAAAAAAACTCAGTTTAAAATTTCGTCAATTTTCAAAAAAGTCATACTATAGCATGACTTTTTTCATGAAAATTTCGAAATTTTAAACTGAGTTTTTTTTCCACCAAATTAATCGACAGACTATACTATGCCTTTTTTCATGAAAATTTTCGACGTTCTATACTATGACAATTTTTTACGAATATTTTCGAAAATTTTCATGAAAAAAGTCATACGAAAATATTTGTAAAAAAATGTCATAGTATAGAATGTCGAAAATTTTCATGAAAAAAGGCATGACAATTTTTTACGAATATTTTCGAAAATTTTCATGAAAAAAGTCATACGAAAATATTCGTAAAAAAATGTCATAGTATAGAATGTCGATATTAGTATAAAATTTCGAAATTTTCATGAAAAAAGTCATGCTATAGTATGACTTTTTTGAAAATTGACGAAATTTTAAACTGAGTTTTTTTTCCACCAAATTAATCGACAGACTATACTATGCCTTTTTTCATGAAAATTTTCGACATTCTATACTATGACAATTTTTTACGAATATTTTCGAAAATTTTCATGAAAAAGTCATACGAAAATATTCGTAAAAAAATGTCATAGTATAGAATGTCGAAAATTTTCATGAAAAAAGGCATAGTATAGTCTGTCGATTAATTTGGTGGAAAAAAAACTCAGTTTAAAATTTCTTCAATTTTCAAAAAGTCATACTATAGCATGACTTTTTTCATGAAAATTTCGAAATTTTAAACTGAGTTTTTTTTCCACCAAATTAATCGACAGACTATACTATGCCTTTTTTCATGAAAATTTTCGACATTCTATACTATGACAATTTTTTACGAATATTTTCGAAAATTTTCATGAAAAAAGTCATACGAAAATATTCGTAAAAAAATGTCATAGTATAGAATGTCGAAAATTTTCATGAAAAAAGGCATAGTATAGTCTGTCGATTAATTTGGTGGAAAAAAAACTCAGTTTAAAATTTCGTCAATTTTCAAAAAAGTCATACTATAGCATGACTTTTTTCATGAAAATTTCGAAATTTTAAACTGAGTTTTTTTTCCACCAAATTAATCGACAGACTATACTATGCCTTTTTTCATGAAAATTTTCGACGTTCTATACTATGACAATTTTTTACGAATATTTTCGAAAATTTTCATGAAAAAAGTCATACGAAAATATTAGTAAAAAAATGTCATAGTATAGAATGTCGAAAATTTTCATGAAAAAAGGCATAAAAGGCAAATTAATCTGTCGATTAATTTGGTGGAAAAAAAACTCAGTTTAAAATTTCGTCAATTTTCAAAAAAGTCATACTATAGCATGACTTTTCATGAAAATTTCGAAATTTTAAACTGAGTTTTTTTTCCACCAAATTAATCGACAGACTATACTATGCCTTTTTTCATGAAAATTTTCGACATTCTATACTATGACAATTTTTTACGAATATTTTCGAAAATTTTCATGAAAAAAGTCATACGAAAATATTCGTAATAAAATGTCATAGTATAGAATGTCGAAAATTTTCATGAAAAAAGGCACAGTATAGTCTGTCGATTAATTTGGTGGAAAAAAAACTCAGTTTAAAATTTCGTCAATTTTCAAAAAAGTCATACTATAGCATGACTTTTTTCATGAAAATTTCGAATTTTTTTTTTTTTTCGACATACTGTACTATGCCTTTCTTTCATAAAATTTTCGACATACTATAGTATGACTTTTTTTTCATAATATTTTCGACATACTATACTATGACTTCATAAAATTTTCGACATACTATGCTATGACATTTTTTTCACGTAATTTTCGACATACTATACTATGACTTTTTTTCATAACATTTTCAAAATACTATACTATGACTTTTTTTCAGGATAATTTTTGACATACTGTACTATGACTCTTTTTTCAGGAACATTTTTGACATACCATACCATGACTCTTTTTTCATAAAATCTTCGACATACTATACTACGACTTTTTTTCATAAAATGTTTGACATACTATACTATGACTTTTTTTTCAGGATAATTTTCGACATACTATACTATGACTTTTTTTCATAAAAAAATTCTACATACTATACTATGACTTTTTTTCATTAAATTTTTCAACATACTAAACTATGACTTTCTTTCATAAAATTTTCGACATACTAAACTATGACTTTCTTTCATAAAATTTTCGACATACTATTCTATGAAATTTTTTCTATAAAATTTGACATACTATACTATGACTTTTTTTTCAGGAACATTTTTGACATACCATACCATGACTCTTTTTTCATAAAATCTTCGACATACTATACTACGACTTTTTTTCATAAAATTTTTGACATACTATACTATGACTTTTTTTTCAGGATAATTTTCGACATACTATACTATGACTTTTTTTCATAAAAAATTCTACATACTATACTATGACTTTTTTTCATTAAATTTTTCAACATACTAAACTATGACTTTCTTTCATAAAATTTTCGACATACTAAACTATGACTTTCTTTCATAAAATTTTCGACATACTATTCTATGAAATTTTTTCTATAAAATTTGACATAATATACTATGACTTTTTTTTCAGGAACATTTTTGACATACCATACCATGACTCTTTTTTCATAAAATCTTCGACATACTATACTACGACTTTTTTTCATAAACTTTTTGACATACTATACTATGACTTTTTTTTCAGGATAATTTTCGACATACTATACTATGACTTTTTTTCATAAAAAATTCTACATACTATACTATGACTTTTTTCCATTAAATTTTTCAACATACTAAACTATGACTTTCTTTCATAAAATTTTCGACATACTAAACTATGACTTTCTTTCATAAAATTTTCGACATACTATTCTATGAAATTTTTTCTATAAAATTTGACATACTATACTATGACTTTTTTTTTTTTAAATTTTCGACATACTATACTATGACTTTTTTTCATAAAATTTTCGACATACTATACTATGACTTTTTTCATAAAATTTTCAACATACTATATTATGACTTTTTTTGACATATACTATGACATTTTTTTTCGACATACAATACAATTACTTTTTCCGGGATCCTATACTATGACTTTTTTTTGACATACAATAGAATGACTTTTTCCGGGATCCTATACTATGACTTTTTTGACATACTATACTATGACATCTTTTTCGACATAATATACTATGACTTTTTTTCGACATACTATACTATGACTTTTTTCATGAAATTTTCAACATACTATATTATGACTTTTTTTGACATATACTATGACATTTTTTTTCGACATACAATACAATGACTTTTTCCGGGATCCTATACCATGACTTTTTTTTGTCATACTATACTATGACATCTTTTTCGACATACTATACTTTGACTTTTTTTGACATACTATACTATCACTTTTTTTGACATACTATACTATCACTTTTTTTGACATACTATACTATCACTTTTTTTCGACATACTATACTATCACTTTTTTTCGACATAGTATACTATTACTTTTTTTCGACATACTATACTAGGACTTTTTTTTCGACATACTAGAACTTTTTTTTCGACAAACTATCCTATGACTTTTTTTCGACATACTATACTATGACTTTTTTTCGACACACTATACTGTGACTTTTTTCGACATACTATATTATGTATGTATTATATTGTATGCTTTCCATATTCAACAACACTAAACACAAGTCAGCTGGTAATGAGAAAAATATCCTACCTCAGAGTTTCAGCACAGAGAAGATGTTGTCTCAGTTGGTCTGTACAAGGTTTCTCTTCTTCCTAGATGTCATCCACTGAGGCCACATATCTAAAAGTGTGTGACAAATAAAATCACCTGTCTTAACATGCAACACAACTGACAGTGTAAGTTAAAATCATACATATGACTACTTCATAAATCATTACAGTTCTAACAATGACTTTGAAAACATGTTTTAATTTCATCAGATATTCCTCACTTTCTGACTGTAACAACAAATTAAATATACAACTTGATGCTTTTGCTGAAATTTTAACATTCAGCTTTGTGTTTTCCTGATGCGAACAGAGCATAGTTTGCAGTAGGGATGTTAATAATTAACCATTTAAATATTAATTAAAAATTGCTGAGCAAAACTCAGAGAGGCTTGTCACTTAAAGGAGAATTGGTCCATCTTAAATGGACTCTATGTAAGAATCAGAAATTGCTTGTTAACAGCGAAACCTGTGGCCGTTAAGTCAACGAAAGTCAGCGTCCTGTTGCTCGCGCTTGTGCTCACTCTACATAGACATGAACGAGCATTGATCAAAACAGTGAGGCGACACACGTCAGCTAAAACCACAATATCACTCTATATTTCGTCTGCTTGGCAGTAATAATGCTGATACTGTGTTTCCTGCTTCAGCCTCCCGACCGTGTTCAGAAGGAACAGGGGAGACACAGGAGTTTTGGTCGGCGACGATAACGTTACTCGCTGCGGAGTACAATCTATTCACTCAGCAGCAGGAAACGACACGGGAAACCTCTGTTGGTCTGGAGGAGCTGCAGCATTTATTTCTGCACAAACGTCTACTGTACATTCAGTAGATATTCTCAGAGTTAAACTAACTCTTCTGCAGTGTGTAGTATGCGCGCATGCAGAGAGGTAGAGCGAGATAGCGAGTGAGAACGAGCGCGGTGTGTGAGTGAAGGCAAGCAGGCAGGCAGAGGAGCAGAGACTCCAGCACTGGAGACCAGAGATACGGTCTCCCCTGTGTCTTCTGGCAGCGGTCGGGGGGCTGGAGCAGGATTAATTGACACTGTTTTGCAGGACGGGCTTCACTAGATATACCTTTGCGGTTTTGGTGCTTCCGTGTAGTTTGTGTTGGAACAGCGTAGCCACACGCGAGCGCGCATGGGACACCGACCCGCAATGATTTATAAGAGTGTAAGTGAAAGAAGTTACAAACAGTACCTTTAAAAGGTAAGCCCACCTTAAGTGCACCTGAGCCCCGAGTTGTTGCTAGCTTCAGGGCTAACCCCCTTCACTTTAATCAGCAGCTAGCAAGCAAGACACAGGAACACGGGTTGGGTCTTGAGGAGTTGTAGCATTCACTCACCGACAAATAAACTGTCCACACACAGCACTGCTATGTTCACAGCTATAACTTTACTGATAACTTCATACTCATCATCACACACACACGCCCTCTCTCTCAACCAGACACTCGCTAACGTTACGCCGGGCATGCAATACACTAGCGGAAACCCTGACAGAGTATCCCCCAACAATAATACACTTTTATCAAATTTACAGTTATATGTATAGTTAGCATTGACACTGGAAAGTGTATTACAGACTAATGTAAACTAGATCCTGTTCAGCATATTCCGGTATGGTAGGTGGCGGTATGTACCTAAAAGTTGGCATTCCAAAAAACGCAAATACGAAGATGATGGCGACACTGGAAAGTGGAGAATTGCATAATGTTCATGCATAAGATACGCAGGATTTTGACAAACCTTAAGACTCTTCCATGGTTCCCACAGACCGTGTAAACACCTGTCCACCTGTAACCATCTATAAGATGAAACAAAATAAATAACAAAAAAAGTCAGAATTTTTAGTTGTATAATTTTCAAGTTGAACCATGTTGCACACAATCAAATCAACCTTGGTGTATGAAATAAAAAAGTTAAAGGGACTATTTGTAACTTATCACGCGCATAAATCTTAACGGGTCGGTATCCCATGCGCGCTCGCGTGTGGGTACGCGAGCGCGCAGCAGCTCTGCTCCTGCTGTCTGCTCCTGCTGCCTGCTTGCACACCGCGCTCGTTCTCACACGCTCGGCTCGCTCCACCTCCACGTGAACGCGCGCACACTACACACTGCAGAAGAGTTAGTTTAGCTCTGAGAATATCTGGTGAATGTGCAGTGGACGTTTTTGCAGAAATAACTGCTGCAGCTCCTCCAGACCAACAGAGGTTTCCCGTGTCTTGTGAAGTGACGGGGCTCCGCAGAGAGTTACGTTATCGTCCCGACCGGGTGTCGGTCTCCCCCCCCACCCCCCCCGTTCCCTCCGGATCGGGAGGAAAAGCCAACACTAGGATCAGCATTGATTCATGGAGAGACCTTCCTCTGGTCAGCTAACATTAGGTGAAATACAGAGTGATATTGTGTGTTAGCTGACGTGTGTCGCCTCACTGTTTAGACCGGTGCTCGTTCATGTCAATGTAGCGCGAGCCGAAAGCGCGAGCGCGAGCCACAGGACGCTGACTTTCGTTGACATTGCGGCCACAGGTGTCGCTGTGAACAAGCAATTTCTGATTCTTACATATAGCCCCTTTAATACTTGCACGGATAAATTATCTTTCATTTCATTTCCATTTATTTTGTTCTTAACTAATTCAAAATTTTGATATAATTAAGCTTGTATGAAAGGATGTTTTTAGGAAACACTAAATAACCTATTTCTGTGACATTGGGATCCAGCATCTGCCTACAATTATAGGAATAATAGTCAAATTTGTGGCCAATTGTATCACATTAAAAAAAGAGAATTTTCAAAAATAACAGATATGCTGCCTCAAGAAGAAA
The DNA here is from genome assembly GCA_916701645.2 of Sebastolobus alascanus. Taxonomy (NCBI): domain Eukaryota; kingdom Metazoa; phylum Chordata; class Actinopteri; order Perciformes; family Sebastidae; genus Sebastolobus; species Sebastolobus alascanus. Next base: position 5,340,220 of record CAKAOJ020000068.1, read on the forward strand.
GACATGCACACCACTATGTTCCTGCCAGATACAGTGGTGGAATAATCCAATCTATAAATAATCAGTCATGATATTGAGTGGTAGAAGATCTTATTGGAGAGGAGTTGATGTGACTTTGTTCTGATAGTGTTTTGTTTATTAGCCTTTGGCATTGGGCACACACACCTCTCCAATATGGCACAGCGTGGGTACATTCACTTATTATTTGTCTACCAGCATGGTATGTTGTGTGTAATATGGTCCAGAATCATCCCAGTAATGCAGTAAGAATGCTATAATGAAATGGGTTACAGACCAAACGGGGGTTAATTAGCCACTGTAGAAACTCTCAATATATATCCACAAATCTTTAAATCACGGTGGGGTACATATGTCTATGTATATAATGTATGTCGCCAATGTTTCCCTGATTTGTACGCCTTAAAGCTGGGGTCTGCGATCTTGGAAAACTAGCATAATTTGAAAGTCGCATCGCCTCAGGAGCTCCGTCTAAACCCCCCCTCCCCCCGAAACTCCTTATAAGGCAACGCCCCCCACACACATGCACGAGCACCGCCGCATCTTAACTACTTCACATTTTTCGTAGCTATTTCATCACTAAATTCACTTCTGAAAAATGTTGAGGCGAGAAATCAACGGTGTAGATTTAGAATATTGACAGTTTTACGATGTTAGATGGCGAATCAAACATTTTCTCAACTGTTGTCGGAGTTTAGAAGCTCCACAAACTGCCGGCACAGCTAGCTAGCTCCTGCCGGGATCGCCACCTCTCCACCCGGGCATTCACTCACACAGACCCCGCTATGAGCTGGAGCTCTCTCAAGAGACCGGTCTCGTAGACGAGGGGCTTTTATTTCCTGGTTGACGGAGAGGGGAGGGGGGGGGGCAGCAGCTCGCTGGAGAGCCGGCCACAGAGCAGCAGAGAGGGGAGGGAAAGAGAGAGATACCTGCTGAGACAACACGACCCTTTTTAACATTACTCTAATATCTGGAGGGAGATCAGTCCACTCGTTTGTTTCTGTAACTGAAAAAGCAGTTTGAGTAACGTAAATTTTGTTCGGCAATGTTTTCTATCCGCCGTCTCCCCTCGTTGATAATCCTGTTTGTCTGACTTCACTTTGAGCTGTTAGAATAAATAGTTTAAATCTGCAGTATTTTATAAAGTAAACTAACAGAACATAAACAACTAAATCAAAGTTGTATTTTTCGATAATATGGTAATAGTGGTATGAGTTCGTTCTCGTTGTCAGGTGTTTTAAGAGCTGAGTTTTCTCTTCCACTCTCCAGTGAACGTGCGGCGGACACGCGCTTTGAGTTCACGCTGGTGCACGCTGAGGCTAGAGTACGAGCAGGGAGGCAGGGAGGCATCTGATTGGTTCCTTACAACCGGGACCATTTTTACTGACTGGTAGACGTTTTTACAGGATTACAGCAGCTACAGATAACGGATCTTTTCCGGTCTTTTTTCAGTGCTCAAAAGAAACGGATTGCTGTCGGGGTGTAAAGACCATTTCAACCAATATAACAAAAAGTGTATACTGGATAAATCGCAGACCCCATCTTTAAGGTGTTGTCTGTGTTTTGTTTTTGTTTTTTTGTCTTGTTTTTTTTTTTCCTTCAACTGTTTATGTTCTTGTGTTTACCTGACTCCATTTTTGTTTTTGTTTTGCCTTTAGTTCCTAGTATTGCCTGTTTTTGTTGATATATATCAAAAATGAGGCATTATACACATCCCACAGAAGTCTGTACCACTGACATGCACATGCTTCCTAATTAAAAAATATTTGAAAAAAAAAAAAAAATCTTTAAATCACTGAGTAAACTGATATGCCATTACTAGCATGTTTCTGCCTCCCAAAAACGACGAGATAAGTTAACGGTACAGTATTTAAGCAGCGTGTACACTCGGCGTGCTCAGCCACAGGTGGCGTTGATTAACCTCTGACAATAACAGTTGGGAAAGGGATTACAAAAGCGATATAAAACGCCATGTTCATTCACGCAATGAGCTTTAACTGTTGCCTCACATCAATCGGGTGAATTTGACCGCTGGGTCGTTTGTTTATTTGCACCAAACAGCCAAAGACGTTAGCATAAGTTAGCTATAAGATAGTTAGCAATGGACGCTGCGAAGTGTTTGTGTTGTGTTGACTGACCTCATTATTCACAAGAAACACTCCGGTTCTTTGTGCAGTTTTCTTCCTCCAGCCTCTGTCCTTTTACATGTCACTACACTACTTGGCTATGTTAGGAAAACATCATGGTTTGCGTGAATCCGAGGAGCCTTTGCCTATCTCCATGAATCCCGGAAGTTATCTGAGGGGGCGTGTCATGTAGCCTGCGCGAGACTGCATCAAAGAGTATTCAAGCAAAGAGATAAACTTTTTTTTTTTTTTTCAGCATATGTTTTATTGAAACAAGTTCTGAATGTAATATTGCCATATGTCTAGATAAATTTGCATTGTTCAGCAAACTTTCAAACATTCTGCAACACTGATAAAACAAAAGCTTTGGAAGCTCAGTTCTGCATCATACAAGGATTTTACAGTTTAAGGTAGATTTACAAAAAGGCCTTTTTTTCATTAAATGTAATACAAGTTTGTCAGCTAAAAATGTACTTGACACTTGAAAGCAAAGAGATAAACTCCTTTGTTTTTTCAGTCGCTGCCGCCATTTTGGACTAAAAACAATTATCATATTTATAATATTTTGTTGTTCAACAAATACAATTTCGGTAAAATATGATAATAGAAGAGAAATCATTTTGTTTTACTTTGTACAGCACTTTTACAGGTAGTAGCTTTCAGTACAAATGGCTGCATTATTTTACCTGCTCTGTGCCCCAGATCAGTCATTCCCAAGGGTCAGGGGTCAGGACCCAGACAGGGGTCACAGAGGATTTTATTAGGGTCGCCAGATAAATTTGCAAAATTTCTTCTATAATCTTTTACTGAACATTTATATCTGCAGTCCACATGAGCGAGCCTGAATGTTCGTATTGTTCTGAAAATTGTAGCCTACTTATAACATTGAATCTATTATGAAAGGCTAGTGTATATTTTGTTTGTTTTACTGATGAGAGGAAAAAAACAAGAGCCTGTTCACTCCACCTAGGCTAAATGCATTTATTTTGTCTCATTTATAAAATAATTAAATTGTGTGTATGTTTTCAATAACGTGCATAAAATGTAGTTGTGATTTATCCAGCGTATCTCTCTTCGAAATGGCTGGTTTACCTATTCAAGATAATATGAGGTGATGCAGAAATGGCAGTTAAAATGGTCAGGAACGTTCATTCACGCACAAATTCGCTTTTTTCACGATTTATAGATAATGCCTATTGTGAATTGGTTCGTGATGGTTTGTCATTTTTAAAAAGTGCGTCCCCAGAAAACCCTACACTGGTTTAAATATCTTTAAAGTGGTAATAGGCCTACAACCCATAAAATGCGGTTTTCCACTAGCCAAAAAAGTGATTACAGAACCTGTTGTGTCACCGAAAGGTTATTGATGTCTCAATAATGACTTGGTTTCATTCATGAGAGTTATATTTGACAGATTATAGCCCACCCAGTCCTTTTTATCTGTTGAAATACCTTTAAAGGGGCAATGCAACCCATAAAATGCCTTATAAAACTGAGGCATTTACAAAGGATTAGCACATGCTTTCATATATAATTTAACTGTTTTTGTGAGTTATTTTAACTCTGCTAGTTTAGCTGGCTAGCTTACAACTGATTTACATATTACTAAAGTTTTCACTAGCTAAGTTGATCCTTATATGTTAATTATGCAACCTGATGTAGCTAGTAAATCACTAGTTTGAAACTAGCTAGTTGTTAGTAACAGGACACGACACAAGTTTTATAAAAACGTTGGTGAATTCAAGACAATAACAAATGTGTCAGATGTTTGAAACACACGTAGTACAACACACAGTGTAAAGACACAATACTCCAGCACAGGTGAGGTTCTTCTCAGGTATTTATTTCTCTTTATTCAACTAACATCTTTCTCTGAGACAGAATTGCTGTGGCAAATAAACAACCTTAAGAGTCACATGCATAAAATGTGAATCACATGAGGCTGGGGGGGAATGACAGTGGAGATGAGGGAAAGAGAGGACTTGTGTGTATTGTGCCTTAGAGAAGCCCCTCAGAGGCTAATGCTCATTAACTGACATTAAATACTGAATAACCTGCACTGCTCAAGTTGATTTATACTGTAGGTAGGTCGGTTCTAGTAGACTAATTCTTTGTGAGTATTAGATATTGCTTGATACATCATCTGTCAGAAACATTTCAAATCAGATATCAGACAAAGTTGTAACATCATTTTCAAGTTGAAGCCCTTTTGAATTGTTCTACTGCTTCAGGACACCACAAAATCTATTTAAACCGATCCGACCACATGCTGACCTGTAACATGACGTTTGTTTGCCTGCATCTTCACAAGAGCAACGTTTAGAAGAGCGGGAATTTAGTTTCACTTGAAAAGTAAATTATATACAACATACTCAATTTCAAGAAAACCTGTAGTGTTCAGGTTAAGACTTTTACACACTGGTGTTTTTTCATTTTGGAATTTGTTTCAGCACTAAAAACATTTCAGGTGGAATCAGATTAAAGACGATAATGACCTCTCAGGTAGAACATATGGTGCCTTCAAATGGGGGTCGTGTTTACCGTGTTCACCAGAAGAGTCCATATGAACGCCCCCCTCTTGTGGTATTCACGACCTCGTAAGTAGAAAGTTTCTGAAAGCTCTGAGTTCATGACTTGTGACGTATTTGTTGACGTTGTCAGAAATGGCGGAGGCCATGGAAGTACATTTTTCTGTGCATAATAAGTTAATATATTATAATTTAAGTCATTTATTGTTTTTCTTCGTAATTTTATAATATGTCTGAGGAAATTGTTGATATTCCCAACGGCCTTAACTTTCTCCTCTGTCATTATGCCTTTGCATTTCTTGCATTATGTTACCAGCTTGCTAGCTTGCTAAATTGTTACTCTCTGTGGCTTCTAGACGCCGACAGTAATGTTAATATTGTTGTTGCTTAGCAGCAGTGTTCTCACAACTTTAAATGCCAAGCATATTGCGTACACGACTTCCCATGTTGTAAACACGAGCTCACGAGTTTCATTTGAAGGCACCATTAGATCAACAGCAATGCTATAAAGAAGATGGTGTGTGTGTGTGTGTGTGTGTGTGTGTGTGTGTGTGTGTGTGTGTGTGTGTGTGTGTGTGTGTGTGTGTGTGTGTGTGTGTGTGTGTGTGCCAGTTGGTAGCACTACCCCATTATTGATCTGTATGATAATCCATGTGTACACTATACCGTATGTGGGCATGCTTTTTTTAGAGAGCAGTTTGGAAAATACAGATTTAAGGGCAAACACTGCTATGATTCAATTGCACATCCACACTTGAAATAAATACATAAATAAATATATTAAATTTGATTCTTAATAAATAATGGGAGGCAAGTTGAAGAGTAGAACAAACCCAAAGACAGTCTGCGATCTCCATGGCCGGTCCCTGTGCAGTGTAATATCATGCAGTCAATGAAAACAGCCAGTCTGATGAGAGATACAATACAGCCATTGTCTGAATGTGTATCTTATCATATTCCAAGTGAAATATGTAATAGCACGGTTTCCCTGGCCGATGAGCCCGAGAGGCTGTAACGTCTTTGTAAGTTTTCATACTGCAGCAGTGTATTTTGGGTTGTGTGTGATGAAGAAGGGGGTGCACAGAGATAATCTGGCAACGGTACAAAGACTCAGTGTTTAAATTATCTCCAGCTACTTCTGCCGGGCAATGTTAGATAAGAGACACCACTGTGTGTATTGCACTAGACGGATGATTTATCAAGTAGAGGAGAGATTCTATTATACGAGGTGTAGAATAACTTTGTTACAGTGTTCAGCGTCGTAGCTGCTGTCGTTAGAGGTGCGGCGACTCCCTCCTGTGATCCAGTTAATGTACAACAGATGGATACTAATACTAAAATTAACCATGAGACATCAATCCACAATACTGAAGATGGCGCGTCAACATTGCTGCCAAATCATGAGCAAAAATAATATTAATTTTTGTTGTGCTTTTCTTTAGTCGGTCTCATTTCATACGTGGAAGCCAAAGTTTTTAGAAAAAAAACACAATATTAGGGGCCATGCATAAATTATTTTAATCTATCCTTCATAACTTGCACCAGCTGTTCGAAGGTGAGCTGTATTAAAAGTCAGCAGATGCAGCCTGAGGATCTAAATTTATATTTTAGGGGGATTCTGTCTCCTTCACATCACAGTAAAGTGTATTTTCGAGAGAGGAGAGGAGCTGACAAGCCTAGTAAAAATCAAATTCTCGGGCTTTGATGCCATTTCATCCTGCACACAGCGGACCCTTGTTAACTGGTGGCTCGTGGACAAAAGAGCGTGCATAGACAAAGGGAAATATTAGCTCTCTAAAATGACATATTTTTCCCCCGCAATGTCAGAAATGACACTTTATATGAAAGCTTACATGGCAATTAGGTCAGCATTCGTGAGTCTACCGTGTAGCTGATTTGAAGTTCTTGTCTATGCGTTATGAATGTTTCACAAACTGGAGTTTCTATTACCAAACGAAAATGTGCTATTACTCTTTCCATGTGTTGAACTTACAGTGAACCTGTGCCTTGTTGTGTGTCGTCGTGAGGGATTCACTAGGGGGGAAAAGAGAAGAGACTTTGTTTTTTTTTTTACATATAAATACAATAATTACAATGCTTTTGTCAAAATTTGTCATCAATCCTCTGATTGTTCTCATGTTGAATCACTATTTACACAAAAGGACACAAAGGAACATCATTTGTGTATTTTTTAAGTGCTAAGACGTGATAGGATTTTGATGTACGTTTCAGCTCCCAAGCACAACAAGGGGTTCATTTCAAACAGCAGTCTCTCTTCCAAGTGTACGGGGGTGGCTTAAATGCATGAGTTATAATGACACCATAAAATGAGAAATGATAACCAAGGAGTAAATGCAGGTAAGAGTCAGTAGTATTGAACTAGCAAGTCAAGTGCTTGTGAATCACCCGGACCAATTAAATTAAATTAAAGCAAACATTTTATCAAAAGAACATTCCTTCACTTGCTATGTTTGTGTTTGCTCAAAGGAAAATCCACAAAAGACATAATTGTCCTTGGAGTCGTGTTTATATCCGGGCTGATGATGTAGGCCGTGTCCTTAAATCCAAGAGGAGTTTCTCTCTTGAACCTTGTGCAGATCCAGACAATGTGTGTTTTATTTCCTTTAGTTTCTTTTTGAGGTGAAGGATATTCTTTAACCTGCTTGTTTGGTTGACTCCGCTGGCTGTCATATTGTGCTGTCTCTTTTGTTAGGTTGTCCTCAGCGGGCCGTTGTACCGTGAAGGTGCAGGTCACGTCTATCCACGCCGACCCTGTGAGGCGTCCTTTATGTCGTCTCCTCTGCTCTTCAGTCGTAGACCTGACAAATAACTGCCGCCTCTTACTAATCTGTGCTTTAATATGGTACATTTGTACTGTTTTACTCCATATTTTAAAAATGTCAGATTCAGTCAAGAGGATTAAATCCCCCTTCAAAGGCCCCCGTTTCCTTTTTACTCTGATGATTAAGACATGAGCGCTGGTTGCACTTATCAAGAGACTCAGCCGTTTCCTTCCTCTGCAGGTCCAAGGCCGACCACCTGCAATAGAAAGGATTAAGATATGCTGAGAAAGAGCTCTGAGCTTTAATTAAGTTAATTTAACCTGTTTATTTCATAGCTGACATTTTAATACTGGACAACAGCTGCGGTAATTGTGCCCTAACAGAAAGCACATTAATGAAATGAATGTACAATTTAATAGGAAATATGAAAAACACCTGCTCTTTTTGTAGTCTAAGAAGGTGAGCCCAGGTGAAAATGATCATTACATTTACATTTACATAACGCGTTAACGCAAATCCGTTTTAACACCACCAATTTCTTTAACACATTAACGCACCATGCAATTTCTAGGTTGCAGCGGGCTAGAGTGGAGAAACTGGCATCATATGAAACTAAGGAATCCATTAGTACCACAAATGAGGTTACATAACGCTCCACACTTACGCTAAATTTTGGCAAAGAAATACTGGCATGGCCTTTTTCAAAGGGGTCCCTTGACCTCTGACCTCAAGATATTGAGTTCTAATGGGTTCTATGGGTACCCACGAGTCTCCCCTTTACAGACATGCCCACTTTATGATAATCACATGCAGTTTGGGGCAAGTCATAGTCAAGTCAGCACACTGATACACTGACAGCTGTTGTTGCCTGTTGGGCTTGAGTTTGCCATGTTATGATTTGAGCATATTTTGTTATGCTAAATGCAGTACCTGTGAGGGTTTCTGGACAATATTTGTCATTGTTTTGTGTCGTTAATTGATTTCCAATAATAAATATATACATACATTTGCATAAAGCGGCATTTTTGCCAACTCCCATGTTGATAAGACAAATCTCCCTTTAAGGTACATTTTGAACAGATAAAAAATGTGTGATTAATTTGCGATTAATCATGATTAAATATTTTAATCAATTGACAGGTCTATGTATAACACATTATTATTTACCGTGGTCTGAGGAGAAACGGTCAAATCTCCACATTGGGGTCTGTGAATCCTTTTTTCCCCTCGTTCACAAGGACAGGTTTCTCCGTTCTCGTGTGCCAAACGAGTATCTGGTGAGAATACCAAACACAAACAACAGCGACATTAGTAACATGCTGTTCCCTTAATGTCCTCGTTGAGTCTGCTGCTCTCCCTCTCAGCTCCCACTCTGTGTCATGTTCTTCAAAACAGTCAATTCTGGTTGTAGCTGTGACAGTGCATACACCACCACAGGGCCTGTGTGTGCAAAGAGCTACTTGAGCGTGAACCCTGCATTAGGAGGGAGTGAAGAGGGACCAGATATGACACAGCCCTCTCAGCTTGGCCTGTGTAAAGTCCTCTCCTGCCCATAGGATAATGGCTACCTTCAGATGACAGCCAACTGGAGACGTTTCGACATAGTATATATATATATATATATATATATATATATATATATATATATATATATATATATATACGAGCTTTTGCCTTTACAGTTCTTTGCACCGTTCTTCTGGGGATGCTGTTGTGCCATCGAGCTTTCAGATTGGATTCATTTGGCCCCAGAGACCGGACAAACATCCAGGAAAAGGATGGCAAGGGGAACAGGGGAGGAGAAAAAAAAGTGTCAAGCTCATTTTCACCGCTCTTCTCTGTGTTGGAACCCTCCATCCTTTCATCTCGCCGTGGCAGCGGCCATGAATTATTCATAGGGCGTGTTTGAGATGTGCCAGGAGCCCACTCCCACTTTGCTCAGGTGTAGGGGGAGGTTAATAGTCACGCTTGCATCGGAAGTGGTAGATTATAAGGAAGAGAGATGCCCGTGCACGACTCTCCATTTCTTTCTTCCTCCTTCCCTCCCGCCCTTCTGTCCGTCCCTGTGCTCATCTGTAATCAGTGTGACGGCCCTGCCTCCCCTTTCCTTCCCAACTCCCAATTCCGCTCTCTCAGCCGTTCCCTGAATCCCCTCTTTTCATTTACCCCTCTGAATGGCAGGGGGAGAGCAGGAGAAAAAGCTGGCTGAAAGTATCTCTCCCTCCCTTCCTCTCTCTCTCTTTGTGTGTGTGTGTGTGTGTAGGGGTGATTGCCTTGTGGATGCTGGCTAGCTAAAGCCCTCTGGCTGACTCCTCTTTGCCCAGAGAGAGGCTTAGTGATGTGACCCATGCAGACCAAGGGTCGGAAGCAGGGATGGTGGAGTGGACATGGAGGCTACCCTCAAGCCTGTTACAGTTACAGTACCCTCTAGTCAGTGTGAGAAATATAATCAATGATATCCAACTTTTCAGCAACAACTTTACATTAATTTACTTTCTGACCATCATAAAATCATCGTGTTTTCATGGATTTTTTTGTCAAGAAATACATGGATTTCTTGCCTTGTATACAGAGCTTGAAGTGGAAAAAAATAAGTGCCAGTACTCATCTTATTCACAATTTGGCGTGTGTGTCGGCCGGTATCAGCAATCTCTTGCGACTTACTCCTATTTATTCATTATTTCTTTAAGCATATTACACTGTCAGTCATAATCAGTTGTGATTTTATTGCTATATTATAATAATTGTGCTATGCATCTTCTACAGTAGGCCTATAATACTCAACAATAATATTCCAACAGGAACATTATAGGGTTAAGGGGGTGTGTTTGCATATTTACCCACAGTGTTAATAGTTTAAGTGCTTTCCTGTGTTATTTGTAGCCTATAGTAGGGTATCGTTCAGGTTTTAGGTCAGGATGCTCCTACATATTATGCAGCAGGATAAAGAGACACATTCTGAGTTTCAACAGTGAATAAAAGGAACTAGAAGATATTGGGTTTGGGGGTCCTTCCCCAAGAAAATGTGAGGGTTGTTGACTTAAAACAATGCAATTTTACATCATTTTGGACCATTATTATTACTAGTTAAATGATTTTTTTTATTATTTATCACAGCCTTCATATGAGCATTTAATTCTTCTGGAAATGTTTGCCCTAAAAGAGCAGATTCAGAAAACTTTTAAATAATGTTTATTAAATTTTAAAAAAAGTTCTGCCGAACAGTTCACTAATTATTTTACAAAAGGACGTGAACATTGTATTGATATATTACAGCACTCACACATAGTATATATATTACACACAATATTTGTCATTGTTTTGTGTTGTTAAATGATTTACAATAATAAATATATACATATATTTGCATTAAGCAAGCATATTTGCCCACTCCCATGTTGATAAGAGTATTAAATACTTGACAAATCTCCCTTTAAGGTACATTTTGAACAGATAAAAAATGTGCGATTAATTTGTGATGAGTCGTGATTAAATATTTTAAACGATTGACAGCCCTAATTGGTACTTTAATTTAAGTAGAGGGTCTGAATACTTCTTCCATCACTGTCTACAGCAGGTTTGATTCCTTCAAAACCTTTTTTACCCTCCTCACAAACAGTTTAGCAAACTGCTCAAGTCAAAGTGCTTAACATCAGTAAACATTGAAAAAAGGGGATTACCTTAGTGCAATTGGCTGCTTTAGGCTCCAGGTCGTTGAGTGTGACAAGTTCTCGGAGCAAACTACTCTCCTGGTAGCCTCCCTTCACCCCGCGAAGCTTAAAATACGCCTGTGGCTTGAAGAGGATGAGCCTCAGGTTGATGGCAAAGCCAGCCATGTCGATGGCGAAGGGCCGATGGGGGTCGAACACCGTCTTCCAGCCGTAGACCTTTCCAGCTGCGTTGACCTTGGGGGACTCGTACCGCAAGCCGCCCACAAAGGCCACCGGCCACACTGACACTTTCCGAGTGGATCTCATCTAGCGAGAGGAGAGTCAAGAAGAGAAATGGAGGAGGGAAGACAGCGAATTAGTCATCTGAAAAAGCGTACATGACAGTGAGACACAGTATTTGAGCATCAGCTGACAGCGTTACAGCAGAGCGTGGACGGAGGGTTTTTAGAGCTGCTGCTATTATTCATTCTGAAAGACGGAGAATATTGACCGAGCCATTGTGCCATGTGCAGCTGACACACTGTTAGATGAAGGCAGATCACGCTCATTGTTCAACAGCTGCCCTACAATGACATAATTAGACACAACCATCTTTAAAGAGAGTACAGTGCCAAGAGGGTTTGAAGGAGCCAAGCCATTAGAGCAAGTGGCTCTAGTCGCTGGTTGGCTGGGGCGATTCTTTAAGGTACAGCACCGCCACCCTCTTTTCCTTTTTTTCCTTTAATCTTAAAGCATCAAACGATCTTGCCGCCCTTTTCTTTATCTGCCTCTCAGTTAGTTTTCGCCATTCTAGCCAGAGCGGCTACAGTCATAAAAGGTACGTTTTCACAATGAGGGAACCGCAGAGTCATTTAATCAAACTCAATGCAGCAGAAATAATTATGCTGGTGCCTCAATGGGTGAAGGTCCATTTAAATATAAAGGTGCAAGTACAGTATCTATCTAGTATGTGTGTGTCTATATATATTAAGATACTCTGATGAACACTTAAATCAGTCATATGCTGTCCATAACGCTCTAACACCAAAATATCCGCTGCTGCTATTATAGATTATAATTTATAGTCTTTAATGCTTTCTTCTTTAATATGTACATATCTGTCTCTGTCAATATAAATCCTACTCACTGTACATACAGTATATAGACATCTTCACATGTACATACTGTACATAATCATCCAGCCCATGTATATCCATTCAGTATTTATTTCTTTGCACTATTTGTATTGTTTACACCTTACAGAACACTTGACTTGTATATAGACGTTTTATTTTATTTCTCATTTTATTGTTGGTCATTGGTGCTCTTAATATGTATTTATATAATATTTATATATAGACCTATTTTATCACCACTTGTGTACATAACAGTTCTGTCTATTACTTGTCTTTATTTGTCCACCTTTGTTGTCCTTGTCCATGGCGGTTATTTTTTCTATTTCTGTGTAAGTACGTAGAGAGATGCAGATGAGTCAAATTCCTGTATGTATGTACTTGGCAAATAAAGCTGATTCTGATTCATTAGAGTGCTTGCATGCATATAAGAGCATGCATATAGAAAATGTCTATATCATGCAAGCTTGTTTGCATGTGTGTTTTTGTTAAAGAGTGTGTATTTTAAATACGTGTTTGCATGTGAGCTGCAGTGTTAGATTGGTGTGTGTGATCCCTGATGGGCTGCTGTGTGGTCAGTTCAGGGGATCAGAGGGCTGCAGACTGTGAACAGCATGAAGTGGACTGGGGGGCTTATGGGAATGTGTGGATTTGAGCTTTAGGGGAAAAAAAACAACAGTGCCAGGCACCCAGATAAGATTTGGCCGGATGTTTGGTGTTAATGAGCTCTGGGTGTTAATGGTGGAGATCAAGTGCTTATATGCATGTGTCCATGTGAATGTGCTGCTATAATTCTATACACAGGCTCATGTTTCTGTCTGATATATGTCCTTCGTGTGCTCATACTGCTTCCTATTTCAACACCTGGGTACAGGTTCACAAAAACTGCGTAAGATGCTGAGGAGCTCCAATAAGTACACAACTGACAGCCACCAACCCATTTTGCCCAAACATACACCTGCCTGCATGCAACCTAAATCAAAAGGAAGCATAAATCAGGCTCTCTGCAGGCAATGTCAAGAGGCTCGTCACTTTCCCATCTGAACATGTGGAAACGAGCGTTCCGCCTGCTGCCTCTGGTGGGAATATCAACCAGAGTAAAACAGCACAGATCCCTCTTCTTCTGCTGGCACCCAAACAAAATGAAAACGCAACAAAGTTCCTCCCTAGCCCCATTCTGGTGAATATGATGTGTTTCTACAGAGTTTTTTTGTTCTCGGTTGCTAGAGTTTGTATTTGAATGCCTGCGTGTGCATTTAAGAATCTATTTCTTGCTCCACTTAGAGAGAGAGGCCTTCAGAGACAAAGTGGCCGTGTTTCAGAGAAGCAATACAAAGAAAAGAAATCCCAAATTCTCACGGAGAAAAGAAAATAAGGCAGACATCCAGGTATTAATCAGTCCTTCAGGGTGCAGAGAGGAAGAAACACAACAGAATAGTCGTCCATTGCTGCCATTTGAGGAGTCTTTGGATTTAAATCTTTGTCAAAACAATAGAAAGGTGCTATAGTTATTTAGGTTTTAAGATTCTGATTGAATTTCCATTTCATTATTGAAATTGTTTTTTACACCTCCTAATATGTGGAATTAAGCCGATGGATGGAGTCAGTGTTTTTGAACAGATAAAGTAGAGCAGGGTGTTATATCACTTTTTACATTTTTTCATATCAATTAAAAGGAACAGTGTGTAACATTTTGGATGCTCTATTAGCAGAAATGGAATATAATATTCATAACTATGTTTTCATTAGTGTATAATCACCTGAAACTAAGAATCGCTGTGTTTTCATTAGTTTAGAATGAGCCCTTCATATCTACATAGAGAATGGGTCCTCTTCACAGAGTAATTGTAATTTTTCTTACAATTAGAGTAGTAAATGTATTTTAATTGCTCAAAATCAAAGAATTAGCTCGCTTTAGATTAACCAGGAGAAAATGATGAGTCTATTTCTAACACATGGAGCAGTGCACATCAATCTTTCAACCTTGTGTCCACACTTGAGAATTAAACGCCTATCTGTTTTCAAGCTGTTGAGACACTATTTACTATGGTGTCAGCAAACTACTGAATTTTAACTATAGTGTCAGCGAACTATTCTGTAGTTGCAGTCAACTCTGCTTTCTGCCTATCTGGCTGTCACCTTGTCTTTTTGCCGCATTTGTTTTCTTTTTCTGTCTCTCTCCCCCTCTGCCTCTCTCTCTTTCCCCCTCGGGGCCGTTACTCTGGCCCATAAATAGGCCCGTTGGAGGTGATGGAAGGCCTCTTGAGGGAGACGAAGCACTTCGGCTGATTCCCAGAGAAAGGTAATGACAGGCCCCGTCAATACCCGGCGCTCCATTTACTACGGGCCCCGTCTGCACTACTAACAAGACTTGAGGCTAATACTCAGAGGACCTAGACCGTGTCCGCTCAGGTAATTCAACAGATGTCGAGATGGATGGCCTGATGTACTGATTACATGCCCAAACTTCTCTCCACCAGCTCCAGATCACTGACTATGCTTGTTAAGAGCTAAAAAAAATGCTTCAAGTTACTGAGAATTTATAGTTCATCCCCCCCCTTATATAACACACCACAGATGCCTACAGTATATGGCTGGGAAGTGCCATATGATATATTGTATGTTTCACTTATTGAACTAAAGTTATAGGGATGGATCCACAAGACAGCTTGCAATTTAAAAAGTAAACATTTACATTTGAGCATATGTTTTTTCCTAATACGACTCCAAAAGGAATACATGTACAGTAGAGAATATCATTGGAAATATCCCTTTTTTAAACAAATATTTATGCCTTGTACTAAAACTTCAAAGAAACAATCTAATATTTAATCCGCCCCAACCTTTCCTAGAGCAACATTTCAAAGTGCAGTTTACTGGATCTTTGCACAAAATGACCATGTACTGTACACACCTGAACATATTGCTGAGGGTTCACTGATTTTTGTCTTTTTCCTGATAAATTCCAGTCACTCCTTTGTTAGCTGAATGGCTGCTGAGCTTTCAAGCTTTCTTTCAGCTTTCAGAATAACTGGCTGGCCTCTGTGATTTTGCTGGGAATGGTTCAATCTCCCAGAGCCCATGAATTAACCACCGTGTGCTCTGCACAGGGTTTGTTTTTCTGAAACTCAAATGGACATTAGCGGTGCAGCATTTGAAAGGTGGATGGAGCTTGAGAGTTTTCAATAGTGGTCAGTACCAAACAGGAAATGGTTATGCTTAGGTATAGAATCTAAAGTTTAGATGATTAGGTTTAAAGTTTGACATACTTTAGAAGTTAGGTTAAGGTTAGAGATGACTGGGTTATGGTGAGGATTTCTATTTGTAATTGTAGTTATAAGATCTAGGGCTGTCAAAGTTAATGCGATAATAATGTAGTTATGCAAATGTATTTTAATGCCACCGTTTTAAAGCTACAGTGAAGATACTGACATTATATGAAACTAAAAAAAACAAAGGAATCCATTGGTACCAACCATACTAGCTTGTCACAAAGTAGGTTAAATAACGCTCCAAACCTACGCTAAATTTTGGCGAGGAAAAACTGGCATGGCCATTTTCAAAGGGGTCCCTTGACCTCTTACCTCAAGATATGTGAATGAAAATGGGTTCTATGGATACCCACGAGTCTCCCCTTTACAGAATTGCCCACTTTATGATAATCACATGCAGTTTGGGGCAAGTCATAGTCAAGTCAGCACACTGACACACTGACAGCTGTTGTTGCCTGTTGGGCTTCAGTTTGCCATGTTATGATTTGAGCATATTTTTTATGCCAAAATGCAGTACCTGTGAGGGTTGCAAGCATAGCAAGCATATTTGTCCACTCCCATGTTGATAAGAGTATTAAATACTTGAGAAATATCCCTTTAAGATACATTTTAAACAGCTAAAAACACAGATTAATCACAATTAACTAAGGACAATCATGCGATTAATCGCGATTCATTTTAATCGATTCAGCTACTGTATGTGTATATGGTAGTCGTTTGTTGTTGATGTAACATAGCAAACATCAACTCATCACAGCACTGCATTCAGAAACATTTTGTAAAGATCAAACGACACTTTGTTGTTTGTGCCTTGTCTTGCTGGTCTTTTTCTAGACAATATATGAGAGTTTGTAAAAATGCGTGAAATGAACACGAGTGTATATCAGCTCTGACCTCCTCAAACAGCTCCAGGCTGTATGTGTTGTCGTCGTCTGCAAAGTAGACGATTCCAGCTTGGCTGCTGTTGGCGTTGAAGGTCTCCCTCAGCCACCGCAGGGCCAGATTC
Organism: Sebastolobus alascanus; assembly: GCA_916701645.2. Taxonomy (NCBI): domain Eukaryota; kingdom Metazoa; phylum Chordata; class Actinopteri; order Perciformes; family Sebastidae; genus Sebastolobus; species Sebastolobus alascanus. The sequence continues at coordinate 5,356,736 of CAKAOJ020000068.1, forward strand.
CTCTGCATTGTCCCCCTGGGGATTCTGGGGTCCCGAGTGTCACCCCGCAGCTTATAGTTCCTGGGCGTCTCTACATTGAGGTGGGTGTAGTTAAGCCCCATTTCTCGGAGGAGCCGCGTAACAAGAGGCGTTCTCCTTTGGGAGTCCTCCACAAGGATCCAGTGCAGGTTGGGAACATGGAGGAAGGTGTTTCCCAGCCGTGTCAGCTCCGCCTTCTGCACCGGTCGACTATATGTGGGGGTGATGATGTGGATGGTAGGCAGCACATCGGACCAGGGTGGAGGCCGCGTATACACATACTCTGTCCTCACCACCTCCACAATGTCCTTATCTGAGGCACAGTATTCCTTGGAGTCTTGTGCCTGGCCACCAGCCTCCCTCTTGCCCTCGACACCATCATCTGCAGATTTGGGGATAAGAAGACATGTAAGGCATTAGTGCAACCTTGGGCTGCCCATTGTATATTTGCCTCAGGTGACTTAAACCCAATGGGGGTAAAGTGTACCTGAGAGCCGGTGGTGGCGGACTGCAAGCCTCTCTGGAATGATAAAGATCTCTTTTACTAGGTGGTGACAAGCTGCAAAAAGTGAAAGCAGGCACCGTGAGAGGATAACACAGCTGATGGACAGAGAGACAGCGCAAGGAAAGGGAGGGGAGAGATGAGCCTTGCTATTCCCCCAGCGCTGCCTTTGGGCTTTTCTTTCGAATGAAAGAAAAATGTGGGTTTATGGATCCAGAAGACATACCCTGTTTTTATGTTCAGACCATAGACTGTATATGAAGATGGACGACATGGCAGCTCCCCAAAAGTTAAGCCAAAACATCTTGATCTCCCCCTGGTGGCTGACAGTATAGGTCATAAATCCCGCCCACTCCATGTTAGTGGATGGGATATGGGCCAAACTAAAAAGTCAAAGTACACGTCAAATACATTTTCCCAAAGATGGTTTCTGTCATTTTAGGTAGCTCTTATGAAGCTGATGTTTGTTCAAGCGTTCCATTTTCTGATAAGTTTGGTTTTAATTAGTTATTTGATGCTATAAAAAGGGGGTGAGACGTCATGATTGACAGCTGTGATTGACAGCTGCTCTGGGGGAAGTAGTTGCGTAGCCGGAGGCTTGGAATTGTACGAGAGGAGATGTAACTTTAACTTTCCATAACCGTCACAAGTCTGTGTAATAGAACATGTGTCAATTTGATCATAAATGTAGTTATAGAGATATTATGGTTAGTTTATTTATTTATTTATCATAAATATATATTGTGTCATGACTAAAATTGCTGTGATTAACTGTGGTGGCTGGATGGACTGAACACATGGCTCATTAATGACTCCATAGAGAAGGGTTGACATTTTTAATCTGATTATTTGATTATTCTGCTCCACTCAAACATACATGTTTTGGAGGCTATTACACTTTTGTATACACCAGTTATCTGGAGTCTGAAAATTCAGTTAACACCAAACACAAATTAAACAGTAGAAAACTGCAAATTTTTCAGTATTTCAGCTGGGATTGGTGAACTACTTTTGTGGTCATGTTGGGCATCTGACAGTCACTACATAGAATTAATAATTACAGCTCCAAGTAGCTGCAGGACTACAGCACTGAATGTTGTGCTACTAACGCTGAATTCACACCAGAGCAGTGGCGAAGTGCGGCCTGCGACGAGCTGCGAAGAAATGTCGGAAAATCTGCGGTGGCTGCTCCCGAGTTCAGCGAGCTGCAGCAGTTTGATTCTGCAGTGAAGTGCGGCCAAATTAAAAGTTGGGAAAAGTTTAACTTTTAGAGGCAAAATGCGGCCAGAGAATACCCGCAGCCAATCAGTAAACAGATCATGTGACTCCTGTGACATGTTGACCTGTGTTACAAAGAATTTATTCCCGCCTGAAACAAAATGAACACGCCTCCTGGCCATAGAAAAAATGTAATTATTGTGGCAAGCTGCACTTCGCTGCTGCCTGGTTTGAATTTGGCATAACACACCGTTTTCCTGTTTCTGTCTTCTGAAATAAGGCAAATATCATTTTGAATGTACACGTGAGAAAAATGTGACCACTTAAGACTTGCCTGTCAACAGTTGTGAATCAGCTCGCTGACACATACTGAGTTGCCTCCATAGGTAAAGGCCATGATACTTTGGCCCCAATAGTTTGGTCATGATGGATAGAATAAGACTCTAGAATCACCAAGGTTGTTAATTTCTTTTCATTGTGCCACAGCTAATGGCAATCTTTGTCACTGTTCTGCCCGAGCTCCAGTCGCACCTCCAACATAAGGAGGATTTTTTCTGCAGCACATAGATTAACACAATCTGCTGATGGCCAGATGTTCAACAAAGGCTGCCAGCCAGCGCGCTGCCAAAAAAACTCTAGCTTCTCTTTTAAGAGCACACAAAAGGAGGCCTGTGGGCAGAGCTGGGTCAGATAGCACTGGCAAACAAAACAAAAAAAAACTTCATTGTGTCTTCATTGTATTTAATTGTCAACACCTTTTTCATAAAATGTACAAATTTGGTGAGGAAAACATATTTATTAGTACAACCTTTTTGGCATTTTCAACTATTTTAGGTGTGTAGATAAACTGCAAAAGCTAATTATTAAGTATAATTTGTAGTTTCTGTTGACTCCAGACTGCCTCGGGGCATTAACTTGTTTTGTTTGTTAACCCCTGTATGCGCATTCATGACATTATAAGAAGAGGGCAAAGAGCTCCATTGATTTGCTGTGTCTCTAATTTGGGTTTGTTTACTCTGCAGCATGCTTGACATTTTATACTGTTGGTTTGTCGTCTCTGGGGGATGATTGGGAGGCTCATGAGTGCGTGTCTTAATGACTCACACTGGTGTGCAAACGTGATGTTACACGCGGATGCAAGATATTCCGTGAAGCTAATTGAGCAGACTTGTATTCTTTCAAATTAAACAAACTCTGAAATTAATTTCCACTGAATTTGAATGAGTGAAATTGGGGAAAAGTTTAAGCCTAAATGGATAAATTAAGATTTATAACTAGGTTCAGGAACAAACACCACGCCTCAAACACATCCCATTTCCGCACAAAAGTATTTTAGCACACCTGATCTGTTCACTTCCCCTTTGACTCACTTTTCACATCCCTCCCCCCCAAACCCCTTTTGTATTTTCTCTCTCGTTAGGATACAGGAACCAATGGGGGCTCTCCAAACATCAGAGCTTGAAGAGATGGCTTGACTCCTCCTGCCTCTTGATGACACCCTGCCAACATCGCTTTCCTCCATCCATCTGTCCACGACCCTGATTCCTCCCTCGTCCGTTCATCCCTCTTCCCCTTACCACTCCATCCCTCTCCCCTCATCCCTCGACCCTCATTCCTTCATCCCCTCATCCCTTACCCTTCATCTCCTCATCCCTTACCCTTCATCTCCTCATCCCTTTATTCCTCGACCCCCATCTCTTCATCCCTCATCCTCCTCCCAGACCATTAATCCATCCCTGTTGCTCTGGCTCTATCTATTTGGCGTGGAGAGGAGGTTGTGTTGCTCTGGCTCTATCTGTTTGGCGTGGAAGGAGGTTGTGTTGCTCTGGCTCTATCTGTTTGGCGTGGAGAGGAGGTCGTGTTTCTCTGGCTCTATCTGTTTGGCGACGTCGGGAAGCTGCTTGACATCTTCCTGGATCCACCTTGTCACATATGTTCACATTATATATATTAATTTTTGTCAAATGGATTGTCTATGTTGTATTTTCATTATGTTGTTACTCTGTACACACAACATCTATTGCACGTCTGTCCATCCTGGAATGGGGATCCCTCCTCTGTTGCTCTTCCTGAGGTTTCTTCCTTCTTTTTTGGGGGGGGGGGGTTCCTTATCCGATGAGAGGGTCGCACTGTAAAGGACAGAGGGTGTCGTATCCTGTACAGATTGTAAAGCCCCCTGAGGCAAATTTGTGATTTGTGACATTGGGTTCGACTTGTCTTGATCCCTCCTACATCATCATGGCTCCCCTCCATCGTCTATATATAATAAACTATTCTAAACCCATATCGTTATTGGCGTGGTTTTTGTTAGTAAAATGAATGATGGACATGCTGCTGAACACTGCATGCTTTGTCTAGTTGAGCGCCACACCAAGAGGAAAATATGGATTGATGGGCCGAGGCATGTGAGTGGATAGGCTGCGAATGCTGTGAAAGGACAAAATACTGTACTGGGAAAGTTAGTGTCAACATAAGAAAAGTGACTGCAGATTAGACACAGCTGAACAATTAACTCTATTCAACTGACAGACTGATTATATGTATGAGAGCGTATATGTGATGGTAACTTCTTCATCATGCGCCGAACAATCCACACTGATGAGGTTTACAATGACTGGACAAGTGTTATTGAGCTCTGATGAAGCTGGTGGTCACGGTTAGTGAGTGCCTCTAAATGAACGGCCTGTTGTGTAAACCTGAAGTGCAGTGTTAGGTTCGAGGACCCACTTCTGGTTTGATATTGCCAGTGGAGTGCGGTGCACTGCGTACCCTTGCGGATGGCGAGGAGTGGAGCTATAGCGCTTTGGTGCCAAACAGTGATGAGCAGAGTCCAGGGTAACACGATCAACACGATGGCAAGAATATCTCTTCTCTTCGGCATCTCCAGGATTGGTTATTTGGCTCGGCATTACCTGGAGAAAAAAAGATGGATGTATTATCATTCTGCATTCTGTAACACACAGGATTTCAGGTCAAATCACTTTGAGAACCTTGAAAAAAATAAATGAAATGTCCGTGTTTGTGTTCACATTTCCACCAGATCTCAATCACTTGGGATGAGGAGGCACTGGAGGACACCCATATTCATACGGACCAAAAGTGTCATTGACAGAAATTGTGTAATAGTGTACTTGGAGCTGTTGAAATAAAATATTACTCTGCAGCAGACACAGCCTCACCGAAACACATTAAGAGTGAGATGATGGAGCAGGTGCTAATCTATGCAGAAAACTGTAAGAAGTTAAAAGAAAGTAAAACCATAACTACAAGTGTGTCACAGCCACCAAAAGGAGGATCAACGCCACTGTAAGACGCCATGGAGCAGGAGCTTGTGCCCTCTGCAAACCCGATGAGCTCATCGGTGCCATCCCTGAGGACGGGGCAGTGACTTCATGCCCAGCGCTGAAACTATTCACCGACCAAATGGCAGGAAACAATGTCACCAGACTGTTGACTGTTTGGGAAATGTGCCTTTCCTCTGAGTCCAGATCGTTTGGTTCAACTCTGTATCCGTTTGAAAAATCTAATTACAGCATGAAAGATGTTCACTGGAAATAAACTGAAATGGCATCTACAAATTAATCTTTAAAATGTCATTTATTCATGATTTGTCAGAATGTGATTAAAAAATGGTAGTAAGTCTCTGTAAGTAGCTGATGTAAACTTACATCAAAAAGGTTAACTTGTTTTTTTTAGGTCTAACAAACATTAAATACATTAAAGGCATTTTTCTACTTCACTCATTGACATCAGCACAGTTTAAATCAACTTGCACTCTTCTCTTCTCTCCCTTTCTAAATGGTTTAATGCTACTTTTAAAGGCACACTACTGCCACCGATTGTTACTGTCTCTATCTGTAACGGTGCAATTTGTGATTTAAATGTAAACAATAGGTCGCAGGCACAGTTTGTGCCTCTCATCTGTTAGCATACATAAGTGTTTTTAAATGACCTTCTGGGTTTTTCCAAACATCGTTAGTTAATTATCTTTTAGAGCAGTGTTTCTCAAATGGGGGTATTAGTATCCCAAGGGATACTTTGGAGTACTGCAGGGGGTATATGAGATTTTTGAAAAAATTCAGTCATGTATAAAGACACAGTCACACATGTGTGAATGCAGGCGAGTGACCATCACCTGCCGAGGCGATATCTCCCACCCAAACTTTGAAAATAAGAATCGATACCTCTGATGCAGTCTGAACGAAAATGTTACATCATGTTTCACAGATGTAGTAGTTTGTGAGTGTTTGCATCATTATATTTTAGACCTTCTTATTATTGTGTCCACTCCCTGTGCTGTACTTCGTTGCCTCGCCGCTCATTTGCATTGAATTTAAGGATGACAGACCTCCCCGTCTCTCCCAGGGCTGTCTCTCCTCCTCCATAATAGGCTTCTGGCATTACGCCGAGCCCTAACTGGAAAAATGCAGTTATTAACTGATCTGCTCAATTACACAAAGGAGAAAAACAGACATAATGTGAGCACAGGTGTTTGGCATATTCATTACAGCTTTACACATGAGGAAGCAAGTCACATTTCCCGCAGTGATCTTGTTCCCACTGCTGGGGAAGGTGGCAGTATAGTGAGGCTTAACATAATTGTACATGCCAATTATGTTTATTGAGCTCTGTAAATAAATACACCATTAATGCCCAAGCCATCAGGTGAGGAGTGTGAATAGTTCTGACGCACCATACGTTTCATTCTAAAACAGAAAATGGTTCTGCGGAGTTGTAAAGCTGTACTTTTTCTACCTCAGCGGAGAGGTGATTTACAGTGCAGTACTCTGTGGAAAATGTTATCGTGCGTGGCTCTGCATAGTTACATAAAAGTACAGTAGGATGTACAGAAAAATAAGATTACCCACAGTCCTTGAATAAATGATAAGGGAATTTGAAATGCATTCCTTTGAGCGAAGTTTTTGAAGGGCGAACAGACGTTTTTTAAAGAAAAAGGTGTCACCGTGTAAGTGCCTTTTAGACCTTTTCATCATAACCTGAAATACAGTTATTTTACACCTGCTTACAAATGCTGGAAATGCAAACAATCATTTTACAGCCTATAAATATGTAAAACAAAAAACACGTCTACTCTATCAGAGGCAAATACAGTCATTTGAAAAGGTAAAAAAAAAAAAAATACTTCAGTAATTCACAATGCAATCTGGATGGCACTCAGGGAGCACAAACCATTATAATGCTGAACATCTACCCATCACACATCATTGCTATTGCTTATATTTATAAAAATGAAATGGACTCCTTAACCTTGTGAATATGCCCCTTGATATTGGGAAGTATCCGTCTCTGTTAGCTTTATAATGGTGGCTGAAAAATGATAAAAATGATAGCTTCTTTTAAAAACCTTGCATTACCCAATTTTCCATCTAATAAACTCTTTTTTTATCCAAAAAAAAGACATGGGGGGTCATTCTGCAAATACAGACTGGCTTTACTGCCTTTCCTACATTTCCCATGAGGCATCTTTCAAACTCCACACCTCCAGTTTGTAACGTAGGCTTTCTGAAATTTGTCTCTAAACCAATGCCGTGATAGACCTGAGCTATGACATCATCAGGTTTATACATCAGACCGGCAATATGTCACCACGCACCCTTTTGAGGGAAAACAATCCTGTGTTCCTCATAGACGATAACAGCGTAAACAGAGGAAGTTGAAACATGTTGTTGAAACAACCCTTTTGAGAGAAGAAAACTACCAATAGGTGCCAAAATGCCAAAAAGCTTTTGTGTAGTGGGTTAACCGAGGCTTTCACACTGAGATTTGAGGCAAATACGATACATGAATATTCACTGTCAGAGAGGTAATTCGCTGAATGATGCTGGTGACAGTGACTAGCATGGCTAGCTAACGTTAGCTTGAGTGGGAGGCTGCTGCAGTAATACAGTCATACATTAACGTTACAGCAGCATCAGACTGTCGTCTCCAACTAAATCTCAGCCTATAGATCAAACAGTTGGCTATTAACAGGCTGGTTAATTACAGACAACACTTAGCCTAACGTGATTCAATCAAATATTTATACAAGTCTGGATAAGCAATATCCGGCCACTGTGTTGGACGGGGGGAGACTGAAGGGACATGACGGCGATCAACCTTAATTTATTAAGGTATCGCAAACGCTCAGGTTCACGCAACATCGCAAAATAATTATTAGACATGTGTGTAAAACAAACGTTTGTTTAACAAGAGATGAATGCATACGAACTTGTCAAAATTACAATCCAAACATACGACAAATTTCATTGAAGTTTATGGGATCTTCTATCCCCCAAAAAGTGGGCACTGTCTTGACTATTTGGGAATTACCCATATGTGCCGATCTGATGTATTTTCTCACATTTGACAAAACTCCTCTTGAGCCACAGAAAACATTATAAAACTGTAATCGTTCAGTAGTACTTCTTGTGAGCAGTAAACTGACCTTGATGTGTAAAATCAGTGGAATGCCTCTTTAACAACATTGCTTGCTTAATACATCCATATGAATGAAAAAAGGTTTTGGATGCTCACCCACAGTTATAACTGGATCATGGCACCACTGGTGATGCGCAGCTGGGAAGGCCACACTGCATACTGGACGAGCTACGTAGTGGTGACGTCCTCCATGACACTTCAGCCGACCATTTCCTCTTCCTCTTCCTCTGCCGTGTCTACTCACGCAGACGGGCAACACTGAGTCCAGACCTGTGACAGAAGAACGTTTCAGCGAATATAACTCAGTGATGACAGATTGCTTCTCTCTTTGTGTTTTCACAGTGTGTACCTTCATGTGCCCCCCTCCCCTCCTCAGCATGAGACATTCAAGGACAGTCAGCCAGGTTTAAACATAGCCGTTTGGACAGGCTCTAAGAGTTATACGCCTTGCAGAGATCTTGGCTCTAGACAGCCTTTGTGAGCAGTGTGGCTGTGTGACATCTATTCATTATTCAACATCAAAGAGCTTGGGCTGAAAATGCAGCTGAGAAAAAGTGTGTCAGTATCAAGTAATGAACTCTAATTTGGATGCACATCATTCAGATTCACTGCAGGAATCCCTCCCCCAGTGGTAAACCACTGCTGTGCCTTACAATGCTACGTTTTTGCTCATGAGTGAAATGGTAAATACTGTATATATTGATAATTTTACCTCATTGACTCCAATCGGAACTGAACAGACACACAGTCAGTATTTTTCTTGTTTTTATGCCTAATGTGGAAAATGGAAGAGGGTTAGTCACAACTCCATTGCTTGCCAACAGTCTGGGGTGGGGGATGTTACAAAAATAAACTGGCATCATGTCTTATTCAAATACATCTGAGGGAACGCTGCTTCTTTGGAGGCTTATGCTTCACTCAGCCAGTGATGTCTGCACGCTGCATCAGCTCCAAAACTGGATGGCTGAAGACTGTATTTTTTAGGGGCTTTGCCTTGAAATAGAGAATCATATAAAGTGCAAATATGTAGGTTTTGGGGAATGAGCAGCAGGAGTCCCAGACTCATTTCACTGAGGCAAACTGCTGTATAAAAAGGCAAATTGCCTGTGACCCAGTAATGCAGTAGGGGGTGTTTGTGCTTGATGTGCACAAAATTTCAAAACAATCTATTTTGGGATTGCCCACATTGTCTAATTTCTCAAACTGAGGGATCATGCATCTGAGGGTTGACGTCAATTGTGTGGAAAAAGGAATAAAAGATGAATATGAGAAACGGTCTCCATGGGTTAGTGCAGCTCCTGCACTATTTGCTTTTATGACAGCGACAAGCAAGCACTGTAGCGACAAAAAAATAACTAAACAGCGGCGATGGAAAAGCTTAACAGTTGCTGCCAGGTACTGTCATGTATGCAAAGTCGCAATGACAGTGTTGTCGTTCTGATTTCTGTACAACACTCCCCTCTTCTATGCATTGTGATGAAACTAACCAGAAGGAAACACAGTGGAGTACAACAACCTGCCAAAATCTCAGACCCTCCAACAGGCCTCTGCAGCGTCTCAGTGCTAAACGTTTTTGAAAGAAAATGTTTGGAAAAACAAACACACGTGGCAAGCGCTGCCAGCTGAAGGGAGTTGGATCTCATACTGCTGTTATGTACAGAATATATTTTATGATATGATGAATGCATTCATTAAAAGTCTTGATTTCTTCTTTGGCACAGAGTTGTTTACACATTTGAGTCGGGGTTGAGCTGCGGAAGATTAACTTATTTTTTATAGGAAGATTTAATTTGAAATTAATGCAATTTTAATTGGTCCAATACTTTGGATTATAACCAGACACCTGCCAGATCTATGACATTTCCATCAGCCTCAGCTGTTCTTTGCGCTAATTAGCAAGTGCTAGCATGCTAACACGTTAAACTGAGATGATGAACATGGTAATCATTATACTGTAATTGCTAAACATCAGCATGTTAGCATTGTCATTGTGAGCTTGTTAGCATGCTAACATTATTTAGCTCAAGCACTGTTGTTCCAAAGCCTTCAGGAAGAGCCCCGGGCTTCGAAGACAATTTTTGTATGGCCAAACCAGTCACGTGATGCTATTGGGCCCAAAAGACTTTTTCCCATAGACTTACATTGGGAAAGAGACGTCTGTAAATCGGCAGATCATTTTTTTTTAGTTGAATCAACATTTGAATAGCCCTTATTTAAATAATTAGGTCCTAAAAGTTGTAAAATGCACTAATAGCCGAATCCAGAGTTATTTTCGTGCTGCCGTCCATGTGAATGAGCCTGAATGAGCCAAAGCGTCTGGGTTAAATGCAGAAGTCAAATTTTATGCATGTACCTATATGTATATGAGAAATACAATAAAGTTTATGTTAGTCAGAACTGACTGCAGATTGTTGTCAGTTGAATTGGATTATAGATGTACACACATACCGGTACACATAAACCAACACTGCAGCTTACATGTCTCACTGTTTCTATGTTCTAATCTATTTCAGGCTAATCTGCTTTGTCATACTAATGTAGTACTTTCCTCCATCTCTGCCCAACAGGCGGTAAAACAGTAACACATATAGGTCACACCAACACTATGTAAAGAGGCACTGGTGGCGAGGCGACTGTACGATCACCCAGGTGGCCTGTTTGTGTCTGTGGCACCTGAACTGTGTGATGTGGCAAGAATGCAGATCCCACCACAGACTGCAGCCAATGGCAGACAATGAAGCTTGACAGCCTCTCACATCAGCTCGAGTTAACCAGCTGTGAAGGGAACACCTGCCGCTGATTAATAAAGAATCACAGAAACAATGCCACGTATGAAAATTGTTGTACTGATTGTTGAACTAACACCATTACCCCCAAAAGGTGAGGCGGGTGGGTTGAAACAATACATTCCTCTAGTGTGTCAGAGAAATAGGTACCGTGTGAGATAAAATCATTGGAGATCTCAGAGTAATTAGACAGTAAAGTCTAATGTTTTCACTTGTTTTAGGACCTTGCGTTGGACAACTCACAGCAGACTGTCCCTTTTTATGATCATTAACTTTATTATTCTGATTTTATGGTCATGAAGTAGCTTGGTGGCAATTCCCATATTGTCACCGTAAAAGGCTTGTATGGTTTTATTTCCTCAGATCTCTAAATAATCTTAACTCACTCCAGTAACTGAATTGATTTATGGAAAGGATGTTTTTTTTAAAGAAATTGGATGACTTTTTGCAATGCAAAACTGTATTCTAATAAATCTGAAACAAAAAAACAGCTCATTCAGTGATTTTAACATTAAAAATCCTCCTTTTTGACCCAAATAGCATCAGCTTTAAAATAATTAAAACACATTGTACTGTATATGTAGCATCTCCAAGCTATTACACAAGGACACAGAATGCCTCATTAATCCTTCCTCTGAATCCACCATCATTTGTTTTGGAAAGTATCTTTTAGTTTTTTATATATAATATAAATAAACCTTCTGATGATTCAGCAGGCAGCAATTGGAACAAAAAGGGATTCAAGAGAGGGGCAGTAAGATTTTTTTTTTCTTTTTATTATTATGTTGGTAATGCTAATTGTATAAAAGGGTTTTTTAAACTAAATTGACTTTTGTGATGTCTTTTCTATCTACACCATGCTTAATATCACGAATGATATCAAGGCCAAAATACCTTAATTTGTTATACGAAGGCTTTAACAAAACATTTTTAATTCAAGATCCACATACTAGCTTTTTTCCGAGGCTTTCAACCATATCTCATGTTCTTCCTCGACAGATGGAATTTTCTCTGTTGTCATTGAAATAGCTCTGTTGTCAAGTATGGAACTTCAGGTGATACTGACCTTTACTGTTATAACAGTTATTACAAGTTACCTACATGTAGGCCACGCGAAGATTGAAAGCATGGCTAAGCTAGTAAGTGGACATTGATACGGCTGCAATTAACGATTATTTTTTATTATTGATTAATCTGCAGATTATTTTCTAGATCAATAGTCCAAGGTGATGTCTTTAAATGTCTTGTTTTCTCTCCAAATTTGAGAGGCTGAAAACAGCATTTTCTGCCATTTTTGCATGAAAAATTACTTTAACGATTCATCGATTATCAAAATAGTTGCCGATTACTTTTCTGTCGATCGACTAATCGATTAGTCAGCTAATCGTGGCAACTCTAGACATTGAGTTAAGATTTCCAAGGCTAAGAAAGAACTTTCACGATGTCAAAAAATAAATCTTAAAATTGGAAAAATTTAAGATCCTACCTCTCCAAGTTTAGTCCTATACGCAGTATTCAGTTTAATATCAGTCTCCAGAGAAACAAGATTATCTGTGAAACTAAATTAACATTTAATACAATAATGGGAAAACATATGTTTGTATTACATTTTAATATAAAAGGTTAAAATATGTTGTAATGCATTACTATGGTTTGGGCTATAAAAATACTTTAACAGGCACTGGACAGTAAACTGATAATATATTACTCCCTCCCTCACATCATTGACGAGTAGCTATATCAGAGGCATCAGGTCAGCGCTGGCAGGCTCACACATCCTCCCTCTTCTCTCCCTCTCTCACATTGGTGAAGTCAAAGAAGAAGCGGGGGCAAGTTTCCAAGATGGTTATCGAGTCTGCCTCTGACTTCTGAGCTCCCTTGGCCCCGACCATCTCCTATTTCCAGAGGACCCAATAATAACATCATCTTTTCTTGCTTGCTTTGTGGCATTATTTTGATGTACTCTCCAGTCGGCGAGGAGGAGAGCCTCTCCGGAGATAGTGTGTCCTGGTATGTCCAATCGTTCGCTTTAGTTTATGAATTCATTGGTCTGCGACCAGCTTGGTAAAGCCCAGAACAGTTTTCAGGGATATCTGGGGAACCTTGGAAGACATGATGTCGCTGCAATAGATCATTATTGATGTTACTGTCACAGCCCCCAAAAAAGCTTCGCCTAGAGGTATCATTAAAAGTGAATTTTGAATCTGTGGGCATTGATTCAAACAGGCGTAATTGCTTTTGAGGTACAGTAAGCCAGGAGCAGGTGATCGGTCTGGGCTTTCTCTGACGGAACGCTTCTCACATAGTCCTGGTTTTGAATCATCATAACTTTATCGCAAAGTTTAATAAACGTACAGGCGTTTGGCTTTGTTACTCTGTTAAATTTTAATGTAAACTGACAGCTGACAGTTTTACACAGTTAAATACGTCACGGACAGCAGAAACAATGCAAGGCTCTATAAATGGCACGCTATACACGCCTTTATACACACACATTCTGCATCTGTGTGCATTCAAAATAGTACTAAACAGAAAATGTTAGAACTGAACAAACTCTTCGACAAAATCTTCACGGTTGGTTGATATTTTCCTTTCCTCCATTCTTACTATTTTCAGTAAGTGTGTGTGGGTTAGAATGCATGCGTGGTGTACTGTAATACTTCTCATTCTCAAAAATTAGGATGTCTTAACAACATTTAAAGTCCACTTTTCATGAGTGTATACATACAGTAACTCATAGGCTTCCTGTAGACTTATGGAAAGGATGTTCTTTTTAAAGAAATTGGACGACTTTTTGCATGCAATGCATAGAGTATTCTAACAAATCTGAAACAACAAACAGCTCCTTCAGTTATTTAATATCTAAAATCCTCCCTCTTACTTATAAAGTAAATTCTAACTTCCTAAAAATATGATAATTTTAGATCCAAATAGCTTTAAAATACCAAAAACACATTGTACTGTATATGTAGCACCTCCAAGCTATTAGACGAGGACCTCATTAATCTTTCCTTTGAATCTATCATACTTACTATTTTCGGTAAGTGTGTGTATGTGTGTTTGAATGCATGTGTGGTGTAATACTTCTCATCTCAAAAATGAGGATAACAACATTTAAAGTCCATTTTTCATTAGTATATACATATATATAGTACATTCACTAACTCAGTTTTATTAATGTGAGTTTCTCTTTCCACTCAGACAGAGAAACTGCACTGAAAAAACAATTAGAGGCTTGCTCATCGCTGTAGTCGAGAACAATCTTGTGCTTTAAAGACCGGGGTGCGCTGAGGCAGTTTGAATCTTTTTGACTCTCTTTTTTCTCACAAACTAATTAAACTCATTTGTGGGCAGAGGGGGAACTGATGTACAATGTTAATCTGAAATCTTGAGCAGAGTTGGCAATTATTTTGCTTTTCAAGATGTGAACGAGAGTTTAAAGTTCTTGGAATTAAAACAGGCATTAAAACTATCAAGGATCTCAATGTGACCAAGAAAGAAAGCATTTCCTCTGTTTAAATCGTTTATATCTGCCATGCTTGTGCTAGCTATGCTACTATTCATATTCTAGGTTTAGGTTCAGGGGAAGGTCGCCTTAATGCTAGTTTTGTGTTACTTGTCTCATCAATCCAGTTCACACCTGCCATGCAACGAGTCTCTTCAAAATTTGATCCTCTCCTCTAGAAACAACTGCCTGCTTTGAGTCAAGCTAATAATAGCAATGCAGGGCAGGCAGCTCCTGTATGAATCCTGTGGTTGGCTGTGAAAGGAAAGACAGCTATGTTGTTTACGATCATGTCATATTCTCAAGTTTACCTTAAATCATGCTAATTGGAATAATAACATACTAGTTAAATTGACAATGGTACTAATTTATACAGTAATTAGAGTGTCTGTAGTGTGATTAAACCATTATAAAAAATGTCAAGCTTTAATCTGCCAGACTTTCACTGTTTGCAGACCAGTTACCCCAATCACTGTAAATGCTGTTTAATAAAAAAATTAGCCTGAGAGTGTGGCAGTAAGTGGTGTTTCGCATGCTTGATTTAGGCGATGAGGATGGCTGTTTCATTTTCAGGAAAACTTGAATAACCCATTAGCTGTGAGCATTGGCCCTGATTGATGGCTCCAGTCCATGCCAGGATCAGGCTGCCTCAGCAATGATGAAAGATTTAAGAGCACCAACCTTCAGGCATTTTCTTCTCTGCCGATAACCGTGGGGGATAGCCTAGCGCAGCCTGCCCTTAACTTATTCTGACTAATTTATAGTCCGGCTCACCCAGGGCACAATTCCAATGCTGGACCCGGGAGCACGATGCAGCCTCTCACAGCTGGCTGAGCAGACTGAAGGAGCTCCGCCAGGATTGCAGAGGCTGCCACTGAGACCTGGACCTGCCATGTCGGGTCAGCGCAGCTCAGCTCTGATCAGAATGGAGTCATGGGAGATGTCATCTTAGGGAGACCACAGGGAGAGAGACGGGAGAACAGCAGTGTCTCATAGTTTCTCCTCATTGTGACTGCTAGAAAATATACCTTATTATTAGTGTAGTCATTAGTGTACTAAACTGATGCATATAGATTTGACCTATTAAAAGTAGTAAGGACTATCTCAGAAATAAATTTTTTGCTTTCTCAGGCTGTTCTCATACACTGTTCGTAGCGATACCCATGAAAAGTAATGCACTGTAATTTGTATATATATCCCACAAAATCAATTAGTATGTAATAATCGTGAACCAGGAAGTATAAAGAGCGACAAACGTAGTTTTGTTGCCTAATCCTAACCAAGTTGTTTCCTGCAAAGACGGAAGTTTATTTTGAAAAGACTGAAGCGTAAATTGACACGTGCGTCACGCGTTGCTGCAGATTTGTAGGAGAACGCATTAAAAATAAAGAATAACTTTTCGTAAGATATCATACGAACCGTATAAGGATACGTTGTTCTGATGAAGAGTTATATGAGACGATTGATACCACTTTTATATCTGTATGGTAAATATGAAGCTACAGCCAGCAATTGCTTAGCTTAGCTTAGCTTAGCTTAGCTTAGCTTAGTTTAGCTCAGCTTAGTTTAGCACAGAGACTGGAAACAGGGATAAACAGCTAGGCTGGCTCTGTAACAAAACCTGCCTACCATCACCTCTATAGCTCACTAATTAACACGTTATATCTTATAGGTATGGGACGATATAAAAATTTCATGTCACAATTATCCCGGCCAAATTGCAATTCACGAAATTATATTATAATCATCAAAATATGCTTAAAACTCTTAAAATGGCTCTAAAACATACTGGAATCACTTTACCTTACAATTTGTTGAGAAACAAATATTTTTTACTGCATGACATATAGGACACATCTTTTTTTAGTGAACAACAAATAATGATCTTAAATAAGGTAATCATAAATCATAAGGCCCCCATGCATAAATAAAGGATAAATAGATTTTAAAAAATAGCAACATTGTGTGAGTTTGTTCTTTCTTAAATGATAATTCCTGTATTTTTTCAAGTCAAGCTCTATTTCTCACTTCTCTACCATGATAGCGAGCTAGACAACGTTTTCAAGTCACTCATTTGACGATATTCACGATTATCCCGAAAATGGAAATTCACCACAATCAACTTATTGTGAGTGTTTTTATCCCAAAATCCTATATCGTCCCATCCCTAATATTTGTTTGTTTAAGTGTAAACACGACAGTTTGTCGTTTTCACGTAGGGTTATATGCCCGACTATTCCTTGACTGGAAGTAGTAACTTCCTTAAGTCTCCGCTTGTTGCCTGGCAACTGATCCCAGCCAAGAAATAGTCTTAAAACTCACATTAAAACAGTGAATTGTCATTTCCACACTTCGGTTTTTGTATGATTGAATATGTATATGTATGATGAACAAATCATATATAACGTGTTAATTAGCTTTCAAAATGCTGGTAGGCATATTTTGCTAGGCTAGCTGTCTTTATGCTAACGTAAGCTAACCAACTACTAGAGTTTTATATTAATTAGAGATATGAGATCAATCTTCTTATCTAGCTCTCCACCTGAAAGCAAATAAACATATTTCCCAAAATGTCAAATTTATTCCTTTAAATACTTATTATTAATAAATGAAAATAAATGCTGACCTAAATTTAATTTGCAGGGTGAACTCGTATGCTAATAATGACTTTTTTTTACATTTTGACTGGTCACCAAAGCCCCTTTTTCTGATTAATTTGCCCTGTAGCAACAAGGAAATTAATAACATATTCATGGTTTAGATATTTTTTTCACTGCTGCCATTAGAGGTTTGGTTATACTGTAAATTAGAAAATGTCATTCGAGCCTTTGTGTGCCATTACCATAACTAACAATATCAATCATGAAGCGGAGGCTTTTGTAGGAAATGACACTAAATCAATACATTACAACCTTTGGAGAGTCTGCAGGAATGATTCATGAATGTGGACTTCAACAGTTCCTAACAATAAAAGGGAAAGCGCGGCGTTTATCTCATTAAAATTGTTTTTGGTGTACAGGGCATTGATTTCAACCACATGTGACATGTCTCGTACTGTGAACAGGCTTATTATGCTTCAGCGTAAGGTCAAAGGTTGGCAGAGAGGGAGCTCCCAGATTCATTAGCTAATTAAAGGCTGCTTCATGAGTGGGAGTTTAGGTGTTCGACTGGTTCTCGCTCTCAAACTTCAACATGCTAGCTCTGCTGAGCTCCGTAATGAGGGTTAGACCATGGATTTTTCCGCTGAAAAATTCCCCAGCGTCAAAGTCCCCCAATTATATGCCCTTGTGGAGGGAAAATATATATAATTATGAATCTGATCATCGCTAATTAAACTTAGGGGATTTGATCCAATGCAATGACAGTGTAGCCGAGAGTTTTGTTTGGGATGGGAAATAATTGGTGTAAATAGAGAAGAAAAAGAGACATGAAGACTTTCCTTAAGGAGCTGCTTGTTTGACAATGGATCCGAATCTTTGGGCATCTGATGGATTTTATTTTTCACAATCAAACAAACTGAATTTTATTAATAAGTAGGGCTGTCAATCGATTAAAATATTTAATTGTGATTAATCGCATGATTATCCATAGTTAATCGCCATTAATCGCAAATTAATCACACATTTTTTATCTGTTCAAAATATTCCTTAAAGGGAAATTTGTCAAGTATACAATACTCTTATCAACATGGGAGTGGGCAAATATGCTGCTTTATGCAAATATATGTATATATTTATTATTGGAAATCAATTAACAACACAAAACAATGACAAATATTGTTCAGAAACCCTCTCAGGTACTGCATTTAGCATAAAAAATATGCTCAAATCATGACATAGCAACGACAGCTGTCAGTGTGTCAGTGTGCTGACTTGACTATGAATTTTCCAAAACTGCATGTGATTATCACGAAGTGGGCATGTCTGTAAAGATGAGACTCTTGGGTACAAGTTTGGAGCATTATTTAGCCTCCTTCGCAACAAGCTAGTATTAAATAATTGGTACCAATGGATTCCTCGGGTTTTCTAGTTTCATATGATGCCACTATCTTCCCTCTAGCTTTAAAACTGAGCAAGTTGCATTAATGCGTTAAAGAAATTGGTGGCGTTAAAAGGTTGCGTTATTGTTGCGCTAATTTTGACAGCCCTATTAATAAGACATATTATTAAATATTCTTCAGCCATGAAGAAGGAAAACTGGGATTTGAAAGTTAAGACTGATGGTATGAAAAATGACATATGGGAACACCAGTAGCCTCAGGTTGGACAGACAAGCCAGTATCGATAATGAAGCTCCGTGACCAACATGGGAACACTGGGTGGCTCTGTGGTGTCAAGAGTGTGTAGCAGCGTAGCGCGGCTGCATGTGTGAATTTGAATAAGGAAGCGCTGGAGGACAGCGTGTGTGCTCAGCAAAACCTTCACCAGGATAAGTAGAGGTTTTAAAGATATGTCTGATGCAGATGAACTTGGCACATAACAATTATGGACTCAACGCAGCTGCCAGTTTGCTCATGTCCATCTCTGGTGTTTTCTTAATTACATAATTAGTCAGAGTGTTGGTATACGTATGTGATTTCCCTCTATGACATGCTGTCATTAGCTTTGAACCTGCCAGTAAAACACGGCCCCCAGGAGACAGCTAATTTGTGGCGGAGACTCATTTAATAGCTTTGGTAATTAGTGGATGCGACATTATTATTATTATTTCCCATGCTTACTGCATGTGTGAGTCATTCCATTTGCTAATGGTTTTTGCAGTGTATTTCATGAACACAATGATATCCTAAAAGCTCAATACGTTTTATGTATTTGCACTCATTTGTTGACAGGGTTGTAGTCCAAACACTGAATAAAATAGACATGAAAAAGCAACGAAAAATCATATGTTAGTATCTGTTTCCTGCTATTACCAAGAGAAAAATCCCTGATCTTACTAAAGCAATCATATCACATTGTACTGTATATAAAAATAATTCTTAGCAGCAGCTGGTCATTCCACGCTATTATTTCAAATTCCATATCAAAAACAGTTTAGCACCTATGCACCACTTTCACACAAATGGCATTTCTTGAATACCACCATAAAAGCACTGACATTTAAAGATATCTGGTAAAATGTCAGATAAGTGATGATGTCGAATGCAGGCCTAATGAAGTAGTGAGTCAGCATAGTTTCCGGCTCAATGTAAAAACAAGGCACCTTTAACATTTCAACCGGAGCCTTGATAATCTGCTCTTTGCTGGCCTTTCAAATCGCTGCTTACCACTTACTATTATTATTTGTCCTTTGCTTGTATGCGGCTATGCACAGTCGCATTCAAAGAGCACCCGGGGGCACAGAAAGATGACACCGACAGAACAGTGTTGACACAGCGACTGTGTGTCTGCTGATGCTACATTAAAGAGGTGTCACTGACTCAACGGAGCAATGACTTTGCTGAGATAAAGAGCACTGTGGTGACTGACGGCAACGCTGTCACCAAATCCAAATGGCACCCTTAAGCTTCATGGGTGCTGTGCAAGCATGCTGAAAACAGTACTGTGTCATAGTGATGATAATAATAATGAAGGACAGGGCTTAAACTGCACCAAAACCAAAATCCAAATGTAACCTTAAACACCTTCATTATCAGACCAAACAAGACATGTTCTTATCTACCAAGAGTCTACTCTCTGCATAGTACCTCAAGAGGCTGTACTTAATGATCTGAGATAATTGCTGATGTCAGCATACTAACATGCTCAGAGTTACAATGCTATCATGCTCAGAATCCTGATGTTAAAGGAATTAGTTCGACATATTGGGAAATATGTTTAATGCTTTCAAGATTTAGATGTAAAGGTCGATACTACTCTCACGTCCGTACGGGAAATACAGTATGTAGTTTCTGCCAGCAGCCGATTAGCTTAGCTTAGCACACATACTGCAAACAGGAGTAACAGCTAGCCTGGTTCTGTCCTAAGGTAACATACGCTAACTATATTCTGTACACTAACGATGTTCCGTACGGATGACCATTTTTTTGCCGATCGCTGAATAAATACTTCCAGGTCGTGAATAATATTCATATGTGTGTCATCTTCAGTTCCCCCTCTTTCATTCCCGACCAAGCAAGAGACCTCCACCATTTGTTCCTGTGAGAATTCAGTAAGTTTACGAGGTGCGCCCACAGCGCCCGGAGGGGAAGCTCCAGTCCCGACTGCAGCTTGAGAGGGACGATGACTAGAGCAGCGAAAATGTAAATTTCGACTTAATTCGTGCTTCTCACAGTACTGTAGTCTGTATGAAATGATTATTATGCTATCACAAGTTGTTAAATATATTATCCTTTTGCTCAATAAATGCTTTGAAATGGGCATTTTTAACATCAATTGCACGCAGTGACTGCTTGGCACTGCAGCAGCAAGTCTATCAACACAGACGCTGTTTGCACGTAATCCTGTGTGCAATATTGATGTTACAGCAGTGTTAATTACTAAAGGGTCAATAAATTTAACGTTTATTACATCAATTGACTATTTTAACATTTCAATTTTTTATTAATCGCCGTTGTAATCATGTTATGCGCTCTGTATGAACACCGTTGGTCACCTGTACGGAGACCGTTGAGATTTTATGGTCTTCCGTACACAGACGGAGGCGTTATTTTTCCTCATTTTTTAAAAAAATGATTGGTCCACAGACACCAATCAAAGTACAGATAGTCCATTTGATATTCCCCTGGCGAATTAATACACAAAAATGCTTGTCTGGTTCTTAACAATGTAGGAGTGCTCACTGGCATGCGCTGAAGGGCGAAAAGTGTACGGAACACCGTTAGTTTACGTTAACAATATCCACCTAACATTAAGTCTAAATTTACATGTTATATCTCATTAGTTTAATCTGTACAAAGACTGAAGTGTAAAAAGGACAAGTTGTGGTTTTATGTGAGGTTAGGTGCTGGACTATTTCTTGGCCGTGTGCAGTTAAGCAGCTCCTGGAGTTTTGTCCTGTCTTGTTATGAGGTTGCCAGACAGCCAGCAGAGACTCCAGAAAGTCACTCTGCCTTGTCAAGAAAAAGTTCTGCACATAACCCCTGTAAAACCGCAACTTGTCATTTTTCACACTTTGGTTTTTGTGTCAATTAGTGAGCTTTAGAGGTGCTGAGGCAGATTTTCTTTCTCTCAGACAAAGCCAGGCTAGCTGTCTCCCCCTGTGTCTTGTGTTTATACTAAGCTAAGCTTCATGGCTGCTGGCTGTAGCCTAATATTTACCAGATATACATGACAGTGGCATCAGTCTTCTCATCTAACCCTCTGCAAGAAAGCAAATAATAGTATTTCCCAAAATGTCGAACCATTCCTTTAAAGTTGCTTAAATTAGCAACTTTTAGCGGGCAGGATTAAGCATTTTCCAATGTTCACAGTATCTCGGCCATGTGTCCTACATTGTTATTTTCTACCAACAACTGCAACAGTCATGAAGATGTTCCCTTTAGTTTAGTCTTGACGCATGAGAGGTGAGTCATTTCTGCAGTCCTGTGCTCATAGTGACACACACACACACACACACACACACACACACACGCACACACACGCACACACACACACACACACACACACACACACACGTCAACACAGTCACACACCAGAGCCAGCACGACTTTCCTCCCTCCTAATGGTGATCAATGGCCTGTGGGCTGAGGGAAACCCTACTGTATCCGTCACTACACCGAACCACAGGACCCTTAAGAGGGGCTGAAGAATAGCTGAGGTGGGTCGACCCATCATCTATAATGAACCCCCTTGGAGCTGACACATTATATGTGGAAATGGCTCCAATTAGGCCATCTAGCTGTAAAGTCCAGGGAGGGTTGGACAATTACAAAGTTAGAGGGGAGGATGTGGATGGGACTGAGCTACAATCAGGTGTTATCAGAGCTGCATTCAATCACTCTGTTCTGAGCCAGCACCTTCCTTCACTGCTTCAAGTCAGCTGATTGCACGAATCAAAGGCTATTTTTTCCTGCAGTTTAAAGACCCATATCATTGCACATCCCCCAAACAGCTTCTCATGTTAAAGCACAATGATACTAATTCTGTTTGTACGGTCACCGGCTGTCATTACTTGACATCAGATGCCAGTGCATGCATATCACATTTGAATAACAATCTGCTTGCAGATGATCATAATTAGAATATTTTCAGTCTTAAGTGAAGCCTTGTTCTCTCACAAAACATTTATCACTTCCACTGTCGTGAAATACACATCTGAAGTAGATTTCTTGGTTGGTAACTAACGAAACTGATGTGTTTTTATGACCCCTTGGAGGTGACATGTCATCATGAGTTTGATGAATGTTTCCCTGAAGTCTGACCGACCCCTCTGGCCCTTTGACCTTT
Organism: Sebastolobus alascanus; assembly: GCA_916701645.2. NCBI lineage: Eukaryota > Metazoa > Chordata > Actinopteri > Perciformes > Sebastidae > Sebastolobus > Sebastolobus alascanus. The sequence continues at coordinate 5,379,590 of CAKAOJ020000068.1, forward strand.
AACGGAGCACAAGGATTTCTGTTTGGATGGATGGAGTGGAGACATTAAGCAAGAGAAAAGGTCATAGGCTTCACACAACTATTCATGTACAGTAGCTACAATCATGTATTAATGTCACATGTTTACTTGGATTATGTGCCTCATCATAGGCCTGGCAGTTTTTGACAGCATTTGGTTATATTTTCAATATGTTTCTGAATAGTTTGATTTACAGTTTTTATTAGTTATCATTCTGTCGATTGCTTTACTCTAGGGCTGCCAATCCATTCAAATATTTAATCGCAATTAATCGCACGATTGGCCATGATTAATCGTGATTTATCGCAAATTAATCTCACAATTTTTATCTGTTCAAAATGTACCTTAAAGGGAGATTTGTCAAGTATTTAATACTCTTATCAACATGGGAGAGGGCAACTATGCTTTATGCAAATGTATGTATATATTTATTATAGGAAATCCATTAACAACACAAAACAATGACAAATATTGTCCAGAAACCCTCACAGGTACTGCATTTAGCATAAAAAATATGCTCAAATCATAACATGGCAAACTGAAGTCCAACAGGCAACAACAGCTGTCAGTGTGTCAGTGTGCTGACTTGACTATGACTTGCCCCAAACTGCATGTGATTATCATAAAGTGGGCATGTCTGTAAAATGGAGAATCGTGGGTACCCATAGAACCCATTTTCATTCACATATCTTGAGAGCAGAGGTCAAGGGACCCCTTTGAAAATGGCCATGGATTCCTTAGGTTTTCTAGTTTCATATGATTCCAGTATCTTCACTCCAGCTTTAAAACTGAGCCCGCTACAACCTAAAAATTGCAAGTTGCGTTAATGCGTGAAAGAAGTTAGTGGCGTTAAAGTGAATTTGCATGAACGCTACAGCCCTACTTTACTCATTATCACACAAAATATTGAAAACTGTGTTTTTTTACTGATGTTGTAAATGCGAAAACAAACCTCTCATGTTTACTTTTCAGGTGCTGTCAGTCTTTTTAACAAAATCTCTTGGAAGCAATGTGTTTGCAGAGACGAAAAAACTCCTCAAATGTGATAAATCATTCTAGGAACAGAGTCAAAATTGTGGCGACAGCATTTCAACAACAAGCATCGTGTCCTCTTTTGAAAATTTGCAGAGCCGACCTTTAATGTGATTTTGAGTAGGATGTTCTTTCCTTGCCTGGCTCATGCTCAATTTATCTTGAGCATTTAGAGATCCAAGTGGACAGAGAAATGACCCTTTGTGGTTGAGCATCGCAGAGGATTTTCACCGGCTTACTATTGATTAACGTCTTTGTCCAATTCAGACTAACACATTGTTTTTTACGCAGCAGATTCAAGGCAGAACTGAGAACTCAATGCTTACTCAAACATACAGCACATCCCTTCTTTCAGATGGTAATCCTACATGATGAAGCGGTTTCGTACAGCTTCCCTCTGCATATTGCTTCAGTTCTTTGTATGTGTATGTGTGTTTGTCTGTATCTTAACCAACCAGATGAATGTATGTGTGTGTCAGTTTGTTCTGTCATGGTTGGCAAGCTCTGAACATTCAAATGTTGCTGTTCATTATCGCCCTCTCTGCTTTGATCGTGTTCTATGATAAAATCACAGAACAACTATTAATCTTCAATTGAGTATGTGCAGTAAGCTCACGCCTCATACTCAGAATTTCTTGCTAATATAGTATACACCTGACCCAGGCATTTCTAACATACACAGAATACACATACTATACAGTGTGAACGCTCTACATACTCTGTATGAATTATATTTAGTATGTGATTTCAAACACAGCCACAGTGGGGGAAACCAGTTTGCTCACTTTTATTGTTTTGGACGGTGTGTTCGGCTATCAGCTAACGGCTAATGGAACAACCAGCACACACACAGCTGAATGCATCGCCGTCGCTAACAGCTAACGGAACTACACATAGCTGAGTGCATCGCCGCCGCTCCAGAAACACAGAGGGGGAAAACAGTTTGCTCAGTAGACTTGCAGCCTAAATAAACGCTTCAAGTCGCAGTTACGCCCGTGAGACGGAGCTGAGACATGCGTCTGCACAGAGCCGGTGCAGACATTTGCATGGATTAAAATGAGAGCATACATGTATGATACACTTGCAGTCTAGACGGGGGGTTAGCCAATTGTGGGTTGTACACATTCAATCAGATATTACAGCAGTGGTTGTTGCAGACACACCTGGTGGAGATCTGCATTCTACTGAGTGCATCTTTCTACCAATAGTGCTCCACTCTGGACCTTCCAACTTCCACCTACCAGGTTCAGTGTTTCAGACTTAAATGTAACCTGATGAGACTTAAACAGGCTGGATGAGACTAACTATAATTCAGTGCACAAAGCTTTGATAATATGGAATAAAAAATAGCTTGTTTCTTCTCCCAAACACTAAACACCATACACAGTGACCATATGCTGGGCTAGAAAATGGAGCAATAGGATTGCCTCGGAGGGGTTTGTTGGTGCTTTGTAGCTGCAGGGCGAGACAATGTTGGTGTATCCCTGTTTGCTTTCCAACGGAGATGGTGCAATTCTGGGGGGTTGTGCTTTAGTTACGGCTGTTGTCCTGTTAACTGCTGCTAGTTGGGCCGGCCCGGGGCTGTCTAATGACGCAAATATACACACATTCAAACACTGATGTGGTCTGATGGGCTTCAGGGTGATTTAACTTCTTTAAAAGCCTTCAGGATCTCCCTGTTTGTGTGTGCGTGCAAGTGGATGCGTTTATATCTGTGCTTGTGTTTTTGTTTGTACAAACATGGCTGCATGTACGTGTGTGGGTTTCATCAGACAACTCAACGCCAACTTTCACAATTCCCCAGGACCTCGCCGAGTCTTGGAGCAGTCCTAGATATCTAATCTTGCAGGAGCTCACTGTGTGCAGGTACCGTACAGCGCTGCAGCCAGCTGGCTCGTGGATAAATCCCAAAATGTCTGGGAGACTGAACCACTTATTTGGGTCATGTTGGTTTGGGTGGAATGGAGTTGTTCAAATTCTGAACTTTCAATGATCTAATGTGCTCATTTTAGCTTTTGTGTGCTAAAAAATACTTGTTTTTCACCACGATTTGGCTTTCAGTTTGCATGCCTCCTGCATTTGGCGTGTTTGTTACTGTAACTGTGCCATACAGCTCCTCTGCGAATGGTTTACACTCCAAAACCAGGTTGCTGTGCACTGAATAATTCAATATTCAAGAGGGAAACGTTAAGAGACATTTCTCATGATAACAATGAAATTGCAAACAGTTGCATCATTGCACAACACTGTTTTACTCCTTCTAATCTTACAATACAACATTATCCAAGTGTGAGAAATCTGTGTCCTTGCAAAAGTGCTTCACAGCTGTGGCAAGCTGCTGTTGCACTTAGTTCTTTCAGCAGTTCTTACAGTAGTTTGAAGTATTTAAAAGAACTAATTTCAACATTTTTGTACACATTTTCTGTTTTGAATGTCTCAAAAGAAAGAAGAAGTTAGCAATTAGTGGGTGGTTTGATTACAAGTTCAATGGTCTGCCTTTGAAAAATAATTTAGAAATGACTGGTGGAGTACAAGATAAACTAAAAAGCACAAAAATTCATTCACAAAGCATTTTCATGGCAGCCGTTTTTTCAACAACACATTTTTAGGTCAGCCATTTGTGTGCTCGCTTGGCTTGTGAGAATTAATGCGACAGAAAACTGCCAAGGGGACAAATGTAATTTTAGTGTAGGTGGAAAAAGCAAGTAAACATTGATGCATTTAAGCACTTCCTAAAACCACCAAATGTGTGTGTTATTATCTTTGAACTGCTCGTTTCGTATAAGTAATCACATACGATGATTGTGCGTCATGCTTGGAACGTCATCATTAATCTTGGAATAATTCAGCAGCTAATGCCCTGAAATTGAAATGAGAAAACGTTGCCTGTAGGTCTTCTGCATAGCAGGTTTGTGTCATTACAGAACAAAGAGATTGTGCAACAAAGGGCAGAAGAAATGCTGCGAAGAGCTCACAGTAGATTTGCTGGAGCGACAATGATGAGCAGTGTCTTCCTTGTATTAAGAGTAACAAGCTCACCCGAACACCGAGCTGAAATCTAGGCAAGAGTGTTCAAGGATTGCCTAGTTTGCAGGCATAAGGAGAAAATACAATGGATGCTTTTTTTGGGAAGGCGCATTCTCCCTTAATAATTTATGTTCCAATTTCTTGTTCGACAAAAACCTTGGTCTCCAGCGTGTTTATCATCCAGGGGAAGGGAGAGACACAAGACACACTTACTGTTAATAACAATGCCTGGAGGCGGGATATAGAAAATGATGGTCTATTCTAAATCTGCTCTGCAGCCGTAGGACATTCAGGACATTACTGTAATCTATTCTAAACATACACTGCACTTTTCTGTATATGCTCAGCTTTTTACATACTGGTACAGTGTACCTCTGTTTGGGAGATTAGTCTGAATGCTGCAGCAGTGATAAAGACCGAGGCAGATTAACACATAAAGTACACCCAATGCTCTTGTTTTTTTTGCATCTAATACAGCGTACATCTGAATTTTCTCTCCTCTCTATGCAGATGGTGCTGTATTACCTACAATTGCTGACTATAGTGTTTATTTCCAGAATCCTGATAACCATATCAGCCATGTGTTCAGAATGGTAACTCTTAAATCACATGGATTATGATTTTATAAACTGTCAAGCTTTTGAGTCTACAAACTATGGATCACAATAAATTAGAAAAATATGACACAATAAAAAAGAGTAAGTTCAATTAATACAAAAAAAATATATAGCCATAAAATTGTGAAATATTACAATACCTTAACTTAATATTGTACAATTATATTCACTCTGCTTCTTTTTACAATTACAGTGTTTATTACAGGTCATTTTTTATCAAATTCCAGTAAGGCTGCAACGATTGACGATTATTTTCATGATAAATCGATTCATTATTTGGTCTATAAAACATAAAAAAATCAGCCAGGTCTCCTAAAAATTAAATTCCCATACAACTACAACAACAACTAAACTGCATTCCCAATTACGTTTAGATTTTGTTGCGGATTACGTTTGTCTTTGACGTATCACAATTACGTTTGTAAGTCCATGGACCAGCAATTGACGTAGTATATCGAGCTACCGTTAATGAAAGTTACGACGTTATTGAAAGTTTTATGGTATAATAACGAGTATAACAAGCAAGTCCACTAAGGGTGGGAGGGGTCGTGGATGGGTCAAACTAACACCGGACTTTCCCCCGAAGACTGCTGTTTAGGTCCTGTGTGACGTAGTCATTTTAATCCAAACCATGATGTTTTTTTTACTAATCCTAACTAAGTAGTTTTGTTTCATTCTTGTTTTGTGTTGTTTCAATGTTGTAGTCATTTTAAACCAAACCATGTTTTTTTTACTAAACCTAACAAAGTAGTTTTGTTGAATTTTTTGATTTGTTTTGTTTCAATTTGTATTTAAAACTGCGACCATAATCCGCGACAAAATATATTTCCCTCAGAACTTAATTGAGGATACAGTTTAGTTGTACAGTATGGGAATATCATTTTGTGTGAGACAGGGTTGCAAAAGATGCCCGTCACAATTTGATAACCCTAGGTGATGTCATCAAATGTCTTGTTATGTGACCAACAGTTGAAAATCAAACAAAGATATTCCATTTACAATCATGTTATGAGAAGGAAAAGCAGCGAATTCTCCCTTTTGGAATCATCAAATGATTAATCGATTATCAAAGTAGTTGCCTGTTAATTTTCTGTTGATCAACTAATCAACTAATCAACTTATCTTTGCAGCTTTAAATTTATGATTATTTATTTCATAATGTCTTCGTTATTTAATTAATTTTGAACATTTTGGGTCTCCACATATAAAAGTTTGATTTTTAAGATGCAGTAATCATTTTGAATTCATGTATTAAACCGTATCTGTGCAAATTGTAGCCAGTGTTCTGTAGCCAGAGCAGAGGGAAAAGAGGAATTATACTGTAGGTGTGTCTGGTGGCCTTTGCTTCTCTGAGCTTTCTTTCTCATCCTCTCTCTCTTTCTTTTCTGTCAAACTCTGTCACGCACACACACCCACACACACAATTTCATCCACTCTTCCTCCTTCTTATTCTAGTGTCCTCCTCTTTCTCCACCTCATCTTCCATCCCTCTCTCTCACACACAATTTCTCCCTTCTGCCTCTTTTTTTTATTAACTTCCTCCTCCTCTCCATCCCATCTCCAGCCTCCCTTCTTGTTCTTCTCTTCCTCCATTCATCTCTCTCTCTCTCTCTCTCTCTCTCTTTCTCTCTCTCTCTCCCTCCCTCTGTCTTTTTGACTGGCTCTCTCTGGGGGCGGATGCGCCTCTGTGGCCCTCTGCAGATCTGGAAAGGACATCCTCTCAGTTTAATTCAAGTCAACCCCGGTCTCCTGGTGCTCCAAGACGCAGCATGTGTGACAGCTCTACAGAGACAGCCAGAAGGAACAGACAAGTCTCATCTGCATATACGTGTGTGTGTGTGTGTGTGTGTGTGTGTGTTTCAGCCAGGCATCTTTCAACATTTCCCCGCAGACTGAAAGAGTTAATTTCACCCTGGCAGCAATCATAGCCGTCTATAAATCTATGATGAGAGGCTGCTATGTTGATTAGTCAGTGATAATTCAGCTCACACCAATTAAGAAGGTTGGGAGTGCTATCTAAATTATTACATAACATATGCTATCTGCTCTAAGCTTATTGGAGAGACTGTAAATAAAACTATGATCATGAGGACGTTATGGACTCGTGCCTTTTCTCACATGTTGAAGCCACACATGAGCAAACTGTTTGCATAGCAGCCGCCTTAAGACAGGCCGCCTGTGGGTATATAGCATGCAAGAGCATTCAATGTCATGCAATATGGTTAAATATATGGCAATATAATAAAGCCCAATAAAACAACACAACGTGACCACAGAGTTGAATCAATACCTCTTTGCCACAGTCTCTCCTTCACAACACTACACAGTAAAACAAATGAACAAACACATATTTAAGATTTATTGCAGGGCTATTGTATTGGATTGCATTACCCTGTGAGGTTATTTCGTCAATATGCTCACAATCGCTATGCTAATATGCTGATGCTAAACAGGTGTAATATTTACCATGTTCATCATCTTGTTTAGTGTGTTAGCATGCTAACATTTGCTAATTAGCACTAAACACAAAGTACAGCCGAGGCTGACAGAATGTCATTAGTTTTGCAAATATTCAGTCATAAATCAAAGACGGATTAAAATTGACCTGATGATGGCACTAGATGAAAAGTCAGTGGATCACCAAAGTCATCAGGATACATCCTCTGGGAACCATGAATGTCTGTAAAAACAGTGAATGGGCCCTCCCCAAATCAGCTTTACTCACATCAACGCATACGAATGCTCTCTCTCTCCTACTAAACATGTAAACTGAGAGAGACTTACTCAGTGACGGGGGCTACATACAATTCATTCCAACATTAGCTAATAGTTCAGTAAATTTCTCAGGTCAGGTTGTTTTCACTGTTAGCGCTGTTAGCACCGTTAGCTGCGAGCGTCGGCTGAGCCGTCGCCATGTTGAGAGCTGTGCGGAGGCAATAAAAATGCTTCCAATCTCACATTTAGCACCTTTAATAAGTAATGTTGAATATGTGGTTATCATTGCTTGGATTTAGGAGGAACATGATAATTGCTGGCCTCCGAGGGCCCCCCTAGCGACTGGGCCCCAGAAAGCTTTCCCCTTTTTGCCCCCTTATGAGCGGGCCTGCGTTAGAGGAAATGTCTGGGAAGTCAGGAGGATTCATCCTCTGGTGACCATGACTATCTGTAAAAAATGCAGTATGACTGTGGTTTGTCAAAGCATATCCAAGAACTACAGTATATCTATGTTCTGCCTTTTAAAAACATTTTCATTTCACTGTTATGCTTTTTTTTTTATCGTTGTCGGAGAGCAGTTGGTGTAATATACAAAAGTTGAATATTTGGTGCAGTGTGAAACAGTGCTATCGACCAGTGCTGTGATCCCAGAGCTCTGTGGTTTATGTAAGTGCTATGGATCTGTGTGCTAACCTGTCTTATTTCGGCCGTGTTTGTTTGCACTGGGAAAAAAGGCAATACTGTATGAGAGTATAAGGTTTATATTCATCTTACCCTAGGCTTGCCAATAAGAAATCATGATATATTCTTTGGTAGTGTGAGGAGACAACAGAGCCTACAAGCGATTTAACAGCCAAGCCTCTCTCACTCCTTCTCTCTCCCCCACCTCGCTATCTCATCATTTGCTGCCTCCACACCTTAAGATTATTCCCTCGGATTTGTCATCAGCAGCGTCGGATCTTGAGCTCTCACACCTCTCCTTGCCTTCCTCACCTCCAAATCTTCTCCCCCATGCTCTCGTGCACTATGCCCACATATATATCAACCTCTAATAATATGAGAGGCCAGGGGGATCGCAGGCTGCAGAGGTAAGTGGATCTGTCAGATCATTTTGCCCCTGTCTTCCACCTAATTCCTCTACTGGATTTCCTGGTGAAAATGGAACATCTATTGGACAGGCAGCGAGACAGAAAGTAGGAAGACGGCCATGATAGAGCGAGACAGAGAGTGGAGGTACTATCACCTGCATCCTCCTTTTGCCTTTAACCGCATCCTGTGATGCTCACAGAGTTTTAATTTTAGCTGCCTTGCAGAGAGAAATGAATAAATAAGCCATCTGCGTGTTTGTTAATGTAGGTGACAGCGAAAAAAAAAAGAATAAAGCAAAATTGTCAAGGTCAACCCGGCTGTCTGCATGAGACAGTTACAAAAAGACGGTACACAGAAATGGAAAAATATCCTCATATATTTGAAAAACATCTCTGGATAGAAATACACTGCTCCTGACAAAGGAATCAATATCTCGCATTGATATTTAGATGGAATTCTGGTTGTGAACTTCTTAATTGCTGTCAGGGTTTACGCTGTTGATGGTATCACGTGTAGTTGTCTGGCAGATTAAATGATCAAAGGCCAAAATGTCCATTGGGAAATATGCCAAATAAATAAATAAATTCGTGAATAGCATATTAAATAGCCTCATATTGTGTGACAAGACAACTTAAATATAAACTTATATTATACAAAATGTACATGCCTCAGCTATAATCCAATACAGTTTTTTATCAAATTCAGCAATATACCTCCTCATGGTCAGCTGGCTAACTGTTCTGTGTGTTTGCTGAAAAAAATTCATGGCCAGCTACTACTGGTACCGGATGTCTTTTTTTCCCTACAATCGAAGCTTCTATTGAGGTTTTCGAATGAAGCTTTGAATGTCTTGTTGTCATATTTTATGATGTTTTTTTGACCACAGTGAAAATGTAGTTTTTGAAAGGCTAAACGCCAACAAATATGGATTGAAGCACAATATTTCATTAGATAAAAACAAGTTATGAATTTTGGAAATGATTATCTATCTTTTAGACGAGGAGCGCCGCCGTGCTCGCTGTGAGGGTGTGCGTGTTTGAGAGAGAGAGTCTGAGGGGAAGAGAAGGTGGACTATTGCACGCAATGTTTCGGTAAAGTATTAATAATAATTTGAATGTCAACGTTATGAATGAAGCTTCAAACTGTTCGGTAGGCTACAGCCCTACGAGCCACACAACACTATTTTGAATTTGAGAAACGCGGAATTCGGACCGACCAGCCTATTATAATATTTTAATTAACTTCTTCATTTAACTTATTTTCGTTATGTCAAATGTAGGCTATTATATGGCCATTTAAAACATATATCCGGTAGTTCTGGAATATTAACGGCCATATTAGCCGTCAAAAAAAAAGTCTGGCGTAAACCCTGATTGCTGTACAGGAAAAACATCAAATGGGAGAATGTAGCACAGTCCTGGTCTGTTGTATGGAAATGTGCACCCCCACAACAATGAGAACAATAGGATACTCACAAGCAGTCCTCTGCCCGTCTGCAGCAACCACAGGCCCCTCCTCCAGTGTATTCCTATCCTCCTTGTGTCGTCGGATACTGTCACAACTCTTCGTCTCAAGCCCGCCTTAATTGGTGCCGCCGCCTGAGAGCAGAGATGTGTGCGGTTGAAGGTGGTCAAACGCAGTGAGAAGCTGTGTCACCGGTGACATCCAAACTCTCCCAACAGTTTCACGTCCTCAGGGCTGGCCCCTGGAGAAACAAGAGCACGAGAGAGATGTGAGTAAGAATGGGCCTCCTCTTCCCGATACAATGAGAGGCATTGAAGAAAGGGAATGAGCAGGATGGCAGCTGGGAGGAGACGCTGCCACACTATAACAGCCACTGGGTCATTCCCAGTGCCTCTGAGACGGGATTTCTGTTTGCATCTGGACAGCTGTCAGGAGAGTTAATCATTGTGTGTGTGTGTGTGTGTGTGTGTGTGTGTGTGTGTGTGTGTGTGTGTGTGTGTGTGTGTGTGTGTGTGTTCCTCTGAGGACTTTGAGGAGGTACAGTTACAAGCTGCTTGACAGACAGGAAATTGATGACATTTTTGTTTTTACTTTCATGGGGTGTGCCTTTTACACCCATGACTACACCCATGTTGCTGACTTCAGCTCCACATTTATTTCACATTTTCCTCATATAGTATGAAAACAACCTGCGGAAAGCTATACTTTCCTGTGTTATTAATTAGTTTATTTGTCCTGTGCCCTGGGGAAATTATGACAGAACAGCAAAGAAAAAATTGCTAAAATATGGCCAGACGCAAACACAAATTAGACAATTTATTCAAAGCTATTAATAGCCTCCTTCATCTTACACATGCCCTGTGGGGAGTATCATCTGAAAATGTCCATTTGGAAGAAATAAGACAAACACACCAGCTGCACTTCTCACTCACTCCACCACGATTCCTCTCCCCCAGCTACCGCTCTCCATTATTGATGAGACTTCCTCTGTCCGCCTCATCTGCCACAGTGCTGGTTGTGCTCGCCTGTGGGCAGCCGCTGTGGTTGCAGAGGGGGACCAGCTGATGCCACGCGAGGAGAAATGAGACATGGGTCGAGCACATTAGCGGCCTATCGACAAGATGCGATGCAGAGGGCATGCAGTGTCGCAGGTTTGTTATTGGCCTAATCTAAATTCAATAGGGTTGTCATAAGGGAAGAAAGTAATTATCTCAAAACCACGGGGAATACCCCGTGTGTAGATCCAGCTGACTCGTAGATTCTCAACCTGAGCCTCAGGATTTAAATTCAAAGCTTTCTGAAGCACTATGAAGCAAGCGTGTTGAAGATTGTTCACTGTTTCGAAGCATTTGACACAATATGTGGCAACATCTGCTGGCCAAACCCTTGATAATGTATTGGTATGATGGATTGAAGCAGTGATCAACAGAAATTGGCGGCGCCCACAAAGGTCAACACAGCTGGGTAGAAGAAATTTGAACTTTTGATGCTCCTCTCTGCACACAGCAGACATCCGTACAGAGGCGTCAAAACATACCCCATACACAACAACGGAGGAGACGAGCGCAAAAGCTCTTTTTCTGTGATAATGTGAATGCACCATAACATTTATTTAATATATGCACAATATATTTAGCGTGAGACTATATAACTATGGCTGTCCTCAACCAAAGAAATTCTTAGTCGACTAACACATTTTGTTGACTAATCGATAGTTGATTTAATCGGCAGATTAAAATTAAAGTTGAGTTTCACCAAAAAGAATCACACAAAAGCACCACTTTAAATCTTGTGTTAACCAGAGATGTGCTCATAAGTTTCTTGGAAATAAGTCATTCAGCATGAAAAAAAAGCATAAAAAATGACTAATCGACTAAAGAAATCTTAGTCAACTAAGACCAAAACAACTGATTAATCGACTAATCGACTAAGAGGGGGCAGCCCTAGTAAATAGGGGTGAAAATCACAAGTTTCATCACGATATCATATTGATTCTTTGGACAACAATACAATATTTGCTAATATCACAAAGTCTGCCACGATACGATTTTGATAGGATTCAATTCAGGGGCCTGCGATCTACAGTATAAGACAATATCATATTTCATATATGATTAACTAAATCAGTTATATTTATATTAACTCATGAAAAGCAACTAAGTTATGATTTGAACATTTTATTACCGGGCTCTTCCAGACATTTAAATGAAAATTAAAATTAAATTAATTAAATGAAAAATGCTATTCTGTTTAATAAAATGTATTTAAAAAAAAAATTAAAAAAAATAGACCTCCTGTTGATTTTTCTCACGTTTAAGTGCAAATGTTTCTTATCAGTTAAGAATTTCAAAATAAAGGCATATCTTAAAGATTACGATATGTATCGATGCTTTCACTTTGCATTGATATATTGGATCGTTGATCATTCAATCAATATAATTATATCGATCCCGATCGATGTATCGTTACACCCCTACTAGTAAATACTAGAATATTGTGTACCAACACTAGCACCAGGAGAGAAGAGTCATCAAGTACACAAACACACTCAGTAATGTAAATAACACAGCAATATCGACTTAAATTTAATACATCTTAAATTGATGTAATTTATATTTAAGTAAAGTTGAGTAAAAGCTTGAAATAGTCTATATTTTAAATGTAAAACTGTGTATTAACTGGGCTTCAGTATGCTTAGGATATAACTTGAAACATAGCGTATTAAAAAAAAAGAAATCTTGGGCCCCTACACCATCACACGCAGAGACATACACCCTCCTACTTCATCACACCGTGTTGTAGTTTGCTTTGACATGATGGAGATTGAAAGACCTGTTCAAACCTGCACCTCTTGCATGGCAGGGAACAATACATCACTGCACCCCCCCTGTTGGAGGCTCAACGCCCGCAGCTGGAGCAATGTCAGGTTAGATAAAAAATCAAAAAAAAAAAATCATAGATGTGTTATATGAATAAGATTGTGGGTCATGAATGAAAATCAACGTAAAACAAAACAGAAACAATAGACAGTATGAAATGATTCACACAAAACAGCACAGAATATAATGTAAACAGACCAGATTTGAAGTCTTTTTCAAAACATTTTAAAAAGGAACAGTGAGTTGCTCAGCAGGTCATTTCAGTGCCGAGAGACTCTGATGGAAAAAACTCAAACAGCAATAACTGTCAGCTTAGACTGCGGAGCGACCAAAAGAGGCCAAGCATCTCAAGCTGTGCCTCTGCTCATCGGGGGTTAAAAGCTCAGAGATAAAACCAGGCACCAGCCCAAAATGTGCCTTTTGTGCCATGCGTAGCTATGGTTACTACGCTGAATATAAATCTGCTGCTGATGGAAGGTGAGATACGGTGAGAGCAGAGGATAGTGATAGCTTTCAAGATAAGCTTTTTAAATGAGAATGGATATTATTACTGTAAGTCATTTAAATGTTTAAATGGATACATTTGCTCGGTTACTCCAAAACCTCCACACCTGCCTATCTGCCTCGGGCTGTTTGGAGCTCATTTGTATAATAATAACATCATTATTCATGAGCTACAACTGGGAGTGGCCCCTCTATTTACAAAGACGATGGCTGCTTAAAACAGAAATCTCAATCTACAAAGAGAATTGTAGAAAGAAATGTCTCGCTTATTTAAAAAACAAAAACACACGTGACTTAAGATACTCGCAACTCATTTTCTTTTCATGTTCCAATACAGTATTTTTTAAATGTAGATAATCCCAGTTCTCTCCAGGTTATTGTGATATTTTAGAGATTTTTACCCGGCAACAGGGTGATGTATTCCAGTTATTAACATCTGCTCTCAGAAACTCCTTCAGGACTTGATTGAGTCATGGAATAAACCCCGAAATTCAGAGTGTGGACTGCAGCAAGCGGCTCCATTCTGTCATGTTCTGCTCTACGACCAGACACCAAAATGTACGAACGTGGGAGCCCGAAGACACGCACACACACATTCACACACTTCCAGACAAGCTCATGCTGCGCGACGAGCTGTGGCTCTGACGTGGGCGTCTGACCACTGCGACCACGATCAGTCTGTGCATCTGACAGTGACGGATAGAGGACAAAACATGAAGACGGAGGATTTGATGGTTGAGGGAGCAGAGAGAGAGAGAGAGACCAGGCTGGGTGGTGTTGGTATTGATTGACTTCAAACCTGCTCATGTAACCCATCAGAATAGAGACGGACTGACAAACACACATAAATGCATAACCGGGAATCAATGCTTCCTCATGCAGAGGTTGTCCTTCAGGAAGAAATCTAATTCACAAAATAAAATTTTAAAAAGTGTAAAAATTAAGGCTGTCAAAGTTAACGTGATAATAACGCGTTAAGGCAAATTTGTTTAAACGCCACTAATTTCTTTCACGCGTTAATGCAACTTGCGATTTTTAATTAACCTCTTAAAAATCCGACAGGCCGCCGATCTTTCAGAGATTGTAGCGGACTCAGTTTTAAAGATGTGGAAAAAACTGGTGTCATATGAAACTAGGAAACCTAAGGAATCTAGTGGTACCAACCATGTCATACTAGCTTGTCACGAAGAAGGCTAAATAACTCTCCAAACTTACGCTTTATTTTGGCGAGGAAAAACTGACATGGCCATTTTCAAAGGGGTCCCCTGACCTCTGACCTAACGATATGTGAATGAAAATGGGCTCTATGGGTACCCACGAGTCTCCCCTTTACAGACATGCCCACTTTATGATAATCACATGCAGTTTGGGGCAAGTCATAGTCAAGTCAGCACACTGACACACTGACAGCTGTTGTTGCCTGTTGGGCTGCAGTTTGCCATGTTATGATTTGAGCATATTTTTATGCTAAATGCAGTACCTGTGAGGGTTTCTGGACTATATGTGTCATTGTTTTGTGTTGTTGATTGACTTCCAATAATAAATATATACATACATTTGCATAAAGCAAGCATATCTGCCCACTCCCATGTTGATCAGAGTATTAAATACTTGATAAATCTCCCTTTAAGGTACATTTTGAACAGATAAAAAATGTGCGATTAATTTGTGATTAATCGTGATTAACTATTTTAATCATTGACAGCCCTAGTAAAAATGTGACTATAGACACTTCTCTTCCTTTCTGCAGTTGTGATTGTGGTTTATTTCCTATATGTACTGACTGCTGCATGATTTTTGATATATTTTCCAATATAACACGGAGTCTGGAGGAGAAGCTGCGAGAGCCCTGCGGGGACAATCCTTTCTAAATCTGCTTTCCACCAGGAGCAATGTGCAGGACATCAGAATAAAACACACACACACACTGTAAAAGTATATGGACCAACAACAATATATAGTACAGTACACACAGAGGCTCACTTGCCCGCGGCAAGAAAGGCAACCACTGCACTATGGCAAGGGAGAAGCACATGCTTCTTTCTGCAGAATTCACGATAGTAACTGCTTTTATGTGTATCTTTGCATCCTTGGCCCTTTCCCCAGACATACAATAATCCCATCACTGATAGTAATATTTTAAGGTATGTGTGATCGTTGTTGAAGAATAATATTGTGGAGTGGAAAATGCCCTACTGAGAAGAAAAACAAAGCCTGTCCTCTGCTGAATCTTTGATGGTGCGTCAGATAATGCCAGAGATAATGACAGACCTGGTGGCCTTTTTTCATTCTGAAGACATCTGTCATTTAAGTGAAAATTGCAGTTTGTCATGAAAGAGAATTCATCGTGCCTTTGAGTATGGCTCTATGATTAATTCAGGCATGTCAGTTGCTGAGTAAATGCTTCTTTATTCTCGTGTAAGTGGTCAATATTAATAATGCACACGCGGGTCTAAGTTCAGCATCCGTCTTGGCAAAGTTCAACATGGGAGGTTTCACCAGCTGCGCACGACACGCTTGTCACCACATTCTTCCTCTTTCTTTCTCTCTCTTTTCCACTGCAAGCTCGCCACACCATCCTTTCTCTCCCTTTCTGTCCCTGGCTCTGAAAGGCGCCGTATGGCTCTGAACGCCTATTCGGATAGAAAGATGTGGCCCATCAGCAGTAATTGGAGGAGCTGTGGTGGTTGGGTTTCTCTAGGAGGAGGCGGCGGCGTGATCGATCCCATGGATGGTGGAGGTGGGCAGGCAGGCTGACAGCGCTGCATCCCCCACAGCTCCTGACAGCTCAATGAAGGCCAAGCCGCAGAGCACAGGATGTCCTTTACAAGAACAATCATCAAGCGTGCAGGTCACCCTCGAGCCCCCAGAACTCACAGCCATCCAGTTAAATCATAATTACCCATTTAGTCGATTATCAGCTGGGTAGAAGCACGTTGAATTTAATGTCATTATACTCACATTAAAGAATAAAGGAAATGTCAGAGGCCTAATAGCGATGATGTGATGTAATTATCTCCAAGGTGAATTATTTGAAAGATTTTACAGCGATAATCTCCTGACGCCCTCATACATTATGTGAGGTATACAATTTAATTGCACACTGTGTGCGATGGCACAATGAAAAATCACGGGATGTGAATGATGGATGCAGCGGAGACTTCACACGAGCAGGATAATTTGCAGGCTGGTGTCAATACCGCTCTGCGTTCTCTCATCGCAGCTTTGGAGGGCAGTCTTTGTTTGTCCTCCTGTTTATGGCTTTTTCCTCAAGACCAAAAACTGCGCTGTGCTGAGCTCAGCCTGACCATTGGTTGCCATGACGACGCACGGCAGCTGGGACTGATGGCGTGTTGGAAAAGCTGAGCACGGGTTAACTCAAAAGTACTATTTATTTACCTCGCACTGTTGTCTTTATCCTTACCGCTGTCAGACCTCATGTTACCTATTGTACTAAGAGGTGACTCTATGTAGAACCTGCCGGCAACTACAACACATATAAAAAGGCCATTCACTGTGAAGATCATGTTGTGCAATTGCATTTTCTTGGCTCTGTTGAATAAATGAGGAAATGTCCTACATAAAATTGGCCATGATACCGTGTGTCCTACATATTTCTTGTGTTATGGCCTCAAATCTTCCAGTGTGGATTCCAACGCTACAGTACATCCACCCACAGACTGTATATAAGAAGGTGACGCAATCACCCATTGGTTTGTGGACTAACGGCTCATTCTAAGGTAACAAAAACAATAATTCTTATTTTCAGGTGATTATACACTAAAGAAAACATACTTATTAAAATGATATTCCATTTCTGCCTATAGATCCCCCTAATTGTTACTCACTGGTCCTTTAAGGATTAAATTACTTGTTCAAATGGAATTTTTGTGGCGTTGTAGCAGGAGTTAAGAGCAACACTCATCCTCCAGGAGTTTGGCAAATACTTCGGAACAGCCTCCCCTCGACGCTACCTGCTGATCCTCCTCAGGGAGAACTTCTGACAGAGACAGAGGACAGGAGAAGGTTGTGGCTTTACAGGCAATCCCCCTATAATATTACCTCTCTTCCCCCTGCCACACACACACACACCACCCACCACCACACCATTTCTGGAATACACTGATCCCTGTGAAGAATTTCCAGCCTCAGCCAGAGCTGCAGAGCTGTACAGGAATAACATCAGCAGCCTGAAGGTGCTGCTGGGCGAAACAGCCTGAATCTCAGCTGGTCTCTGGGGTATAAATAGATAATAGCTCCAAGTTGTGTCCTGTTGGAACGCAACACTACTCTGAAATATCAAGAGTTACTCATTTTATCTATTTATCTACATTTTTAAAAGAAATCTATTGCTTTTAATGACAAGAAAATAGGGGTGGGAAAAAATGGATTCACCTATGTATCTCAATTTTTTTTGCGGTCAAGCCAGCCGTCGCTCTCATCTCCGTGGTCAAATCGGCCGACGCTACAACTGTAGAGCACCCATATACTGACATTTATGTTAGATGCATTCAAACGGAGCTTACCATGGATGTTTAAAGAGAACGGAGCTGACGGGAGAGCTAGCAAAGGACTTGGCGAAGTTAGAGGAAGTATACGCACGTGACTACATCCGGTTTTCAAAGTAAAATGTTAACAAAGGGAACAGTATATACAACATACATATATGGAAATAAGATCCATAGATTATATTCACCTGAAGTATAAAACACTGCATGTCCCTTATAAATTAAATAGAAACTACCACTAATTTGTGAGGGAAATGTCTTTATTCTTGGATTTTTTGGTTGCTGGGAATAATGTAATAAATAATTCCTAACAATGACTGATATATTTCACTTCAGGACATCTCTGACTACATGCTTGCAGAAAATCAAACATTTTTATTGTATTAATTTAGATATTTTCCAAGGTAAAAGAAGTGTATGATTCAACTTAAAAAAGTTAACAAAAATCGCAATAAATCGTAATGTCGAATCGCAACACATATCGAATCGGCACCCAAGTATTGTGATAGTATCGAATCGGGAGATAGGTGAATCGTCCCAGCCCTAAAAGAAAACATTTACACCACCTCGCTGAACTTGTGTGAATCCAAACTGTTGGCTCACAGCTGCTGTGTACTTCACTGCATCCGTGTGGTACCTTTACCCTTGGAGTGGCCAATATGACAGGCCGGTGTTGGTGTTTCGAGTACCATTACACAAATAGCGCACTCACTTTCAAAGTGAAGAAGCAACCACGACCTTTCACTAGATGCCTTTCATCTTCACAGCTGGCGCTCAACATATCAGGGTAATTTTCAGCTTCTGCGGGAGTTCAATAGGGGGGGATCATTTCTACTCTTGGCTAGCAGTGTAGGTAACTGCTGGTGTTTGCACTTGGCAGCGTCGCCTCTCATGTTTGGTTGGAGGCATTACACCTGCAGAATGGTAGGAGCGGCCACCAGACACTTTGGTAAAACTTTGGAGGTGATGACACGCTCCAGGCTCGCAGTGTAGTCGCCGCTCCTGTGATGAATGTTTATGAGCTGCTATTATCACAACTGTGGTCGTCGCTGAAGAAAGACAACAAGCCCATCCTGCTTG
This sequence comes from Sebastolobus alascanus, assembly GCA_916701645.2. Taxonomy (NCBI): domain Eukaryota; kingdom Metazoa; phylum Chordata; class Actinopteri; order Perciformes; family Sebastidae; genus Sebastolobus; species Sebastolobus alascanus. Next base: position 5,398,523 of record CAKAOJ020000068.1, read on the forward strand.
AAATATTTATCACGTTATCTCACCTGGTTTGTCTTTTCACAGTATCATATTTTATGTGATTATTGTTCACAACACCTCTGCTGACCTCAGCACTTTAGTGAGCATCATAAGGATTGTGACGGTATGACTGCAGCTCACTTAGCGGCATGAAAGATCTATGCTGTTAATGATGCATATAAAAGAAGGCAGCCGTTATAAATTCATCACTCCTTATCCACAGTCTTGACTATAACACTTGAGCTTAGACTTGAGTGAGATATTATGGATATGTCATATTTCATTTTAAATTAACTTGCCCTATGGCTGAAACAAGACAGTCTACAGCCGTGGTAGCAGCTCTGTGAGGCTGTACTTAGGCACAGTGCTGCTTTGAGCTAAGTGCTAACATCAGCATGCTAACATGCTCACAGTGACGATCGGTATGTCCCAATCAAGTTTCTTTGGCCCGATCCGAGTCCTTTCATAGCGGGTATCTGTCGATACAGAGTCCGTTCTGATACTTATATTTATCGAAATGACACAGCCATAGAAATAAAATAGGAGTAGAAGAGTCATTGAATTGTTTGCTGTGGTAATTTGACTTGTACAAAAGATAATAGCGATTGTTTTTAGTTGTTATGGTGACAACAAAACAGACGTCAGTGCGGCCGTAAAGTGTGTGGTCGCAGCTTGCTGGGAAGAGAACGGACGCAGCTCCAAGAGACAGCTGGCTGGCTAGTTAGCTAGGTAGCTTGTCCCGAGGCGGGGGTACCGTTTAGTCCCGGCGCTGCTGCTGCCCACCAGCCCGCTGTTCAGCTCATTTTCCGTAATCAGTGCAGCATCAGAAGCCTGGCGGAACCAGCCCAAGAGCTAACCAGCCAGTTGTCTGCTAGCTTTCTAGCTAGCTAGCTACCGGTACAGTCCTGCACTGAGCTAACAGCTAATGTTAACGGAAGGTGCCACTGATTTCATTATGATGCGTTCAGGCTCTATTCAGTAATAATGAGTATTGGGCGAAGGTAAATTCTAACGTTATCATGATGTGTTCAAATGTAATCTTGTAAAATGTAGTTTTTGGTGAGAAACTTGAATAAATACAGTTGTTTGAAGGAGAACAGCAATGTAAAATAGATAGTAGGGAGGTAATTAAGACCTGTTTAACTTCCTAACACCAGTATGCAAACGGTAATAAGATAGTGTATGCTGAAGTACATGGGATCAATTGTTTTACTTTTTGTTTTTTACCGTGGCATTGAATTAGTATCAAGAATAGTAAAGCCATAAAGCCATGCCACTAGTGTGGCTAAAAACCTGTCTGTCACACTGTAAAACTCTAATAACATTTCACTTGTATTTTTTTCATGGATTTATTTGAAGTGCCTAAATATGTAGGCTACTGTCGGGAGTGTGTTACTGTGTTGTAGTGAATGCCTCTGCATTAGAGCTGACCTCTAATCATCAATCACATTACCTACAAGTTTCACTCCACAGCCGCACACTGGCAGTCTGAACACGACCGTGGCCGCCTGTGCAGTCAAGCAAACAATAAGAAAATCCCTCTAACATGCTCTAACAATTGAATCCTGTGCCAGCTACAATTATAAGTTGCTCCCCGAGGTGTTCTCCTTGACACCCTAAAAAGGTAATATACCTTCTGCCGAGGAACACAATCACATGGTTCATACTTCCAGTCTGCATAATTACAGGGGCTTGGGGAAATTGAAGGGCTCCGCTACCTGTAAAACAGGGGGCTTAAGTAATCTTAGTGAGAGGGGAGGCATTAAAAAGAACATGGATGTCCTTGTTGGATCAGTGCTACTGCATGGCTCGGACAACCTGCCACGTTTGGATAAAGACATGGTTAACAGTTCCCTCACGGCCTCGTCTGACGAGCAGCGGTGTGAGCAGCATGATGACTCCTACACCAGGTTTAAATATAACAATGGGCTTTATGTAATGCTCAGCTGCAATTACATTCAAGCAACAAGCTACAGATGTAAACATCTATCTATCTACCCTATCTATCTATCTATCTATCTATCTATCTATCTATCTATCTATCTATCTATGTATTGCGATTCTACAAGTATTGTGATTTGATATTACGATTTATTGCACTTTTTGTTAACTTTGTAACAACAATAGACCATGGGAAAAAGTTGAATCATACACTTCTAGGGACTTTTACTTTGGAAAATATCTAAATTAATAGAGTAAAAATATACAGTTCACTTTGTTCTCCCTCTTTTTACAACACCTTAGTTTGAAAACTGGATGTAGTCACACGTGTATACTTCCGCTAACTTCGTCAAGTGCGTCGCTAGCTCTCCCGTCTGCTCCGTTCTCTTTATACATCCATGGCCACCTCCATGGGGGCATTTGAATGCATCTAACATAAATGTCAGTATATGGGTACTCTACAGTTGTAGCGTTGCCCGATTTAACCACGGAGATGAGAGTGACGGATGGCTTGACCGCACGTTACTGCAATACGATGACGTTTCCTGTCCATGTTAGAGTTAACATGAAGCTTTAGCCGTGATGTCTTGCTCTGCTTTTCCTGCTATGTGTGAAACCAGAAGTGTTTCCATACTTTACTGTATGTGAAGTGTTGATCACTTTGGATTTAACATGTGAGGACGCAGGTCATCCGCCTTTTTCTACTTTCTAGTTTCGGCTGGCTGCGGCTGGCTGCTGTTTGATTTGGTTGACGGATACTGAACGGTTATGATGTCATATTACTCAGATTACAACAATAAAAGTGGTAACTTCCTTCTACCTCCGCATAGACTCAAACAAAGCAAATATATCGATTCTGGCATTAAAAAAATCGATTTTAAAATCATAAAAAATAGAATCGCGATACATAGGTGAATCCATTTTTTCCCACCCTACTATCTATCTATCTATCTATCTATCTATCTATCTATCTATCTATCTATCTATCTATCTATCTATCTATCATTATCAAGTTAAAGTTTTGAGACAGAAAAAGTATTTGTGACAGAAACTGTATGAGCGGACAGCGTATTTCTCATGAGATGAATCTCTACTGACAGCTCCGATCAGAAGAGAGACAAATGACAAGGCATCCGCCCCCGTGTGCCGTCAGCGGGCCCGACAGAGCACTGTCTGGTTCACTCAGCGCTCTTTCAGGCACTACTTCACATTCGATCAGGGAATTTTGACCTCTGAGTTTTCTATTACATGATGCTTCCTCCAGAGTCACAACAACACAGTGCCATGTGCTGGTGACTGGTGAAAAAGTTGCTGAGAGTTACAGAGGCGTTTCATCTTGATTTGATACAGTAGTGTGGTCTCTTGGCGAAGCAAACATTTTCAATCCATTGACTGAGGAGCAGGGAAAACACACTGTGCAGAAAGGATGCTGTTGAATCCATACTGATAGATTTTGAAGGCACAGTACGAGTTCATTTATCTGATAGCTGATTCGACAGGACTGGGAGAGGCTACGGTGCCTATTTCACCCCAAAACTTTTTAAAATGCAGAGTCCAGCACATTTTATGCTTCCCTCAGGCTCTATTTGCTGCAAGTCTTTTTAAAATGTCTTCTGCAAACCTCTCAAATGGATCATTTCATAATGAGGCTTCTACTCTATAAAATCTTTCAACAAATCATTAAAGATATACTCTGTGGTGATTAATTGATTTGATACACTCCTGGGACTGTCAGTCCAGACCTTTGCTCTTGGCTGTAACATAAAGGTTTTCGGCAGATGGGAGATCTCTGGATTGCGAGCCATTACAGCCAGGCTCAAAGCGATCAAACCCAGGAGACACACCATCATTTGGGTGTAAAGATGCCTTTCCTTTGCCAGTTTCCCGCAGAGCCTGCATGCGAAAATGACTCTGTATTGGTTTCTTTGTTCCTTCCACTTAATTGCTGCAGAGCTGCAATATGTCAGCTCGGTCCGCGGGAAGAAACAGCCTCCGCCTCACTTGCAGGATGAGTTTTCCTGCCATTAAGAAGATCCTCATTCTAATTGCAAGTATTTTGTGAGACAGGCGCTCTAATGAAGGGAGGATATGCCGACATAGCAGATCACATTACAAACATCGGAGGTAGAAGTGTGGTCTAATTACTGACTGGGATAAAAAAAAAAAAAACTGAGGTTGTTGGATGTATTTCAGACGTATATAATCTAACTGCAAACGGTCGATGTTAGAAAAGATAAACCCTCTGATCTGCATATCTCACTGCACAGATTAATAGCAGGAGAGATTCCAGTTTTGATTATCTCGCTGAATCCAATTACCTATCCACCGTGCACTTCACACATTTTCCACCTTTATCTGAATGGCTATTTTTTTTTGACACATGGCATACAGTATGTGTGCATACATGTACTGTACTGTATGTATACATGTATTTCTAAGTTTTCTTTGTAGGGCAGTCAAAGTTAACGCAATAATAACACGTTAACGCAAATTTATTTTAACGCCATTAATTTCTTTAACGCATTAACGCAACTTGCAATTTTTCAATTAACCTTTAAAAAATCGGACAGGCCGCCGATCTTTTGGAGGTTGTAGCGGGCTTGTTTTTTAAGCTAAGATTCTGGCCTCATATGAAATTAGAAAACCTCAGGAATCCATTGGTACCAACCATGTCATACTAGCTTGTCGTAAAGGAGGCTAAATAACGCCTCAAACTTACGCTAAATTTTGGCAAAGAAAAACTGGCATGGCCATTTTCAAAGGGGTCCCCTGACCTCTGACCTCAAGATATGTGAATGAAAATGGGTTATCTGGGTACCCACGAGTCTCCCCTTTACAGACATGCCCACTTTATAATAATCACATGCAGTTTGGAGCAAGTCATAGTCAATTCAGCACACTGACACACTGACAGCTGTTGTTGCCTGTTGGGTTTGAGTTTGCCATCTTACGATTTGAGCATATTTTTTATGCTAAATGCAGTAACTGTGAGGGTTTCGGGACAATATTTGTCATTGTTTTGTGTTGTTTATTGATTTCCAATAATAAATATATACATACATTTGCATAAAGCAAACTACCCACTCCCTTGTTGATAAGAGTATCTAATACTTGACAAATCTCCCTTTAAGGTACATTTTGAACTATCTGTGCTAAATGTGCGATTAATTTGCTATTAATCGCGATTAACTATGGACAATCATGTGATCTATCAAGATTAAATACTTTAATCGATTGACAGCCCTACTTTTGTGTTAATGTAGGTATATGCAGTACAGGTATGTCTCCAATGGTAAAGTGCTGTAGGAGTAGCCCCTATTTGGGAACTGACCTGTCACAGCGAGACTGCATGTTCACTGAGGCTCCCTGTGGACACTCAACCATGCGTAACACTCGCTCAAGGCAAAAGAAAAAAAAAGCGGCTTTATGAAGTGACTGATAGGATGTACTGCAGCGGCGGGTATGAGACCTAGAATTCTCCACAGTGTTACCACAGAAAAACTGGCCTCAGTGTGAGTGACTGACATTGAATTGGAGGGCATGGAGGTCTAAAGCTTACTCTTTTATCTGATCTCAGAGGGGCAAAAGTGGTGTACGGCCTGCATTTCCGACATTTTTGTGCCTGCAGCACACAGCTGAAACATTTATAAGCAGGTAAGGAGTGCATTCTTTCGGTATTGTGTCTCTTATTACACATGTACTTTAAATTTTCTTGCAACAGCAAAAACTATCTGCTCCATCAAATTCACACTTCCAAGGGTTTGGGAAAATGTTTTGCTTTGAATGCTTTACCTTGAACATTTTGAGAACAACTGTCAGGCTGTGGTTGCAGGAGAGTGAAGCTATTAGTTTTGGTTTCAAATGTCTCTGCAAAGTGTCTTCACTCTGAAAGGAAGTGAAAATTAGAGGCAACACGAAAGCATAAAACATTTTTGTAAAGACGTGAGATAACGAGAGTAAAAATGAAAGGGTCTGCAGGAAAATGAGCAAAACTACTGGAGTTCTAAGTTTAAAATCGCTCTGTATCTAAGCTGTATCACACACACATACACAGGCACGCGCCACAGTCCAAAGCGTCAGTGTTAGCTAAGTTAGCTAAGTAGCTACAGCTAATTTACAGTCTCGTCCAATGGCTGTTTGTGGCTGCCCCCCAAGGAACAAAATTAAGCAACCACAATTTGCTTCTTATTCAGTTTGAACACACACACTTTAAAAGAAAAAAAAGTTCCACCAGGGACATCTCTTTAGCTATTTGATCAAAAAAGTGTTAACATTAAATCTAAGAAAGGGAGAAAGCTTAGCTGCTCTTAGCTTGTTTCCTTTTGTCATTAGTATGGTCACACTTAGAAGACATTGCAGACTGTGCATGCAGACTTTTGCAACTTGAAAATGTGTCACTAATAACAAAACTATTAATATGTTAAACCTGCAGTAGGGAGTATATTTTTGGCATCATTGGGTAAAATTTCCATAATAACCTTTCAGCATATTGTAATTCAAGTGTCTTGAAAACTAGACTTCTGCACCTCATCATGGCTCTGTTTTCAGGCTTTAAAAAAATCTAGCCCGTGACTGGAGACTTTGACCAATCACAGGTCATTTCAGAGAGAGAACGTTCCTATTGGCTGTTCATTAAACGGACGCAGCTGTCTATCACTCACGAATTCCGACCAAACGGTCAAACTAGGCAGCGCTGATCAAATATGAATCAATATTCTGTTACTGTAATGACTATTTCTCGCCTCAAATGTTTTCAGAAACATCTTGTAGTGTACTGTTTAGGTGTAAAATGAGAAAGTTTGTGACCCAGCAGCCATGTTGAGATCTGTTGAGGAAATACCAAGCACCGCCCACCAGCCGGAGCAAACTTTTTTTAAATCTTATTTGTTCTGTTTCTTCCCGCTGCAGCTTTAAGTATGTACAGGGCTTTAGGTTGACTCCAAGGGGAACCATGATAACTGCTGGTTTCAGTTTACAGAGACACTTAAAGGGGCTATATGTAAGAATCAGAAATTGCTTGTTCCCAGCGACACCTGTGGCCGCAATGTCAACGAAAGTCGGCGTCCTGTTGCTCGCGCTCGCGCTTGTGCTCGCGCTACATTGACATGAACGAGCACCGGTCTAAACAGTGAGGCGACACACGTCAGCTAACACACAATATCACTCTATATTTCACCTGCTTGGCAGTAATGTTAGCTGACCAGAGGAAGGTCTCTCCATGAATCAATGCTGATCCTAGTGTTGGCTTTTCCTCCCGATCCGGAGGGAACGGAAGGAACGGGGGGGGGGTGAGACCGACACCCGGTCGGGACGATAACGTAACTCTCTGCGGAGCTCCGTCACTTCACAAGACACGGGAAACCTCTGTTGGTCTGGAGGAGCTGCAGCATTTATTTCTGCAAAAACGTCCACTGCACATTCACCAGATATTCTCAGAGCTAAACTAACTCTTCTGCAGTGTGTAGTGTGCGCCCGTTCACGTGGAGGTGGAGCGAGCCGAGCGGGTGAGAACGAGCGCGGTGTGCAAACAGGCAGGAGCAGAGCTGCTGCGCGCTCGCGTACCCACACGCGAGCGCGCATGGGATTCCGACCCGTTAAGATTTATGCGCGTGATAAGTTACAAATAGTCCCTTTAAGTGCATCATTATGGTCAGAGAGGTTGTATAATGTAAATGTTGTGCAATGCATTGTTAATGATATTGCCGTTTCTTAATAATCTTTTTCAAACAAAAGCCAAGCAATGAATTCAATCAAACTGAACAGATTTCTCAAACCCAATAGATTTCCATATGGAGCTGCACCGCTTTGAGCACTAAGCACAAAGTGCAATTAAACAGTCCCTCCTTGGTAAACAAAGCATCGAAGGCAATACATCCACTGTGATTATTTACCACCCTGAGCACTCAGCAAAAATCAATAACATGTGCAAACATCAAACCAAACAAGATTTGCAAATCAGTTTTCATAAAACAAATGCAGAGGGTAAAAAAAACAATCCTCTACACTACACAGAGCCACTGGTGATAAGAAGAATTATCCTCGGAACTTTAAGAGTTTTAAGGATTCTTTTGCATTTGGGACGTGGATGGTTTAAGCTGAAAGTCAGAGTCAAAGTCAGCTCATAATTAAGCCAACACAAAGGGTGTATGCATGTGTATGTCCTTGTATGAGTGTGTGAGACACAGAGAGAGAGAGAGAGAGAGAGAGAGAGAGAGAGAGAGAGAGAGAGAGAGAGAGAGAGAGAAAAAGAGAGAGAGAGAAAAGGAAAAACTAAAGACAAGATTTACCCCTCACATTTAAATTTAAACTTGCATTAATCAACGGTTTTAATACTGACATTGAATAAAATGACTGTGTAATGTGAAAGAGTCACTCATAGTGCCTTAAGCTGGTAGCTCTATGGAGCTTCTTAGCTTCTCTTTTATCTCATTATTTAAGTTGTTAACTCATTGTGTCGCCTGTTATGAGTTCTCATAACACCTGTTGGAAGTCTTTTCCAGAAAAATAATTCAGATAAACCTACTGTACATGCCCAGCCTGTCTGACAAAGTAACAAGGCCCTAACGACGTTTCTCTAAAAGACAAAGTTAGCAACCAGCTGGTGAGCAGTAGTCGAGTACCTAGCAAGCTAAGAAATATTTATCAGGAACTGGAGCTAAGCAATAAAGTGAATAATAGACTTGCATTCCTCACGTAACCATAAATGATAAATGATAAACTATAAATGATGTGTCTTTTGAATACAAAAGAAGGCAATGTTTTCTAAAATATTAGCCCTAACAACTTCTAAGCTAGCGATACATGGTGGTTGTGTATCTGTTGGCTTGTTTTGACGTTTTCCTACCTCCTAGTGGCCAAAAATGCCACACATTGATTCATGCACCTTTAACAGCTAAGGTCAACGAAAGCCACTACGGGCACTTTCACAAGCAGTAGTCCATTTGGCTAGTACGAATAAAAAAAAGAAATAAATAGAAAACAAACTTTTGGTTATTTTTCTATTTAGTCTGATTCGGTATCAGAATGCAGAAATTGAAGCGGACCAAATTTTTTAAAACAAAGGAGCGAATTTATCTTTTTTTGTCTCGAGAGCTGCCACTTCTACGCATGGAATCGCAGACTTTGATATATTGCTGCTGTGAACGTTTTTTCGCTGATCTACTGTGCGCAAAAATTGCTTCTCCTCCAATTTATCTTGAATTACTTTATATACGTCACAATTTTTGATGACTTTATTTAGGATATTCTGTGTGTTCTCTTTGGCCCAGATGTCAAGCAAACAACTTCTGCAGAAGTCCAGGTCAGTCCTCTCCCACTCATGATAACCTGTCATTTACCTGTGTCCATCTCAACAAATGCCCGCACAGGCAGCCTGCATTTGGTCCGCACCAGAGTACGATTACTGCGTTCACAACTGCCCAAATGAACCGCACCAGAGTTTGATTAAAAAACTGACTAAATGTTGGCCATTGAAAGTGCCTTGAAAAAATTACAGATAGTTTATTGGGTTGTAAAATAAAAGAGCCAGATGAGCAATTGGCTGTCGTGGAGCATCATAGAGATGCTATCACAAGATACTGCTATAGGAAAGACTGACAAGCAACACAAATGCACATTAAGTATTCTATAAAATGCCTCAGCAACAGAAACTTTCAGCTTAAATGTTTTAATGTAAAAGGCATGACGAATAGAAAATGTGACTGATGACGATCCTCACAGTAGCTGTAATAATAATGAGGAAGACAAATAAACAGACTCTGCTCCCTCATCAATCACAGCCAAGGTGCCCTTGAATAAGATATGTAATATCCAAAGTGATGATGAAGTGTGTAGCCCTATTGCTGCTCTGTTCTGTTCTAACAGTATTATCCAAACACTGACAGACCAACAAGATTCAAACTACGTAGCCTTCGGTGAACACGAGATACTCTATCTGAGCAACAAGGAGCCTGTCTCTTTCTCTCTCTAAGCTTGTCCCCATATAAAGGACGGCTGAATTGAACATCACACAATTCAGTCTTCATGGTCTCATTCGCCCTGTGTCGACCTGTAATGTGCTGGAAAGAACCCTGCAGATTGGAGCACTAAGGCCGTGTTGTGGTTACACACAGCTTAACGCCTCGACTGCTCTGCTACTGTTTCGCAATTAACACTACAAGAACGCCGTAAAGTCCCCTGAATGATCACCTTTTTTCCAAAACATATTTATGGGCTCTGTGAAGCTGCTGCATAAATGTTGAGACTGTTTTAATAGGTTTAACAGCTAATTCAATAGCTGTCTTATAGGGATATAAAAATATATATATATACTGTAAATTATTACCTTTGAGTGAAAGTTATAAAGTGGCTCTACTACAGTTCAGATCTGTCACTGCTCAGTATAGAAAACACACACATAATGGATGAATTAGGATGTTTAAAAAAGCAGTCATTTTTCAGAGGACTTTTCAGGGATTTGAAAGGAACGTGCATTATTCCCGTTTCTTGGCCGAGACGTTCAAGTTAATGCGTCTTTTCTCCCCTCCGACCAGCGCTCTCTCCTCCCATTTCAGCAGACTTCTAACAATATGCATTGAAGCCTCCAGTTGATACGGGGCTTCAAATAGAATCACTTCTCCCTGCTGCCGCCTGCCTCCTCGCCGTTCCAAATGCAAAATGTGATTTACGTCGACACAAAGTCTCCACAGCCTCCTTCAGCCGCATCTGTCTCATTCTCACTGCACACTTCTAAGCACCAATTTGGGGCCTTATTGAACCCAGCTTAAAGTGCAAAGAACGATTCGTCATGCAATTCATTGCTCGAGACAAAAAAAGTTCAGAGGCATTTTATGAACTCTGGGCATAATGAGTGGCCAGGGGAGCACATATGGATCAAATATAAGTGGTCTCTGTCCTTTTTGACCAAGCTGGGACTTCCTCCAAAGCTCCTACCCTTTCCACCCCCCAGCAGGGGCTTCGGTCCTCATTTGTCACCGGTGCCACCGGGCCCGAGGAGGGCTGTCTGGTTTTGATGAATGGAGCGAGGGCTTCTGTCCGTACTCTGCCATCCATCAACCTCTGTGGATGTACAGCATGAAAGACAAACAACTCTTGCTGGGCATCTAATGTGAGATTGGTGAGACATGATTCTTGAAAGATTCAGGTTGGCGTCTGGGGAGAGTAGGGCTTGTGTTTATCGTACCATTCGTAGCTATACCTACGAAAAGTAATGCACTGTAATTTGTATATATTCAACAAATTCAATTTGTATGCAATCCACATAATCGTGAACCAGGACAACCTGTTCTCACTACCGACTCGTCAAATACTGTCGATTGGGCAGCGCCCCTTGGCATCGGAAACTGACGCATAGAGGCACCCTTTAGCGAAAGTATGTGACGAACCGGGCGTTCAACTAACTCCAATGTAAACCCACTTTACATACCACTTTCAACCAGGAGACCGCTGTTCGCGTCCCGTGTGAAACTAAAAGTAACGTTGACTTTGTTTGTCACGTGACTCGTCTGTATCGTCAGTCACGTGAATCATATGAGTCACGTGAGTTGTTAGTCAGTGAAGTTAACGTCAACCAAGACCGTTTCCTAACCCTAACTAAGTGGTTGTCTTGCCTAAAACCTAGCTTCCTGTGAAAACGGAAGTTTATTCTGAAAGGACACTATGCACGTAACAAGTGTATATTGACACGCCGCCCCTGGTCCGTCCAAAAGTAACGCAAGAGGGGTACACCGTGCCTCGGTCTCCGATGCCGAGGGGCACTGACCAAGCGGCGGTATTTGATGAGTTGGGAGTGAGAATGTGTTGACCAGGAAGTATAAAGAGTGACAAATACAGCGCAGAGAGGAGGTCGGGGTGGATGGGTGAGTCCAAAAACACCGGACTTTTGCCTAGGAGACCGGTGTGAGTCACGTGAATTCTGTACTTAAGTTACACCACTTCCGTATTTTAACACAAACATTGACTTATTTGTCATGTAACCTTGGTACTCAAGTAACGCCACTTCCACAATCTTTTCCAAAACCTAACCAAGTAGGTTTTTTTTATGTAACGAGCGGACACTGTAACGTGTTGCTGGATATTCGTAGGAAAACACACAGAAAACCGTTGTATGAGGATACGCTGCTAAGAGAGCATGTTAGCCCAAGTGATGCATTCATCAGCTGCTCACCTATTTCAATTTCCATGTGTTTGTCTGATAAAAAGCTAAATGCAGGCTGTGCTTCCCTTTGTCACTGATGACTCATCCTCTGGTGATATTTATGGGACAGACAGGCACTTGTTAGAAAAGCAGTGGAATCTAATGGAAGCCAATGAATTAGCATGAATCATCAATCAATCATGTGAAATATAAAACATGACACCTATAGCAACACTCATGTTTTTAAATTCTCTCAGATACTTCATTTTAGCAGGAAGCATAGCATTTTTCAGCATGCATATACTGTACATATATATACTACATCCTGTTTACATTATTTTTTTATATTTACTGTTTATATTTTAATTAACTGCACTATTTTATGTCTTAGATTATCAATATGTTTTTACATTTAGTTGTGTGATTTCCCCTTTTATGTATACATATTTTATGAGTATTGTTGAGGGAACAACAGAAGGAAAGATTTTCATTGCCAATGACTGCTCTGCTGGAATTGCCATCTGACAAATAAAGAACCTTGAGAACATGTCACTTGTATACATACTGTGGAAGTGTTTTATATCTTTCCTTAGCCCATAGCAACTCTAAACGTATGTTAGGTGTTGAATGGAATTGATTTTCTCAGTGAAATGTCGCTCAAAATAACTACAAAGGCAATACAAGCTTGTTTCTTCTGAAACATTTACAGACTGTCAGACTCGTGTCCTTGGGTGGAAACTTTGTGATAGCTCAGGCTTGAGTATTTCCAGACTGTGCAAACTTCTAGTCTCTTGGTCTTTGGACACACTGGTCCTGCTCATTCAACCTCTCTTCAAGTGTCACTGATAAGTCAACACTACACGCTGCAGGTGCACAGCTTTGACAGAGCACTTTCAATAAAAAATGGAGCCCAGATGTGTGTTTGTGGCTGCAGCTTTTGCAGAAATCCTCTATTCTCTCAGGAACAAGAGGAGCACAAATGATCATCTCCTCTCCCTCCTTCTTGCTTAGGCCTCACACCTTTGGGAAATTAATGCCCGTACCGTAAATGTAATTTAGATTAATACATCGTAATCTATAGACAGCTTGGCAATCCCTTAATGTAAAAAAAAACTGTGGAAAAAAATATTAATTTCCGTGAGCTTGTTATTCTGAAACTTTTGAAACAGAGGATTACCGTGGATGGCACTTGAAATGCATAAGCTTCCTTTGGGATTTCATGCATCTACAATTAGCTATAAATCCTTAAATAAACTGCTTTTTTTCCACAGATGGGGAGAGATACCATCTCCCCTCTATCTCCCAAATGAGACAGCAGAATGGACCCTGTACATCTCCCTGACATGACATTGAATTAACCTCTCGCATACCTGCAAAGGTTCATCAGGAGATAAGGTTACTAGTACGGTACGTCCCTCCCTCTGCCCCTATCTCTATCTATCTCACCCTCTTCCCTCTCTGTCGCCCCCATCCCTCTTTCTCTCTCCACTTCAATTAACAGTAATAGAGTCTGGGCGTATTGCCTCTTGTCCGTTCATCCTGACAGCCCATCCCCTGCTCCAGCTCCGTCTCCCTAACACCAGGCTATGTTGCAATTACATTATGGCGCAGCGGTATCAGTGGCGCCTGTGTCAAGGTGATACCATGTGAGAAAACACCTGTGTGTTCACAATGACCTCCAACCGGTAGCGGTACGAGCGGGGCTTCTACAGCTGACACTGAATCGACCTCAGTGCCTTCAGGCAGAACGGAGGCCCGTAAAGACGGGTTTCACTGGAAGGCTGGATGGAGATGTAGGTTGGTGCCCTTAAGGAGCAGAATAAAGACATCATGCATGACTTCTCTTAACCTTGAGATATTACCTTGGGCAAATAGCTTTGAGTTAACATTTCCTGTCATAATTCGGCTGCGAGGAAACTCAGTGTTTGTATCTCTGCGGGCTACGTGCCGTGTGTGCTAATCTGAGCCGGAGGAAAACGTTCAGTCTTTGTCTTTTCTTTGTACCATCAGGGACGTTTTATAAAGCGATATCCTCTCCTGTCATGCTCACACAATATGTTTGGTTTCAGTCACCGCTGGCAGAATAAATGCCACTTTTCAGGGTTTATTAGTTTTTATTGTCTTGATTATGATGTAGGCGCACATTTCACAGTCTACTTTGGTTTTATTATTAGTTATTTTTTGATCACTTTTATGTGTTAGTGACTCATGATTGCACAATTATGAAATAAAGAGAATACACATCTATAGGCTCAGGATGGGACACATTAGTCAGTGATTTGAATTTCAAATTTTTAAAAGTCTAGTCTCTCTTTTTTGGCTCTTACTGGACATAAAACTGGTATTTACTAAGTCTTTTTAATAGGATTTCATTGACTTAAAGGCCACACACATAACTCTATATGAGAGAATTCAATCACTGTTTATCTTTGACGTACAACAAAGTCATATTTTATAATTTAGAGATGACATTTTGAAGACACTCTTAACCTTTCCTTTTCTACAATCTCGCTGAAAGATATTCTTCTGGTTGGATCCAAGTGAGATCTCAACAATACTAATTTATCTCTGCCAGTTGCCAATAAGGACCCGTGTGAATGGGATGTTATTGATCGGGTGGTTAGCAAATCTGCTGTTGCATGTCTCCAGTGATGACAGGGTGTCTTTAAAATGAGTTCTGTAATGCTGTACTGACTTAATGATCAATACTGGGTTTGAATTTGAATGTCTTATTTCTTGCTGGAGAAAATCACAAGATATAGTTCTGAGCATTTTACAGCATGCCTGCTGCTATGAGATCAGTTTATGCAAAACCACTTTGGGCACGGTGCACTTATCAGATTGGTGTGAAGCTTAACACCGGCCACACTTTAAAGGCCTTTCCTCTTTATTTAAACGGCTTAAACCTTCTTAGGTTTAGCCCTTTGTCTGACGTAATGCGCCATTATCGCTGGGTGCAGCCTCACTAACCTCTCATTACGCAGCTTTCAGGACTCAAAAAGCACAAGGCTCGACCAAAACGTAACATTGATTAAAATAAGCAGCTGCAACCTCATGTCTCAAACACTGTAACCTTAAATCTGGCCATACACTGTCTCATATGGATAATGTCTTCTCTTTGCTTGTTTCAGCAGAACCACATAAGGTTTTGATGGTAAGTTTGGGACCATGAAATCATTAAGCTATTTGCAAGATGAGGCAAAAAGTCTCTTATTACTATATGTATCATGAAGTTATTATATGCTTACTTCAGCTGTCTGGGTGTGCAGCTGTTACATTATTCTTCTGTTGTTTTTCTACTGTTGCATTGACCAGCTGCTCTGATGGGATTGTTTGCTGAATAACTAAAACATTAAAATAATGAACAGATAAAAAGACATCACTGAAACTAGTGAATCTGCAACTAAGTCTATTTTACTTACCTTAATATACAGTACAAAATACAAAGTTCATTCTAGTTTGAACAAAGTCAAAATGAAGACGGATGAAGTGATGGATTGTGAAAGTTTACCTTACAAATAGTAGAAGCTACTAGCTTGCTAATGTTAGCCCTGATTCCTACTATCTGGATGTCACATACGAACACTTTTAGTGCCTGCACACACAGATATTGCATCAATCAAATTACCAATAACGACGTCAACAAAAACTCAAATAAAACTTCTTTTTGGTGATGAATTTTGACCAAATGTGTCACATCACTCAAAGCAGCAACGACAACATCCATATATAAGCCACATAAATAAGAGCAGGTGTGACCGATTTTTACAGCCAGTCAGGTCCCATAAATAAGACTCAATAAATATACTCTGATCAGCCTGATACGTCCACCAAGACCTCCAAGCCATACGACCACATCGGCCATTAGTTACCCTCTAATACAACCCACTAACCTGACACGCCAGAAGGTTTGTTACACAGAACCAAGACGTCATAGGAAGGCACTTTCAAAAAGTACTTGGCAGGTGATTGGATGAACCACCTGTCAATCAAACTCTTGCCGAAGCCAGTCGGGAGAAGAGTGAAAACAACTTTTTCATCGAGAAAAGCCTTCAGTGCCGTTCTTTGCTCTTCATTCAATGAAGAAATACTCGCCAGTTCTGATATAACTGATACTATTGCAGCAGCTACGCTAACCTCTTTAGGAGCCGCCATTGTTGTTTGTTCACCTCACACGCCTAAGCCACGCCCGTCGCTGCCAGTAGCTGATTGGTCCGGTCACTGGCTTGCCCGACACAAACGCATTACTTGAAGCCTGACAAGATGGATTTCTGTGTGATATGTGATCCTGCGATTCTGGCGTGAGAATCCAGCTGCTGTGCGAGGTAAACGAACCAAATGAGAGTTTCCCAAATTACCGCCCGAATACCAAAATGCTATTCCAGCATATAATTATTAAATAATGTTTATAATAAAGTAATTTTCGATAACTTTTGAGATAAATATTGGGGTAATTTGGCAGTAATTCCAAATAATTTTCAAATAGGTTACTTGCTAATTATCGCCTAATTACAATGAAATTTGCGGACCTGTAAAATGAAGCGTTACCGAATTTGTTTTATGTGTCATAGCACTACTGTAGTTGCCCCCGCCTTTGTCTGACCAGATTCACTGCCATTGTACGATAGCTTGGATGACAACCACAGGCTATCACCTTGGTAACGGCACAGTAGACAGCCACAAATATCGCACAACCTGTTCAACAAAACAAATATATCAGGGATAAAACAGTGCACCCCTCACACACACACTGCTGTGAAAGGCTCACACACACACAAAGGCACACCAGGAAGCCCGATGCAGAGCCGGCGTCTTACTGATTACAAACAATGTGAGACATCTCAAGGCTGCTATCCCGCTTCTCTCAGCATGGTAAATATTGTAATGTTGCTTTTTCTCTCTTTATTCCTCAACGCATTTTTCCACAGAGTGTTTGGCTTTCGCACTACGTCCCATCCACAGTGTAAACACAAGTCTAAAGTTCATCTATATTCTGTCTTTACCTAAGTCTCTGACAGCTACTAATTATACAAGAGTAGCTCTGGCAGCGGCCTTTTAAACTTGAGAAAAGCACATTTACAGTACAGTAGATCTAAACTATACAGAGTGGCTATTTCTCTGCCCTTACAAAGTGATTGAACACCTTGTAATAGAAGTCACAATGTGTAGAAGTACACTCCCTGTCCCTTGCACTCATCAATCAATTTTTGCAGCACTATATATAAAGATTTCAACACTGCATGCGAATAAAACATGAGCCACACACCCAGAAATCCATATCCATTATCGTGGCGTGCACACTTTTCATTTGCAATACGGCGTAGCTGGAGCCATATTGATTTTCATCCCTTTTCCGCGCTTTGTACGTGGTGTTAAAGCTTGTTTTCCCCCCCTATTTGAATTCAGCATGTTAGAAACCACATTTGGACAATATATCTATCAATCACAGGTGATTATCACCGACGTTGTCAGCGCGGTGAACTCGGTGTGCAGCCGGTGATCCGTGGATTCGACAGCTTTAGTTTTATTTGAAAGTAATTTTCGCTAAAGGCTGTTTGATCATTGTGTTGTTTGTAAACTCACCACTGAGAACATGCTGGTCACTTTGGCTGAAAAACGAGTAGAGAGAGTATTATTGCAATGTTTATTACATGCGCATATTAAAATAATTGGGTTTCTTATTTATACTGTAGATTTAAATGTTTTACTGCTCATTCAAATTTGAATGATGAGAGCATTAACTGTCACTATCACCAAATTATAAACTCACTATTTAGTTTTTTTCATCAGCAAATGAATAACTTGGAGAAGTGGAACTGATTGTACTCCACTCAACCTGACTTTCATGTGTTTTAAAGGTGCTAAATTCGGAATTGGGAGCATTTCTATTGTCTCTCAACGGCTCTCAACATGGCGACAGTGAACCAGCGGCTCGTAGCTAAAGGTGCAAACGGTGCTAACAGTGCAAACAACACAGACGTGCTGAAAGAGATAGCAGTGTTTACCTGAGGAGGAAGCGCAGGTTGGGTGCTGCGCTTCCGCGATAACGGCGTCAGTCGGGACGGCGAAATCAGCTGTAACCGCCGTGAGCTAGCCAGTGGGGCACGCTCACATGCGCAAACATGCACCAAAAGCACACGCAGTCGGCCTGGCAATGTAAACAAAGCGAGGAGAAGCTCTGATTACAACACACACAGAGGGAGAGCGACTTCATTCTCTGCTCAGGTAGACATTACACCTCTATATCTTTACAAAGCAAATAGTTGTTTGATCATATATTAATGCTCTGGATATCGTATAGAACACCTTTAATTGTATGGCTGATATACTTAAATGCAGCAGGGGTAAATTGTTGTAGTGTTTAACTATTTACATATTTAACTTTGATTAAGCCTCATTTCCAGTCAGGGATCCAGCTTGCATATTAAATAAGAACCTCCCAAGTTAATTTTACAAATGGTGTAAAAAGCATATAAACATGTTAAGACTAATGGGCACATACACACACTAAATCCTTTGCAGCAGAAGGAAACGTCACCCTCACGAGGCAAATGTGGAATCACATGAAAAGAGGCCAGTTTATTTCTTTGAAATGCTCGTCTGTGGAGGAATTGCGACGACCCAGCCGCTCCCCTGTTGCCTTCCTGCCCAGAGGCTTGTGATCAAACACTACAGCAAATGAATTCTAATGCAATTGGACACTGATGAAATTTTGTAGCTTCCCTCTGAGTCTTTAGTAGCACATAAACAACACAGACACTCTCGTCCCTTTGTCCTCTGTGTAAGAAAATAAACAGTCGATGCTGCCAGATTCTCCTCTCCCATGACGGATGACTCGCCCCGGCGTGTGTCTTGGTGTGCAGACAAGACTTGAGTGACACAATCATAAAGCAATCAATTAAACACACCTCCTCTGAGTGTCCTTCCAGGAGCCTGGTCCTATATCCCTGCTGTCACGCTTATCAGCAGGGATGCAAACACATGTATGGTGAAAAAAGAGAGCTACCCAAAGTCGGGAAAAAAATGCGACAGCGTAGAACATATAACAATGTGACAAAGGCCTGAGCTCTATGCTTAAATAAAGAAAAACTTTGGCCGTAAAAGCCCAAATTTGGTTCCTCTGGCACATTTTAATGCCACTATTCCATCATATACACAGATCTTAATTATTGCATATTTTAATGAGTTTGCCTGCCGGATTGTAAACATGTAGTGGATGAAGAATTAGGCTTCTAGTACGTTTTAGCCCACACAGGCTATAAATAGCTATTAATATTTAAAACTATACCTATTCCTGACTGATCAGAACCTCAATGTGACAACAGGGCATCCAGTGGTCGCAGATTCCTAACACCATAAACACCTTACGTCTTTGACGTAGGAATTTCGTTTTTCCTCATCCTAGCATGTTGAAGGAACAGGCAACAGAAGCCTGTTTGTCAGGGATGGGCACCAGCCTTCGTCTACACTGGTAAAAGTGAGGATACAACATGATCCAAATAAAACATAAAATCCTACGCTTTTGTATTTTGCTGTGTTTTTCAAGTCTTTTGTTAAAGTGTAAGGTCTAACACAAATCCTGAAACAAGGACTTCAGTTGCTTTTGAAAGTGTGAGTGGTTCGAGACTTTACAGCGAGATGAACACATACGCACACAACTATCATGAAGAACCTGAGCATAAAATTCTTGTGTACTGTAAGACCCGACAGAAGAACTAAATTGCATGTTATAATGCAATGAAGTAGTAAAACGGTCTTCTTCTCATAACCTGTTAAAATGACTATGTATTCACTTCTCCAAAGCCCTGTGCTTTCTCTGCCCTCCATTTATTCTGAGTCACCACGTGCAGCTCAGACATGCTCAACATCACACATGGTGTCCAGCCCTGCTTATCCTCTTAGAGTCATCTGGGTGAAGCATGAAGCTTTTAATTGGTTAACCACCGCACTCTGAATATCAGTGAGTCTGTCATTAGCCAATGAGCCAAGGACTGCAGAAGCTACAGCAGTTAGGCCCTAAATTGGGCTGATGGTCATCCGTGCTCGTACTGTAATTTGCTTCGTCACTAACTACAGTTAAAGGTGCTTTGCTACGCCCATCTGTTAATGCAAGAACGCCTGCTACACAGCCCATGTCTGGCTTGTCTTTGACTAGAAAAAGGTTTTCTTAGCCGTGATTGTTAAGCGGTAAGTACCCAACTTGTCAGATCCCATTGCTAGCATTTGATGTGAGCAGCATTGACCCTGATTGCAGTGGTGGGTGAAAGCGGCTCCCATGCAGCGGAAGAGGACACAGCTCTGTTCTCAGCCAAAAGCGCAGCCTGGTCTCTTTCACTGGCTCTTTGAATATGAGCGTGTCAATACAGCCATTGCACACGGCTGCATATGCCCCTCTGGCGTGATTCCTCCCCGACTGAATCGATTCAAGCTCTGTTTATCTCATTAGCTTGTAGCGTGTAATCAATCACACAAGGGCATTTGTTTCGGGCCTCCAACCCACTGCGCATTATAACTCAGCTCCTCTCCTCAGTGTGAACATTGTTCTGTCTACAGTTATCTTTAGCGATGACGCTACACTGAGCTGCGTGTAACTGAGCGCAGCTTGTTGGCATTCATTCAAATGATCCTGTTACATGCTAAGTGATGTGGTGTTCATGGAGGACAAAGGACACATATGCATGAAACATGTGCACACACACACCTGCACCCATGATCACAAAGTATTCTGAAATCCGCTCACGACGAAGAGTAATTACTGTAACCAGGTGCTCATTGTGTCTGTGTTTGCACTACTACAATGTAGAGCTGGGCGATAATTTAATATGATAACTTAACATCTTTCAGTGGAATCGTATTGTGATGAAATCATATATCGAGATATCGTGATACACAATTATGGATGATTGAACTGTGGAGAATCTAACCAATCTAACAATGTGTAACATGTCCACATCAACAAAAGTTACCGGGCGTTTCATTGAGATCTGCTTTCAAAACATGGCTCCACATCCGGCGACTAAAAAGGACTCGGCCTCTAATTGGGGCTCGGCTTTTAATTTAAGTTTTATGGTATATCGTTATCAAGATATAGAATTACTTATATCAGATTTAGAGAAGATTTAGAGAAGATTTTGGCCATATCGCCCAGCACTACTACAATGATGTGCCTTCATTTCTTCTTTTATGAGTTGGCATCCATTTCCCCACATTTTATGAGGTAATATCATATCAAACTTGATCACTAAATTTAAACTGAAAGCAAAAGGAGGTATTAATGAGGTAAAAACAGGAAAGGGAATCACTGCAGTTCAGACTAAAGTCTACCTGTTCCAGACAGGACGACAGATGTGAGAGCACTGAACACCATCTAACCGTGGCGAGCTACAGCGGCGGGCTCCGCCTCGGGCCAAGCGGCAAATGCTGCCTTTTCCTATTTCACCGAGCCACGCCGATCACCATAAAGAACTTTCAACAAACCATCCCAGCACATACAAGCACAAAAAATATTACACTGTCATTTAATGGAAGTACCACTTTATCTACTCAGCGGCGGTTCACAGTAGTAATTTGCAACAAATGTCTCTGGCAACATTACTTTTCCGTCTGTACTTAATAAAGACGAGGCAGACATAAACAAGACATTCACTTGAGTCTCTCACGGGAACAAAATGACTAAAATACTAATTCATTCTCATTGAAATCCTCTCAAACTGTACTAGAGTTTTGAGAGAAGACGATATATAATCGGTCCCTCAGTGTAAAGTTCTGTTAAAAGCAAAACTAGACAGAGCCATTTACAAATGCAATGGTCATCCCGAAGCTGTGTGACAATGCTTCAAGAAGGGACACCAACTCTACATATTGGGCATTTAAATGACTTCCCTCAGTATGAACATGAAGGACATGTTGTGAGGGGGCGCTGAACCCCAGTTGATACAAACTACAGGTTGCATACCATGACTGCACAAGTCATTGCTCAACTTCTGCTCTAATAATTTCTTTACTCCTCTATGACAGTAAACTGAATATCTTTGAGTTGTGGACAAAACATGACATTTGAGGACGTCATCTTGGGCTTTGGGAAACATTGATCGACATTTTTCACTATTTTTTGACATTTTATAGATCAAACAACTAATCGATTAATCGCAAAAATAATCAACAGATTAATCGACAATGAAAATAATGATCTGTTAGTTGCAGCCCTAAAATAAAACTCATGTTCATCTACCCGGGTAGTGTTTCCCTTTTCCTTTCGAAAAAAATTATCCTGTGATTTACAGACGTCTCTTTATACATTCATGGCTAAGGACTCATTGTCGTTTTCGGTCCAAAATGGCGGCAGCGCTACTGCAGCCATTGTCAAAAAAGCACCGGAGTTCCGCCTCTTTGCTTCTATACTCTTTGAGTGGGTTACAATAATATTCATCATATCTGTAGTCAGATGGTACGGACAGGCTCAGTAGATGTAGCCTGAGGGGCATCATGCTGCAGCCCTCAGGACTGCATATTAACCTGCTGGTTAGCATTAAGCACAGAGGAATGAAGGTTTGCATCTGTCAATGTTTCCCCATGTTGTGAAATCAAAATCAATAAACCTTAAATCAATATCATTAAAAGTCCACCTTATTCATAACTTGCCAATCTTCTTTGGTACACAGAGACAACACTTAGGAAATTATTATGAAGGTGATTATGAGCATGACCAGTTTAAGCTGTTTTTCTGTATCTGTATTTTACAGCTTGTTCACGGTAATTAATTTGTATGGCCATGAAGCTCAACAAATTAATGCTGGTGCGAAGCAGGTCATCAGACTTGCTGCTCATTGCTCTTATAAAAGTATTAATTAAAGTCCAAAGGATAAAGGCGATACACGTGCTTGTTAGATGCTCCGACAGGTCACCTTGTTCTGTAAAACTTTTAAAATTCAACACATTTTTGGAAATTCACACATCAAAGAGGATTCCCCTCCTCAGGTGCTGGAGGGGTCAAGAGGAAATATTTTATGTAATTAGAAGGCCAAGAAAATCTGAATACACTGGACTAGTTTAAACCCACATTTTAATGGAATATTAGCGACAACATCTCAGCATTCATGACACTTTGCCTTCATTAGCCGGGTGCCACTGTGATTCAGAGATGCAACACTGTGAGTGAGAGGTAATTGGCGCCTTCTGCACATGAAATGCCATGCAAGCAATGACAACAACAATGACAACAGGCTATAAGGCCTGTCATCTTTCGCTCCTCAGCATAACACATGACACTGTTTGGCAGCTCTGAGCTGCAGAAACTTCTTCTACCTCTCACACACCTTGACGCGTTTAAACTTCCACACAGTTGATTTCACTAATTTCTGGCCTTCACAGAAGTTGGATGTTTGGAAATACTAAACCTAACATAAGTGGAATAATAATAAATTCCTCTCCCTGCACTGACACATTTCCGTCTGTATTTACTCTTACTTGAGCTTCTCTGCTGTGTTGGTATTGTTGGTCTGGAAATGTAAATACACCACACAAGGAAAAACAATCATCAATATTTAATCGAGAGTAATTCCCTGCTGCAAATGAGTGTTTATCCATCTCACTCAGTCAAAACAGTCACAACTGCTACCTACATTACCTCTAGTAACTCCGAATGGCAAAACCAGACAGCCCTCTCTGTGCCAATCCTATTTCATACTGTGTAACAAGGATGATTGCACCGTGGCAGAAAATGAGTGCAGCACATTCAGCATCGATGGATAAAAAAAAAAAACGGTCATGGTTTTAATAGTGTGTTCATGGGGTAGATTAGTAAATCAGATTGGTCTCAGGTCTAGAAAATCATTTAGAAAATGGAAGCCATAATGCACTACTAACGCTGGCATTTCTTCTTCTTTTACACTCATCAGCTGTTTGCAGAGGTCCAGAGCAGCAGCTCACACAACACTGCTGGACTAAGCTTCAGGGGTGGAAGGTGTGCAGTTGTATCTAGATCTGTCACGCCACTATAAACCAGTGGTTCTCAACCTTTTTCAGTTGCGACCCCCCAGAATAATCAGATTGGTGTTCGCAACCCCCTCCCCCCCAACAGCACTGGGAATTTTAACTCACAACACCCCGATGCAAACACATCGATCGCTCATTAACTGTCATTATATCAAAACCTCCACATATAGCGGTAGATTCACTGTTTGCTCGCGAGTGGTTTAATACTTTTCGGTGTCTAAACGTTTGGGCATATGATATCTGGAAGCCCCACAGCGAAGCAAGCCGGCGTTTGTGCTGTGAAATGAGTGTATGGCTAAATTAGGGGGTGCTTGTGTAGGTGCGGCGCTGTCCATAGTACTAAAACGGAGACAGACAGACAGAAGACGACACCTCACAATATTTTTTGCCTGCTTGCTTGTAGTGGTTGTAAACGGAATGACAGTTTTGTTTAGTTTGCTTAGTTTCCCCCTGACCCACTGTAAATCCCCGGTCAGATACTCATGTGCATGCACACTTTGACTCTCACAAATACACTCAATAAAATATATTCTGAGGCAAATTATATCGCTGGTCATGCAGGTAACATGATGTAAAAAAAAAACAAGTTAGTTTTCTTCTCCACAACCATCTGGCGACCCCAGAAGTTATTTCACGACCCCCTTGGGCATCCCGACCTCCATGTTGAGAACCACTGCTATAAACTACTTTACATCTCACGAACACCCTCATCAAGGCACTCAATCAATCCATTAGATCTTAAAATCATGTCAGAAAGTGGAAAAGATGCCAATGGAAAATATGATTTTGGTCACACCCATGTGGGCTTGAGTTTGCACTGCTAACACCCATTTTGATGAAATTAGAGGCCTTTATACGTAACAAAATGACAGAAACACTCCAATTTTGTCCAATTTCCTCCCACTGTGAAATGGGTGTAAGTCAATGATGTGCTCTATTACCTCACTTGTTCCTCTTACAACTTACTAGGTTATTAGCAAATATAGTGGACCCCCATTTCAAAATTTCACTGAACTTAAAAATAACGAATAGTCACTCAAACATTCCCATCCAGCCTACATGTAGAAGCATAATTTATGCCTGACTGACAAAGGTCCTATTTGTCAATAACAGCAGAGCAATCCCTCTTCAACTGACATTAGTCTGCTGATGAATTCTTATACCTTGGAAGCATCATTATTACTCACAATGGATTCCCAATACACATCAAGACTCCACTTATTAACGAGCAAGGTGTCTTTTGTAGATTGCATCTACATTTGCATAATACAGCAATGGCAAATGTGTGCTGCTGCAAGATGAAATATCATAAGTTTACACCTTCCATACAGGAAATGTCCGCATAAGTTCTCTGTCTTTTAGGCCATATATAAGATCACTACCATGAGCATCCACCAACGCAAGCAAACACAACTCGAACACAGTATATGGAGTCCTCCTACAACCAAAGATGACCTGGAGAAAGATGTTGGCTGACATGTTATTTTTTTGTGAACACACTGTAGCAGCCTTATTTAGAAAAGTACAGCAATATTCACCTTCCCTCTGCTTTCCACTTTACCCTTATTACTGCTTTTACTAATCCATTTTGTCAATCAATATATTGCTTATTAGGTGTTAGAGAGGTAATAATCTATAAATGCTAATCACTTGGTGTTTATTGTTTGTGTGTATTATTACCTCCTGTAACAGAACAACTTCTTTAGGATATGATCTCTTATTCAGAGATTGGGTTTCTGCTGTAATGTGATTTTTTAACTATTAAAGGTACGGTTTTCTCCAGTCATTGAGTTATTTATCAGGTTTTACATTAGATAGACCGACTTCAACAGATGTTGTAACTAGGTGATGCTTTATTCTGTACTCTGAGCAACACTAAATAATGTTTATCACTGGTCAGTGTTGTCTTTGAGACAAGAAAGGTGGAGGGACACTTAGTTCTCGTTAAAGCTGAGGGATTTACGACAAAGCCTCCAGGATTTTCTCAAGAGAGTAATTGAGAGAGCTTGTGTGTGCCTCAAAACCAGGACTTTTTGTTGTGCCGTGTGTTTGCCATCGCCGTCGCCTAATCTGTGAGTAATTACAGCAGCTATCCCTGGAAGGAACTGGATGTTTATCAAACGGACAAAAAAAACATAAAATTGATTCACTGCCAAAATCACTCATTTTCGATGGTCTTAGCTGTGAATAGACTCTACTTCAGTAACTATAATACATCAATAATGAATGCAGGTTGAAAATAACTACCTTTCAGGTCATATTGCTTGATTTTTTTAGGTCAGCATAGATTTATCACAACATGTATGTATTTATTATACCTGTTTAACTGAACTCACCCACAGTGTTAACCGCCACTGTCGGGCAGTGCTGTAGTTAGGGGTGTGACGATACATCGATCTGTCATAAAAATGTATTAAAAAAGTCTTAGTATAGTATGCCTTCTAAAAGTTTTTAAAAAGTCATAGTATGTAATAAAAAATGACAAAAAAGCCATAGTATGATATTTAAATAAAAATATCGTAAAAAATGTATGTCATACGAATATAATTTAAAAAGTCATGGTATAAATGCCACAAAAATATCATTAAAGAAAAGTCATAGTTTAGTATGCCATAAAAAAGTAAAAAAAAACATAGTATAGTATGCATAAAAAGGTTTTTAAAAGAGTCATGGTACAGTAATGATGTTAAATAAATCAGACAATAAACAGGCATTTTAGTGATATCCCCGCAGTTGTAGTCTTGAGCGCCCTACAAATAATAAAAAGAGTCCACTTTGTCTGAGACTGAGACAAGACCGAGTAAAAATGCGGTCGATTCCGAGACGAGACCTTCATAAAGTGGTCTTGAGACGGGCCTCTAGACCAAGACCGATCTCTTGTACTACAACACTGCTGTCAGGTCACATCATCATCAGAGCGTGGACAGGGTGACGAGAAGGGAAGACATCTGTCATTATGTGAAATGATCATCTCAGCCTCCTGACCTCAGACACCTACATGTAAACATATAGTACACTATAGCCTCACATTAGGCTCCGTGCAACTCCTCCTCCCTCCGAGCCGAGCACTCGGCTGTAGACACAAGCTGTGCCATCTCCACCACGCTGATTATAGGTTAAGCTCATTTTGCCATGAAGGCCAGAGTGGGGCTTTTCCTCTTCGCTCTCTTATGTTACGTAGCACTCAAAGGAAATATCTGAAGATAGGAGAGAACAGTGTTTTCCTCTCTATTCTTGGTCACTGTGTGTGGCAGAATATGGTTTGACAGTGGGGGAGGTGAAGCTCGAGGGCTGGGTCAGGGGCTCTGCTTAGTGTTTGTGCGTTAGTGTAGAGAGTGTGTCTTTGTGTGTGTGTGTGTATACAGTACGCAGTGTGACTGCACAGACTATACGCCTCCAGTAGCATCTCTGCTCCGTCTTCTAATCTCCAGCAGTCCTGATGAATGTGAACACAACTGATACCACACTGCCAGCTGTCCCTAATACCTTCTTTTCTCTAACGCAGCAGTACTGCCCCCGGGGACCATGGGTAACCACAAATGCACATAATGAGATTATAACAAAAAAATTCATTAAGAAAAAGGGGGAAACTTATTCGAATCGTGCAGCATTGCTGATTGAACCAGTAAACAGCATTACAAGCCTTAGAAGCAAATCCCTGTGAAACAGAAATTATGCCGTTCATTTTATTGACACTCACACCAACTTGTTCTGCAGGTGGATAAGTAGTCATTTACTAGCATGTTACAGGTTTTTGTTAGCAATAAAATTCCTCCCAAAGATCTGAAATAACAAAGACTAAAACCTCTCTCTTAGTGTAGCTGTTCTAACCAGCACAATGTTTTATTCTAGGGATGTTGACCGATAATGCATGTCAGTCTATAGGTTAATTTACGGTCTACATGTTATCCAATTGAGCTGTTCTGTGTCCAACTGTTTCGCACACACACCGGGCCCGGCGCCGCAGAGTGTGTGTGTGTGTCCAGCTGTGTCTCTCTCGAATTAAAGAGCAGGCAAGTAAGCAGATAATGGGTATTGAAAACGTTTCAATTAGGGATGCAGCGCTACCAAAACCGGATCGACTATCGGGCCGATACTGACTCATATAGCTGGTTGGGGTATCCGTGACAATGGGGCCGATCTATTAAATTCAATTCTATGTTTATATTCTAAATACATTATTGACTGGAATTTTAATTCCTGTTTAGATTTTGACCAATTTGTTGCTGCATTAAAAAGGTTTAAACCTGAATTGTAATTCCTGTTAATTTTGAAGCTTTGTTTGCCAGGTTGTTGGTGTACGATTTATTATTTTAATAATAAATAACAATTCACTAAATTTATGTTATCTATATTTATTTGTTACATTTTGTTTTAAAAAGTTAGGAAAGCGATGTTTAAGTCAAGCCTGATGTTGCCTTACATATAAAAGAATGATCCCAGTCACTTAGATCCAAACATACAGCTTATTAATTAAACACTGGTACTGGATAAGTACTCGGTATCAGCCGATACCCAAAGACCAGGTATCGCTATCGGTATTGAGACTGAAAAAGTCGGATCGGTGTATCCCTGGTTTCAATTCAGAATAGATGGGTCATCTGATCAGCCTTTATAGAGACCACCGATCAAACTATTTAGAACGAAAATCAGCTGATACTGATCGTTGGCTGTGTCACCTGTGACCTGATTAAAACGTGGCAATAAAATTCAGCAAAGCCAATAGAAATAAAAAATAAAAGGTAAGACATTTACATCACAAAACATTCAAATTGGTTGGATAGAGCACTTGGAAATACGGCGCAAAAGCTCACTGAGCGCCGGAGTAAATGGAGAGGGCTTCTTGTAGGCATCCCTAGTTTATTTGTTGCCTAAAAAAAACATATTAGCTTTGGTTTGACAATGATAAGTGAAGTACGGGTCTGGTGACTGAATTAAACTGAAGCAGCATCAACAAAAGAACAATCAAACCCGAGGGTCTCCACTCCTGGCATTAGCAATAATGTAATATTAGAGAGGACGGTCTGGTTTTTAATCTGGTTTGCCATTCAATGAATCATGACCTCCAACTTAAATGTTTTCAGGAGTACCTCCTCAGCCCAGTCGCCAGGAAAAAAAAGTTGGCATTGGACAAACCAGGGATAAGTTGAATGGCAGCGTGTTTGCATTCGGTCAGAGCAAGTGACGTAGTTTAAATAGTGAAAAGAGACGCACAAGAGAGGGCGGGAGGGCGGGAGGGGAGGTGGATGGGTCCAACAAACACAAGGCGTTCATCCAGGAGACGTTGTGTCCCGTGCGTCACGTTACAAACAGCTGTTCGTTTGTGTCCCGTGTTCACAACGTTCAGTGTCATTTTCACTGTACAAACGTAGCAGTTTTAAGCCCAACCATGTAGTTCTTTCCTGAACCTAAGTATAGTGGTTATGTTATGTTGTTACATTATTATTTGAACACATACCATGATCTTTTTTCTAACCTTAACCAATTAGTTTTGTTGCCTAAGCCGAACCAATCGTTTCACAGCGTTAACCAGGTGGCATCGTGTTTCTGTGAGTGTGAGACAAGGCTGATATGAAACGTATTCATGAAACGCATTTTCAATTCAGAAATGTCGCCATTCAACGTATCCGTGGTTTGCAGAAACGTCCATTGCCAACATTTTTTCTGGCAACTGGGTTGACAAAGGTACATTGGTCAGTGTCACCAGCAATCAAAGAAAGCTACCTCTGGGAGACACAGACAGACACGTCAGCCCCTTATATTCCTCAGAAAAAAAGAGGAATAACCAAAACAGCATGACATTCAGTCCTTTCTAAAAACAAACAAAAACTGTATTAAAATCACATTTCAAGCGCTCCATTCCTTTGACTTTAATGCACTTGATTACGACTTGTACTGCTTCACTACTTCCAGGGTATAGCGTCCCATCCTCCTCTTATAATCCTCGGTTTTCAAACCCGATTTCCCATTTAAGTGAGTGGTGATGTCCTACACAGTGATTATCTTTGGCAACCTTTGCTGAAATCGCTGAAACAAGTCAGGATGAATTCAACAGCTACAGCAGTTTGGAGGAATTGAACATCTAATTATTGTGTGCTGCTGGTCACTCCAAGCTGCCCTGATGTACGGCGGGCAAACACACTGCTGTCCCTGGAAGGAGAAAAGCTGCTGGAGAGACGGCAGAGAGCCGCTGCCAGCACAAGTCTGTGGAACACAGTTTATTCTAATTCCTCTGCAGGACATTAATGAGCCAGGATAGTGGCCGTCTTAATGGGCAGCCAGACAGATTTTAAGTGCCCCATGGAGTGTAATCCACGGAGGTATAGGACAGCACTGCTGCAGGGCCCAACAGATTGGTCTTAGTTTCATTTTGCTATAACTTTGCTTCTAAGCTCTTCATTAAAAAGGGTATGTGTTTAAAGCCCGTACCTTTGGGACCACCAAGGGCCACAGTGAAACCAGGCCGTCACATATTTTCATACAATTTAGACTTCCGTTTTTGGAACTACTATTGAGCAAACACCATTGTTACAAGCCACCTTTACTTAATAATGCACATCTTGCTTCCCTCTAATTTGGATTCATCTGAGCACAATCAAATAAGTTAAAAAGTAAAATAGTTTATCATGAACATCCAGGTCTTACAAAGGAATTTGAAGGCAGTGGTGGAGGATAACTATTAACTTCACAAATATAGTTAGTACTTCAAGAGCCCATTCTTTTTGCTTTTGCTTTTTAAAAGGACGAAAAATGGTATACGTGATAACGTGGTTGAATATCGCAATACGATATTATTTGCAGGGACGGTAGATGAAAATGGGATAAATCTGGTATATTTACATGATTGCTCATGTTAATTAACGTGCAATGTCCAATGCACCTTAATTAACAAATTAACAAATTGCTTGTTGAATTAAAAAAATGAAAGGAAATGATTTCCAACATTCTTTTATCCACCAAATTGAACATCAAACTGGACACAAAGGCACCAATAAAAAAAGAATGATAACATTTTAAAGTGCAGGTTTCTACTGATACTCCCTGCAATATCGCAGTCTTTCTCAGTGTGTTTATTGCGATGACGATAAAAAAGAAAGTATAACTTTTATTGTTAATTATCAACTTGGTTTAAGCACTTTGAATGCAACATCCTGGTCCTTTTGGTATGAGTCAGCCAATCTGCACTTGGTCATGCATAAGTAATAATCATTGCTTGCTGATGTAAGAATGGTATTTTAAAATGCTGGTATTTTTAAGGTATTTTGTGTAGTTTGCAGCAGGAAGTGTGTAATACATGCAAACTATAGTATATAACGCTTACACTACAGTCAACATGCAGCCCTCAGATTCAGACTTATTGATGTAGCCTCAAACAGATCAGGCAGCTGTGGCGTCACTCTGGGAAACAGTCACAGTGGTTAATATTCATGATCATAAAGATTCACCAGTTCCCCCAGTTACCACTGCACTTGTTCGAGTGTGCTTTTCCAAAGCCTATATTTTCAATAGCAAGACGTGGGAGCCCAGGTAGCTGTCTGTGTGATTGTGTGTATGAACTACTCAAGTTCTACAGTACATACTGTACTGTACACACTTAATACTGTGTGCTGTTGAGCAGCGTATCCTCATACAACAGTTCACATCATATCTTACAAAAAGTTATTCCTCATTTTTCGTGTGTTTTCATACGAATGTCCAGCAACACGTGTCAATTTCTGCTCGTTACATGCATACAGTCTTTTCAAAATACAATTAAATAAACTACTTTGTTAGGATTAGGCTACAAAACTACTTAGTTAGGTTGAGGAAAAGATCGTGATTTGGGTTCAAATAACTACAGAAGTGGCGTTACTTAAGTATAGAAATTACGTGACAAATAAATCAAGGTTGACTTCTGGTTTCACACAGGACACAAACGCAAGTCTCCCAGGCAAAATTCTGGTGTTTTTGGACCCATCTGCCCACCCAGACCTCCTCCCTAAACTGCCTTTGTTGCTCTTTATACTTCCTGGTTCACAGTTACCTGGATTACATACAAATTGATTTCGTGGGATATATAAGAATTACAGTGCATTACCTTTCGTAGTTGTAGCTACGAACGGTGTATGACAACAGCCTGTGTTGTGTTGAGACATATAGAGCATCTATTGTATGTGATAAAGGTGATGTTTTATTCTCATGTCGGATGCTTCGCCCCTGCGTTGCCTGAGGCTGGACAGCTCCATGACTGAATCTGCAGAGAAGTTCAGCTACCTTCAAAGAGAAACCTACAGCACAGACATCACACATAAATGAATTTTACCCAGTGGGGTTCAGAAACCTGTATCTGTGAGCTCTCAGTGTAGGTAGACATGCTCTACATGCACCTACATGCACCCACACGCTGCCCTGTGTTTCTAAACCTCCGCAGCCTTGTCAATAGCTTTCAAAACATTTGTGCAAAGTCTAATCCCTCCGTCTTGTCGGGCGTCATGCACGTTATTACACTGTGCAACGATGTGTGAAATGCTGCTGAGCTATGTGATGAACACGTGTCCTACACATATGGACATTCAACGCCTGCATTTCTACAACATGATGTATACCTGTTTTGTACAATTGAGACATTTTATTATACAGTGTTCCCTATTTTTATTCTAGATGATGGTGCCACTTTACATTAAATCATTAATTAATTGTAAATAATTAGTAAATATGCTGTTATAATGAATTTTAGTGTAGAAATGGCAACGTGTGCTCCATGTAGCTTGCTTTGTCTTTGTGTTTCTGAGTTCCTAACACCTATTGCTTCACATTTCAAAGCTTAATATAAAATAAAAAGCTTTATTAATAAAGAGGTGTGGGTTCTTCCACTTCACCATGCAGCTCTCCAGTTAAAATTTTAGTTTAACCTTCTTACAGAAAGTAGAGTTTGATAGGGCTTTTCCCGAATTGATTAAAGAGATAAAATGCTCCAAAAAAAGAAGTAAGATACGCCAGTAAAGCAAATAAACTAACCACAATGTGGATTGGCAATCTGGCCAACCAAAATGTATTTCCATTTATGGATTATAATGATTATAAACCATAGATAAAGCATTTAAAAAAAGATTTGTTGCCCATCACAAAATAAATAAATTACAATATATAAAAATGTCACACTGTAAGTATGCCTTATTCTATTCTATTTCATGCTGTAAATCATGAGTTACGGTGGCAGAACTGCAGCCACATCATGTGCGTCGTGTATTTCTGGCCCCTCAGCACTTTGTGTATTGTACGGCCAAGGCGAGGGGGCAACCATGAACACAGAATGAAATGACAAGCCGTCCGCTTCCATAAATGAGATCTGGATGCTATTTGCTGACATTGCCAGACTGAGCAGAAACTAAATATATACATGGTCAGAGAGTGCAGCGCTACAGAAGCATGCTAACACCCGTGTGAGGGGCAGCTGGGAGCACGCACAGCTGCATTGCATGCAAGCGTATAGCCTATACTGTACTGTACAGGCTGAGAAACGGGCGCCAGGTGTTGCTGCCATCATGTATGTAGACCGTGGAACAGATGAGGAGATGTTTAAAAATGGAGGAGCACAAGCAGTTAATTATGTTGTATATAGAGGAATCTGTGTGTGTTTTATTGTATTTCCCAGTGTGGATTAATAGATACATACACAGCCCTGCAGTGACCCAGGCTGTTCTCATAAACCGTTCGTAGCTATACCTACGAAAAGTAATGCACTGTAGTTTGTGTATATCCCACCAAATCAATTCATATGTAATCCAGGTAATCGTGAACCAGGAAGTATAAAGAGCGATGAACGCCGTGTAGGGAGGAGGTCGGGATGGGTGGGTCAAAAAACACCAGACTTTCGCCCAGGAGACCGGCGTTCGTGTCCCGTGTGAAACCAGAAGTCAACGTTGATTTATTTGTCGCATAACTTCCGTACTTAACCTCTTCCACACCTAACTAAGTAGTTGTCTTACCTAAACCTAAGCAAGTTGTTTCCTGTGAAGACGGAAGTTTATTTTGAAAGAACTGTATGCATGTAACAAGCAGAAATTGACACGTGTTGCTGGACATTTGTAGGAAAACGAACAAAAAAGGAGGAATAACTTTTTTGTAAGATATCATACGAACTATGAATACGCTGCATAGGGAGGAGGTCAGGGTGGATGGGTGGATCAAAAAACACCAAAAAACAAAGGACTTTCATCCATGAGACCAGTGTTCATGTCCCGTGTGAAAGCAGAAGTCAACGTTGAATTATTTGTCACGTAACTTCTGTACTTAAGTAACGCCACTTCAAGAGTTATTTTAACCCAAACTACGATCTTTTCCTAAACCTAACCAAGTTGTTTCCTGTGAAGACGGAAGTTTATTTTGAAAAGACTGTATGCCTGTAACGAGCGTAAATTGACACGTGTTGCTGGACATTCGTAGGAAAACGCACGAAAAATGAGGAACAACTTTTCGTAAGATATCATACGAAACGTTGCATGAGGATACGTTGAGTGACCAGAGGTTTGGGTTCATTTCCCCATATAACGTCACAAATACAAATACAGCACTATAATAATGATTACATCTATCAAATAACTATTAAATGTTATTCCAATATTAACAATTCGTCAAAGAGTGACAGCAACAACATTGCCTCTGTTCCTCTGTCTTTTTGGATGCCTCTTTTCTCAGACACAGAGGCTTGATTGTGAAAATAGGCTATGAGTTTGAGAGACAGCATATTTGCCCAATATGCCTGATGTCATGATGGGTGTCAGCGCGCTGTGACCGGACCAGTCAGAACTTCCAGGGAGAGTCAGGTTGATGTTTCATGACACATGAGTAAGGACTTAGGACAGGAGCCCAGTCCTTTGGCTCTGTAACCGCCCTGTGCAAGATTTTCCACTGACAGTCGCTGCAAACTACAAACATACATATAATTAAGCACTGAACCCTGCAATATTGATATTGCCAATGCACATTTTGCATGCTGCACACTAGACTGCTACTCCGGTTGCCCCACTATACTCGAGTAATACTTCCATAACAGCCGAAATATGCCATCATTGTCTCATTAGAAGTGGATGAAACAATACACTATTGTTTCTGGGATCAGGGAGTAGATCATACACCTGTGCAGGTCGGGGGAAACAACCACTACACTGCATCTCTTCACAAACAGCCAGGGCTTCCTAGGTAGGTGTCAGAAATGAGACTGTACAGCCCACTTAACTTCAACTCAAGCTTTCCTTTTCTCAAGCCAATGCCCCTTTTTTGCTCGCTTCTGTGGACAAGTTGTTATTTTCTGACTGGAAGGTAGTGTACGGCTCCCCAGGGTCACCATTGGAAGTGCTCTGTCAGACTTTAGAAAACACGCACTGTATTTTGTTCTATCCCTCAACTGCCCCCCTTTTTCTTGAGTCTTCCTGTGTTATATTTCTTTCACATGATTTTTATTGTAGGGGATGATATTCATATTTTACTGTATGAATTAAAATTGAACTCACTGAATCTAAACTCTGATTGTGCGGCAGCAGCTGGTCAGTTAAGAGAAAATCTCTCCATCATCCTCTGCGATCCCAACACCCAAATGCTCATCATGAGGATTATCAGCAATTCTTTTCATCAGGCCGACACTGACTCTTCTGTCTACCCCCCGGCTCACACTGCCTCTCTGCGGCATGCAACATGCATAGATTTTCCCTCTCACTTCCACCGTGCTGCTGCTGCTGCTGCACGCAGCGACCCAGGGACAAAGATGGCAATCTCCCCGCGCTGCCGTTCAACCTGATCAGCATGGAAATTGGTTAATCTCTATCAAGCTCATGTGCATGCTTTCAAGTGCCTCTCAGATGTATATCTGACTCCACCGACCAATCAGGCACAGAGAGAAAAAGGAAGATAAAGTGGTTTCATTATTTACCTCATTCAGAGACTTCAGCGTGAGACTGCTATTCCGAGCGCATGCGGCAGAAGGACTCCCATTCATTCTAGAAATCCTGTTTTTGTCCCTGCTGTGTGTTGTTGTCCCCCCCTTCCTCTTCCTTGTCCCTTGTCGAAAGAGAGGCAGCAGTCAAAGCATCCCTTTCTTTTATTCTGCCGTGCCAGCTGACACCCGCCTTCATGCCTTGGATGATGGAGATGAAAAAAAAAGAAAAGCAAAGAGAGGACACAAGCTCCCAGGATTTATTTTCCTCCCGTCCCTCTCTCTCTCCTCGTCTTGCGCTCACACAAGCTGAAACAGGCGCATGAGGGGGGGGGGGGGGGGAGACGTCAGAGTGGCAGCGATGTAGCTGTGTGTTTTTGCTCCGTGGCTCTTCACCTCTTCTTTCTCTTGCTCTGCCTTCCTCCCTTATCCACTCTTTGTGTCTCTCTGTCCGCGGCTCGTTGGTTCACACAGAAACAGGCGGCTCCGTCGTGACGGGTGACACGGCGCTACGCGTGCAGAGACATCTGTGAATGTGCTTATGTTGGGGGACTAAAGTAGCCTCTTAGCAGAGATTGAGACCACCCTCCCCTCCTCCCTTCCAGAGATGGGCTTTCTAATGGCATGTACCATTAACGCTCGGAGCAGGGTGGGCTGCAGCACTGAAAGGAGAGAGGGGGAGTGAGAGAGAAAAAGAGAGGGAGAGTCGCTCAGTGAGAGGGAGGGGGGAGATGGAGAAGAAGGACCGAAGAAGCAGATGTGGTCAAAGACAGAAAGAAACAGAGAGAGAGAGTCCTGTGATTCCTGTTTTTTCATTGTGTAATAATAATTAACTATGCATAAGGGACAAACTCTACCCTTCTGTGTCAGTTTGCAGATGCACACATGACCTCACTGTACAGCTCCTTCATCCCTGATAAAGGCGTTTAAAGAGAACAGCTTGGACATGTGCAGAATCACCGTGTAAGACAAGAGCATATGTTGGTTTTGGCAGCAGTGAATTAATTCTGGAAGAACTGCAATTGTGTCACAGATAAAGCATTCCCTCGTGCATGAGTGGCTGCACACATGCAGAAACATATAGAGGAAATTGCGTGGAATGAACGCAATTTTGCATGCACGTACAAAAGTCGTTTTGTTCTGGATGACAGGAAGTCGACAGCGTCAGTTAGTTTCAGTGATTGGCAGGGACTAGCTCAATGCCAATTCCACCACCAACATTTCCATCCCCCTAAAAAAGTGCACCATCTAATTTCAGGCGTCACTGAATAAAGAGCCTGTCTGCTGTGGAGGTGACACAGCGTCTGGTGTGAGGATCAAAAACCAGCTCACCTCCTCTGAGCCCGGAGACCAGACCTGGCTCTCCGAGAAGCTGGGCCCAGCCAGAGAGGAGGGCCGGGACACCGAGGTGGTCCTGCTCGACGGAACCACAGTCCTGGATTTTACACCATGAAAAACAAGACCTGGGGGAGAGGGACAGAGAGAGAGACATCATTTCCGTGAGTGTATCACATGCATGAAAATGAACCAACTCAGGCACAGACATCTCTACACATTTGTGTTTTTAATTACGTCTGATATATGAAACCTCACAGTCTATTTTTCATTTTGCCCTTACAGTAGGATGAAAAACAGCAGGCAGCAGCCAAGAGGGAATTGAAATGACTAAATTGCTGTAAAGAGCGCAGCCACTAATGTGCTGGTGAGTGTGTGCGTCTGTAAGCCTGGATAACCTGAAGAAAAGCCATCAGATGATCTTGCGACGGCGTGCTACATTTCTCTGCAAAGTGTCATGCGGTATTTTGAGCTTCAGTCCGGCAGTCGGCTCGGACTCTCATGACTTGAGTTGCTGAATCGAAAATCATGAGAGTGTGACAAGGGCGTTCGACAGAACAATTTACTGGAAAGGATGAAGGGTTGGGTTCATTATGTGGAGGAAAAAAGAGGCTGTTTGAGGGTTCAGGGAGCGTTTAGAATCACATCTTAATGGGTGTTGTATTTGGAAAGTAGGCTATTGTGTATATATATGTTTTTTGTCACCTGCTTGTGTGTTTTGAAGTTAAAATCAGTGTGAAATGGGAGTGAGTTGCCATTATTTTTATTATGAAACTGTAGAAAAGCATCTAGAGAGGATTCAGTTTAGATTTTTATGGGAAATCATTCTGTGCATTTCACTCTTTTTATATTTGGCTTCAGCACATCAAAGTGAGACTGTGTTCTTATCTATTCAGTAAACCTGGTTTTCTGCATTTATGAAACATTATACGTAAATGTGAAAATGACTCAACAACAGAGAGCAACCAACCATCCACACAGCTGAGCTTTATGCCCCGGGAAACATTGCCTGCGTGAGCAGCGTATGTACGTAGCGGAACCTCTTGCTTTTTATTTTTGCGCCAATTTTAACAGTTTAGAGAAGCCACACAGCCGGCGTGAGCAGAGCGGTCCTGCTGCGTGTCAGCTGCGGCAAATCTAGAGATTCGAGGTGTCGCCTGTTTTTTCCAAGCGTTTCACAGCAATGATAGACAGTGAAAATGATCTTTTGACAGTATATTGACATCATACCAGCAACATTACTACAGTTTTGATATTTCTGAACTTAACAGACTGTTGTAGTTGTTCTATTATTTGCTTTTACCCACTTAGTCATTATATCCACATTACTGATGATTATTTATCAAAAATGTTAAATAATTGTGTAAATATTTCGTGAAAGCACCAATAGTCAACCCTACAATACAGTCGCAATATCGATATTGGAGTATTTGGTAAAAAAATATTGTGATATTTGATCTTCTACATATCGTCCAGCCCTATGTCACAGACATGAAAAAAGTATTTTTTATTTTTATTTTTAACTCAACACTTCCTGTTTTCCGTTTAAAAATAAAAGCCAGACAGAATCCCTTCATTTGTTAAAACAAGGCTTTTATTCTGAAATATTTGCAGGACAGTGTTCTGGAAAATGCAGTGACTTGCACGGCTCCATAAATGAATAATGTACCGGCTTTTAACTGTGGATTATTATTATTATTTACACATGAGCACACACTTCTTAACCTTTTTCTTTCTAAAATAAATATAAATGACATTTATAATGAAATGAAATGGCCATTTTTAAAGGCAATCTCAATGTAGAAAGAAAGAGCTGGCAGTAGCAGCAGAGTAGCCGCCACGCGCTGTTCACCCAGGCAGTGTGGCCCAGGCGTTAGATGGATTTGTTTATTACCTTCGGCTAGCTGATTCCCCGTTTCCAGTCTTTGTGCTAAGCTAAGCTAACTAGCGGTTGGCTGTAGATTCATATTTACCATACAGACAGATATGAGAGTCATATTAAACATCTCATCTATATGTCTGTGCCAGAAAGCAAATGTGCATATATCCCAAACAAACTATTCCTTTAAGACTGTTGCCACTTCACAAAAAAGGTGCATGAATTCAACGTCAGCCTGACTCCATGCTGTGTGGAGTTCATGCTCTCAAAAGCAGGTCGGTGTAGTGGAGACTCCGAATGACCCTTCAGTGTGAATGTGAGCTCGAGTGTGTTTGATATATGAATCCTTTGAAACATGCTTGTGTAGGGGACTATAAATAAACTTGACTTGACTATTCAGTTTGCAAACAGAACACGATTACACACACAGTGCCGGCTCTGACAGTGCAGCCACAGAGTCAAGGTCATATGTGCCGGGTCAGTATATCAAGAACCCATCTAGATGGTCTGATTTATTGGGATCATAATGCTGTTTGCACAACTCAAGCACGAACCAATGAGGTCTTTATGTATGTGTGTGTGTTTAAAGTATGCCATGCATGTCTTAAATCTTTCAGAGCTCCACATGGCTGTGGGTGGTGCCTCTTTGCCTGTTGGAGGAGATTTGATTTTTGATTTTTTTTTTTTCCCACAAGCCATCTGGTGCGTCTTTTCAGGCCTAATAAGAGGGAAACAGAAAGGCAATGGAGTTCGGCAGATGATAGAGATGGGAGCTGAGTAGGCCAGCACACACACACGCACACACACACACACACACACACACACACACACACACACACACACACAGGACAACGGCAACAGATGGAAGGGGCCCCGATATGCTGGCGGTGCTGGAGCCAGGCCCGGTGGGCAGGCCCCACTGGCCTCACTGGCCTCACTTGGGGTCCATTGATATCTAATTTTCAGACAAACTTTGAAGTCGGGAGTTGCATCCAGAGAATGTAATTTTTCTTTGCCTGGCAAACTACAATCACTTTGGGAATTGTTACACAAAAGCATTTCTTTGGTGGATGATAAGTGGAGTGTGCCTGAATGATTTATTTAAAATGCCACTTCTGCTACTGCATTATTATCTTTACAAACAGTCTTCATTTTGTCAATTTTCTTTTTGTATTTTTGTCTTGACAAAACCAATCTCCCATCAAAGTTTTTTTAAAGGGACTATTTGTAACTTATCACGCGCATAAATCTTAACGGGTCGGATTCCCATGCGCGCTCGCGTGTGGGTACGCGAGCGCGCAGCAGCTCTGCTCCTGCTGCCTGCTGCCTGCTTGCACACAGCGCTCGTTCTCACTCGCTCGGCTCGCTCCAACTCCACGTGTACGCGCGCACACTGCAGAAGAGTTAGTTTAGCTCTGAGAATATGTAGTGAATGTGCAGTGGACGTTTTTGCAGAAATAAATGCTGCCGCTCCTCCAGACCAACAGAGGTTTCCCGTGTCTTGTGAAGTGACGGGGTGTGACTCACTTAATTAAGAACTTGATTGCAAAATTATCATAAAAAAATAAATAAATATAGGCCTAACCTATGTAAACATTATAGAAAAATATATAAATGATAGATATTTTTATATAGTTTTGACGATATATATCATCATATTGCCCAGCTCTTGTCCCACTTAGAGTCAAACAGACCATAAAGCAGGGTATGCTTTAGGGCGTGGCTACCTTGTGATTGACAGGTCGTTACCACAGCGTTGTCCGGTCTGGGAGTCGTCCGCATTTTCGTCTTACAACTTTAACCCTTTCACAGTGTTTTCAGTTCGTGAAAGTTAATTGTAACATTTTGGTCGTCTAAAACTGTCATATTATCAGTTGTACTTAGCTCCACCCTCTCGTAACTTCTGGTTGCAAAAAAACAAGATGGCGACGGCCAAAATTCCGAACTCAAGGCTTCAAAACGGCAGTCAACAAACCAATGGGTGACGTCACGGTGACTACGTCCACTTCTTATATACAGTCTATAATTTTTTCCCATATTGCACATACAGTACATCCCATTGAATATAGTGACCAAAATGTAATTCCAACACGCAATCTGTGACTAAATGCTCAAAAACAAGCTTTTATTTACAACAATGTCCTGCCTTTTTACTGTCAGTTTGGAAGGAGACATCTTTCAAGTGACCCACGTCTCAGTGCGAAGAAGAAAAATGCTCCCTGCAGTGTCTAAACAATTACTGTACCCTTTCGGTTGTCAAAAGATTTCTGAATTCAGTCTGAACACTTTCGCACAATTGTTTTTTCCATGTCTTGCAGGATGGCCTAGAGGCACACACTTACCAGGGAAGAGGAGCGACAGAGTGAGAATGGAAAAGGGTAGTGTAGTGTCAGGACTGTGTCAGGCACAGTTATGCTATTTCTGCGAGCGGCACACGAGAGAGTGCAAATATGACCAATAAAACAGTGAGTATACACAGACTGTGGCAGCTTGTCACTGTTTCCCAAAATGTCTGACTCATATGTGTCTCTAAAGCCGACACCTCTACAATAAACTCTCCCTGGTGTGGATAAATGACACTAGCGTGTATGTGATGGTTATGACGAACATTAAACTGATACATGGGCAGGTGGCCGGCCCAATAACAGCCAGTGTTATAGCTTCCCTGCGTCTACGGCCTTGGGCTGTATCATTACTTGGAGGTGAGTGTGTTGCCAGGTGACCCCCTCAGACAGTCCCTAAGACTGATAGATAGTGAAGGTGCACTGGCCCCGTTTCCTTATAACAAATGAGTGGCCTTCCTGGAGCCAGAATTAGAGAGCAGCTGTGGAACTGAGAGTAAACTTTATCATTTGACTAAAACATTAAAAGATATAGAAACTCTGACCTCTACATTGTGAAAACGTTTATTAGTACTATAGCACTGAATGAAAGCAAGAAAGTTACATTTCTAGTGTTCTACTTTTGTCCTGGGTGGGGACTACTTGAGTTTTCCTCACAGTGTTTGTCCAGACGGGTGTTGTGCATCTTTCGCAGCTGGATGGCTGTCGTCATATTTACTTCAGCGTTATGTAGGAAATGATGTCAAATGGGTGTGTGGTTATGAGATTGTCCCTTGGCAGCATTAGCCGTGGGTGCACTCATAATACTTTGTGTGCTGACACAAATTCCCCAAACACAGTATGTCATTGAAAGACAGATTATAGCAATTCCATCAGGCTTTGTCAACATTTAAATTCAGTTTGAAATCAAGTTAATCACTGATGTGTTCTATTTTATTTGTTTTAACAATAAAAATGTAACACTTCACGGGTAAACATTTATATGTCACGCTTTTGTCACATGCTCCAGTTCAGATGAATGACTTTAGTTCAAGACAAGATAATAATTACCCGCATCACTGAAAAGCAACAAATACAGCATCAGTAGAGGTAACAGTCGAAAAAACAGACTGCAGGGCAAGTAAATAAGACAAATAGAAGATATGTTTTTGATATTGATTATATTATCCATTAAAACAGAAAATTAATTATCCCTCATGGCATGTCTGTTAAGCATTGAATATGTCTTTGATTCTCTTTCTTTGGTGTTTTCTTTTTTTTACCCTCAAAAATACAAGAGCAAAAGGGCAAGGAATGGTTGTATTTGTCTTTTCCTTGAAATGTCAGCCTGTCCGGCTAACTAACTTATGGCCTAACAAACTTGATCTCACAGGAATACATGAAATGACCATGACCTCTTAACAGCGCATTACGTGGTGGCACGTAATGTGTTAATATTACGTGCTGCCACCATTTGATCCATTCGTCCACCCCGAACTCCCTACGCAGACTTTGATTAAAACATGTTTCTTTTGAACCTGGATATTTGTGTGTCCACCACTCCAGCAACTCCAGCCAAACTTGATATCCGAGACCAACTCATGGAGCTAACGCTTGCTTGATTAGCTAGCTAGCGGCTAAAACCTGCTAGTGACAGTATAGAGAAGAGCACGTTTTCCTAGTTTTGGCCATCATTATGAATTGTTTCAAATTTAATCGATAAAAGCAAGAACAATTGAACCCCAAAAGAGGCTGAAACACATCCTCCAGCACAATCATTTATGAAGTATCTTTCCACACCTAGCAGTTGTTATTACACTACATATGCATAACATTAGCAGTCTATTTGTTGATCAGTTCTTGCAATGGAAGTTGGATGTGCCAAACTGGAGGTTCGTGAAGCTCCACTATAAGACAAGTCATAACATTTTGACCACAATTAAATGAATGGAGAAAATTAGAAAATGGGACTAACAATAACCCGAATCATCCTCTGATGTTTTCATTCAAGGGAGAAATGTAGTTTACAGTGTTTTCAAAAGCTCAGAGGGGAGTGGCGGGAGGCCAAGTCTGCCCGAGGAACAGCTGTCTTTGGCAACAGCAGGGAGGCTGAGGAGGGACCGTATTTACATTGAATTAGGCCATCAGTTGGACAGGGTCCTCGGCATACAAGCGACTCAGACAGATCAACAAACAGCTGTCTGACGCCTATGATTCAAGGGCAAATCCTTTGACACCTACAAATCACAGATTGACACTCCTGCATCTGTAAGAGGACTGAGCGCCTGACACATAATAGTCCAGATAAAAATACTGTGTGTCTGTTATTATTATTCTTACAGTACACCAGATATGCCCTTACTCACCAGCAGAAGGCTATTTCAAGACATCATAAAGCCCAGTGATAGAGGCAGCTGGTCTTCAAGACATACTGTTTTAGATGTTTATAGCTATGTTTTATTGGACAAAATGACATTACTGGAAGTCATGGAAGCTGGAAAATGTCAGTTCTTGATGGGTGATGACAAGTTAATAAGCTGTGGCCAAGTTTTCTTGACCAAAATATTTGTTAACGCAGAGTCTCTATGGTTTTTCAACTCTGCGGGAGTACATTCGATTTCCAAAGACTTGGATAACAGTAGGTGCATTATAGCATGAGATGACTAGTAGTTTTAATTATTGTAATAGATGAAATATAGAATGTACAATTTGCAGCTGAATTTTTAGATATTTTTTTTATCTCTTAGCTTGTCCTCTTTGTCTGACAGGTTTCAAAGCAGGTGCTCTCAATGGTTTGATTTTAACCTTGATAAATCAGACCTGATGAATAATTTCAGAGTGTGATGCTCTTCTTAAAGAACGTGAACATGTATTTAAATGTAGCTAACAACTCTCTCAGTAATGAAGATGTTCCTTTTGTTCTGAATATCCATGCAAACAAATTAAGGATTTAGCATTAACAAATTGTCGTTATGACT
The DNA here is from genome assembly GCA_916701645.2 of Sebastolobus alascanus. NCBI lineage: Eukaryota > Metazoa > Chordata > Actinopteri > Perciformes > Sebastidae > Sebastolobus > Sebastolobus alascanus. Next base: position 5,443,014 of record CAKAOJ020000068.1, read on the forward strand.
TACATTTCAAATATTTTTTGACGGTCTTCACGCCGAAGGCATATTTGTTTAAGTACATATGATAGTCTCCAGTATACGAGAACATACAGACAGTCACAGACACACACACGCTAAAACCTCTGGGTTGCTGCAGGTGTTTGAGAATATATCTGGTAAATGTCAGGTTTTCAATTCCCAACATTCAATCTATTAGCAGATAAGAATTGACTTAGATTTTTCTCGTGACTGGATGTTCTATAAACTGAAATCCCAGCAAACCACAAGTAAATATGACAGGAAGTACCACATTTCTAACCCCGCTGACATCTTACATTGACAGCTGACTTAACCCTTCCCCTTTCTCTGACAGGTTTCGGTGCAGGTGCTCACACTGCTTTAATATCCCCTTAGATAAATCAGAGCCTATGAATCATTCACCGTGTGTGTGTAACCTCATGCCCTTCCTAAAGATTGTATTTGGTGTAGCAGACAACTCTAACTCAGTAATGAGGATGTTCTTTTAGCTCTGACTAACAAACCTTTTCAAATGGTCATGTTGACTCACCACCGCTGGCTGCTTTTGGTGAAGCGGTGAACTGCCATTTGCCCATTAATCACAGAGGTCAAACTTAAAGTGGAATACGATTTAGCAAAACGATCGATCAGGTCCTCCTCGCTATTATCCGACCGTGTGTAAGGGAGGTCTCGCTGGAAAAGCTACGATAGTGGGTCAATACCACTTCAGCACAAACTGTTCTGCAAACTTTTTCAGATCTGGGATAGATCATCTAATGTGTGCAACTATATTTTCTGTGGGAGTTTGTTTTGGGTGCATGACATGAAAATAAAACAAATCAATAAACAGCTAAATTTGCTTTATATTATCATTGCAAATTCTTAAAGCGTGCCATTTATTCAGCCGCTTAGACTGTTGATAGGCTATTAAATAGGTGTTATCAGTCGCCATAGATGTGGGTCAATAGGGGCCTTCTACACCCACTAGAAGGTTTTATCATCTATTCACATGGTAGATCACTGAAAGAAGGTATGAAAGAAACACAACAGCGACCTCTAGCGACAGTAGTAATTATGACAGCAAGGGTGGAGGTCGGGGATGAAGGATGGGACACAAAACACAGGGTTTTCACCTAGAAGACCGGAGTTCACATCCCGTGTGAAATCAACAATGTGTAGTTATGTTTATGTCTGTAGTTATTATAACCCAAAACACAATGTTTTTCCCTAAACTGTTTCTTTTGCCTAAACCTAAAGAAGTTGTAGTTTTGTTGCCTAAACCTAAAAAAGTTGTAGTTTTGTTGCCTAAACCTAAAGAAGTTGTAGTTTTGTTGCCTAAACCTAAAGAAGTTGTAGTTGTATTGCCTAAACCTAAAGAAGTTGTAGTTGTATTGCCTAAACCTAAAGAAGTTGTAGTTTTATTGCCTAAACCTAACTGTTTATTCGCCTAAACCTAAAAAAGTTGTAGTTTTGTTGCCTAAACCTAAAGAAGCATTTTTGTTTGTGTTCAAAATGTAACGTTTCATTCAGTTTTAGGTGTTGCTTTTAAGTTTCACTTTTACAACATAGTAGGCGTAGTAGGCCCCTAATGACCCACATCTATGGTGCTTATAACGACTGATAATGCCTATTTAATGGCCTGATAACAGTTGAATCGGGTGATTTATTTTACACATCTGTATGTATTTTTGTGTATGATAAGATATTGATTAGAACAGAATAAAAAATGTGTCCTTAATTAATTCCCTCTTCTATATAATTTAATTTTACCCTGACTCAGATGAACTGCGTGCAGTCTGTTTATTTTACACCACATCATTAATGAGAACAGAAACACTTGTATGTCTCATCTCAGATTCAAAAACAACACTTCCTGGAATTATGCATCACTACACAAATAGGTGTTTACTTGCAACTTAGCTCACCCAGTGCTGTTTTATTTTGATTCTGCAGTCCATGTTCATTTTTCTAAGACAATACTGCTTTATGTGTGAGAGCTCCGAAGTGGTGAAAGGTGTGAGGTCAGGTGGGGATATATAGGACACGGTCACATTGTTTCTAGCCACAGACGCTGTTTCATCAGTATGCATTGGCAAACGGTTCGTGAATACAAGAAAAATATGATCATCATCTCTGGCTGGCAGTTTGGAAGTGGAGCTGTAAACAGGCAAAATGACTCAAAACTGAGTTCACAACAACTCAGCAACACACTCGCTGCATATATTAGATGATCTATTCAGTGACCTCAGCTCTGCTTCCCATATCTGAAAAATCCAACACAAATCACTCTGTTTTGAAAGAGCAATATATCTTTAGTGTTGATTTTTTTCACAGCATAACAACCTCCCTCCCTAGTAGATGAAATCCAAAGGCAGCACTTTTCCATCCAAGTTTGTCAGCAAAGCCATGCTTTGATTTTTTCTTAATACATAAGTGTGATATGCCTGTCTCATGTTTGAGAGCTTTAGGGTTTTTACAGGTGTGGAGAAAACAGATGGGGTGGAATTAATCATCTCTATCCATCCAAACAAATGATAAAAGTTACAGCATTTTAACAGTTGTGACAGCTATTACGAAAATAATTTAATCCTGATTTGAATCATTTTTCATAATGAAGGGTATTTTCCAGGGTATTGAAGGGTATTTTGTCTTTATTTAATTGTTGAATGATATGAACATTTCGGTTTCTAGCAGATGCTTGAGAAATAACAGTAATAATGTCATTGTCTAAATTAAATCAGTTTAGGTGCCTAACTGAGCCTCTTTACAGCACATTCTGTACACTATGTATTACTGTATATGAATGTTTATTATATTCATTACTGCTAAGAGCAGCAGCAGCATAAAAACAACATTCAGCCTCTGCATTTGAAAGGGGTTTGCAGTTTCGCCTCGAGAGCCCACAATTTGCTTGCAAGGCAGGTTTGTTTCAAATTTATGGATGAGGTTACTGGAGTGCACTCAGAGGCCCGAAGAAAGCGCTGTGAGAAAACGCAGGAAAAGGAAAATCCTCAGCTACCTTGAAACCGGTGAGGTAATCAATGAAGCACTGGCTTCAAACAAACAAAGACACTCTTTCTAGTCCTCTCTCTACTTCCACCAGCCTTTCATATACACATACACACACACGTGAACAGATGCACAAACAAAATATGAAATATTGAATTCAGCCAGCATTTTTTTGTTTCATCAGGAGATCAAAGCTCAACTCACTTTAGATCTTTAATAAATGCACTGTGGACAGATGAGGAGTTATGTGCATCACCAGTGTCTGATTAAAGGACTCTTATCAGACATATTTTATATATTCCAATCCAAAATCTCAACACTAACCCCCCACTGTCCCTGGATAGTTTGGGATTTGTGCAGTAATATTCCATAATGACCTCGGAGGTAGAGCTGTCCCGAATACAATTTTTTGGGCACCGGAGCTTCGGTAGTAATCAACAGCGAATATTCGAAGCTTCGGCCGTGACTGAGGGGGAACTGCTGTGACCACAGCAGCGCTTTAACCCCTCGGTTAGTAGGCAGCAAAAACGCCTCCGTCCGCACTCAGCATCTTGCGGGCCCTCTCCCCCTAAACGGCGCCGTATTGAAGCTGCTGTGTCCGCGCTAAGCGCCTCCTCTCCTCATCCCTCTGTGTGTGTGTGAGTGTAGATATACCTCTAGGTCACGTTTGCGGGCCCTCTCCCCCTAAACGGTGGTGTTTTGAGGCTGCAGTGCCCGGCTGCAAGCCAGTGCATAATGCAGACTGTGAAAGCTTCCTCTTGGCCCTTTCTGCCCAAGCCTCGAATGTGTTTTGCTCCGACATAAGCAACGATGATGAGGGCTCTTGGCTCGTCTCCATGACATGACTCGGGAAAGACACAACAAGACATTTCTCCATTCTCAGCTGAGATGGACGGCATAGCGCTGCAACACGTGTCTTTCAGTTTAACTAAAAGAATTAATTTTGAAGGATTCTGTTATTCTATTCTCAATGGATGAGAAATTAATACACATAGACAGGCTGGCCCGTGTCCACTCCCTACGTGTTTCAGCTTTCCCTTAATCCAGAGCAAGTACTCTACCTTGTGCCGACATTTTTACTTCTGCAGATATTCTGTATCATAGCAACCAGACGAAACCAAAGTCCTCAGCTGAAAAAAAAACGCTGTGCCACATTGCCCTTCGGTGTTCTGCATTTAACAATAAACAAGTAATTATTAGTATCTTTGTTATTTAAAAAGCAACAATATACCTAATAATAGCCTAACAATAAAGCTTATTTGTATAGCACTAAAATCAGGATAAATTAAGTAATTTGTGAAAAAAAAATTGCAATAATACCGCATATCGCGTTGTTGAGCCAATCATTATCACCCCAGGGGAAATTCCTTCATCGCGACAGTCCTACTCTGAGGTAAGACCTATTTTCAAAACAGCTCAAACTGTGTTTATGGGGTTTTTCGATATGAACAGAAGCAGGCTAACAAATAGAGAAGCTGCTGTATCTTTTAGGTTGCTGGGTTGAATGCCCGGACTAACTGGGGATATTATTGTGAGGAATACTTCCTCAGTGTGCATTGTCAAGCACTGAAGCAAGGCATTTAACCCCCAACGTCTGCTGAGTGACAGCACTGTAAGACTGTGGTTGAATGAATGCAGCTCCGAGACGTAAAGATGTGAATGTGCGTTAACTGTAAATGTGTTTCAGTGTGTTGCTGAGCTCCTTTTTCTCTAGCTTTACTGATGACAAGGTCAAATAGGTAATTCAATCCACTTTATTGACGTGAAGATCGATTGTTCGGAGGGAGATATTCATGTTTCAGCACTTAAATAAATGATGCGTCTGACTGTACCTTAAATACGATACATTATTGACACCAAGCCAAGTTTCACATAAAGTAGTCTCACTCAAGACAAGAGTCAGTTGTTGTTTAAAACACAGTTAACAGTATAGAGTATGCTGGAAGAAATTCATTTCATAACATGCGGCCGACACAGACATGAAAAAATACATTTTTTATTCACCTCCTTTTTCACCTTAAATCCAAGTCATGTGATCATGCATGCTCTTTTCCTGCTTCATATTCGTAGCCTTACATATATTCAAGGCAACCAGCTGTCTGGGGGTTGCCCAGTACAACCACAGTCAGCTCCACTGGAGCGGAGGGCTGTTTCCTGTCTTGATCAAGGGCACCTCATCCGTACACGAGGGAGGCTGTATTCATTTTTTTAGCTCCTGATTTCTCAGGTGGTCTAAAAATTTAAATCTGTTACCCTCTGATAACAAACCCCGTTTTACAATATGACCTCCAACTATAATGTAATGGAATGCCCGATTCTCTCTGCTTTTAAATGACTCGCTTGTTATTTAAGGTTTTACGGCGCCAATCAATTGTAAATTTTCTCTTGCAGTTTGATGTCAGTGGCGCTGAAGATAAACACTTAAGCTGCAGCATCCCCTGAGAGGCCAAATGTACACAAAGCTTCTTACATTTTCTTTTATTAATACAGTGTTGAACAACAAGCTGCTTAATGGTTAAAGGTAACAGTTGTTGGTTGCTGTTTGTGAACACACGGCATTCAAAGTTGGACACTCCTCCTCGGCTCAAAGAGCAAGGGAGAGAAAGAGCTACGATGGTCGAGCGAGCTATAGAGTGAATGAAGAGAGGTAGCGGCATAAGTGAGAACAAAGCAGTGAATCAGAGAAATAAAATGTTATTGCTGAAGTCCAGAAATGTCCCAAACACACAAATAAGAAGAAAAGAGAAAATACAGGCAGAGGGTTGCAGATAACCACACACTTCTAGTGGGTCTTAAGGAATGATTGTAATGGAGTATTTTTACATTGATGTATGAGTATGTATGAGGATACGTTGCAGGCTGTTCTCATACACCGTATGTAGCTTTACCTCCAAAAAGTAATGCACTGTTATCCGTATATATCCCACAAAATCAATTCATATGTTATCCACATAATCGTGAAGCAGGAAGTATAAAGAGCAAAAAATGCCACGTAGGGGGGAGGTCGGGGTGGATGGGTGGGTCAAAAAACACCGGACTTTCACCATGGAGACCGGTGTTCCTACCCCGTGTGAAACCAGAAGTCAACAGTGATTTATTTGTCACGTAACTTTTCCTAAACCTAAATAAATAGTTTTGTTGCCTAAACCTAATTAAGTTGTTTCCTGTGAAGACGGATGTTTATTTCAAAAAGACTGTATACATGTAACGAGCGTAAATTGACACATGCGTCACATGTTGCTGGACATTCGTAGGAAAACGCACAAAAACTGAGAACAAACGTTTTTGTAAGATATCATACGAACCGTTGCATGAGGATACGTTGGAATGTTACACATTTTATTGAATTTAGAAATAAGCTGAGAACAGTGTATGGGAAAGCCTTTGCACTGTCTGCAATACACTCAGTAATGCTATTATATTATATCATTATTACATTATATTTTAGGCAGAAACAAGACAGGTTCAGCTGCTTTGTAGGCCCAAATATATACATACATTGACCGTGTATTTACTGTATGAATGTGTCCTTAAAATGTCATTGATTATGACCAATGTGATTCTGTCACTGAAGCAAAATATGCTTATGTTTGTGTGTGTTTGTGAGAGCGTATATATCTAAAACCTCAGCGGTGCCAAGTCAGCACTGAAAAGCTGTGCTGTCCAGGAAAACAAATCAACATGCAGCTGTGCCTCAACTTTTTATTTATTCATGCTACACAGATGTTTGCAGCATTCTTTGTGTCTACGATATAATACACAAGAGTTCAGTGACAGATGCATGATAAATGAGAAGAGAACAGCAAACACTATGCGACAAACACAATAATGCTCCCAGTATGTGGTGCAGCGTGCTTAGATTAGAAAAACTGACTTCTGATGAAGTGATCACCAGTTCAAACTGTCAAACCAGCTAGAAAACCATGAAAAAGAATGAGCATTGCTCTTCCATGCCTCAAGAATACAGTGAAGGTAATAAAGCCACAGTTGCTCCACTGGGGCGAGCTCATCATATTCTTGATATATAAAGGCTAAAAAAAATCTACAATAAATGAGTGCGGTGGGGATTTGTGGGGTTGACATACAGGTGGAGAGGTGTGGAGCAGTGAAGAGTGCCTGCAAGGGCAGCTTAAGGACAAAGCACATTTCCGCAGTCGTAAGGGGGTGAATTGCTTCAATAAATCGTGGAATGAAAAACCATCTCAGATTGATTTGGTCAAGGAGTGAAGCCAGTGTTGTTGTTGCATTGATTTCTCTACTTCTTTGTTTGCCACTGATCAAGTCCTAAGCACGGGCCTTGCCTTGAAGGAGAAAAGTGTCAAAGCTTTTACAGTCACCTGTTGTTAGGTAGCCTACAGGAAAGTACAACGCTACAACACTAAATAATTCCACTCATCTATCCATCCATCGTTCGCTCCTTATCCGGGTTCAGTTCGTAGTGATGGCAGGATAACTAGTGGTTCAGACATCCTTCTTCAAAGCCAATTCCTCCAAACCTGACCCGCCTGACTGGACTTGCTCCCACGATATTACTGCACCACGTCTTTTATGGTTGGTGATCTCTTTTTACCACCATATACACTGTATATTCTACCAAGCTACTAAGTAAAACATTCCACTGTATTCAGGGAACGAGTGCAATAATGCCAAATGTACCATACATGTTCTCTAATAAAGTTCACAGTGTGCAGGCCTGCAGCACTCAGGAGATGCTGTTACATATTGTGCAGGAAATAATGCAAATACTGCAGGATATTATCTTTGCTTGATTGGCAGAGGAGACAAAGGGAGCTTAAGATTTGTTGATCAAGGGATTCCAGCATGCAGTCACATGTGTTGTCTCTCTAGAGAGTCAGAGATGTTTTGCTCTCTATGAAACTCTCCTCTCTTGTCCTGTGTATTTTTAAACATAGAATACTACTGTTGTTTACACATCTCACTCTTGTTTACTTTACCCTTTAAATCCCACTAATTCTATGAATTGTTTATGGACCGTTATTCCCTGCAGCTATTGCCTAATGGTTGTCTTTTGTACAAAGGAGAATGTGCTGGTAAGCACACAAAGAGAAAAACAAACATATCTTATGGAAGAGGATTAATTAAGGCTTTAGTTTGAGTGATTTCTGGTGCGCTCTTTGCAGTGCACACCTTGTGGTTGTACTTCCAGTCCGTCTTGCAATCCAAGTCTATGTCTCTAAAAATGATTGAACAAAACAACAAAGATGAGGACTACTTTTGCTATCAGCTCTTTTAGAGAAATTACTGGTGAAGTGCGGTTTTGCTGCTGAACCAGAAAATGTCAGCCCATGGGATGTTTCTGTTGACTCTCATTTCTCCTCAGCAGTGTGTTTCCTTTTCACTGTCATTTCCCCCCGTGGAAGCAATTTCCCATGCAGGCCTTTTGGAAGGACAGCCAGCTAAACCTCCCAGGATCCCTTTACCTCACCTTTGTTCAAGGCCTCAAAGTGCCTTTATAAAGTGTGTGAGTATATACAGTACAATACGTGCATATGCATTTATGAGCTTGTATGTGGGGATATCGTACTGTACACACAGTGGGTGTGTCAGACTGAATGGAGAGCCTGTCCTTTTGCAATAGGCTACAGTAAATTCTGCTGTGCATCTCATAATAAACTTCCCTTTTTATTGGCAACTTTTGACTTTCTAATTCTGTTATTTTTCTGTTTACATGTACATCAAAATATACATACTTTTTGTCTGATTTTTAACTTCTTTTAAAAGGAACAGTTGGACATTTTTGGGAAATATGCTTATTCACTTTCTTGCCAAGAGTTAGATGAGAAGATTTCAGAGTGGCATCAATCTTCTCATCTAACTCTCAGCACAAAACTTATACAACTTTAAGACAGAATATGAGTCTCACCCTCCTGAACCTCCAACCCAGTATCACGCTAAAGTGTGTAATACACCAACCTGTCCACCAGGGGACAGCGTGTCAGTGTCACGCTTTGCCTTGTCGAGGCAGTAAATTACACGCGTGTATTAAGGTGACTTGTTACCAGCAGGGGGCAACAAAACCATTTAGTTAGGTTTAGGAAAAATGTCATAGTTGGGCCAGTGGGTTACCTCCGGGTCTGAGAGGTGAAGCCAATGCGGAAGTTCCTTAAACTTGCATTCTTTCTAATTGCCAGCAGGGGGCGACTCCTCTGGTTGCAAAAAGAAGTCTGATTGTATAGAAGTCTATGAGGAAATGATCCTACTTCTCTCCTGATTTCTTACCTCAGTAAACATTGTAAACATGAGTTTATGGTCTCAATCACTAGTTTCAAGTCTTCTTCAATACAGCATGATGTTCATTTAGTAAATTATGGTCCCATTTAGAGTCAAATAGACCATAAAGCAGGGGATGCTTTAGGGCGTGGCTACCTTGTGATTGACAGGTCGCTACCACAGCGTTGTCCGGTCTGGGAGTTGAACTTTAACCCCTTCACAGTGTGTTTTCATTGCATGAAAGTGAATTATAACGTTTTCGTCGCCTAAAGATGTCTTCTTTAGTGTTCAGTTGTACTTAGCTCCACCCTCTCGTGTCACTTCTGGTTGCAAAAAAACAAGATGGCGACAGCCAAAATGCAAAACTCAAGGCTTCAAAACAGCAGTCCGGAAAACAAATGGGTAACGTCACAGTGACTACGTCCACTTCTTATATACAGTCTATGAGTTGGGCTTAAAATGAGTACATGAACTAAGCACAATACGTACGTTAACAACGTGACATCACTACGGAAAACACGTGCCAAGCGGCACTACAACAAACCTCACTAGTGTAACTTACAAAAAAAAACGTCTCCTGAGTGAAGGTCCTGTGTTTGTTGGACCCATCTACCTCCCATCCCGTTTTATATTTCATTACATTGCAGTCAGTACAGACTACATGGCGTGAAAATGACACGCCTAAAGCAAGAACAAGCAAGTGTTCTTATTACAAGCTTTTGCCTTGCGCATTATCGTGTCATTCCTACGTCTTTTCATTCGACCAGGCTGGAACCTCAGTTGGTCAAGCGCGTATCACATCACTTGCTACTCATCTTTAGTAGCTGTCTAGAGCACCAGTCTGAAAATCAAGTAGGCATCTGTAAAGTTCTCTGCAGGAAGAGGAGGAGTAGACTGAATAACAGAATTGTTTATTACAAAGAGAAGTGCAGATGTTCATCTGCGCTTTTTTAATGGGTTTTATCTGCTGCAGTAAACATGCAAACAAGATCTTTTCTTTCATCTCTGCATACCTTCTGTTGCTGTGACGTCAGTTGCATAATTGTAAACAAAGTCCTGCCCTCACACAAAATATCTCAAATGCTACTGAAAATGCTGACAATTTCATACAAACAAAGGGATTTAGTCATGTATACACAAAAAGTCTCAATAAAAAGTTGTATGCTGGAGCTTTCAGTAAATGCAGAGTCTTTAAAAAAGTGTCTATGCACAAAGCTGCCCATTATTAATGCACAAGTCGTTTCCTAAGTGTTCTTACAGTTTGATAATTTCACACACATCTGCCTTCAGGCCCAACGCTCCAGTCCTGCTCTCCAGATACTGCTGCAGAAGCGCTGACACAGCTAACCTGGCCCTCTCATATCTCACTTTCCTCAATCTTCAAAGAGGTCAGTCCGTCCTGCCCTCTCCTCTCCTCCCAAAGCATCGCTCACTGCCCCCCCACATTCATTAGTCTAATGAGTTCAGCTACCGTCCACGCAGCCAATGTCAGCCGACAGTCACACTTATCAGCCCCGCCGCAGCCCTTATCCAAACAGCCACTCCCTCAAAATGTGATCTGCATCTCTGACCAGATCGATACGGCAAGAACAAATCCTCATCATCACTTTCAAGGTGAAAAACAGAGATAAAAAGTGGAGTTTGCTACTCCAGATGCAAATGCTGATGCTTAAGTTAAAAGTATGAGATTAATGTACATGAAAACAGACTCACATACACTGTAAATGATTTCACTGTGCATTCACAGTAAATTACTTGCTACTAGTTGCATCACTTTCACAGTAAGGTACTGTATCATTTTTACAGTAAGGTGTTGTGAAATGAAAGCTGTATAATGTGACCTCACAGTAGTTATGCCAGTATATTACTGTGATTTAGCAGTAGGCCGCTGTAGAATTACTGTATTTAACTGCAACTTCACAGTAAATGGCCATCGGAATACCGCAATTTTGCAGTATGCTGCTGTAGAAAAACGGTTTTATCTGTTAAGCCATCAATAACTTAAAACATTGAAAAATAGGTTAAATTCAAATAAACACAAAAGCATGATCCATTTTACACATTTATTTAGCATGTAGAGAAACCTCTCCTCATGAATTCATAGTAGCTTGCAGTAATCACAGCTGTAATAGCCATGGATTGCATTAATTTCACAATAACATTATGATTACTGTATTGTGAATATCACAGTTAAGGCCTGTGATGTAATTATAAGGTAATTTATTGTGAATTTATTACAGTTGCATCTTGTGAAATCCTGGTAATAATTTACAGTGTACAGTATAAAGCAACTTTCTCCATCTTTAATTTACTACTATATCAAGTGAGGCGATTAGCGAAAGCTAATTTTAGGCTTTAATTCCTTTTCCTGGTTCTCGCTGTGCTTTCAAGGACTTTGGTGGTTAGATTTCAGCAGACAGAGCAGTTTGGTTATGATCCGTCTGGGGAGGAGAGAGAGCTGATTGTGGGTCGCCTCTTTTGGGATTCTGCTTTCACAGATAAGATAGCCCTCGGAGACACGCTGGCTGCAAGCGCATTGTCTTCTATTTCCAAATCCAGTCGATCATATCTGGGTCAGAATATTTGGCTAATTAGAGGGTAAAACAGTTTTTAGTAATTCCTCAACGAGGGGTTGTGCCACACTGAGCATATTTTTCAAAGACAATAAGACTGTGACTGCACATCCCCGATGGGCTTTTATACCTCCATTTATAACAACATATCTCCTGCTCATCAGCACTATAATTTCCTGCAGAAATTGTGTTTAGGCACTTGGTATTCAATGGAGGATGTTTATCAGATTATATGAGCCTGTGCAGTCTAATTTGCATGTTTCTGAGGGGCTGGCGTCATGACTTCAGCGCCCGCATTTGAAAGCAGGAAAGAGCAGGCAAAGATTTGATTTTGTCTTTGAGCTCTCAGAGCATCCCATTCAAGAGAGCCTGAGTTCAAGATGTTTAATTTCTGCACCCCATCAGATATGCCCCCGGTGCAAATGAGATTTACACACAACCCACAAAAAGACATGGAGATAGCACTAATAGAGCACAGTGCTGCTCCCTCCTCTTCCCCAACAGCTCATCTGTATTCTGTTTAAAGAAAACAGTAGAAACAAGCTGGAGGGCATTTTGTCTGCTTTAGCAGAGCAGGTTGTTACAAAGAACATATTTTATAATAATAAAATAGACGCAAGTGTAGAAAACAGTTGCTCAAGTATATATCATGTGGCCACACTACTTGAACTATGATGTCCATAAAAACAGGATCATATTAAGGAACTGAAAGGTTTTGTTGTGAAAAGATGTCGGTGAACCAAGGTGAGTGTGACTCAAAGGGGATTGAGCCCCTCTTACCATCTCTTTTTTTCCCTGCTCCAGTCTTTTTCCTAATTGACCCTTGACTAAGCCCCGCCCCCCAGGTGCTACTCCAGCAAGCTGTCAGAGCAACCATGGAGCCCAAACGGTCACTAAAGCCCTGTCCAGACCTGGTAATAGCACGCATCTTGGGTGACTCATTGAGGGCGCATTGAGATCCGATCGCTCAGACCACATTTGGAGGTGGTCGCATGTTAATGCCAGGTCTGAACAGGGCCTAACTGCACTCCCTGAATAAATATTGTCTAATTTTTGAAAAAAACGAAAAAGCAATTTCAGAGAGAAGCAGACAGTAGGGTCTACACTATGCGTTTGGAGGATATATTCAGAATGTCAAACTGATTCAGCAGCGAAAAACAGGTTAAAAAGATAAAGATAGAAGCTGAAGCCTACCATCACCTGGCGATCGAGACAGAAGACAATGAAATTAAGGAACAAATAAAGGCCGGGTAGGTCTTTATTCACTGTTATAATCATTAAAAAGCAAAAGCACCATCTTAGCATAGTGCTAACGCTAGTTAATGATGTGCTAACGTACTCTGCTAGTGTTAGCTCCACAGGTTTTTACGTTGAAACGTAACGTTTTAGAAGCGTATATCTCCTTCCAACCTCTCCGGGTAACGACTATCACTATTACACAACGTTTAACCGTGACTAGCTCGAAATCCACAAAACCAGCCTGAAAATTAAGAAAATCTGAAACGATTGCACGAGAGTCCATGAAGCAGACTCGGATAGTTGTCGGCCCCTGGTCGCAGCTGGCTGATGCTACGCTATGATTGGCCAGTCCGCGTTCGAGGGGCGAAACTGAGGGGTCAATTGCAGAGGTCATGTGCCAGAACCACACCTCAGCACTCGGCTGACAGAGATGTAATCAATAGAAAGTGTTGCGTCCCCTTTGTTGCCTTGGTGTCATGTTTATCCTCTTAATTGTTTTTTGATTTCTTTTTCTCCTCAGGTACACCATGGTCATGTAATTTGATAAAGAGAAAACTATCACAGGGATTTGATGTTAGGGGAGCTTTGCTTCAAGAGTTGCCGTCTGCTCTTAAAGACGCAGTGAATCACATCTGTATGAGCACCCTGAGGATCCCAGATGGCTGCTGTTACAGACTGGACACCTTCACTTACAACACAGCTGTGGAAGGCTGATTAAAATAAAGAAGACAAACATTATGACAAGTTGTAATAATAACGTGCGTTGCAGAATGCACTTTTTTTTTTTCTTAGAGTGAATGATGCAGGACAAAAAATCTCTTCACTTTCTCTCTTAACATACCGTAAGAGTTAGTCATTCCAGCAAAGCGTGATCTCATCCCTACTCATCATATTTTGCCTTTTGGCCAGAAGCCCCCTTGAGTAGTATATGACGCAGAAAGTTAGCACCTGGTTAATGACATCACGTGACATAACGTCGTTAGTAAAAGTCACTGAAATTTTGGTTTTACACGGGAAATACTACGTCTGTTGCTCTGAGCGTATAATAATGATGCAGATGGGTTTACATTAGAGTTTAGTTGTAAGCATGGTGCGTCTCATACAGACGTTAAAGGATGCCTTGTGCATCAGTATCAAAACGCCGAGGGCCACCGCCAAAGCGCCAGTATTTGACGGCCTGGGAGTGAGACCAGGCTGGCCAGCAGCTCTGTGAAGCTGTACTTGGCTACCTGCCGTCCTACCTGCTCACACTCGTGTACTCGTTGCGTGACACTGGAGTCTTCCACAAGCTGCTAGCTTGACAGCTGTGAGTACTAACAATAGTCACCCATTCTCTCTCACACACGCGCACGCACGCACGCACGCACGCACGCACGCACGTCTTGCCCAAGGACACTTGGACACTCAGGGGTGAATTCACAATAGGATTGCACGGCTTTTGCGTAATAAATAAGACAAAAATAAACCGTGTAATTCACACCCCTAACTACGCCGCCAAGCAAATAGCGTCTCGGTGCTCCTGTGTTATTTGCACGTATTTAAATTAGGTAATAATCATACATTTAGCGCAAAATCTGCCCCTGAATCCACCAACAAAGATAGATGACACAAATATATCTGGCCCTTCACTCTGCCCTCTCCATGACTTCCCAGCTGTCCTTGCTCTCACCAGTTAATGACTGAGATTCCTTCACACAATCTACATTCAAGGGATGGGAAAAAAAAAAAAGAAGAAAAATCCAACTCATTTGCTGCTCGCTCGCCTCTTCACCCCTGCATCCGTGGAGAATGAATGTTTTGCAAGCTACTACACTCTGGCAGGACTGAATGCTGGAGGAGCTGCACTCTTCCATCAAAGTTCACCAGATAAAAAAGAGACAAGCGGACTCATCATTCAGAAACTCAAATGATGGAATAGGCTTCGCAAACGTGGCTGATGTTTACAGTCATATCACTGGTGTGTGATGAATGGAAAAAAACAATAATGAATGAGCTTTCTGTGCGGCTGTGGCACTCATGCCATGCACTGTCTGAAAATAAGTAGAAAAATCAAAATGTCACAGCCCTGTGTTCAGCGCTGTGAAGGACATATCCATTTTTTCAGGCTCACAAGCATTGTTTCTGTTGGAACAGCACCAGACAGGGGAACTGAGGGAACAGGATGAATATTTAATCAGCGTTACCTCGTTGGCATCCGCTATGCCATCTTTTTTGCAAAGTTGCAAGTTGGGATTTTATTTTGTACTAGCACAGCAGAATGAAAGTTGAGCCGTTTGTGTGGATTTTATTGTCATTTCGGGGTATTGTGCAGAACACATCTCAAAATATCACTGTCCTCAAAACAACGTGAGTCAGAAGACTAACTGTACAGATTAAAATAACATTCTTTGTATACACTTGTCTGTGTCAGCACTTATGTAATCTCTGACAGAAGCAACGAAGGAAACAAACAAATGCAGAGAACACATGCAGAGAACATAACTACAACATATGGCTTCATACCTATGTTTGATTATATGGCTGTTTGATAACTGAAGCTCTGAAAACACTGATGTGAATATGTTCACAAAACCACAAGACTCACCTCTGTTGCTCTTTCAACCAGTTATGAAAAGCAGATTGTGCATTACATAGCTTCAATATGTCTAAACTGCCCCTGCACATAAAGGTCTAGAGAAGCTATTTCTGACCATACAGCACCTTCTGACCCGTGAAGCGCAGCTAGTGTGAGCTCTGCAGTTGTTGTGCAACACATATCCTTTCGTCAATAACGAGGTAGGGACATGTCCTCTATATTCTGGCAACAGCAGGCAGATGGTGGGTTTCTTCTGGGAAGCATAATCTCCATGCAGCAAAGCTGAGATAAAACAACTTTAATACTGTAAAATCCTGAGGTTTTATCCCTGCTCTGGTGATAACACACATATGGCTCAACATCTGGGGGGAGGGGGTGAACAGCGGCCGGCCAGACGTCATGTGACAACTTAGATAACTACAATGCAACTACAGTTAATAATAATAAAAAAATAATAATAATAATACCATACTGAAGGTGAAGGAGTCGGATACAAATTTGATTAATAACATTTGAAAGATGATCGATAGATATACCGGTACATTATCTCATTGGAGATCGAAAGGCCAGTCTTTGACTGCTACAGTAGACTGCACATAGTCAGTGTTAAACATTTCTGGATAACTCACACCCCTTTTTATGGAATTAGATTTCTAATTGTAAAAAGGGATGGAGATTCAATGCATTTGATTTAGGTTTAATTTGATGTTATAGGCATGGGGTGATAAAAGGCAGATGTTTCAATCTGTTTATACTCTATGCAAGGGGTTTCACCGTAGGTTTTGATTTTTAGTTCAGTGTTGGATCCATAACCTATAGAGTGCTATAGGAATGAGTCCTAAAATTTAGCATTTCCAGTTCCTTCGTCTGGAAGTCAATGGGTTTTTTGAATGTGTTTTTAGTTTAGACGAAAATGCGAACAACTCCTAGACCGGACCAACACTGTGGTAGCGACCTGTCAATGAAATGGACCATAATTTACGAAATGAACATCATGCTGTATTGAAGAAGACTTGAAACTAGCGATTGAGACCATAAACTCGAGTTTACAATATTTACTGAGGTATTAAATCAAATGAGAAGTAGGGTCATTTTCTCATAGACTTCTATACAATCAGACTTCTTTTTGCAACCAGAGGAGTCGCCCCCTGCTGGCTATTAGAGAGAATGCAAGTTTAAGGCACTTCAGCATTGGCTTCACTTTTCAGACCCGAAGGTAGCCCACCGGTTGTATCCAATAATAGCGCCACCACAGCAATACATGCATATATTGTAAATGATCAGGCTGTATCCTGCTTTAATTATATTCCCCACAGTAACTGTGTTTATTTTGTATTGTTTATTTTATTATGATACCATTCTGTGAAATTGTGGCAACCATGTTGTTTCATTCGCTGTGACAGAGAGCGGGGGTCACGGTGAGCAGAGGGTTTGCAGTGGAGATGGCTTTGCTACATGTGTCTTATTGAAAATGAATAGATGTCCAAAAAAGGGCAACTGGAAGAAACTGTTGTAAAATCTCTGTTTGTCTCAAATCAAGTGTTTACTGAATGATTTGATGTTATTTATAAACTTTAGTTATGAAACATGTTTCCTCTGTGACTCCCGTCAGCGTCACATTAACAACAGCGTTTGTGTGTTGTTTATCAAAGAGTACGACCCGCTTTCCGGTTCACCGCCCTTGAAGAAAATCTTTTGGGATAATGGGTCTTAAAAGCAACTAGTACCTTGAATATTAGGTTATGAAGTGTGAACATGTCTCTCTGTTGAGACGTTCTCAGTGTTGTTGTTGTTGTTGCTGCTGCATGTTTATTCACTTTCACTCTCGTCCAAGGTTTATCAAGTCTTTTAGCTTTTTTATTATTTCCGTATTCTATTGGAAAGGTCAGGGTTGTGTGTGCGTGCTGAGCATAAAGATGTATACTGTGCATTGTGTACCTAACACTCCCATACAGTAAATAAAGGAATGTTGTGAAAGAAAAGAAATTAGAAATTAAGACCTGTCTCTAGTCACTATTACATTAATATATATTTGAAAAGCCTGCCTGTTTTCTGATTTGCTGTTAATGCAAACTCAGAACGTCCTCCATGTTTACTTGTGGTATTGGACAATTCAGAACAATGTACATTTCCACAGCACTAACTCTATCAGTACAACAACAGAGTCTTGTCTCAATCTCATCTACTTCCAGCTATTTTGATGGCGGTTACGCTACGGTCAGATGAAACTTTACACTTCCTGCAAGATGCTTCATATTAAAAGGGTATTATCTCTCTCTTTCATGGTAGACTTCTAATTTGAAATATGGGCAGGAAGTCTTTTTAGTCTCATTGGCGACAGCTTAAAAGATACAGCGTGTAGGATTTGGCGACATCGAGTGGTGTTGTTGCAGATTGCAACCAACTGAGTACACCTCAGATCACTCCTCCCTTTCCAAGAGTAACTTTAGGAGCAATGGAAGTCAGACGGCGGCTGTCGCTACCACGGTTATGCACTCTGCGGCTCACGTTACCGCAGTTTCACAAGCGTGTCAGAGAACTACGGTGGCCTTCAAGTAACGTAAAAACGTGAAACGCTCTCTCTAGAGCCAGTGTGTCTGTTCTGGGCTACTTTAGAAACATCGAGGAGCAACATGGCGGACTCCGTGAAGAGGACCCGCTCCCTATGTAGATATGAAGGGCTCATTCTAAGCTAACAAAAACACAAAGATTCTTAGTTTCAGGTGATTATACTCTAATGAAAACATAGTTGCGAATATTATATTCCATTTATGTTAATAGATGCCCCAAAAATGTTACATACAGTTCAGCAATCACAAAAAACAGAAAGCAGAAGTGGAAATAATTAATGAATAAAAGTGCATTACGCTGAACTAAATACCATAATAGTATAGGTCAGTAATACCCAATATTTTTAGCCAGCCTTTATTTGCAACCTGCTTTTATTTGTTTATGTCATTATTTCTTTTGAGAATTTTCTGTATTGTAATTTTCTATTTTATTTTTTTTCTGTTCGATGAGACTGTATGTGGAATCATGTTATCATTTTGCCAGCAAAATCATAAATCAAATTTTTTTTTTTGCATGTAGAGCATACACATAGTTTTAAGCTTCTCTGTGTCTACGCATACACTCGTGTTTTTGTCCCATGTTCCTGTAAGGATAGCATAAAGTGCCGGAGGAAAGGAGTCCCTGAGCACCATCCAGAGTCACATAATGGAAGGAGAGGTCCACGACATTCATCCAAACTGACCTTGATGTAGTGCACGCATGTACATGTCAGAGGTGACGATCATATAGAAGCATGTAACTCACCAGCAAACATCCCCAGATGAGAGATGAATTATGGGAAAGGAGGCTCCAGAGCTGGAAAGGAGAAGACATTTATAGCTCTATCATGGAAATGGATTTCACTATTCATTACCCCGAGGACTGATGACATGACTTTTAATGCTGAAGCATTGTACCATGACTTATCCTATCCATCTTGCCTCTCAATACTGTACGGCAATGAGACGTCTTGCATTACAGCATCTTTGTCATACTTAGTGTACACATTAACAGTATGATAACTTATTAGCGTTGGCTGTTATTTGACAGCTTAACTTCTCAGTTTTAGTTAGTCACTGTTACATTTGTCAGCTGTGGATCTTTCAAACTATTCGTTCCAGTAGTCAACCCTCCCTCTCTTTAGCCATCACAGCAACCGAGATCCTAAATTTGTTCGCAAGTGAAAGGATCCTGTTAGCTGAAATACTCAGAAAGGTTGGTGTGGAAGCGAAAGATGGATCTGACAGTGAATCAGACCTGGTGGCGGTGACGGTGGAGAGGAGGAGGAGGAGGAGGAGGAGGGTGGGCGCAACATCACACAGAGGGACACGGAGAGGACGCGGAGGAGAAGAAAAGGGAGACATGAGAAACGGAAAAGGGTGAGAAGAAGATATGTGGGCGTCGAGCGCGGCGACATGAGACAGATTAATTCACACGGGAAAGGGCATGTTAAATGAAAGCCGGGTCTGTGACAGGACTGCACCCATCTCTCCTCAAAGGCAGCACACACATCCGTGTATGAGCCAGCAGTACATCCCCTCTCTGCTCCTCTCACAAGTTGTTAGCTTGTTGACAAAGAGTTTTTTTCCTGTTTGTGGCTGTAAACTTTGTCTCCAGCTGAGGCGGTGAAATCTTTTGCTACTGTATTGTGATTTGACTTTGTACTCCGGTGTTTACAGCTGAGCTCGGCGCTCGCAAACAGCTCCTCAGGTAGCAGCGGCATAGCAGCACACTCACACTGTTGTTTTGGTATTATTTAGTGCCATAAACAGACGGATCACCACATTTAAAACTGATTTATTACTCAGCTGTTATCAGTGGCTTGTGTGGACTTCTTACAAGCACAGAGTTCCTGTTGAAACAAGGTGCAGTGTTCTTGGAAAGGGTGCAATATTAAACTCAAAGGTATGTGACGAACATGCATATTGTTCAGTGGTCAACCACTCCAGGTCTGAAAAGTGAAGCCAATGCTGAAGTGCCTTAAACTTGTATTCTTTCTAACAGCCAGCAGGGGGCGACTCCTCTGGTTGCAAAAAGAAGTCTGATTGTATAGAAGTCTATGAGAAAATGACCCTACTTCTCTCTTGATTTATTACCTCAGTAAACATTGTAAACATGAGTTTATGGTCTCAATCGCTAGTTTCAAGTCTTTTTCAATACAGCGTGATGTTCATTTAGTAAATTATGATCCCATTTAGAGTCAAATAGACAATAAAGCAGGGTATGTTTTAGGGCGTGGCTACCTTGTGATTGACAGGCTGCTACCACGTCGTTGTCCGTGTTTTCGTCTTACAACTTTAACCCTTTCAAAGTGTGTTTTCACTTCATGAAAGTTAATTCTAACATTTTGGTCGCCTAAAAATGTTTAATTCATCGTTCGTTGTACTTAGCTTCAACCTCTCGTGTCACTTCTGGTTGCAAAAAATCAAGATGGCAACGGCCAAACTGCCGAACTTGAGGCTTCAAAGCGGTAGTCCATAAAACCAATGGGTGCCTTTAATTGGGGTCGTGTTTACCGTGTTCACGAGAAGAGTCCATATGAACGCCATACGTCCACTTCTTATATACAGACTATGACATTGTTATCAGAGTTACCCCCCATTTGTTGCTATAAAATCTAATTCAGATCTTTTATTTCACCAAAAACACACGCCGACAGAGGGATGAAAATATATTGATGACAAAGGAAAATTTTATTCAGCTCTCATTTCTTGTGCCGGAAACATAATTTATCAAATTAAACATGTACCAGCTGGCAAATTATGCACCAATTACACTGTAAATCACAGATGACTCTGCGGCATGACAGTGACTGCACACCGCTGTTAAACTCTTCCCCAATCGCTGCACCCCGGCAGCGAGCGAGTATCCTCTCACACAACGGCCGACTCGATTCAAACTTGAAACACACGCGCCTCCATCTGCACAGCCCGACTGAAAGCAATAGTACTCCAGAGCCCAGGCGTCCCTATTCCCAAGTCTACGCTTTACTCTGCTTGGCTGGGTTTATTAATGCCACCCTTCCCAATATCCATCATTTCTCTCTGGCAAAGTCCTGACAGTTAATTAGATGCCACATTTGCTAGAACTATATTAGGCATTAAACACTAAAAAAAAAAGCTTTAAAAAAAGCCAGTAATCATGACCTATGACGCCAACAAAACAGACATGTTATATAAATGGAGAAAGTGAGATACAGCACAGCTAAATGTTATAAACTTTTAAATCTAAAAGGGGAGGAACATCGGATGGCCTCCATTCATCACTGTGTCTGACTGTGTCCAGACTCACTGAGGTCAGACACTGATGAATGATTCTCGGTTTCAAAACCCACAGCTTTAGGTCACTATATTAGTACTTGAACCAAACCGTAGCCTGTAAAATAATACTGCTCTACAGCAGCCAAGATTAAAGACTCATTTCACCCAAACGACTCAGATTCAACATGTTTTGACCACTTTATTGAACTGATTTGCACTACAAATGCAATTCAGTTGAAAATTTGACTTTAGAGCTGCAATGATTAATTGATAACTATTAAATTAATCGCCAACTATATTGATAATCAATTAAGCAGTTTGAGTAATTTTTTAGGAAATAAAAATAAAAATAAAAATCTCTGATTCCAGCTTCTTAAATGTGAATATTTTCTGATTTCTTTACTCCACTATGACAGTAAACTGAATATCTTTGAGTTTGGGACAAAACAAGACATTTGAGGACGTCATCTTGGACATGGGAAACACTGATCGACATTTTTCACTATTTTCTGACATTTTATAGACCAAACAATGTTAGTTTCAGCCCTACTTCACTTGTTCCTAAAATTAATTTGTAAATACTGTCAGTATATATTTTTATTTTACTGCTAAAATAAAATCTCTTGATGATACATAATTCTGTAGAGCTAAAACCTTTCACCACAAACCAAATACTAAGCATAAAAAAATAGGAATATGAAAGTTTAGATTATATTGTTTCATGGTCTCTACTGTACAAAGGAGTATTAATGTCACTGTTAGGACAAATAAATATCAGATTTCGAGAATTAAGTCAGAATATTACAAGAAAAAGTTTTTGCTAGGAAAAGGTTAAAATGGAAAGGGCGGTGTGACGGCAAGATAAAGCGGTGAAAATATTCTAAATACAGCGTACACTTAAACTGATATTGCTTTTTTAGGTGGGCCTTTCTATTAGGTGGTTAAAATACGTTTTGCTGCCGGCCCCGTCCACAGCAGTACATTACTTTGCTTCCGTGCGTTAACTCGTGTCTGCTTCTCCAGACAGGAGGCGTGCCGACTGTCATCTACTGTAGGTAATACACTGACTATGGATAAATACCTCATACAGCCCCACTTAAAAACACCCCAACTATCCCTATAAGCATTTCTCAATCAGTCCATACTGTAGCCTACAGTTACTATTTGTACTTGTAAAAGACGTGTTTGGACTGCATTATTTTTTCCTATCTGTGGCTCTAATACTTTGTTGTACTATTGCATAGAGAAGCTCTATAAGGGGATCTAATGATGGAGAGGCTCTACATACACAGCAAACATCCATGATGTCCTTTGGGGAATGAAGCCTAAGAGGAGACTTGCTTCTCATGTGTGATAGATGGAGCGCTCAATGTGTCATCCATCTTTGATCCATCCTACTCTTCACATCCCACTTTGATATGATAATATAAAGGTATCATACATGTTCTCTGGGTAATACTTCTGTTTGGTGATGTAAATGTATTACTATCAGATACCATAACAGTCATTTTTATAGGCCAGTATTGATGCCCCTTGAGAACGTGATTAATGGCAGATCTTCCCAGAAAAGTATAAATAGTGGCCCACATAACACAGGATTGTGATTATAGTGATAGGCAGTATAGGTTTTGAGTGATACTGTCTGATCAACAAAACACAATCCATGAAAGTAGTCAGGAGTAAAAGGCTACATCAGGCTGGTCTCATACACCGTTCGTAGCGATACCTACGAAAAGTAACGCACTGTAATTCGTGTATATCCTACGAAATCAATTCGTATCCAGGAAGTATAAAGAGTGACAAACGCTGCGTAGAGAGGAGGTCAAAGTGGATAAAAAAATATCAGACTTTCGCCCAGGAGACCGGTGTTTGTACCCCGTGTGAATCCAGAAGTCAACGTTGATTAATTTGTCACGTAACTTGCGTACTTAATGCCACTTCTGGAGTTATTTTAACCACAATGTTTTCTAACTAAGTAGTATTGTTGCCTAAACCTAACCAAGTCGATCTTTTCCAAAACCTAACTAAGTAGTTTTATTTTGAAAAGACTGGAGCGAAAATTGACACGTACATCACATGATGCTGGATATTCGGAGGAAAATGCATGTAAAATGAGGAATAACTTTTCGTAAGAAATCATACGAACCGTTGTACAGTAATTATCAAAACTGTCCACTTATCTTATAATTGGCTTTATCATTCTCGGTTACTTCTCTGTTTACCAAACCTTTATTGACAGTTGTACTAGTCATACAGTCTCCAGGCATTCGTATTTGTCCACAACATATTTGCAGAGCTGTCGGGTACAAACACAGTTTTGAAGTGTTTGCTACTGAGGCACAGAGCAGATCAATAAAGAAGCTTACTGTAACTCAAACCTAATTATAAGTACATTCCTGTAAGGATGCACAGTGATCATAATGTCTATCTCCATTAATGACCTTGAAAAATCTAAATCCAACTAGTTTGTTTAACCTCCCAGAAGCTCCCACTGTTGTCAGCCAACATAAAACCTCTTACTGAATCATTTATTGAATTTCCTCCTCACTGGAGTGCACTGCATATTATTTTACCAGGTATTTTTCCTGTTATATACATTATATATGTAGACATAAATGTCATTGAGTGGTCTAGCACAATTTCAAATAATGGATGAAATACAACATAATGACCTTCAAGGGTACCATTTCATAAAATGTATGTTTCCATAAAAGCTGGAGGACTGAACGTCCTCGCTGTTCGTTATGCAGCGGCTCTGAGCGGAGTGGAGTAATCATAGCTCCAGAATGACCTCCTTTTAGTTACGCGTGATACGGGGCGTAGCGGTGTGCCTCTAAAGAACGCTCATTTCAACACATTGGGTTTGATTTGCGTGCAACACTGCACTTATAATGCCTCGAATTAACCCTGACAGGGAAAGAAGGCAGTCTCAGACTCCCACTGCTGTCTTAGCTTCTGCAGCGCTCTTGTCAAGATATGAATTCACGAGCTCAGCTATGTATGTGCACTGTGTGTGTAAACACGAGCGCACACACATACACACAAATACAGTGTTTGTGTCATGGACTGTGATTTAGCTGCTCCCTGTGAAATGTGTGCGATGCAGCTTTATGACATGAATAATTGGGAAATAAACAGGCCGTGGCCTAAGCTGAGGTTTTAAAACCCAGTTGAAGCTTCGCTTTCTCCAAAGTACAGACGGCAGCTTCCGAGATCTCAAATTAGCATCCTAAATTTACATATCTGCTTGCATATTCATGTTCATATCCGGAGCGATTTAGATTCCAATGCCAGTCATGCAGCTCACCTGAGATAACAATGAGCTCCAGCTACCGAGCTTCTTCTTACAGAACTATTATCAATTTCAAATTCTATCCTGTAGGTGCAAAGTTTTTGGTCACGATTCGATTTTCGATTTAAACATGCCATCGTTAGACTATGGAGTAGTGATTCATAAAGATCAACAAATCATTGATTTTATGTCCTGACAATGGTCATTCTTCTTTAAAAAGAGAGGCTACATGGGATCAAGCTTGATATCTTTTTGGAATGTACCACACTAAGGTTACATGGTCAAATTTAAATCATTTATTTAATATGTAATAACAATAACTCATTATTAGGTCAACTGGGGAATAAGCTGTTAAACAACAAAAAGAAGTTCCACTAGATGGCAGGAAGGAACTTTACAACAACAACAACTAGAGTTTCTCAGAATTTATGAGGTGAACCTGAATGCACCATGACGTCCCTGTCGGCGGCCACATGCTTTATCGGACGAAGCGATGTAGACACGCAATCGATTTTAAGTGGAGATAGTGCAACTGCGGCTGATTTTGCCAAACAGTTCGCTGAGTGCTATTTTCTTTGGTTGCTGCAGTCTCTAAATCTTCTGCAGCCTACAAACTGGAGTTTTTCTGTCATCGAAGCATTCGTTGTTTACATAACTCACGGGAAGGCAAAATGTCACCACACCGGTGACTTCGGGGAAGCAGGAGGATTTTCCAGTTCTATTGTTTTTCCCTTATCTCCGACTTTTGCCGTGGCCATGGTGTCTCAAAGTGCAGCTGCGGGCTACCGCTAAGATACGCTGTGTCGTCTTTAGCTGCAGGCTACAGGTACAACCCGTTCTCACTCTCAACTCGTCAAATACCGCCGTTCGGTAAGTGTCCCTTGGAATCTGAAACCGACGCACGGAGGCACCTTTTAGCAACAGTATGTGACGAACTTACGAACTTATTTTGTCATGTCAGTCTTTAGTCAAGTGACTCGTCGGCATCGTCAGCCCCGTGAGTCGCTTCGTATCGTCAGTCACACGAATCACGTGAGTCACTTGAGTTACGTGAATCGCTAGTCAGTGAAGTTAATGTCAACCGTGAACGTTTCCCAACCCTAACTAAGTGGTTAACTAAACTTCCTGTGAAAACGGAAGTTTATTTTGAATGGACACTATACATGTAACGAGTGTATATTGACAGGCCGTCTCTGGTTCATCCGAAAGTGACGCAAGAGGGATAACCTCATGCGTCAGTCTCTGATGCCGAGGGACACTGACCAAGCGGCAGTATTTAACGAGTTGGGAGTGAGAATGTGTTGACCAGTAAGATACGCTGTTTCATCTTTGAAGTGTTATTTTTTCCTTCAGATGCCCGCAAGTAGGCGGGAATGGAGAGAAAAAGAATACTGGGAGAATCGCCGATCCTGCTTTTGACTTCGAAGCTCGAAATAGAAAGCTCATTTCGATCGGTATTTGATTTAGAATTGAAATCGTGACACCCCTCCTTTTTATATCTCATTAATTTTTTTCTTCCACCTCCTTAAGTGCGTATTAAGATGTGGCTGAAGCCTTCTTATTTCATCCACTCCCTCACTGAAGTCTTCTTCTTAAACATGAGATGAAGTGGGATTTTTTTCATTTCAAAGTGTCAGATTTTTCTTGAAATTCTTATGCTGGAAATAAATGTGCTGATCCGAGAGTAGCCATGAACGAAATACAGTATGCAGCCATGTGTGTTGGAACAGAACAATCCAAAGTAAGGAATTCTGTTAAATTGTTTACTGTTATGCAGTCTTATTGTCTTTTATGTTTTTCTGTCTTCTGTTGAGTAGAAAACAGCGGTGTACATAAAGTTGGTGAAAAAATCTTCAAGCTGCAAATGTATTACATGAATGCACGTTTGCAAGACATCACTTGTCGTCATCTTTCTTTTTTCTATTTTCAGTTTTTATCCCTCCATTGTTATGAAAATGCAATCAGTTCAGTTTGGTGAGCCACACAAAGGCACTCTGAAATGCAAATGCTCAGCGACTCAGCCTTAATCAAAGCGAATAATTATCCACGGCCTGTCAAGATGCATTGATCTGATTTCAGCGTGGATGTGCATACATTTTTAGAAGTGATGCACGTTGGACATGCAGTTTTTTTTTTTATCACAGAGACTCATTACACATACGCTGCACATTGTAAAATGATGGTGTGTTATATATATCATATTATAATACATACAGCTTACCCGTGAGCATCATTTCAGTCGAAATCTCAAGGAGGGTTTAAATTAACATCTCTAAATAGATTTACAGCTAACAAAAAATGTGCAAGCTACCTTACAAATATGAAGTAAAAAATAAAAAGGTTACCATACACTGCATTTGGAAATACACACACACACACACACACACACACACACATCTCTCTCGCTCGCTCTCTGTGGGGTGAAAGTTGCATGAGCTTGTCTGCTCTTACAGAAACATTCAATCTCTTAACATGCCTTTCATGCCTGTCATCAAATTGGAAAATGTGTTACCATGGCAACAGTGTCTCAGGCACAGCCTCTGGTGACAGCCTCTAGCCAGTCCCTGCACACACGCGCACACACACACACACGCTGAGCTGTAGCACGAGCAGGTGAAATATCTGCACATCAAAGAGACCCACACTGACCTGCCTACTGCTGTTTTAAAGCACCAATACATTTCCCACTGATCTCTGTCTACAGGTGGGGAACTGGGAGCGACTTCAAATGCCTTCTCAAAGCAACAAACGCTGAAAACATCTGACGCCTGCAATATTGCCACTTTCTGGCAAACAGCAACACTCAATGAATGATTCCTGAAAAGGGCCATCACATGCCACGTAAAAGTGGCAGCTTCTTGAGATGACTCACTTGGCATTTATACCACATTATGCTTTACATTAAAAGGTCCAACATGATACTAGGGGTGGGGGAAAAAAATCGATTCACCTATGTATCAGATGTAATAGCAGTGAGTCGAAACGAGAAAGTAGGAAACGGCGGAGGGTCGTCCAATTACCCTGAATTTGGAACAAGAATATTTTTTTTTATTTTATTGCCCAATTCCTCTGAGTGTGCCCTATTTGTCATAAATTGACATCTTGGCTCTAAAATGCTGTGTATAATTGCAACTATATGTAGACAGGTGCAGGTGTCTACTCTACTGGAGTAATCCTCCAAACTATGATATATCTCATGCATTTGACTGAGCCATAACTCAGTGGTCATGCATCCCGATCTCACGGGAAGGCGTTTAAATGACAGACAATGAGGACATTGCCTAAAATGTGTCTTCATGACACATTTTAGGCTTTTCAGGTGTCATTTGTACGCCACGCAACAAAACTACGGTGACGTCCACAGTTAGGTTTAGGCAACAAAACTACGTTGTTAGATTGAAGAAAAACGTCATGGTTCGGCTTAGAATAAGTATGTAAACTAAGTAAAATACGTATGTAAACAACGTAGCATGAGTACAGAGAACTCATCACAAACGTCACTAAGTAACACAACACCGGATGCGTGTTGGACACATTCACCTCCCGGTCCACCCATAAGAGGTCTCTCTCACTTTTTCTTCTACGTCACTAGCTCTGAGCGTACCATATTTACGCAGATGCATTTACATTGCAGTCAGTACAGATAACATGGCGTACAAATGACACGCCAAAAGCAAAAATGGCGTTCTTATTGCACGATTTTGTCATTGAAACGCCTTTTCATGCGACCGGGCTGGGTCATGAGTCTGGCTCAGTTGAAATTTTGCACCTTTGTACAAAGCTGCAATGTTCCCAGGACTTTCTCCAGATTTTGGCGTGATTATCGGTTTGATGCATGCAGATCCTGATTCCTCGTTCAGATGCAGATTTAAAACTTGAAAATATTTTCTATAATTAAAACAAATTCAGATGAGCCTTGCTGGAGGAATGTGCTCTCTGAGTGCCTCCTAAGTTCTTATGCTTATTACATTTCACACTTGACTGTGAGGCACTCTGCTTTCTGGAGTAACTTTGCTTTTGAAGACTGCAAATTGGCAACAGATTGAGAGGTCGACACGGCAAACAGTTTCTCAGATGTCTGTTTCACCATCGACAGACTTCAGAAGCGTTCTGTTTTAATTGTCTAACAGCATAATATCTTCAGTTTTAATAAAAAAAAGCAGTTTTTCCTCTTGCGCATGCTGTGTAGCAGAGCCTATCAGGCAGTTACAATGAACTCTTTAGTTGCTGGCGATTAAATCTTTTTCCCATTTATATGCTAAGCCACAAAACGGGTTTGCGCCAACATCATCTTCAATGATCGTAATCTTTCTGACACAAAATGGAAATGCGGCGAGCGTGGCCCTGAACTGCCCGCGCTGCTCAGATCCCAGCCTCAGCATGTAGGCGAGGGGTCAGGACCTGTCAGTGTGGCACCCGGCCTCTTATCATGTGGAGAGCTGGAGAGAGTGTAGTGAACTCTGTGGAAGGACTGCGGAGTTTGAAAGAGGATTGTTTCCGACAAGGGCCACGAGGTCCTGATTATTATTACAGTCCTGAGGGTTGCAGAGAGAAATAATAACAGAAGGACAAATGAGAATGTAGATCTCACAACCGAGAGGATGTGAATGCTCAAGAGCCTCGGGACAAAACAGTAATACAAGACAAGACCCAAGTGAGGACAAACTATGGTCCCATCTCTTCTAAAAAGGCCCAAGGCTGGTGAACTTGACAGATGGTGGCTGTTATTTGTAGATTGTTCCCTTTTCTCTTTTGTCTTCAACCTTGAGAAAAGATGTAGAATATGAAACTTTTATTCATCCAAAATGAATGAATTTTATGATTGATATTCTTGTGCAAATCAGAATTTTAAGGTTTTCTCAAGCTGACACTAAAGGCCTTTACACACTGGGGGCGTTTTTTTCGTGCGATTAATTCACACGTTAATATATTTTTTCAAACTGTTGTTTTTGTCATGCGTACTTTCACACAGAACGCAAATATTACGCGGCAAAAAAGCGTAATTTTTTTTCAGCTGTCACACCGCGAATAAAGGCATCAACCAATCACGTTGTGCAAAACGGACATATTCAATACATACAGTATACTCGTAGTGTACAACAACACCAAGACGGCTATTACTCCTTTCAACCTTGACAAAGCCCTACCAGATCCACTCCTTCCGTTCTTACTTTTCACAATAAAAGCCCTAGATATATACACTGCATACAACGCATCCTAATTGAAAAGTTATTCCTCATTTTTCATGCATTTTCCTACAGATGTCCAGCAACACATGACGCACGTGTCAATTTCTGCCGCAGTCTTTTCAAAATAAACTTCAGTCTTCGCAGGAAACAACAATTAAGAGAGAAAGCATTTTGACTAAAAGTTAACTAAAATGTAATGATTCTTTGGTGACTAAAACTGGACCAAAACATTTTGAGTTGCCGTTGACTAAAACTCGACTAAAACTATGAGGGATAAAAATATGGGATAACATTTTTAAAAATGTGAGCATTTTTGTTTTAAGACTAAGACTAAAAATAAAACTAAAATAGCTGCCAAAATTAACACTGCATCCAAACATGTTGTTCACATGCATTGCATTGATAAGCAAGCAGCAGAGGTTGGTGATGCTGTAGCTTATTGGCCATAATGATGCTCTCCTGTTATTCCCTGGATGCCCCTGGATGAGAAACTGAAGTGGAAGTATTTTTGGGGGGGATGTAAGAGGCTTAGAGGAGGCTGGGTTCATCATTAGCTGCTGCATGCTAACACTGGAAACCTAAATGAAATATTCAGTGCTGTGCTGGAATGTCTGAAGCTTTCTTCTGCTTCAACAAGATTATTTAATTTATTAAGACACAACAATGGGCGAGGCAGAGGAAAAGCCCGTACAAGCTCCCTAGGTATTTATGAGGACTCAAATCTATCAAAGTAGACGTTTTTTTAAAAAAAAGACAAAACACGTGTAGATGTGTCCTTTCTTGATTCATATTTCATATGATGCACTTGTGCGCTGGCGTTACATGCTGTATATGCAGTCCACTGAACTTCTTGCTCCGTGTGGTGAAGATGGTTTTCATTATGCACCGATGAACATCGCTAAAAGGAAAGTTTTCAGTTCATTTGGATCAGGAGAGAAAAGCAGGGGTGTGCTGCAGCTCTGTCTCTCTTTCATAACCGACTGCTGCTGCATTTATGCTGCAATTCATTCAATATTCTTACATTTTGTAAGCCCCTTACATTCAATGAAAACGGGCAGGAGGACTCACACCTCATTGGTTGCTGTTTGAGCATCTTGTCATGTAGCCATGACGTTGGCAGAGCATCAATATACACTTCACTGCTTTTCATCCTACGACAGTTTTTCTCATTCGCTTTGGCTCAATTCTCGAATGAGAATTATTTTTTTCAAAACAATGAGCTCAAATCTCTGAACAAATAGTTTGTTGTTCACAACAGATTACAATTTCTCATTCATTCAAGCAAATTGCGCTACTTTTGGCACATGTGTGCAAAGAGTGAGTACAATAGTCTACAATTTGTACAATAACCACTTGCACATGTCTTGCTGATCAAAACTGATGAGTTGATTCTCAGCGAAGTTGTCCTCCTCTTCACACCTTCTAAACACTCTTTCATCGTTTGAGCCATCACATGCAAAATGATCCATTCAATTATCAAAATCTGTCAGACATACATGTATATTCCGTAAGTATCTATGACATAGTGCTGCGTACTGTGAGGAAGTACAATTAGTTTTCTTTTTTTACTGAACTACAGCAGGTTCTCTCATTGTTGTGGGGTTTTAATTTTTGTTGTATTGGCATGGATGTCATTTTTTCGAAAATTTTCTCTTCACTGTATAGGACTTTACATGAAAGCTCAAAGGGGAATTTTGCTTGAATATGGCTACACAAATACATTTACTGTATAAACACAAATCTGCATATCCTTTTTCTGTGGATACAGTATTGTAGGCTACAGCATTGACGTTTCCCAGTAAACTTTGACCTACTATTGAAGTGTGATTCTAAACAGCTCAGTGCGATACACAACAGCCTTCAGCTAGAGAAAACGGACATTCATGTATCGTGCAGTAAGCAGTCAGTGTCAACAAAAAGTAGAACAAAAAAGAGATTTGTATATGAGAAACATTTCCAGGGTTGACTGCCATGGTGAAAC
Source organism: Sebastolobus alascanus (assembly GCA_916701645.2). Classification (NCBI taxonomy): domain Eukaryota; kingdom Metazoa; phylum Chordata; class Actinopteri; order Perciformes; family Sebastidae; genus Sebastolobus; species Sebastolobus alascanus. The sequence continues at coordinate 5,474,907 of CAKAOJ020000068.1, forward strand.
AACATTTTGACCAGTACGGCTCACATGATGACAGAACTACTTTTCATTTTGGTGGCCAATTTACTGACACAATAACTAGGTTTTGAAGCATGAATGAAATGTATTGGGTGAGTTACGACCTTTTGCAGACGTGCAATACAGTTGTGATGTCCCGTCAAACAGTTGTGACAATTTCACTTTACAGTTTAGAGAAAGTTAAGACTGTTTCATTTGGCTCATTTTTCATGGGACATTACAACTCTATTGCATGTTTGCAAAAGCTCGTACAGTAACTCACCCAAAACACTTCATTCTTGCTTCAAATCCTAGTTATTATGTCAGTAAAAGTGTTTTTGTCCCGGTGCGAGCCGTACCGGTCAAAATGTTTACATGTTTTTTCACCACGGCAGTCAACCCTGGAAATGTTTCTCATATACAAATCTCTGTTTTGTTCTACTATTTGTTGACACTGACTGCTAACTGCTCGATACATGAATGTCAGTTTTGTCTAGCTGAAGGCGGTTGTGTATCGCACTTAGCTTTTTAGATTACTATTTCAACAGTAGGACAAAGTTTACTGGGGAATTTCAATACTGTACAATATTGTTGTTCCCAGAAACAGGATATGTATGTATGGTTGGTATGTGTGTTTGTAGAGTAAATGTATTTGTGTAGAAATGTAGGAAATTCATCTTCGAGCTTTCATGTAAAGTCATAAACAGTGAACAAAAAATTTGCCACAAAATGACATTCATGTCAAAATAAAAAACCCAGCAACAATGAAAGAATCTGCTGTAGTTCAGTAAAAAACAACTAAATATACTTCCTCTCAGTACTTAACACCATGTCATAGATATTTATGGAATATACATGTTTAAAAGTTGTGAAGAGGACGACAATTTTACTGAGAATCAACTCATAAGTTTTGATCAGAGACGTGCAAGTGGAAACAAAAAAAATAAATAAATTGTAGACAATTGTACTCTTTTGCACATGTGCCAAAACTATCACGATGAATGATAAATTATAATCTGTTGAGAACAACAAACTAATTGTTCAGAGATTTGAGCTCATTGTTTTGAAAAAAAAATAATTCTCTTTCGAGAATTGAGCCAAAGCAAATTAGAAAAACAGTAAAACAATCAATTTGCTGCTGTTTGAAGAGGCACTATGGGTACAAGCGGATCATGTGCTTGATTTCTTCTCATTCTGTTTCCAGAAACACATCTAAACCAGAGACACATCACATCTGTGAGGAGCATCTTTGTTATGTTGGCAAGCAGAGTGAAAATAATGAATACCAGCGCTAAAATAATATATTGTAGATAGTTACCTGTCACAATATCAGATTTTCACTGCACGATTATCGTGGCTAAAATAATTCACGATAACGATTAGGGCTGTCAATCTATTAAAATATTTAATCGCAATTAGTCGCATGATTGTCCATGATTAATTGGGATTGGGACACGTTTTTTATCTGTTCAAAATGTATCCTAAAGGGAGATTTATCAAGTATTTAATACTCTTATCAACATGGGAATGGACAAATATGCTTGCTTTATGCAAATGTATGTATATATTTATTATTGGAAATTAATTAACAACACAAAACAATGACAAATATTGTCCAGAAACCCTCACAGGTACTGCATTTAGCATAAAAAATATGCTCAAATCATAACATGGCAAACTCAAACAGTGTGTCAGTGTGCTGACCTGACTATGACTTGCCCTAAACTGCATGTGATTATCATAAAGTGGGCATGTCTGTAAAAGGGAGACTCGTGGGTACCCATAGAACCCATTTTCATTCACATATCTTGAGGTCAGAGGTCAAGAGACCCCTTTGAAAATGGCCATGCCAGTTTTTCCTCGCCAAAATTTAGCGTAAGTTTGGAGCGTTATTTAGCCTCCTTTGCGACAAGCTAGTATGACCTGGTTGGTACCAATGGATTCCTGAGGTTTTCTAGTTTCACATGATGCCAGTATCTTCACTCTAGCCTTAAAACTACATCCTAAAAATCGCAAGTTGTGTTAATGTGTTAAAGAAATTAGTGGCGTTAAAACGAATTTGAGTTAGCGTGTCATTATCGCGTTAAGTTTGACAGCCCTAATAATGATTTTAACACGATATCTATTGAAAATTTGAATAAATAAATAAATATGTGTGTGTGTGTGTGTGTGTGTGTGTGTGTGTGTGTGTGTGTGTGTGTGTGTGTGTGTGTGTGTGTGTGTGTGTGTGTTGATATTATCCTCATATTATCTTATCTTGGCACAGCCTCTTGCATTCTTGACTGTATGGGTGGAAATTAATGGTGATATTAGCGGAGAGTTATTTGATGCATATTTAAGACTGCATGTTCCAGTGTGGTCCACACTGCAATGGGAGCCACACTGCTTTAGTACACAACATCATATTCTTATCTTATAATGACAGCAGATACAGATATGCAGGACTGAATGATGATCATTATAGCAGCAGCAGCAGCAGACTTACAAGGACTAAACTCCAGACTCAAACTGAGGAGCTTGTGTATGGATGCAGACAGACAGACAGACAGACAGACAGACAGACAGACAGACAGACAGACAGTCTAATCAATTCCAGGCCTGTAGCAGTCAATTTGAAATTAAAAAAAATATTGTTGCCCTTCCCAAAGACCTCAGCAGCTCAGTCAAGCCTCGTGGATGTGATTGAGTGGCTGTGACTGAAAGGGCGATGTGGAATGATAAGAACAGAAATTAGAGAAAAAAGTGTTTCTTTTAGCTCCCCTATAAGCTGAGCCATTGAACCATTCTGATGTTATTCCCCATAATCCTGCACTGTGTTGTGTACCTATATATGTGTTCTGGAGAAAATTATATACAGTACTGTGCTGTTTACAAACCAACCAATTTTATGTAGATTTTAGCTTTAGATTTCAGCTCCAGAACCAATGTTATCTGAATCACTTAGATTAGAAAGTACACATTTCTGATTGCCTTTGCATTTTTGTCCCAGCTGCCTGACTGAAGCACATAAACTAAGTTTGTAAAGGAGCTTTGCAACCGTAAAACTCTCAGCTGAAAGCTAAATCTGTCGAAAAATACATTATTTTGCAGACTATTCAAGCGTTTGTCGTAGTTTTATCAGCAGATCAAAATGGTCAAAAGATGGAAACAAGGCCACAGGATGTTTTCCATGAGTTCATGCAACATGTTACCCACTGTGAAATGTCAGAAGCTCCGCCTGACAGAAACAAACTTCATTTAGAGGTCAGATTTTCACACCATTCAGTATGCCACATTTCATCTTAAGGCCCTGACATGCCGAGCCGACGGTCGGCCGTCAGCCAAAATAACATAAATTATAGCATTACTAATAATTATTAAACATTATTAATCATCAATTCATTGTTTGTTACAGCAAAATAACTATTACCTAAGTTTAATTAACTTAATTAATCAATTTACCATTTATACATGTTTACTATAAAGTGTTACCAACTGATTTTGTCGCTGACACTCGCATTTTCAGTCTATGTTTAGGACATAGACTCCGTAATCTCATTGAGACACGCAGTCTCATTCTAAAGAGAGACCTGATAAAACTTGGTGGCCACAGGGGGCCACCTACAGGGATATTTGGTGGCCACGGGCCATCGGGCCATGGTTAATGTCGAACCCTGTATCTATTTTAACATTATTTAGAATGGAAAATAAAATGGTGATGACAACTCCCGGTGGATAAAACATTTTCCTCATTAAAGACTACTATATGAAACTTTAGCTGTCAGCCCGCATGTTCCCAAATCACCAGCAGCCGCCTGCGGTGGAGCACGCAGAGCTTTTGGCTTCCTGTTCATCATAGCTGCAGGAGGATGAGTCTGGCAGAGTGCATCGCACAATTATATATCTGAAAGTGTGTACACACACTGTGCCAGTTGGCATCAGTTATTTCAGTAATAGCCTTTGCATTGACTAAACCTGTCCATCTCCAAAATGACCACAAGTCCTTTTATTTTTATCCACAGTTAATGTAGTTGATGTAGTGAACAAACCTTCCGAAATATTAAGAAATAACATATGGAACCTGGTGGTGCGTATTGGTATTTTAATTAAGGGGAAAGTTGTGCTCAAACTGCAATAACACAAATATTAGCATCTGGTAAACAGTAACAATAAGCCCTCAGTGACGTATATGAAAATAGCAAGTGTACAATGTCTTTGCTGCTGTAATTAAGCACAATGCTGGAATATTTATGATTTATTACCCAAGAAGTAATTTATGTACCTTTAATAATCCCTTTTTATTAAACACTGTCAATTTAATCTGATTTGGTTTGAGTATTTTACATATTATATTCACCATTTTTTACAAGTCCATTGAAAATTAATTAGTGTACATGTAATCCACTGCTGTGTTTGGTAAACACTGACATCCCTCAGGGCAGGAGGCTGAAACTCCTTCCTCAGCAGGTTTATGAAACCAGCTGTGTTATTTTCTCACCTGACTGCTTTTTCTTATAGGAATCAATGGGAGACCAAGGTGTTTCACGCACGCCATTAATTAGGTATCATGAAACTACAACTTTGAACAAACCCTAAAGTAATATAAACCAGACAGTCCCACACCGGTTTGGCTTTGGCCATGAGAGACTATTGTCCCGTCCTCTGGTGGGACAAAGGTACGGTTTGGTTTTCCTGATTTAAGTGAGTCCTCAAATCGATGAGCCTCACCTGAAATGCACCATGGTTTAAATTAATGGTACATGAGTCAATAAGCAATTTGAGATTAGGCTCCATTGTTGTCCTCACTGGTTAAATGATGCAGTAGGCAGACTGGCTGTAAGGCAATGTCAGCTCACTTGCAGTTTAAAATGTTTCGAAAAAGCTATTCGGCTGCACCACAGGCTTTGTTTTTGACCAGTGCTGGAGGTAAATTGAAAATATTCAAATTCCTACACTGACTTAAACAAAAGTGTGAAGGCAGCAACTCCCTTCACCGCTAATTTCATTTTTTATGGGGCAGGGTATAAATCTCAACCTAAAAAGTCACAATATTTCTCACAATGAGGACAATCTGGCCTGATGACCAGTGAAACATCACCCCAATATCAATAATGAGCCTCTCTAATCTGCACATTAAAGATCATTTAGCAAATTATGTAAATGAATGTCTTTAGCCAGAATGTAATGAACCTTTAAAGCAATGGATCACTTAAATTGGCACCACATTTTATTCTTTAGCAGATTTTATTATGAAGTTACAGCCTGAAATATACCTGTACATTTAACAAGAGCATGTATTCCTTTGTAAAAAGTTTAGTGATTAGTGATTAGTTTAAATGTGATTAATTTGCGATCAATCACGATTAATCATGGCCAATCATGCGATTAAATATTTTAATCGATTGACAGCCCTAGAAAATTTTTATATTTTATAAGCTTGTGATGTGAGCCAATTAAACCATTGAAATGCTAGTATTTTGTCCTCCTTGATTTTGAATTCTGGGATGTGCTACCCTATCACATTTTTATGCTTATTGGACTTTGGGTCTAGTACTCCACTGTAAATTCCATAGTTGAAGCTCAACCTCCTTTACCAAAACATATTTTATAACATATCTGAAGGATATTCCTTTTGTGAATTAATTTATAACTGTGTCTACATTAACAGAGGCAAAAAAAAAAAACGAATCAATGCTAAACAAAAAATGACAGAACGATACCGCCAGCTGGGGACAAGCATGACAAAAGTTAAATAAAGCTTTAAGGGCAAACACAATGGTGTTTACTATTTGTCTCTCTGTGAGGCATCAATAATTGTCACCCTCAGGATCAGGGTCATCCATCTGCCTGTCTACCCCTCCGGCCATCATCATTTTATTAGCAAACACACAGTAATTGAATTTGCTTGCATTACTATTCTGAAATGGATGGATATTCACTGTCCACTGTCAATAAGCTAAGAAGCACTGCTTATACAGTATATGAGAGATACAAGTACTATAACATGTTGTCTTCTTTAGCAAGCAGTCTAAATTTAGACGAACAGTCGTTTGAGCACATACTGAACACCATTAAAATCAGTGGGGTGTTTTAGCCGAGAAAATCTAAGGATGTTGATTTGGTGGAATGGTCCTGGGTGTTACAACAAACACTAAACAAAGCCAATAAAAGTGCAGAGAACACAAATGTTTCTACCACTTTCACACTTCTACTCTTTTCTTGTTGTCCTTTTGAAACAACATAAATGATATATAGTCAGTCTTTTATAAGGTAACATTCTCTTCGGGCTTTCAGGCTGCAGATGAAAAAAAGTGATTTATTATATCTTATCTTTTTTATTTCTAACTTCTAAACCATTTGAGGTGTGTTTTGGGTCACTGTAACAATGACCAAAAAAATGGCAGACATTGATATCTGATGATTCGTCAACCATTCGTTCTACCTCACAACACAAGGAGCTGCTACTTTCTGCGTTGGCACTGAATATTGGCATTGGACATAAATTGGATGTGCAGAATTGTCCAGTATGGACGTAATTCCTCGGTATATTTGGCTTGAAGGTTCCTTTTATTAGGAGTGCTTCTGGTTAATTCCATCTGGATATATGGAGCCCAGGTCCTCCTCAAAGAGAAGGTCACAATGCAACAAGTCCTCCAAATTAAATAAATTGTTTGTCCATGCCCTCTAGAACAAAATATAGAAGTGTTTTCCGACCAGTGGGCTTCCTCTGGGGTCTGAAAAGTGAAGCCAATGCCGAAGTGCCTTAAACTTGCATTATTTCTAATATCCAGCAGGGGGTGACTCCTCTGGTTGCAAAAAGAAGTCTGATTGTATAGAAGTCTGTGAGAAAATGAGCCTTCTTTGACGCTTTCACAGTGTGTTTTCAGTTAATGAAAGTTCATTGTAACATTTTTGGTCGCCAAAAAATGTCTTAATCAACGTTCGGTTGTACTTAGCTCCGCCCTCTCGTGTCACTTCTGGTTGCAAAGAACCAAGATGGCGACGGCCAAAATCCGTGTTACGAAATACGATGCTTTGTTGACCCATTCAGCCACTCCGACGACCTACCTATGCGGAGATTGACACTCTATAAACATCAACTGACTTCCTCCTTTTCTCCCAATGGACCATCCGGTAGAGGGCTTTGTCACTTCAATGTAAACATATGTTTTGTTTTACATAGTTGTACTTTAGTGTGCTGTATGTATTTTGTGTATTATTCTTGAATTTCTTGTCTTTTTCTGTAACAGGAAGAAGGGATGAGATGTGATCATTTCCAGCCAGATTCAAAGCCAAGTTTTCAAGGGTACACACATCTTTAAAAAACAAGGCTGCTATGCGTCATTGAGAAAGGACAAGCCAGCTTGTTCCCACTGACTGTCTGATACTTATGCATATGCCCTTCACACGCTGAAAGTTGTACATGTAAATGTGATTGTGTGTGCTTGTGTTTTATTCATACACTCCCCACGCAGCATGTCAGCTGTAGTCGCACAACATGTACAAATGTGAAACTCTACTGGACCAATTGGGCCAGTAAGTAGAAGCTGTACTCCATTTGCTGGTTTCATTCCATTAGTTCTAACACCCATACTGGAAAACTTTCTCACATCAACCCACCATGTATAATCAAATCACTGTTGTTGTCATTTCACGCATTTGTGTACTTGTAATGTGAAATACAATTAGAGAATCATTGTCATCAGCATTGCGTGTGAAGCCAGTGCACTCGTCAGCTGGCTCTTCAGTGGCCTTTTCCATTAGCAACACTGGAGCAAAACACAACAACATTTGTAATTCTATTTGTTTTGTAATTTAGTTTTAATACTTTAGAAAATGATAATAAAAAGGTTTTGTTTTCAGGTTTAGTTTTAATCATCATTCCTGTCAGTTAGCACTGTAAACAAAAGTTGACCCACAAATATATCTGCAATGCAGTGGACTTTTTTTATAATGAATTTTGTGATGATGAAATGTGAACATTGATTTGCTTTTTAAATTAAATTATAAAAATCAGTCGGGGTTTATTTTCATTGCGTCCACATAAATCTCCAAACCCAGTCTCCTAAAAATTACATTTATGCCAAACATTTAGCAAAACTGTTCGGTATTTTGCGACTTGCCAGATACTTTAACTATGTTAAAATATAGTTGTTGCAAATTAGTAGTATATAAATATATGTCTAAGAGATAGGGCTGAAATCTCCACAATAATAAATACTCACACCATGAAAGAAAAGACAACGTTGCTTCTAGGTTGTGGTGCACAAACAGGCAGGTATAAAGTGGTCGGACGCAAATGCACCCTGAGAATGGCTAAAACCAAACCAAGTGCTCAAAGGTAAAATAAATAAAAAACACAGCAAATAACAGCTAGAGACCATCTTGTGATGGGATCACACCAGCCGCGACGCCAAATCAGGCAGGGGGCGTAAATGGGGGGGCAATGGCCCCTTCTCTGTTTCTTACCCCCCGTACTTCCAGCGCCCTTGCTCGGACCACTGCCACCTTCGAACTCTGCCTTCATTTTGATCTCAATTACACACCTGTAAAGTTTCGTGACTCCACCTTGCACGGTTGGGACGCTATCGCGTTGACAACATCTATCCACAGACAGACAGAAATATAAACACCTGGCAAAGTAGTCAAAACCTCTTCTGTGGTAGTTCCCGCAACAGCAGGCGTCTCCAGGAGCACATTTTGACATGATGACTCACACACAGACTCACAAGGTGAAAACAATACCAGCCACACGCTGTCATGGCTGGTAAATATTCATATGGGACTTTGGGGGAACATACTGTATAGCCAACCCGATCTCATTCCCAACTCGTAACATACGGACTCTTGATCAGGACTCCTTGTGTGTCACTTTCTAACCCACTGGGTAGCCCTACGCATCAATGACGCTCCAGTACGGTCGCCGTAAACACCTGGTTAACCTTGTGAATTGAAACAAAAACACGTGTTTAGGTTTAGGAAAAGATTGTGGTTTGCGTTAAAATAACTACATTTGTAAAGTAAAGTGGAACTTAACGTTGTGAACACAAAGACAACAGCACATTTGTCCCATCCATCCTCCCCTCCTAGCACCCACCCTAAACCTATTTTCCAGTCTTTATAAAACGTCACCACACTCCCAGAGCACTTGCATTGGGCTTACATTGTAGTTACTTGAAAGCCCGGTGCGTCTCATACAGACGTGTGTCGGTATCAAACACCAAGAGGCGTGACAAAGCATTGGTATTTGACGCCCTGGGAATGAGACCGGGCTGGTATAGCAGGAGTATATCAATAGGAAAGAAAAGAGAGTGTAGGTGTCAATAAATAAATAAAAAATACAGCTGGCTACTCTATATCGTAAAGCCCTGGGGCTGAGCCCCCCTAAGGATCTGATCCTAGAATCGCTCCTTATAGCATATATTGTTGGGGTTTTAGGACTTTGACAGCCTCGAAAAAGAAACTGTTGCTCATCCTGGCTGCGAATCCTCCGACCAGATGGCTGTGAAACAAAGAGGCGGTGGGAAGAGTGAGAGAGGTCGTTGATAATGCAAGAGACTTCACGGATGCAGCATTTGTGAAAAATGTCCTGAGTGGAAGGCAGAAAGGTCTAAATGATGCTTTTTGCTCTCCTCATTATGTGCTGGAGGGACTCATCTGAGGCATTACAGGGAGTCTGTTTCCCTTTAATATGAGGAATCACAAGCCTTACATATCTGACTGACCTCAAGGAGTTTTGAGAAAAATGTTACTTTCATGTTTGCTGTCGATCACATCTTCTTTTAAATACAGAAAATTGTGTTGAGATACAAATAGCATCTGATGTGCAGTATTTGGGACATGCAAGTTTAAATACCTGTACCTGTCCCTTTTTCAGTTCACTTTATAATAATTCTTGTGGAAGACTTTAAATTGGACTCAAAATCTGAATTACTTTATTTCAGTTATAATTGTACATACTAATAAAAATCGTAAACCTGCAGCCACTAAACACAAAATATATTAAAGAGGCTGTAGTTAGCCCTGTTTGTTTGGGACTGTCTCATCCACTGTGCGAGAGACACTCCTGGATGGTTCCATAAAAATGGCAAGTTTATTTACATAAAACATTTCATAACCAGAGGCAACTCAAGGTGCTTCACATAATCAAGTTTAAAAAAACTCAGCGGAGCGACTGTGCTGTGCTTTATAACGGAGGCGGTGAGGTTAATTAGATGTACATTTGCCAAAACGACCAGTTAGTCCTCTTCGTTTAAGTCTTTTCTCTTGTAAAACTAAAAAATACTGTTATAAATTTCACCTATCTGTTACTCGTCCAAGTCACTTTTCCAACGCCTCATTGTGGTGCATCAAGACGTAATGGGCCCTCATGTCCCCTTAGGCAGGAAAACCCCCACCGGTACCTGATGGCTGGTGAGAACTGCAGTTATTTGCCCCAATGGCAAAAACACTACATCACACGTGCTCTATCAGAAGTGTTTATAGTTTTACAAGAGAAAAGACTACAAGGATGTCTAACATGTGGCAAAAAACAAGATGGCGACGGCCAAAAACCTAGATGGTTCGAGGCTTCAAAACAGCAGTCCATAAACCAATGGATGACGTCTCGGTGACTACGTCCACTTCTTATATGCAGTTTGAGGCTTCTGCACGGGACCTTCCGTGACTGTTGGAGCTACATTTCAGGCTTTGTCAGGCACTCTGAAAGTGTTCACTACTTTTCACTGTATTTTACAATAAAAACGAATTATTGAGACACATTAACACTTTAAAAATTATGTGTGTACATTAATACATTTTCAAAGGCAACAGGACTTCCGATGCAGCACATGGACTACATTTCACCGTCCATACAGTCCCTCAGAATTCACTTTTCTCTCATAGTATGTAGGAACATTTTGCCGATTTTGCATGGTTTCACAGCTGGGAACAAACTGAAAAGGATCAATGAGCCTGGTTAACTAACCCTCCCTCTACCTGACTACTACATTTCCATTTCGGAAACTACACAACAGGCTTGGAAATTGGTAAGCCCCCCTAATGAAATTCAAGGGTTCACTGCAGCACTCGACTTGCTTCCCTTGATGAAAAAACACGCTCTGATGGGAAGGTGAAATAATGAGAAGTCGGATGCCTGAGAGGTACAACGTAATTGGGATGGGCATATTCAATCAAAACACACTTCTATTCAATTTCCTCTCTTGCAGGTTTACCTCGCCTATAATTTCTTTGGCACCGGTTGTAAAAGGCGGAGGCTGCAGACTATTTTCCCCTCATCAGGGAGTGATGGTCAGTCTGTATCAGCATGAATATGATTAGCCGCATCACTTCAGTGACCTCTGAAAGTCATTTCATGTTTGGACAAGATGTGACTGGCTAGAAATTACAGGCACGATTATATTGATGGGTACGAGTCTCTCTGCACAGGATGATGTGACACATTATACCTCCCAGGGCTGATAATATCTGTCTTTGACAGCTGCCAGAATTTCAGTTGGACCGAACTGAAATTGTATGTTGCAAGAAATCTTACGTATGCGGTGCCATCTTGAGCATCAGATGAGTCAGTTGAACCACATCTTGACATTTCAAATAGTCACTGTATGAGCACCTGATAGCACCCAAAACAACGACAATGCAATCAAGGCCTCAGATATTGTAAAAAAATACAGCATTATGAACTTTACAGAGGCTGTAGGCTATATTGTATTGCATTAGATTGCACAGAAGTTGCCACCCGCTACAAGAAGGCTAAAATAAACCATAAACGATAGATAATGACTGTTTGACCGTCTCTCTGCTAGTTGTATCTGTTGAAGGACATTTTTCCATTTGCTTTCTGTCTAGACATGTCCTCTGCATTTGCCTTTCATAAAATAAGCACTGATGGCCAACATTAATAGTGCTTCAAGGACATAAAAGCCATCACGACAAATATAACCATGCACCCATTCAATGCTACTTTTGAAATGTAATAGGATACAGATTACTAGTTACTAGGGCTGTCCTCAACCAAAGAAATTCTTAGTGGACTAAAACTCATATGAATTTGTCGACTAATCGATTAGTTGATTTAATCGACAGATCTGTACAAATGAGTTTCTCCGCAAAAGCACCCCTCTAAGTCTTGTGTTTACCAGAGATGTGCTCATAAGTTTCTTGGAAATAAAAACTATGAGAAAATGACTAGTGAAGTCTAAGAAATCTTAGTCGACTAAGCAATAAAGCTGAAAAGTAAACCTCACAACAGTACTAAGCCATCCTACCTGATGGTGTTCGAACCCCGGGCCGCTGCGGTAAGGACTTAGCCTTGTAACATGGGGCACCCGCTCTACCCGGTGAGCTACCGTGGCGCCCCTAGTAACTGTAATTTAATTACGGATTCCAATTACATTGATTTTGTAATTGAATTATGTAATGCCGTTACATGTAGCTAGTTACTACTGATGTGGGGGAAAAAATCAATACAGCATAGTATCGTGATATTCTTGCGTGGCAATACTGAACCGATACACGGACAAGCATCGATCTTTTATTATATAAACTATTAACCTCTTAACAATCCGACGGCCCGCCAGTGGGCCCGGCTGCTATTCTGTCTCTCAGAGGTTGTAGCAGGCTCAGTCTTAAAGCTAGAGTGAAGATATTGGTATCATATGAAACTAGAAAAACCTAAAGAATCCATTTGTAGGGAACAACGCTAAATAACGCTCCAAAGTAATGCAAAATTTTGGTGAGGAAAAACTGGCATGGCCATTTTCAAAAGTGGTCCGTGACTTCTGACCTCAAGATATGTGAATGAAAACTCCGAGATGAACGGAGTGAAAACTGTATCTTATTAGATAAAACAGATGTTGACAAACTTGAAAAAAGGTAATAAATCGTAATATATCTTATCACAATACTCAGCATATCGCAAAATGTTTAAAATCGCAAGACGATCGTATCGTGACTTAAGTATCGTGATAATATCGTATCGTACCTACTAGTTACTCCCCAACACTGCACCCATTTTTATCAAAGCAAAATCTGTGGATTTAATACAGCCTGTCTCTGTTATGGTCGACATGCAGGGCAGTGACCGAGGGAAGGATTTGGGGCTGGATAACAACACTGCACCAATTTTTAGGACTTCAAAAAGATATAGAAAGGTTATAAAATGTGTGTCTGTGCAGTATCCACAGGGGGTGCACACAGGTAAAATGAAATACAATGCAGTGCAACAGCCATGCAATAAATACCCTGCGGACAAAATAACACAAATAGTCATATAATGCAATCCCAAACCACAATACTAGAAACTCGAACCAAAAAAGGTATTTGAGTTGAATAAACACCCATCTGACAAAGTCGCAGCAAAAAGCCTATAGCATTATACGCTTTACAAACAGCAATTATTTGCAGGGCTGCTGTATTTTATTGTGCAATAATTCACAACTGTTGATGCTCTTGCGTACATTTATACCATTAGATAATTACATATAGTACAGTTTCAGCACCAGGATCAGATTCAAAGCAGAGCTATATGTGTTGTATCAGAGAAATCTCATACCAGACTGTAAAGGGAATGAAATCTCTCCTGTGGTGTGGTGATAAATATATATCACAAACTGAATACTGGAAGATACTGCAGCTTAAAAATCAGGAAAATCTGTTTCAAATTTTTTTTTTTCTCATCTTGATTTGAATCTAAACATGAAATGATTAACATATTTCTATGAATGTTGATGTGACGTCAGACTAATGACTAAGTTGCTCAAAGGGGCAGCTTACGGTGACACATACATTGTATTATCCTGTAATTCCCATTGTTCGTATTTGCCTAAAAATGTTGTCCAAGACGCTCACCTTCCTCAGTATAAAACCCTGAGTAGAAGAACAAGCCTCAGCTAAGAAACGGTATGTGTCCTTCTTGACCTTTGCCTGAACGCCACCTACAGTTCTTTAAGTACAATGATGATGTCCACCAGTGTCTCCCATGGTGACCGACCACTACAGGGAGGACGCGGAGAGGACAGCCTTGAGCTCATCCTAGTGGACATAATATACTATACCGTGCAGAGAAATTCACAGCAACAAAGAATGCACAGAAAAGGATTAGCAGTCTACCTCCATCCAGCCGTGTTTCAAAACAACTCTCAGGGCCAACGTCAGCTTAAATTGCTAGCTGGCTACAGCTAATAAAATCGGACAGAGACGTATTTCAGCCGGCAAAATTGATGGTTGCAGACTAGAAATGAGAAGCCTACTTTTGTCTACTTCTCGACCCATTGTTTCAGTAATAACTAAATATTTGAGTGGTAAATAAGACATAACAGTGTCCCTGTTTCAGGAGAGATGCACAGGAAATATGACAGTGTAGGCCAATGTACGGGGCTATTTTCACATGCTGATATATTCTTTATTCAAGAAAAACTATATAATGGAAGGTCTCTGGTAATACTGTATATGTGCTGCTTTGGTTACCATGGTAAAGAAAATTAATGATTTGCTTGTATGTCTGACCAAAATATTTAATTGAGCTGAAGCATATAGGTCACAGAAAACCTTTTATTAAACACAGAGCACAGTCTCAAAGGGAGCCGCCGTCTGTTAGCTTGAATATAGAGCACAACATGCTTTCAGCCCATACATGTAGAAGAGCACGGGGGTCACAGCTGCCACTGAACATAAACTCTTCGCATCTTCAAATGTAGAATCTAAATTTCTGTTGAAAACCATCATAAGCCTATAAAAAAGCTTAAATTAATTCTGTTCAAGAGGTTCTGCAAGAATTGTTTGAGATATTTTTGAGAACTGTGGACTCTGTTTAATAGATTCAGCTGTTTCTTGCATTATTTTGGATATGCTTCACCGGACACAAGATCAAAAAACCTTCTTAACCTTCATAGAAATATGTAAGTCACGGTTCAGGTTAAGAGATCAAAGTCATTGGAATTTGGATATAGAAGGTTTTCCCTACAACACCCGTGGTATTTCTACATCATGTCAAACTGTGGCAGATGCTTGCACAGCTGGCAGAAACTCTGAAGCACAACCTGAAATGACTGATGTTGTAGCCGCCCTGATGCCGTCTGTTGTGTGGACACTTTACGCATTGTATGGAAAATGCTTTAATTTTTATTTAAAAACTACAACAAATTTGCACATTTTGCTAATGTACATAGTATGTTTTTTTATGTTTATATTCTATATTTTCAATGTTAGTTCTAGTAGTATGGCATATTTATAGTGTATTCTAATTAGGGCTCTCAAAGTTAACGCGATAACACATTAACGCAAAAATCGTTTTAACGCAACTGATTTCTTTAACGCATTCGATCTTTTGGAGATTGTAGCTCAGTTTTAAAGCTAGAGTGAAGATACTGGCATCCTATGAAGCTAGAAAACCTAAGGAATCCATTGGTACCAACCATGTCATATTGGCTTGTCGTGAAGGAGGCTAAATGACGCTCCAAACTTGCGCTAAATTTTGGCGAGGAAAAACTGTCATGGCCATTTTCGAAGTGGTCCCTTGACCTTTGACCTCAAGATATGTGAATGAAAATGGGTTCTATGGGTACCCACAAGTCTCCCCTTTACAGACATGCCCACTTTATGATAATCACATGCAGTTTGGGGCAAGTCATAGTCAAGTCAGCACACTGACACACTGACAGCTGTTGTTGCCTGTGTGGCTTGAATTTGCCGTGTTATGATTTGAGCATATTTTTTATGCTAAATGCAGTACCTGTGAGGCCTTCTGGACAATATTTGTCATTGTTCGATACATTCTTTATATTGTGTAAACATATAGATATTTATTTCCTGTGTTGATATGTATATTTACTGTTCCTGTGCAATCCCTGGATAACCTGCTGCTGTTACACAATAATTTCCCAATTTGGGATCAATAAAGTACATCCATTCATCCATCCACCCAGCCATCCATCCATCCATCCATTCATCCATCCATCATCTATTTGTGTTTTGGGACAAATAAAACCCCATTTTTCCCAAAATGAAGAAGGAATACCAAGTTTTTCATTTAAGCTTACATCTTTTTTGGAAATACAGCATTTAAAGGTATTTATCAAGCTTCATTTGTACAGACCATGTAATCCTTAAGTTCATTAAAGAACAGATCAGTCGCAAAAACATTTCGCCCCTGGGGAGTTAGTGATGCATCGATCCATTAGGTTTTTGAGAATAGCCAATCAGTGGAGTCTGTGAAGTACAGCAAATTAAACCAGTTTTGTAGTGGCCCTTTTAGTCCAATCGTTGTAATTCCCAAAACTCATCAACAGAACAATGACCTGCATCACTCCCCAAAGTTTTATCACAACCTGACCAGTGGGTCCATGTTATCATCATTCCTGATGGATGGGTAGATATCGACTGGGGCCCATCCAAAATTGCTCCACTAATGTCATGTTGGAAAACCAAATGAAAACATCAAGAGAGGAAGTATGTCTTGTGAGCACATTAGGCATGGGCCAATGGTAGCTCTGGATGAGCTTTCTAATTCAAGTTTAGTCTTTTCTGATCACATCATCAAGTTAGTGTGATCAACATTTTGCTTTTAAAACCTTGCTTTGAGTGCACACACAATAGCGGGTTTTATGGGGAGACAGGAGAGGCGACCTAGGGTCCACACTGTATTCTGTTATTCATACTGTAGTCAAATTGTTGACAGTGAGGGGGGTAATTTTGTTGCTGATTTTACAGCAAAATCTTGTTTATTGATAAATTCAGACTCGTGGCGTGTGCTCTCCATGTTACTGAAGTGATTGGCAGATTACTGTTTGGATTATTGCCTTTCATGGCCTCTTGTTTCTTGGCAGTAAAATAGTAGTTAAGGCCAGTAACACGGAGCTGGGTGTGGTGATCCTGATGTGGGGGTTTTATGACTCTGTTCTCATACACCATTCGTAGCTATACCTACAAAAATGAATGCACTGTAATTCGTATATACTGTATATACCACAAAATCAATTTGTATGTAATTCACATAATCGTGAACCAGGAAGGATAAAGAGCTACTAACGCCGCGTAGGAGGTCGTCGGTGTGGATGGGTGGGTCAGATAACACCGGACTTTCACCATGGAGACCGGCGTTCGTACCACGTGTGAAACCAGAAGTCAACGTTGATTTATTTGTCATGTAACTTTCGTACTTAAGTTAAGCCACTTCCAGAGTTCTTCTAAGCCAAACCATGATCTTTTCCTAAACCTAACTAAGTAGTTTTATTGTCTAAACCTAACCAAGCTGTTTCCTGTGAAGATGGAAGTTTATTTTTAAAAGACTGGAACAGAAATTGACACGTATATCACGTGTTGCTGGACATTCGTAGGAAAATGCACGAAAAATGAGGAATAACTTTTCGTAAGATATCATACGAACCGTTGTATGAGGATACGTTGTTTATGAATATTCTAACTACTCTGTTCTGAGCACCTGTGATTGGCAGGCAAATCTCTTCCCCCTTATCTGTAGAGACTCTGGACAGGACGGACAGTTAATAAACTGTACCACATATGTTTGAAGTCCAGGTCTACTCAATTTTTGGTGTTTGCAGGCTGGAAGCTAGCAGAGCTCTCATCCTTGTCACTGCACTGTGGCAACTTTCACAATGCATGGTAGAAATGGGAAGGTACAGTAGAGTGAACCTCCCACATGTTAACGGTTCAGTATGCTTGCAGTATGTTGTCCAATCGCACACCTAAATCCAAAAGTGTTAACACCCGTTCTGAATGGCCACACTCGAAAGCTTCCTCCTGGCTGCGTCTCACTGCTTTCTCAATCTCTCTCCAAGAATTATGTTATGTGAGTTGTGTGGAGAATGAAAAAACGACAGCTTGAGAAGTTCAAACCTTGCCTTACTTTCACACCTCCACCTCACATTGTCAGATTATCTCTTTGGGAAAGTTTCAGAAGCAGCGCCCTTGTATTAGTGCTGCTCTATATTCTATTTTTATGCACGAGGTGTGATGTTTTGGAAAACCGAAGATCTATTCTAATCACGTAATTACCCTCTCTACATTAATATTTCCTCCCAGCACCGAAACTGCGTCTGCGGGTTTTGCAGGTGTCCAGTTTGTGGATGTTACATGTACATAATGAAGCAGCGGCATCTTTGGAAAACAGTGTATGGTAAATTAATGAGTTTTGCTGGCCAGTCAGCAGTTTGTGAATGTGCTATCACTGCACATTAGATTGATCCAAACAAGCACTTAATACATTGCTTTCTGCTCCGAGGCACACGGAGAGGTCCAGAGGATGGAGACAAAGAAATCAATTGGCCTGATAGAGAGCAGAGAGGAGGGACGGAGAGAGAGAGGGAGGCTGGGTGAGTGGAAGGAGCCGATCTAATCAGACCAGATGATGATTGCCTGTGTAGTAATCAAGTTTTTATATGAAGGACCAGAGGAAATTGGTGAGCCAGTCAATATCCAATCCAATCAATATCAACAAGCTCTACTCCAAAGCAGCAATTTCTTAAAAAGCTGCTGGCGGTTGGTGCCAACTTTTATTAATAATATTAGAGGAGGAATACACCTGTTGTTGACATACACAGCAATGCTTCATTGAAGTGAGTGAAATGAGTTTTAAATAAGAGACTGTTGCCGTGCTGTAACTTTGTCGGATAAAATGTTCTGCTTATATGAAGGTGGAAAGAGAGAACTGGATTTGTTTGGATTAGAATTGGCTCAGATAGAAAACACAGTGCCTCTAATTAAGTGATCACATATAAACATTAATTTAAGTAATTGCGTATGCCATTGTAGGCACAGTGTTGTCAAATCAAGTGCAGCTAGTAAGTATTTTCTTTATGAAGAGACAGCATCAGCACCACAAATAATCTCACTGCTTCCCAGATCGAGCAAAGATTTATTGCCTCTACTGTGTTCCTTAGCGACAAACACTAAGGCTTCCTCTGAAATCGCATACCACTACTGTTACTATTAAGTAGCCTGCCTTATGTCATGTATAAAATCAGTGTTATGGCTTCATATAGTATAAATATATAATTTATTACTATCAATCTATCTATGTATTTATATATTTTGGAGTTCAAACACATTGGAATATGCAATAATGTGCAAAACAAACTGAACTGAAACTGTGACCAAAAAAACGCAATACAAACCAAACCATGGGCTTGTTGAACCATTGTACCATTTAAACACCTCTGTCTATAGGTTTACTACACCTTTTTTATATTCCCATAGATATTAACATGAATTTGGGAACAGTTAACATCTAATAATGATAATAAATTGTCCCTGAGAGTTAATATTTTGAATGTGTCACACCAGAGCATGCATGTGTTAAAGTACACACAGCATGTAAATAAAGTATCTTACGTCATTGAAAGTTTGTTGTCCTGACTTCACAATCCTGCAAACTGCAGTATTTATAATCACATTTTCATCCTGACTTCACTTCATAATTACTTGGTGAAAGGTTAATTAGTATGAAATGCTGTCACTGGAGTCATTGTAGGCAGCTCATATCTTCTGCTGGGATATTATGACGGCTTTTTTTCCCCCAAGATTACTTATTGGGCATTTTATGCCGTTATTTTAGGGATGCAGCGATCCGACTTTTTCAGTACCGATAGCGATACCTGGGCTTTGGGTATCGGCCGATACCGAGTACTGATTCGATACCAGTGTTTAATTAATAAGCTGTATGCCTCACTGTGTGGAAGTGACTGGGATCAGTCTTTTATGTGTAAGGCGACATCGGGCTTGACTTAAACATTATTTTCCTAACTTTGTAAACAAATACATAGATATACATTTACTGAATTGTTATTTATTATTAAAATAATAAATTATACACCAGCAATTTAAAAAATCTTCAAAATTAACAGGAATTATGATTCAAGTGTAAACGTTTTTAATGCAGCAACATATTGGTCAAAACTTAAACAGGAATTAAAATTCCAGGATATAATGTATATAAACATAGAACTGAACTGAATAGATCGTACCATTTGTGCCCATGTGGTGTTAGTAGGCGCACTAACTACTGTTTTGCCGGTCTTTCAGAGAAAGTTCTATACAAATGTTATGACATATTGTTTTAGAAATGAAAGAGATCTTACACATACAAGTGATTCAGCCTTACACCGAGGGTCTTTATGAAATAATAGTTGTTGTGTTGCTACAACTCGTACTTACACTAATTGTTTGGACTTCACGGAGGACGTCAAAGTATTTGTTGAAGTACTTCTTTTAGTCATTCATTCCCAGCCTTTTAAAAAATGCCACATAACTCAAATATTACAAGAAATCTCTTCTTCCGTCTTACCAAAAGTATTAAATTAAATAAGCTGCACTCTCCAACTTCAAAACATGCATTTCCTTTTTTAGGCCAACCCTCGTTATAAAATATGAATAAGTCGTTTAACAAATAAAATAATTCATGGTCCTGCTCTTCATTAAAGGATCTATTTTTAGGTTACGCTTCACTTTGAGAATTTTCTGAGGTTCAGCGTCGGGGCTGACATGAAATTAATTACTGACAATCTGTTTAAATCTCCAACTGCAAATGAAAAGTGTCAATGGAATAATGAGCTTTTTGGGTCATACAGACAGCTAGTGTGATGCGAAATAAATATTAAATAGGGTTTTTTGTGCCGTATTAATGATAAATTCAAATCCAAATATACATGTATATAAATATAAATCTCTCTGATATGAATAAATATGTATGTTGGATATAAACATTCAAAATCTACATAATATGTCTGACTAGAAACTGTATTTGCTAATTAATCTATTTATAAATGTGGTAACGTCTTTCTGATTTATTATTATTTCAGTTCAAAGAGTTTTTTTTCATGAACATTCATGCAAAACTAACCCCTCATTCACCACTCACAATATTTAGTCCCTGCTGTTCGTGCACAGGTGCAATTTGAAGGTTGGGGGGTTCACAAAAAAATCTAGAAGGAATGTAAAGTGTAAAACACAGAGAAGTTTGGTGTATTGTTACGTCTCCAGTCGGATCTCGATCGCACAGCTGATAGGTACGTAGTTTGTTTACATGATGTAACAGAAAGTGCATATCTAACAGTGTGTGGACAGAGAGCGTCCCATGTTATTATATGTAAATAAAAAGACCACAAATCTATCTTCTTAACTTGTTGGCTTCTTATTCTGTCAATGAAAAGACACAACAAGGTTGATATTATTCATCATTACATTAATTATCAGTTCTGTGTTATTATAAAAAAATATAGATATCCCTACATGCATTTTTGGCTACGGCCTCTAGGGGGTTGAGTGAGCCCCCTGATCCAACGCAAACTGCGTCTGTGTGTTGGTTGTTCATGAATACAAAAAGTTGATCAGAAAAATCAGTTTTATGGTGGATATTTCACCTGCAACAGGCTGCAGGCTATACTGTATACCATTATTTCTTGATTTTTTTATGAGATTTACACATACATAAATTATATGAGAATATTGATACGACTACGATATTCCCATCAGGATATCAAGTGGGAATATATTCACTTTAAGGGATACTCCTAGACTGTGTAACATTCATTGATTATTCATTCAATAAAAATGTATGAATATGTATGCATATCACTGACTGGTGGATACCCGGAAGGCCAGTTCCAGCTGGTGTTGCTGCTAAGCCTAAAATACTGTACTGTATCTCCTGTACCTATACATGCAGTATAGAAAGTTCCTGTTTCCATTCATGTGTTTTGTGAAAACGAAGCAGCCAGCCAGAAAATAAAACCCTTTTCCCTATTAACCAGATGGGTGCACAGCCGGTCGTCGAAGCTCTGAATTAAACCCTAAATTTTCAATTGTGTTTCAGAGCACACCCACTCCAGTCTCCTTACCTACACTGGAAGTCTTTTTTTTCACATTTATAACACAGCAGCGCAGCCTCGTCACGCAGTAAACTTATAATTCTCCCACAGGAGTTCTCTTGTTCACTGTACACGCTGCATTATGTTCTGATCACGGCAATATGTTCTCAGTGAAGGAAACAATTACACTACAGGATTGAATTAGAAAGCTTAACTTCATACCCTAATGTAAGTTTTGAGTGGTCACATATAAATATCAGGATGCGTTTTAACATTTAGTTGCACATTATATTCCTTCATTTATGCTTTATTTGCACAAATCCTGAAAAATTTAACTTTGAACAACTTCTATCAAGAGTTGCTTTCTGCTTCTGCTATAAAAATATCAGTTTGTGCATTATAGAGAGCTCATCCAAAAATGGGTTTAATCTCTGTTGAAATTATCTGTAGCCAAATCCTGCTACTGAAGCCAAAGCAGGTGACCACTTCAACCCCTTTAGGCTCAACTGACTGTATTATGTTGCCACTAGGGAGACATAATCAGCTCTCACAGCATCTGTCTCACCACATGGATTAACAGAGTCAGTGTGGAAACCAGCAGCACTCTAATCAGGACCAGCCAACCTGGTAGGAGACGCTAATATGTGGCACCATGGCGCTCTGCAAATACTGCAAAGAGGCGGATATTTTCAGCTTCAGTAGAATTTAGCTGACAATATGGTAACATAAGTTATTTTACATGTAACATATTACAACTAACTAAGAGTGACAAGCTACAATTAGTTTGATTTACTAGCTCTGATTGTGAATTGTTATAGCTCTTGGATCCAAAACACAATTTGAGAAATTATCATATGCTTCACAGTTTGATCTGCTGCTTATTGCTTTGCAAGTGTGTGTGTGTGCTCAAGCACATGCGCCTGATACTGTTTCACACTGAATGTGAAAACAAATTTAGTTTCATTAGAGCATCTTGAGTGTGCCCGATTAAAATGATGGGCAAAATTATAAACTCATTTATAATTTACAGAAAATTAAAAAGATCAACACATCATTTGCCGCTAACGTGACTCAGTGGGGCCATTACTGTGCCATTAAAGGTGAACATTTATTTTATTTTATTTTCAGGTTTCTCTTCCAAATGTAACCATGGCAGCACTTCACTATTTTATTGTTTGATATTGATCATGGATGATAGTTGAAAAAGATGACCTGTACACTTTTAGTATATATATATTAGGGCTGTCGATCGATTAAAATATTTAATACTAATACTATTTAATATTGTTTTACTTTTGTTTTTTTACCGTGGTATCGAATTGGTATCGGTAATCATGGAACTTTGCTGGTATTTACGACTACATTTCTGTTATCGTGACATCTCTATACAGTACACACAGTATCCAGACAGAATGTTTTCTGTATAAACTACATGTCTTTTGTAAAAGTCAGAATATGAATGTGACTGTGATCAGGGACCAGTAGAAATGGTTTGTCTTTACTGTGCTGCTGTTTTCTTGCCACCCAAGGCAACAATTACAGTAAATTCATTACTCCATAAAACCTATTATACTACCATTAAAAGTCCATTATGAGATGGTGTTGTTGGAGGATAGGAGGTACTTGCTGGCCCTCTGGGTATCAGTCACAGATGCTTAAGAGGCAGACAATGAGAGGACTTTAACATGTTAAATAGCTTTTATCCTATACAAATCAAATTAGTACGTGATTTATTCATTTATTGCTTAAGATGGCATATCTGTCTCTAGTTCAGTTCACTCAGGATGAAGAGGATTTGCTGACCAGTATGGTGACCTAAACTTCTTTAAAAATAGATATGGATGTAAACAACAACACCGGTCAGTCGCATACATCTTTGAAATCTGCAAAGAGACACGAGAGAGAAAGAAAAAGGACGAAAATGGAGACAAGGGAGCTTCAGGCCAACAAGCGCTGTTCACAATTTTCCTCCGTCCAACCTCATTAAAATGACAAATAAGCCTATCAACACATTACATTCAATGTCCCTGTTCTAATTTTATCACGGACAAGCCGAGGGACTGGTTGATGATGAGATTAGCGTTCTGTCTGTGTCTCCGCCACCTGAAAGCATGCGCTGTTTGTCAACGCGCTGTTTAGTTCCCAAGTAATGCAGTTTGTTCTGAGTCAATCAACCTGACTGTGGCGCTCCCTTGAGTGTCGCACCGCCTGACTGACAGCACAGATTATATTGCTCTCCGTGTGAAGGATCGCTGAGCAATTGACGCAAAATACCCAAAGAGATTGGATTGGAGGAAGGAAATTAGGCAATTTATAGTGGTGTCATCCCACTGACGAGCTGTTTTGGTTTATTTTTAATTTGGCTTTTAGAGAAGGAGACAGCGAGGACAGTGCTCAGCATGCTGGACGATGCCTCAAGGACCTATTTGGCTGAAAAAGAAATTAAGAGGCATGTTGCACTACTGCTGCACGATTATGGCCAAAATGATAATCACGATTATTTTGATCAATATTGAAATCCCGATTATCTATCACGATTATTCATGATTTTACAAACAAACAAAATTTGTTTATTGCACTTTCACAAAAAAAAAACTTTTGCAAAAAGTCACACCCACGAAGAACGGTTAACAAGACTCCGCGTTTCAAGACGAGTCAAGTGGGTTGCCGACATTGCTGCAGACCCCTGACGCACTGAGGACAGTTCGCCCCGGTTGACAGTTGCACAGGGAGCCCCGTCCATCCCCGTCCATCCCCGCAGGGAGAGAAGGCACAACAAGCATTAAGTCCACGGTCCCAGGAAGCAACAGGGTCAGGTTGAGGGATGCTGTAAAGCTCACAGAAATTCGCCCGGCGAGGGCCAACCAGCACCAGTGAGAGGATCCTCCCACACCGAGCGGGCGTCTCTGGCCCGCCGAGTTGAATCCCCTCGGCAGATGTGCCCGTCTGACGGGCAAAACGAGTAATATACTGCATATTACTCTTCTACAGACTGCAGCCGCAACATTGAGTAAAGTTTCTCACAGGCTACCGCTGTAGGGTGCGCTCACAGCGGCATGACAGCTCCCCAAAAGTGAAGCCAAAACATCTCGATCGCCAGCTGGTGGCTGGCTGTTAGTTTAGGAAGCGCTTGATTTGATATGCAGCGCAGTTTTCTATGAGCGGAGAACAAAATTAAACTCACTTAATTGTGCAGCCCTATGTCACCCTTTACTTTGTCTGAAAGAAATTCAAATAAAAATGGTTAAATAATTTGGATTTTGCTTTGGTTTCAGTGGTGAAAAACAGTCATACCCGAAAACAAACGCAGCTGACCAAGGAGAGGATTGTTTTTTTCTTCCTAGTGTGGACTAACTTTGTAGACCTTGCGTCTATAAAAAAACCCACTTCTCTTCTACATTACCACCTCCTGTGTGGAGCTACATGTAGCTGCGAGCATGCCGTGCTCTCTCTTCCACGCAAAAACACATTTATCTTTTGTTATTTTCTTTTGTCTTCGCTCATTCCGAGGAATGTCACTTAGCTCCAAAATTGCGGTGCCCGAGGCAGATGGTAGAGTATTTGTTTTCTCTGTCTGTTTCACAAAGCCGGTCTCATTTGTCAAAAAGAGCGTGATCTGAAGGCCCTGCCCCGACGCCGTTTGTCTTGTATCGATCACCTCTTTGTCACGCCTGCCTTTTCTTGAAGGTGATGGGCGCTTTCTCTGTTCTTTCATGCTTAATGGGTCTGCTTTTTAAGGGCTCTTTGAGGACACAATCTTTGGAGGTGGTTTCTTGGGGTTACCAATTGAGAGTTTGACGTGACGTTGCAGTAATCATAATAAATGTTACTGGACCCATACATAAAAATAATTCTATTAATCATAAATCTATCAAACGGTGCGTTCACATGCACTCAAGAATCCAGGCTACTCAAAGAAATCAGGTTAGGCAGGTAATCGGACGTGTTTACATGCTCTGTAGTAACCTGGTTACCGTAAATCCATCTATACATGGAGCAGGTCACTAATCAGATTTTTCCCATATCCCCGACCATATTGTGGAAGCATTACTTATTTTAACCGTATTAGTGATACAAGACGCTGTCTCCGGCCGTTTTCTGTGTGTGTGTGTCTGGGTTTGAGCAGACTTACAGTGCAAATGTGTCTGGATATTATAAATAGTCAGATATTCAGCAGTTGAAACTGATTTATTTAGACTTCTAGAGGATACTTTGTGTTACTTTCAGTTTTTGTCACGGTGGAAATATTTTAAATACGAGGATACATCACTACATGTTATGATCTCTCCTTTTACCTCCACCTTATTTCCCTTTCTGAAGTCTTTCCCACGCACATGCACTCATGTGATAAGCCAATTAGAAACCTGATTATACAAATTGGCTTTCTCCTGACTGGATCTAGATCGGGAAATCAGGTTTCTTTAATCTCATGCCCCGATTTACTGGAGAAAGCTAACCTTAACCTGCTTACTTAAGTGCATGTCAATGCATTGATTGTGCAGTTACTGTAATTGGTATGTACCACCAACTGTGGAGTTGTAAGCCATGAAACAACCATTGCATGCTTGCTAAATGCAGTGTTAAGCTAATTTCAACAGAATATGCTATGACCCATGGAATTACAATCTGTGTCATTTCTGTGAAGAAATTGTATTTTGTAGAACTGGAGGAAAAAGCACATATTCTAGTGAGGTGCTGGCTCGCAGGCAGACATCATAGGAAGAATGGGAAAACTCATTGGAGTAATTATTGTGCCTCCTTCTCATTCTTCCGAAGAAAAGATATTTGTCTCCTCTCTATGGATGTCATGATACCATAAATTAAGTAGTCGATACCAGTGAAATTCCACGATTCTCGAAACCCGATTCGATACCACAGTAAAAAACAAAAGTAAAACAATAAATCTCATGTACTTCAACATCCACTCCGTTATTACTGTTTGCATACTGGTTTTTGTTAGAAAGTTAAACAGGTCATAATTCTCTCTCTATTATCTATTATATATTGCTGTGAAAACACCTCCTTCAAACACCTGGATTTATTCAAGTTTCTTGCCAAAAACTTCATTTTACAAGATTAACACAGCATGATAATGTTATGATTTACCTTCGTCCAATATTCATCTTTACTGAACAGAGCTTGAACGCATCATAATGGAAATTAATTGCACCTCCCATTAATGTTAGCTGTTCACTCCGTGCGGGACTGTACTGCTTACTGACTGCTTACAGATAACCTCCTGCCGAGTTAAACAGAGGTATGTTGTTCACAATGTAGCATTATCAGGGAAGAAATAAGGTGCGTCGAAAGTGAGTTTACTGCGTCCCATATACATTTTCTATTGTCCCCAGGACGACGGGACGACGTTAGTCTCGAGCCCCGACAGTCTGTAGAAAAACGAGTACCGCCACGTTTTCAGAATAGCATCGACTTGGTACCGAAGTATCGGTTCTCGTGACATACTTGTCTCATAGCACCTCCCACTGACAGAACACACATGACTTCAGGAGGGAAGAGCGTAAATAGTACAACTGGCATATTAGACTGATTGCTTTCATAAGTGGAGAAGCTCTTATTATCTAAAGATAACAATACCATACAGCGTAAATTGTGTCCACGGGAGCAAACTCGACAATGCAAGCGATCGCTCGATTAGAAAACATGTCTACATCAAAGTTGGGGCAAAATAATCTCATCCTGTTACAGCTGATATTGAAAATGCCTCAGTTGGGTTTTTGACTGGCGGCGCAGCTGTAACACAGAGAGAAATGAAAAATGTGTCAGGCTGAGATGTGGAGAAAATGCTGCTCATGTCAACGCTAGAATCACCATCTGTCAGACAAATTCAGAACAAGATAACAATGACAGGTAAGCGCTGGCACGACTTTTATAAAGTACCATATTGTACACTATACATATTGTCAAGAACATCTATTCCTTTCATTTAATGTGTAATATATACACTGTAGCATATCGAACAGATGGCTGTGTTTTCCTCTAAAAAGAGCCCAGGCATGGTAATTCTGTTCTTCCCGTTGTCCTTGTTTGCATCCTCATTTGTCTCCTGAACTTTAATCTCAATCTCCTCCCCCGTGTTATTATGTCGTGTCATTAATAGCCTTGAAGTGTTTATCGTAATCAGAGGCGAAATACAAGAGGAATGGCAGGGTGACAGTGGGAGAGAAAAGCAGAAAGAGAGGGTTTTGTCTGAAAGGCATCGACTATCCAGACAGCATGAGGGTTATCAGCCAAAGTAAACACATAAAATGATCCTTAATGCGGATGCATGCTCCCCAGCGATTGCAGCAGACACACCAACGCAAAGGCCATTAAAGGTTTATCAGAGGTTTGCAGTGGCTCGGCCAGAGCCGCTCACAAACAGATGAATATATTTTTGTGTCATTAACAGCATCTGCTTAAATGGCTAACCGGGCGCCCGCATTTCTCTCAGGATAATGGGAGACAAGCCTAAAGACAAATGTGCTCTTTACTGCTGTAAAGAGAAACCCGGCTGAATGAAACCTAAAGAGGCAGCCTTCCCACTGGTGTTAGCATCAAGATGACATCCCCATGGTGATTCCTACATCACCATAGATTCTAGATAAGCCCCCAGGTCAGCCACAATAAGGTGAGGACATGACCCCCATTAAATTCCTGCAACACATACGTGTAAGCAACCCCCATTCGTAGTCGCCTGTGTTCGTGCAGATGCTCCCCTCGCAACAGCTTAACGCTCTCGCCGAGGAGGGCTCAGTTTGCAAATGACGGCACCAGCAGAGTTAAATCCCTCTAAATGTCCTGAAATGACTCGTACAGAAGGGTTTAATAGAAGTTATATCTGAAAAGGTCGACAGCCACCAGACCCGACAGCTGTAATGACCATCAACACGGCCTCGGTCATATTGGACCTGCAAGTAATCCCTTGTGCTTGTTTTATCCAGCTGTACTGTAGGGATCAAATGGGTGGCATTCAAACATGAGGAATAATCCACATACAGTATACGGCCTCAGCTAAAGAATCATTTGACACCAGGCTGAAAAGCAGAGTTTCACCGCCCTCTCTGGTTGAAAGTAGGCTTGTCGCGGTAGTTGGTGTTACATGTTGATCGGGCACACACCGATTACATTACGTAACCATCGCCGCCACCACCGCCACCACCGCCCCCACCGCCCCCACCGCCCCCACAGTTGTTTTGCTTTTTTTACAGAAATAAAACCCATTTAGTTCATTTTTGCGTATCAGCGCCGTGTTATCAATAGATAGTCGGACAACAATAGCTGCTTCAGAAAATGCAGCCATTTTCTCTCATTTATTTCAATGAAACTATTGCTTAATGGTCTGTTACACATAGCAATGGTCTGTTATAAAGAAATAACAGGCCGTAGAACGCCGTGATTGACCAATCAGAATCGAGTATTTGACAAAGCCGTTTAATAACAACATATAAACGTGACGGTCAACGGTGGCGAGACTGTACGAAGGCAGTCACGACCAGTTGATTGATCTGATTTATAGATCCGAGCATGCCCTTGTGTAAAATAGTGCTTACTGCCTATACATTGTGGCAATTTATGGGTATTGCAACATATGCGTCTCCAGTCCATAGATATTTGTATCTATATGCGTCTCTCTCTTCAGCTTTTTTTTGGACGATATTTTTGTATATCATTGTTTTTCATAAAGCAATATCGTCAGTAGAGGAATTTCAATATCGCGCAACCCTAGTCTGAACACCAGTCAATACATTATTGATATGTGATTAACAGAAACTACTTTCTGAATAGGTCATGTGTACAAAATATCAAATTAATGTTGTGAGGGGTCTTGTTTAATGGTGTGTGGACACTGTATTTCCGTTCATAAATGTTCCCTCTGGGGTCTTTAATTTTACATTATTCCCTAGAAAACAGCATAATGATACCAAATTGAAAGAGAATCCAGTTGTGAAATCAGGTATGCTAATTGACAAAGTGGGGTGTAAAAGTCCTTAAGGCATCATATTGATATTTATAATCAGTTTATGTGGTGCAGTAATTTACAGTATGAACCACAATTATGAGTTATTAGGTTAAAGGGGCAGGGCATCTGGCACTCCACACTCTGTTTCACACTCATTAGCAGCTCATTACGAGAGGGGCTGATGGTTCAACTGAGCTTGCAGAAATATTGGATACCTATCCTTATCTTTATCCTGCTGCATACAGATGATGCACTGAAATCAAGGTTTTAAAATCAAAGCTTTTTATTGTATGCTAAAAGTAAGATTATTTACCAGCTTTTATCAATCCATTTTATTGCACACAAAACTCAGATTACAGCTTTTTTTTAAATCAAAATAATATCCAGTATATTAGCCTATAGCAGATTTGATGGAGTGTTACTAGAAATACATTGGTCAAAAATGGTCATAAATGTTACTTTCGTAGCTCCGTTCTCTTTGTACATCCATGATAAGCTCCATCGAGGCCGTTTGAGGGTATTTAACATAAATGTCAGTATATGGGTGCTCTACAGTTGTAGCGTTGCCCGATTTGACCACGGAGATGAGAGTGACGGCTGGCTTGACCGCACGTTACCGCAATACGATAACGTTTCCTGTCCATGACAGAGTTAGCATGCAGCTTTAGCCGTGATGTCTAGCTCTGCTTTTCCTGGCAATGTGTGAAACCCGAAGTGTTTCCATACTTTACTGTATGTGTAGTGCTTACCATGTTGGATTTCAAATATGAGGGTGCAGCTCGTATTCAGGCGGACCCTCATGTTTGTAGTTTCGGCTTGCTGCGGCCGGCTGCGGTTGTTTTGGTTGAAGGACACGGGACAGATAAGACGTCACGTTACTCTGACTACAACAATAAAAGCGCCAACTTTCTTCTACCTCCGTATAGACTCAAATGAAGCAAATAATCGATTCTGGCATTAAAAAAACAATTTCAAAATCGTAAAAAAAAAAAAAATCACGATAGGTGAATCGATTTTTTTTCCCCCACCCCTAATATATAATAATTACAGTGCATTACCTTTCGTAGGTAATTAGTAGTTTCATCACGTGACTGTAGACAGGATCTCTTTCTGGAGTCTAACAAGGGGGACGGCCTGAAGCTGAACCACATACAAATGAAGTGCTGTGTGTCTTTTCTAACCTTGGACTGATCATCCTCTCCCTGGGGAGCTCTATGACATTCCATGTTTTACTGAAAGTGCATTTGAGTGAGTCAGCGCGGTTCGGCTGCTCTGCGCTCACTACCACTCTCCATTACCATAATGATGACTCAGTCCTGTTCTCTACCACCCCAGCCTCTCCAATCCTGTCTCTGCTCTCATGCCCTCTCCTCTCCTGCCTCTCCTTCCACTGTCCTGTCCTTTATCACCTTGTCCCGTCGCCTCCTATTCTTAGACTGCTCTGTCATCCATTGACCACACCTCTCCTCTTCCCACATCGCTCCTCTTCTTGCAGTTATTCACTTCCTCAGTTTGTTGACACAACCTCCCATAGCTGTCTGTTATAGTTTTCCCACTACAGTCACGTAGAAGGATTTGAATCGTAATGTTGTGTTAAGGGACCACAATGTCATCTGTTCTCATTAACAGGCACACTGATGAGTTAAACTGAGTTGATGGATACTGGCCGCGTGTGTAACCAAGCTGTTCTACCTTCAGCCAGCTCTGTGTTTCCTCACCCCTTCCAGCGATCGGAGCTCATGTGCCGAGGCTGAAAATAGAATCTGCTGCATCATATTCCCAGTCCTCCTGGTAAAGTACCTATGGCTTAACATACTGCTGTGACTGCTCGTCTAGGAGAAATTGTCCTGGATCTGGCAGAGGTTTTTCCAGAGGTACTGCAACAGATTTATAGATAGATAGAATCTGCTATCTTAATTGCTAAAAATGTACATTCTGGGGTTTCTCACCAAATGCAGTGGTATGCTCAAGGTAAAAACAATAACATCTCTGCTCCGTCTGTAACAGATGGTGTTAACGTGCCATTGTGCTCCATCTGGGATGTTAGATCTCACGATGGTCTTAATTTCCTCCACCTTCATCAAAGCCTTGTGAGATATATGATACACTTTTAAACACATTCCCACAAATTTGATGTGATGGAGTCAAATAAATGTAAATAACAACACTAAAGTATTGCATTAATTGCAAAAAGACTCCAGCCAGCTATAGGTTTCCAAAATAATAACTAGAGTTGTTCTGATACAAATACCAGTATCAGAAATGTGTCCGATACTGCCCAAAATTCGGTTCGCCACTCTATGCACCAATCCAATGCCATAATTTATTAACCCAGAAAAAAAATCCTTAACCGGGTATCAATTCTTCTTTGCCGCTCCAAACCAGTAGCCTTCACTGTGCTGTCGCCCTGGATGTATCATGGCTGCCGCTGGCAACTACTGTTTCAGAGCAGTGAAGAAGAACTGATTGCAGGTAGTTCCTCACGTGACGATAGCAAACAACAACAGTGCGGTGCTAGTGGAGAGTGTAACGGTAGTCAGAGCAAGGAAAATGTCAGCCATTTGGCAACATTTCACAGTGGAAAATCCAACAAGTAAAACTGTATAATAAAGAAAGTTCTACAAAATTCATTTTCTGTATGTATTTGTTCATGTTTTATAAAGGGTTTAACCTGAGCCAGGCCATAGAACAAAGATAGTAATCATATCACATCCATACATGCTCAGTAGTACACAGCTGTTAAATAATATAATAATATAAATAATAATAACTATATTTTTTTTTTATCACGCTGGTATCGGATCAGTACTCAGTATTGGCCGATGCCACAAGTTCAAGTATCGGAATAGGGAAGGAAAAAATGGTATCGGAACATCTCTTATAATAACATAATTTTAATAGAAACTTTTTCTATATGATAAAATGCAGAAGAGACAGACTCTCTTTAAAATACTCCAGCCAGGGTCTAAATACTGCCAGGATGGTGACTGTGAGTGAATAAATAAATCAAATGGGAAACATAATTTTGGGATGGTTCCTGGCAGGGCTTAAAGACTGTTAGATGGCAGCATCTGATACTCTGAACCTGCCAGAGTGAAAGGATAATGGGCTTAGATCAAGGGCACAAAGGCAGGCTCAGCCTTCTGTGGACCATCTAGGTCACATCCAGGACCAAAGCAGGCAAATATGTAATACAATGCAACATGTTTGAATTGTAGAACTCGTATGTGGATTTGATATATGAATTAATGGCTCCACAATAAACTAAACAATTTACTTTTTTTATAAACCTGCACATCAAATTCAAGGTGAAACTTTGAAATGGCAAGATATACGAAGCCTTGAAAAACTACTGGTTAATGGTGAAGAAGTGAAGCTTCAACGACTTTACATAATGAACTGCAAAATATTTTCATAATGACTACAAAAACAGTTCATCCATGAAGGTCAATGGCTTAAAAAACTTCAGTCTTACAAAAAGTTAATGGTTCTTATACAAGGGAGGGTTTTAATATTGTGATTAAAAGCTGCAAAAGCCCGTACAGATGTTTAACAGATGTTAATGTACTAACAAATAATTTATATTAGTTAAACAAGAGTGTAGTCCAGTGTAACATATTAACATTCATGAATATTTTAGTAACAATGACTTAGTAATACATTGGCTGCAGTTTATAAATCATTAGCAAAAACTATGATAACTTTTTAGGTTGATTACACATATCTGAGCACTAATGAATTGGCAATAATCTCCGGGCAACATGTTACAGCATTTATGATTACATTTATTTTGTCATTTATCATATTTCATTATGTTTCATTTAGCATCAAGTACTTGTAATATAGAAACCAACCCTTACTAAAGTGCCACTAAACAGGGAATCAAATGTTTGGGAACTCCTTCATAGGTTTGAATAACCAGCATTTCAAGACTTTTCAATCTTTAAACTACTGTACAGATTGTGGCTGCTTGACTCTCCAGACTTTCAGGTTTCTTGTCACACTGTTAAAAAGAGAGTTGTGCAGTCAGTGATTCAGGTAGGAGGGGTTTATATTATAACAGTCATCTTAAATTTTAAGCCTAGTTAGAAGAGATGCAGCGATTGCAATTTTCTTTTCCAATTTTTTAAAAGTCTGACCTGCCTATTTCGATTTTCTTTCAAAGAACTATAATTGACAGCAAGGCGCCAGACTAACTTTTTTCCCCCACGTCCCGGAACATCCCGAAAAATAATTTCAAGCATTTCGAAGTCGGTCTAAACTGTCAAAAATTCAAAATGTTATCCTTTTACTAGTTTGTTATTGTCATCTATAGTGGTAGGGAGAGACCCTGTGCTGTCGGCAGACGAGCCAATCACTGTGATTACTCTGAGCAGCATCATGGGAATCAATTACAATATAATAAGTGTCTGATTAGGTAAGTCGTTCCAAACGTTTTATGGTTGTTCCCCCACGGCTTATTTTGAACTTGCAGTTGTGACAGATTGCAAGCTTTATGTCTTCTTCACTCACATTGAAGAACTTCCACACTGAAAACATGTTGTGTGTGTGTGGCTGTGACTTTACTGTGTGCCATTGGGTGTGCGACGGAAAACTATCATGTGGCACGTGTTAATGTGACCAGCAAAAAGTTGGAAATATAAGACTGGTCAGCCGGTCACCCCTCGTAGTCGATCTGCTGAAAACTGGCCATTTTGATCGGCAGCCAATCGATCGGTGAATCTCTATTCATTACAATTCTAATTCGAGAGCAACAGTGATATTAAGACCTGGTTAAAAGAAGAAATTCAAAGAATGTGGGTGTCTTTTATAAGGAAACTTAAATGTATGCTTCAACACACACAAGTTATAAAGAAAACAACCCCCGCCCCAAATAAGTTCACAAGAAAATAACTGTAATGTCCACTTGAATGTCGACAAGGTTTGTCCTCCTCAACGATACAACATAATCCAACCAAAATGTCCAAAAAGCTAAAATGTAACATATGTCCTCCCTTAAAAATGCAAAAAATACAAATCAGAAAAAGCAATGCATTGCAAAAAACACCCAAAAAGAATGAAACTCACTGGACATAGTATTGGGAAATGGTAATCCGGCCTTGGCTTGATTTCCAGTCCTCTGCCCAATAGTTATGGTCCTCAAATCACTGATTTCCTTGTTCACTTCAGGTGGACGAGGTACAACCATAAAAAGGAGCTACATGCTTTCCCCCCCTCTCAACTAAAGGCTTCCCGGCTCTTTATTACTCCTCCATGTATCTCCATAAACATTTCCTTTTTCTCCACCCCAAACAATTCTCTTCCCTTTGCCCCCTAGGCCACGCCCCGTTATACCTTTGATCCTGGAGGAAACAGGTCACCTGACTGATCACCTGACCAGTGTTAGCTATGTGAGTAATAAAACCATATAATATTTATATTCATATATCCTTCTCCTAAATGTGTGGCGGAGTCACAATATACAGTGAGTATAGATCTCTCATTATCAGACTGTCAAAAAGCAGACATTAAATCCTTCAACCTCATTAAGATAAACATTATCTATCAGACTGTCCAATGATCAGTGGATTGATATCCAATTACTTTCTTACATCTAATCAACATATTGACTATATCCACTGTGCTATCAGTCAGGACATGGATCTCTGGTTTATTCAAGTTAAAAGTGGTATCGACTCTCAGTTTCATTTATGCCCTCTTTTCTATAAGACTTATCATTTGTAGTCTGATGACATTGTTGTATCTTTATCCATTGCATTGTAAAATAGTAGATGAATCCAGGACGGTTTATTTGAAATACCTTATTTTCAGCTTTAAAACTGATCATTAAGAGGAGAGAACAGACATTTTAAAAAGGTAAAAGTTCAACAGTGGCTGTGACTAAGTAGATGACACAAATATGTTGTTTAACAGAGTTATCTGAACTGTCTTTTATAGTTATTTTCGGTAAACAGTAGAGACATTTAAATAAATGTCAAATTCTTCCACTATCATTTCATTAATGGTTTTAACACAAATGCTGTCCAGGTCAGTTACAACCCAATGCTGTAAGCTGTCTAATCAAGTTCCATCAAGTGATAATTTTGACATTAACATTAAAAACGACTCCCTTTAATATGAAAGGGTTGTTATAGTGATGCCGATCCCACTGAGAATCAACACGACTCTGCAGCTCTAAGCAGCTTTCAGATCATTGTTT
This sequence comes from Sebastolobus alascanus, assembly GCA_916701645.2. Taxonomy (NCBI): domain Eukaryota; kingdom Metazoa; phylum Chordata; class Actinopteri; order Perciformes; family Sebastidae; genus Sebastolobus; species Sebastolobus alascanus. The sequence continues at coordinate 5,510,860 of CAKAOJ020000068.1, forward strand.
GTAGCGCCACCAAACCAATGGTTGTTCTTTCTTCCTACCTGCCCAGCGTGAAACCACTGAGAATGTAAAGGTACCATGTGGAGTTTCTGACCATTAGTAGTGCTATGGAGCAATGTTTTTAGGAGTGGGTCTCCATTTTGTTTGTATGGGATGCTCGTGATGTCTCCTGGATGTGTAAGTGGGTGTTTGTTTAAAAACTCGATAAGCTGATGAATGTTTTTTGACTCACTGCTTTGATTTTGTTTAGTCTTTCTCCTTCTAGTGGTCAAAATAGTTTAATGCAGCTTTAAGTGGACAATCCAGTGGTGATTAACTGCTACGCTGTGGGAACTAAAAGCCCTTCTTAAGACTATTACATCATTACATCATTGTTGCATGGCTGTCTAATTTTGCCGACATTGAAATAACCCGTTGGTTTAATTTAAGTGTTTGGCAGCAATTTCAATGCTGTATCTGTATACTGATCTTTGATCTTACAGTCCAAAAGGATTACCACAATATCAAAGAGACTTTTTACATGGTCATTCCACAGAATCGTCAGCTAGCAATCCCCAACAACTGCTGGTCTAGTTCAAAATGTAACATACTTGATATTTGCCATGCAGCCCAGCTCGGAACCCCCACTGTGAGGCTCCAGGTTTCATCTGATCATGGTCTGACTCTGACCTGTGTGATTCACTTAGGATCAAAGCTTGGTGAGTGTCTTTTGGCCTTCAACCTTACCGGGAAAATACGCAAGGAACTATATATATTAGGGCTGTCAATCGATTAAAAATTGAATCACGATTAATCGCATGATTGTCAATAGTTAATCGCGATTAATTACAAATTAATCACACATTTTTTATCTGTTCAAAATATACCTTAAAGGGAGATTTGTCAAGTATCTAATGCTCTTATCGACATGGGAGTGGGCAAATATGCTTGCTTTATGCAAATGTCTGTATATATTTATTATTGGAAATCAATTAACAACACAAAACAATGACAAATATTGTCCAGAAACCCTCGCAGGTACTGCATTTAGCATAAAAAATATGTTCAAATCATAACATGGCAAACTGCAGCCCAACAGGCAACAACAGCTGTCAGTGTGTCAGTGTGCTGACTTGACTATGACTTGCCCCAAACTGCATGTGATTATCATAAAGTGGGCATGTCTGTAATGGGGAGACTCGTGGGTACCCATAGGTCCCACTTTCATTCACATATCTTGAGGTCAGAGGTCAAGGGACCCCTTTGAAAACGGCCGGGCCAGTTTTTTCTCGCCAAAATTTAGCGTACCTTTGAAGTGTTATTTAGCCTCCTTTTCGACAAGCTAGTATGACATTACATGTCAACATTCACACACACCTTCATACACTGATGGCAGAGGCTGTCATGCAAAGTGCCAACTTTTCCCATCAGGATCTAATCTAAATACTCATTCACAACCCGATGGCTAAGCTTTCGGGAGCAATTTGGGGTTAAGTGTCTTGCTCAAGGACACATCGACATGTCATGATCGAACCACCGACCTTCCGATTGGTGGACGACCTGCTCTACCCTCTGAGCCACAGCCCAATGGTTGGTACCAATGGATTCCTATAGGGTATATATAATAATATATATAGGGTTAAGGGTAAATATGTGGACAATATGAGATGCAAGCTCTGTGACTGCAAAACCTAATCTGAAAAGTGATGAATGTTGTTGTTAGCCAAACCTGATTCAAGATTTTGATTCAACATTATTACTCAGCTAATTTCAAGTTTTTATAATCAGGTTTAAAAATATCTAAATACTCCAAAATGCACATGTTCCACTCAGTCACACTAAGCAGCTCACAATCAAAAAACAAACCTCTCCAGATCACTCACTCATTACTGTCATTCAGGGATGCACAACAGCCTGGGTCCTTGTACTCTACTGTGGGAGACTAGAGGTTGTCTTGATGAGCCTCTGTAGTGATTGTCCACATTCATTTGATCTGCAGGACAATTACTGTCCCAGCTGAGAGCTCTGTGTATGTGTGTGAAGCTGTGTGTGAAGCTGCGTGTGCGGCGATACAGATGCTGGCAGACGGTGCTCGTCATTCTCCGTGTCACCAGAGCATCTGCCTGCGCACTCCTCCAGGCACTGTGGTTCAATCAACAACAGCTGGTTATTACAGCAAAAGGAGGAGAGCTAGCTCGCCTCTTTAGGCTTCAACAGGCTCCAGCTGAAGCCTCAGTGGTCCGAAGCCTGTGGCTTCTCAGCTACAGAGCATATTTCAGTTCTTTTTTTCATTTAAGACTTGCCCTCTAACAAAACATCGGCATTTTGTGTGGTTGACATTTTTCTCAGGGCGAATGCAATATTCTTAGGATATGAGTCAAATAAATCTCGGTGTTATGGGATTCACAGCTTCAAGACAATTTATATAGTGTCTGATCAACTGTGAACCAGAGACAGGTATACTTTAGTAATTTTCAAGTATCTTTCTCTGCGATTTTTTACCTTTTAATTAGATCTATCAAAGTTAACGTGATAATAACGCGTTAACGCAAATTTGTTTAACGCCACTAATTTCTTTAACGCATTAACGCAACTTGCGATTTTTAGGTTGTAGCGGGATAAGAGTATTAAATACTTGAAAAATCTCCCTTTAAGGTACATTTTGAACAGATAAAAAATGTGTGATTAATTTGCGATTAATCATAATTAATTATGGATAATCATGCGATTAATCTCGATAAAATATTTTAATCGATTGACAGCCCTACTTTTAAAACACACACGTGAGCACTGCAATTATTTTAAAATAAACACCATTTTTATCATGATTGGCACAGTTCTCAAAGAAATGGTGAATGGTAAATGGACTTGTCAACATTCACCCATTCACACACACATTCATACACTGATGGCAGAGGCTGCCATGCAAGGTGCAAACCTGCCCATCAGGATCTAATCTAAATAGTCATTCACACACTGAAGGCACATCCTTCGGGAGCAATTTGGGGTTCAGCGTCTTGCCCAAGGACACTTTGACTTGTGGAATGGAGAAGCCGGGGATCGAACCACCATTTTTCCAATTAGTGGACGACCCGCTCTACCTCTGAGCCACAGCCACCAAGATCCTTTGCCAATTGCACATGAATTTGCATACACCGCCAAGGTTTAACAATACAACAGTAAGCACTGCTTTAATATATTAATGACCATAAAAGAGGTTCAACTCAACAACAAAACTCTCAATAAAGCTCACCAGCTTCCAGAAATTACGGGTAAATGATTAAAATGTGCTCACAGTTACCTCGACAATTATTCATCATCTTGTATCAACAACAGCAGATAGAAATTTCTCCTGGAGGCCTGTTTTTTTTTTTCTTTTTAAATCCACAGTGATCCATTTCCATACAAACCTGCTCAGAGCAAGAAATGCATCTTTGCCACATGTCACCCGACAGAAAAGCAAATCATTTCTCAGATTTTTTTATTTTCAAAGTGATTAAATGAAGCCGTGCCATTGCCTCTGCGTGGTGTAATTTAAATTTTCAACATCGTAGACAGCCGCATACGTCAAACTGTCAAATTGTCAAATATAACCTTAACATACAAAATTAGACTGGCTGGGAGAGATTACAGAACACTCAAGTGTGTCATCATTGGCTATTAGTTTAAGGCTGAACTGTGGATGGGTTAATTTGTGATAGAAAAACATCGGTTGGTAAACAATAAGATGGACTATTGTGAGATGAAATGCCACAGGCTGCATGAGAAGCTACACGCATAGGTTGGTGAACTTTAAAAAGTCGCTGTCAAAGCTCATAATTGGCCCTTTGCTAAGTCCCGCCCCTCGAACGCAGACAGACCAATCCTAGCATAGCATTGGCCAGCTTTGACCACTATCCGGCTGTGCTCCATAGACTCTCACGCAATCATTTCAGATTTTTTCAGGCTGGTTTTTTTTTATTTATTTCGAGCTATAACGTTGTGCCTGTCTACGTAAAAACGTGTGGAGCTAACATTAGCAGAGTATATTAGCACATCATTAACTAGCGTTAGCACTATGCTACTGAAGGTATACTGAATGTATACACATGCTGCTATTGCTTTTTAATTATTATAACAGTGAATAAAGACCTACCCGGCTTTACAGGAACATTATTGTGTTGTTCCTTACTTTTATTGTCTTCTGTCTCGATCACCAGGTGATGTGGTGGTTCACTTTAACATCTGTAGGCTTTAGCCTCTATCTTTATCTTTTAACCAGTTATTGCTGCTGAATCAGTTTGACATCCTGATATATCCTCCAAACGCATATTGTAGACAATTCTGCCTGCTTCTCTCTGAACTTGCTTTTTTGTTTTTCCAGAAATTAGCTAGATATTTATGCAGGGAGTGCATTTAGTGACAGTGTGGGCTCCATGCAGCTCTGACAGCTTGACGGAGTAGCAGCGGGGGGGGCGGGGTTTAGCGAAAGGTCAATTCCTGCTGCTAACAACACAAGCTAGGCAGATAAGGTGCTAATGAAAGTGCTCCAGATGACCCTTTGCCTGGTCATGCTCTACGTGCAAGAGAGCTCTGATACAGACAATACAACAGAGATCTGCACAAATGCAGATAAGATTTTTACATTCTTTGTGTTGTTAACATGGGGCGGTCACAAAAGGTATGTACTTGTGTTTTGTTGAAGTAGTAAGTTGCGCTTAAATATGCAAACTTTGCAAGTGAGTGGCAGTATGGAGCAGAGCTAATCACTCAGGTTTGGCCAAACTGAAGTGTTAGAATGACCCTGAAAGAAGGTATGTGCAGCTACATTTTAGTTTTGAACAATTTCTTTCATGAAGGATCTCAAGCTTTTGCCGATTCAGGACAGACTTCGATATCTTAAAGAGCAAGTTTGTTCTTCATCTTTGTGTGAAATCTGGATGTTCAGAAAAGCTACGAGACAAACTGCGGCTCACAAAATAGTCTCGCCTGACACTAGCCTGTCTGATATGTTGTTTTAAGCTCTTGGAGAAAAGACATTTCCTTGAGATTCAGATGGCTCAGCGGGAAATGCACCCAGAAGATTTATGCCCTGTCAGACTTATGAAAAACTGGAGTTCATTTTATTATCATACTTCTTACTCATGTGTCATAACATGGCCGAGGCGACTTTTCATCATTCTAACCCCACAAGTTTCAGGCAGTAATACATGTCAAGGGCAATATTTGGAAACCACAAAATCTCTGCAGAGAGCATAATTATAGTTTCATTTCCATTTGGTTCTAAGCAATTAAACCGAAGATGTGTGAGGGAAATAAATTCAATTCAATTATCACATTCAGTGTAGCAAATCTATGGCTCTTGATGTCATACAGAGGATAGCTAAACTCACGTATATTTATTGAATTTTCAATATACAGTGGAAACTGCTTATAGTGATCACGTCTGTCCGGGTCAAATTGATCACTATAAGTGGATGATTATTATAACCAAATTATTGTTGTTGTGCATCATTTCTTATGCAAATTACCATCTAATTGATATTTGTATAGTTATTTTATTACATGAATATAAAGAAATGAAATGGACCGCTTCGCTATTTACTGGCTTTCTGCCAATTCTTCTGCCTTTTCCCTCACCGAGGGTGAGGCATTGCCGTTTTTGGCCGGCTCTGCAGTGCGAGCGTGCATGCAGATGAACGGCGCCCCTTTGCCGGGGCTCCTCGCTCGTTCGACTGGTAGCGCCGTGGAGGGAGAAGGGCTGCGGTGCAAGGAAGCCGCTCGGCAGAGTTTCACTTTGGGGGCATTACATGACCAGGTATTATCAATCCACTTGGCGAGGACGGCTTCACCCACAGGTGCTTTCCCCGTGCACATTCATTTTTTATTCAGAGAAAATGACTTTCCTTTTCCCGTCACAATATCAATGTGCGTGCAGCACAGGTATCCAGCCAGAAAGCAGATAGTCTGCGAGGCAAAGTATCAAGGGAGTAAAGTAAAAAAAAAAAAGATTCACATTAGTCTAATGTAGTTTTAAAATGTTTTTCCATATGTTTTCATGTATGAAAAGACCCAAAATGAACACTGTAAGCAGACTACTTGATTACTATAAGCAAATTATATAAACAGCATGTGTAAAGGAGTGATTCTGTCCCAAGCTTTTTGATCCGTATAAGCGGTAAATCACTGTAACTGTGATCACTATGAGCGGGTTCCACTGTACAGTCTATATTTTCTGTTTGGAGGTGTGCCAAGTGGATCTTTCTTTGTTTCCACACTCGAAGTATTACCAACAACAGCACATCATTAGTGATGACAGTTTACATTTATACATCTGATTCATTCAAAGACTATTGGCTGCAAATTATTCAAACATTGCTTTGAATACATAGTTACATTAATCATTTCTGACATGTAAATATGAATAAAATGTATTATTTTGTTTGATAAAAAAATGATAAAATAGTTCATGCTTTTACAGTCGTTTGTCTCTCTAAATATTTACTAATGTGTCAGAAATGTCTTTAAAGTGTCCATTTTAAAGTGAAAGTGTCCATTCATGAAACATGAAGATGTTGCACTAGATACAAATGATTTTTTGATATTCAGTTGATAAACTAAAGTACTGTAAAAAATTTGCATACAGATCATAAATACTCATGATGCAAGTGGGAGTATTTTGGAGGACTTGATGATTCTTCTCTCTCTCTTTGTGTGTTTGTGTGTGTGTGTGTGTGTGTGTGTGTGTGTGTGTGTGTTGTCATCCACACCTTTCAAGGTGAATCCAGATGGCTGGAAAAGGACCAAATGCTCTTCCTGTCTCCTCTGTGTGTTCTGCTGTGATATCCAATCAGTGTGTCTGTATTTGCTCCACTTGGTCGTTGGAGAGATTTTGCAGCCTGACACGTCTCTCAATTAAAACATCTACGCAAAATATATTCTACAAATGACAGAACTATACTAAGGGCCTGTTTCCACAGGGTCTTTTTTCTAATTGTTCCCAATGAGGAGAGAGCGTCTGTAGCCTCATGCAGCCACCTTGAGAAAAAGTGCTGCATCTAGCGTCTTTTTGCTCCACGTTTTTATGCGGCTTCTAGTTGAAAATATCTGAACTTTTCAGAAAAGCGCTGGTGACATCAGTGTATAAAATGGAGGAGAGCTTGTTTTGGCCGTGTCTGTCTATCCTGAGCTATATATGTCACGCAGACAGTATCATAACAAAGACCAAAAAGCCCATTTGTGGGAGCAGATCGACCGGGCAGACACTGAATGTTGCTGGTTAGTGTTGTGCTTTTAGCGCCGTAGTGCGTTGTCTCTGACGGATCGTCTTCCTTGCTCTACGGCTGTCAGATTGAGTGGTGACAAGCTCATGCATATAAAGTAGTCCAAATAGATAACAAAAAGCAAAGGGGCGATTTTAGTCATTCATACAACGGTGGTTAGAGTGGTGATATGTTGTCAAGATATTGTTGTCAAAGAAACATTTAAAAAAAAAGTGCTCTGAGCATTTTTTCGATGAAATGCTGGGATGAAGCCAGAAAAAGACGCTATATGGACACAGGCCCTAACCCTGCCTGTCAGAGTGAATGAAAACTGGAGGACACAGGGGTTGTTTGATTGACTGTGCCTCTTAAATTACTGTCTGCTTGACGGACAGCTCAGCACACGTGATCAGCAAATATTAAGCAGGTAAACAACAGCTCAAGAAAAATTGCGGTCCGTGGTGACTATCCGAGCGAGCCATACATTCATGAGATTTCTCATCAATGTCAAGTATTTTGCAAAAAACAGAACTTCACAAGCTGGTTGAGCCAATTAAACTCAAAACCTGTTTAAAATCCACAATAGTGCAAATTTGAAAAATAGCACAGCATCGTGCCTGTGAGAACACATCGAATACATTATAGTTTTAGATATGGCTGTCAAAGTTAACGCGATAATAACGCATTAACGCAAATTTGTTTTAACGCCACTAATTTCTTTAACGCATTAATGCAACTTGCGATTTTACAATTGTACCGGGCTCAGTTTTAAAGCTACTGAATATACTGGTATCATATGAAGCTAGAAAACCTGAGGAATCCATTGGTACCATCCATGTCATACTAGCTTGTCAGGAAGGAGGCTAAATAATGCTCCAAACCTACAGTAAATTTTGGCGAGGAAAAACTGGCATGGCCATTTTCAAAGGGGTCCCTTGACCTCTGACCTCAAGATATGTGAATGAAAAAGGGTTCTATGGGTACCCACGAGTCTCCCCTTTACAGACATGCCCACTTTATGATAATCACATGCAGTTTGGGGTAAGTCATAGTCAAGTCAGCACACCGACACACTGACAGCTGTTGTTGCCTGTTGGGCTGCAGTTTGCCATGTTATGATTTGAACATATTTTTATGCTAAATACAGTACCTGTGAGGGTTTCTGGACAATATTTGTCATTGTTTTGTGTTGTCAATTGATTTCCAATAATAAATATATACATACATTTGCATAAAGCAAGCATATTCGCCCACACCCATTTTGATGAGAGTATTAAATACTTGACAAATCTCCCTTAAAGGTACATTTTAAACATATATAAAATGTGTGATTAATTTGCCATTAATACCGATTACCTATGGACAATCATGCGATTAATCGCGATTAAATATTTTAATCGATTGACAGCCCTAGTTTTAGAACATATTGCTAAGAAAATGTGTGAGAGACATTTCTTTTTCCTGAATATCAGGAAACTATCAGGTAGCTTCCTCACCTTCCGTTCTCATCTGCTCAGGAATTTGCCTTTTCACAGCCCTCTCCTAAACACCCATATCTGTAAATTGATTTGGAAGCTCTTGGTTAGTAGCTGCTTTCCATTATCAGCCCCCCCCCCACACACACACACACACTCCTCCGCTAATCTGCTTATCATCCACTGATAACATGAGCTTGAATGGGCTCCACTAATGGCAGCTACTCAAATAATGGTCTTTTCCGAGCGGTAACATTCAGAAATATGTTGCACTAAATGAAGCATGTACTGTTTATGCACCGGCCTTAAGGATTCAGGTTTCAAATTTCATTAATTTTCCATGATTTTATGTTTATTGCTGGGCCTTAAATTTTAATATGTGATAAAAAAACAAAAACAAAGTCAGTGTTGTCGGCATTGGGCCAGTGTAATAAACCTTGCCCTTTTATTCGGTGCACAGTGCACATTTTATTTGATCAGTGGGAGGCAAAAGCACAGAATGGCAAATATCAATATGTGGGTTGTCACTCTTCCTTGTGTCAGTGTGCTGCATCCTGATACTGAACCAGCAGCCAGGAATATTACTTGAACATTGCAGCCCAAAATAGAGCTCTCTCACTATGCTGATTATTATAATAATCAAATTAGACACAATGTAGTGCGACAACATTGTAACGTTACAGCGTGGTGATTTGATGATCCCCGTTGCGTCAAATTAAAGACTACTTAAGGAAGATGTGATCTGATCAGTTCTACTTATATCAATAATACGTATTATTAAATGTAAGTATAATATCAGACACTTTCTTACCTGAGATAAGCTTTCTAGTTTGGCCACAAATCTTTCTTGGTGGCTACAAATGTCTGGTAGTAAATTGCCAGTGTTATGTCTCTAAATGTAATTGAGCAAACAATATAATGCTGCTTCCACTTAAACACAGTATTATATATATAAACATGGAAAGCATGACAGCCAAGCAGCCAACTACAAGCCAACAGTCAGTGAGTGTTAAGTTTTAGCCACAGAGACAGACAGTCAGACTTGTCTAATTGAAAATGTATTAAGTGTCCTGAAATATAAATGCTGCAGAGACACATCGTCTGTGAAGGTACAGTAAATGACAAAAATTTGCAGATATATTCAATATTTTACTGTTGCCAATAAATTCCACGAAAAGACCAAAACCTACAATGCATTGACTACATGATCATGATTCTGATCATATTTGATCCCATAGACACTCAACAATTGGGCCAAGATAGCCTAATATTGCTGTTTGACATAACTTCAGACTACACCAAATCAACGGTTCTTCATGCAATGGTTCGTATGAAATCTTAAGCAAAAGTTCCTCCTTTTTCGTTCCTTTTTCTACGAATGTCCAGCAACACGTGTCAATTTCTGCTCGTTACATGCATACTGTCTTTTCAAAAATAAACTTCTGTCTTCAGATCGATTTGGTTAGGATTAGGCAACAAAACTACTTACTGCAACAGAACTACTAAATTAGGCTTAGGTGGTTTGGCTTTAAATAACTCCGGAAGTGGCGTTACTTACATGACAAATAAATCAACATTGACTTCTGGTTTCACACTGGACACAAACGGCAGTCTCCTGGGTGAAAGTCTGGTGTTTTATGACCCACCCATCTACCCGGACCCCCCCTCCCTACTTTATCTATATTATCTTTATATTTCCTGGTTCACGATTACGTCATATACAAGAATTACAGTGCATTACTTTACGTAGGTATAGCTACGAATGGTGTATGAGACCAGCCTGACCAAATACATAAATAAAGTCTGTCCTAAGACATTGATTAGTTTCTGACTCTGAGAAAGTGGGAAAAACAGTAAAATTCTCCAAAACTACTGCCTCTCTGAACTATCTCTTTAACCAGACCACACACATTTAGGCTTTTCTATCTTCTGCTGATAACTAATGTAATATTTTTTCACCATTCACTGAGCCTCCCCTGAAACTGTTTGGAGCCCCCTGGGGAGGCCCGCCTCACACTTTGAAAACCTCTGCACTAGAGCATGAAATGTGTACTAATCCACTGCTGAAAAGAGTCCCCAATAAATACACTTGTTTACTCCTGTTTGAGTGAGGTTTGCTTGACACCAACTGCCCAGCTGATTCAGGAAATTACTGAGCTTTTTTAAAGAAATAAAACTATATATTTGTGACCTGTTTTTCAAGATGTATATACGTCTTCAGTATAAAGGATCAGAACAGTGCAATCAGAACAGTGGGATCTGCATTTGCATTCATCACAGAGAGCACATATCTTTGCAAATGAAACAAAACATTGACTGAGTTCATCTTTACATGTAAACTATTAATTAAAAATCGAAACATTGCTTTTGAGAATCGATATCACAAAACATAATATTGTGATATTCAATATTTTTGATATTTTCTTTCACCTCTAGTCACCATGATGCTTTTATACAGTTAAGGTAAGGGATGCATGGAAAGCTGTAACTAATGCAGAGCTGGTCTTTTCTGGGCGTAAAATAAATACTGTAAATTCCTCAGCCATCACAGCCTGGCTCCTGAGCTGGATAGGACTCATTAGATGGGGATCAACCAGCTTATTCCCCTTCATTTGATTTACAATGGCCTATCTCTGTTTGTGGAATTTGCTTACATGATAGCGCTGACAGATATAAACAAGATAAGGTGTTGGTGCTGTGTCGGGCATATCTACAGGGATACATTCTGTGTCATTATGGCTAAATCTTGTTTCCTTATATACCCAGCCGCTGGTTTTATCCCCCTGTATCTCCTCTCTCTGGGTACATAACAGAATTTGGATTGGATGTGGAACTAATAAGAGATATGAGAAAAGCTAAAACACATGAATCATTTATCAAGTCTATGGTGACTTCATTTCCTCTGTGATCGCTGTGACTGTTATCTTCTTTTTATTGTTTGCTATTGCGCGGCACATATAAGTATGGTATAATATCTAAACATCCCAAGCATTGTATTTCTCTTCAGTTAGTACAACGTACAGTAACCACAATAAGGTTACTAGTGTGAACGGAGCTCAGGTACCTGAAATCTTCAACAAGTCCTCCAAATTAAATGACATAATACCTTGTTTGTCCACGCCCTTTTCAATGGCACATAGAAGTGTTTTCTGTGGCATCCAAATCAGTTACAAATAATTGTTTAAAGATAAATCCATTCTATGATGTAACATCACTATGGTTAGGATTTGGTTAGGTTTAGGCCCAAAAACGACTTGGTCAGATTAACAGAAAGATCAATTTGAGTTAGAATAAGTACTTAGTTAAGGTTAGTGAAACATTGTGGTTAGGGTTAACTCATTTTTTAAGGTTAGGGGACCTTTGTCACTACCAAAAATCAAAGAGGGGGGGGATTTGTTTTAAATGTTGCTATTCATGAAAATAAATCATGAACCACAGTGTGTCTCTTTAGACTATATTAAGCCTGTTAGGCTATTTCTTGCAGCTGTCCCACTTTCAGTACCATGGATAGCACCACCAGGCCAGGCGTGCCAAAAAACTTATTTATAAACTTCAATACTTAATTGATTAAAATAATCACAAAATGCAATAGCACAACATGCTTTCAACATAAATAAATAGGCTGCAGTATATTCCTACTCGTCAGACAAAGAAAGCTTTGATGACAGACTTCTGTCTTCTTTTTCTGATTTCCTGTGGAGGGGTCATCTGCGGTGTTTGCCCCTCTTTCACCCACATCTCTGCAAATCTCCGGGCAGGAAAGGAGGCAACCGCTGGTCCAGTTACTGAGATGAACAGCAGACTGTTCACGACGCAGTGTCATCTCTATTGTCACACGAGCTCTGACAGTGATTGTCCATTTCTGATTTTATTGTTGTTCTCACTATAGACTGTTCTCACAATGCAGCGCTTTATTTAGATTTATTTTTATTTTATTTTATTTTATTTTAGCAAAGCTCAGAGGGGCAACTTGTCACTAAAATTTGAATAGCTGTCCCCCTTAAAGGCCAGCTTACTTTAAGCGAGCGAACCATTGTTGTCGTTAGCTGCGGGGCTAACAGGGCTAGACACGGGAACTTGGCCTGGGGGTTGTGGCATTTATTCGCCGACAGCCTAAACTGTACACACTGCACTACCACGTTCACAGCTATAACGTTACAGCTAACTTCATACTCACCGTCCGTCACACACATCTCGCTCGCTCACACGTTACGGGCCACCTGGCTGGCGGAAGCTCGTCTTGTCTCGTCACCCCAAAAGACACATTAACTTTCTAGTAAACAAACACGGTCTCTTTCACCGACACTTGCTAACGTTAAGCACACAAACTACGCATTAAGTTATTCCTTAAAGGAGTTCGCTACAAAACATCTCAAGAAATACATAAATCCCAGAAGCTTAGGCCTGGCGGGGAGTCAACTTAGGCTCGGCGGGCCGCCGGGCTTGCAATACACTGGTGGAAACCTTATTACATGCCAATCCACCACCCTGACCTCCACAACTTTACTTTCTGCTGGATTATATCAACATCACAGCACTTCCTGCACTACACACTGTATCATATACTATACCGCAGGATCGTCCAGTATGAACATTAATCTGGGGGAGACGAGACTAATTACAATGTCTCATATTGTGTGTTTTAGCCTATTTTTTTACTAACTGGATACTTTAATTATGTTTTATCTCTGTTTTTATCTTAAACCTGTAATCCAGATTTAACTGAATTGTATCAACTTGGAAAAAGAAACCAATCCTGAAGAAGACTGAGGCACTGACAGGAGTGATGGAGGCTTTGTGTTTACCAGCACCAAGCGGTATTAACAGCAAGAGTGACACTTTCATTAGAGTAACAGGTGGTTGTCTTAAAAGGAGTGTCACATCGGTACTTTGGATTCTATGTGTGTGTGTGTATGTGTGTGTGTGTGTGTGTGTGTGTGTGTGTGTGTGTGTGTGTGTGTGTGTGTGTGTGTGTGTGTGTGTGTGTGTGTGTGTGTGTGTGTGTGTGTGTGTGCACGCCCCAGGGATGAGCTGGTTTCAGCAGCTGATTTTTTGTTTATAGTTTCATGTGCTATGCTGAGTACATTTCTAAGTAACCTGACTTAAAAGGGCAAATAGTAATTTATGACTTCTTATATGTAATAATATAATGCGTGGTAATAATTTGAACTTTCTACTGTCTTTGGGTGCTAAAAAATGGTTTTCTTCTTTATTTTGACATCCTTTTCAAATTGCAGGTACATCCCAGGGTGGGAATCACCAGAAGGCCCCACGATACGATATTATCCCGATACTTCAGTCCCGATACGATCTTCTTGCGTTTTTAACATTTTGCGATATGCTGAGTGTTGCAATAAGATATAGTGCGATATACTGCAATCATTTACCGTTTTTCAACTGCAAATTAGGCAGTTTGTTAAAATCTGTTTTAAGATACAGTTTTCACTTTGTTCATCTCAGAGTTTTCATTCACATATCTTAGGTCAGAGGTCAAGGGACCCCTTTGAAAATGGCTATGCCAGTTTTTCCTCGCCAAAGTTTAGCGCCACTTTGGAGAGTTATTTAGCATTCATGCCGACAAGCTAACATGACATGGTTGGTCAAGGATTGCGTCGGATTGTTAAGAGGTTAATAGTTTACATAATAAAAGATGATACTTGACGTCCGTGTATCGATACAATATAGCCACGTAAAATATCGCGATACTATGCTGTATCGTTTTTTTCCCCCATCCCTAATCCCAGGTGCAGATTATGAAGCTATGGACTCTGAGGAATGAGACAGGATAACAGAAAACTGGAATGCAGGTGTGCATGCATGCAAAAAAATACAGTTTTAAAATGTCACTACGCTGCCATTTTGCTCTCTAAATTCACATGAGGCATTTAAATGTTAAACACCAGTAATCCAGATCTCTCAGTAGGTGCAGTGCAGGGTTTCAGAATACTAAACTCAATTAAACCAGAACCAGGGACCATTTCTCTGTCACCCTGCCTTACACTGAGGCTAGATAGGGGAAGAAATGTTTAAATGAAAATGTCACATGTGGTTAAAACATAGTGAGTGGTGCATCACAAGATTTACCTGCTATTTCTAAGTTAAAATGAGCAATCATGCGGCAGAGACTGATGGGAATCTGTATTTAATTTAAGTAACACACTTCTCTGCTATTTTTTTTCAATATTTACTGAACTCTAAATGACATTAAGATTGCACACATTTGCATAGGATTTAAAAAAAAAAATGTTTTCCCGTGTGGTATTTAAGCTGCTCTACAGGACGTCTAAATACACACTAATCAACCACAAGCTGCACGTTTCATCAGCCAAACAGATAATGAGCCCACATGTAAACATGCTATGAGGCCATCCATCCATAAATGTTGAGTTTATTTATAAATGTGAGTGTCCTCTCCTCTCTGACAATTTCATTTAAATTGAAGCCGAGCTGATTAAAATCCAAAAAGTCTCACAGTATGTGAGCGGTAAGATGCCTTTTCACAGGAGATTCAGTTCAAAGTCAGTCTCTTGGATAAAGCTATTAGCATCCCTGCTTCCTCTCCTGCTCTGCATCGTACTCCCATCTCATCTCACCAGAAATGCAGTAAGAAAATGCGTGCAGGGAGCGAACCTTTCACTTTGTAAATTAAAGGAGACAGGCTTTCACTAGACTGCCTTAAGAATGTGCATCTCTTCACACTGCATACTATTAAATTTGAATGACTTTAGAAAGCGTTTATTCCTAGACGTAGTTTTGTACTTTGTCATACTGATAGCATGCGAGGTTGACAGAGTTTGACCAGATTTTAGGAAGTGCATTTTGCTCATAAAAGAACTACACGTTCACAGACTATTAATCTTGAGAGGTGTCTGGGCGAGACAGTCGGAGTGTGTTTTCTTTTTCTGAAACACTGTTAACACCTCAGTCACGTTCGATTGAATATGAAGGAAATTGCTGCACTAGCCTCTTGAGCATTCAACCAAGAGGAAACTGCAAAGGGGGCAGGAGTATATGTGACCTCAACCCTTAACAGAGGGAGTTTAGGTCCGAGGTAAATTGGAAATACTCAGCTAATTTCACCCAGTGCATGACCTCTGCCATTCTGGGACTTTATTGCCTTTAATTCATCAAGAGTTTGATTTGGAGGCCATTATTCCTGCTGATCCGAGCTCTCTGCTGGCGTACAGCAGCGTGTTGGGTATTGTAGCATAATTTTATTTTCATTGTAGACTCTGCTCACCTGACAGGTCAATAAGCCCAGATAGACACGTGATTATTGCTGATAAGCTGCAACAGCCTCACCTGTGCTACACAGAGAGATGAAAATGTGTGAAATAAATTTAATAATTGTCATTCTGCTATGAGCTGGCCATGATTTTTGTGATTCATTCTTAATATTCATGGAAACGCAGAGAAAAGTAACTGTCAAGACTGCAGCTTTAATTTTGTAATAAATATTAACTTAATTGCAAGGCAGTTTCATAAACCAGATTGTGTAATGAACAGTGAGTGTGTTTACATGCAAAGTTGATTAACAATACAGGTTTTAAATCCTGGTAATTAATAAACAGAGTATACCATTGTATTATATCCTCATTATATTATACTATGAAAAAGAAATATTTTGATCCCTCCATTCATGACACATCAGACTGCCTCGTTTTTTTTAATGTTAATGTTATTTTTATTAGTACATCTATTCCAATGAGAGTGCAAGCAGAAAGGAAATAAAAGATAAAAGGTGTTTAATGCATTAATATCTCAGCTCCCGCTGCCATATCTAATGCTATGTTAAAGGGATTTCACGCTGTTCAGCCTGGGAGCTTATGAAAGCCATTAAAAGTGGGATATAGCATTAAATGCACCATTATTACTCATATTGAGTATCAAACAATATTCACGTGTAATTTGTCCATAAAATGGAAAAAAAAAAAAAAATCCCTCTGTATTGGTCTGATGTGGCTTATCTTTGTTATTATAATCCAGATGACTGGAGTTGTCCTCTCTGAAAGGCTTAAGATAAACCAAAAGGCAAACACATCAGCTCCCTCATGTCTTGTCAAATATACACAAAGCCGTGCCTATTTCACTGACATGAGAGTGCCACCTGCTGATCTGAAGCATGACCAGCATCCATCTGACATCTCTACTGTAATGGCCCCTGTGTGTCAAAAGGAAAACACAGCCAATCTTTTTATGGGTAAACAGCAGCTTCAGCTGGTTTTGCAACAATTTATTATGCTAATGCTCACTGTTTATTTTAAAGCTCTCTGGGGAAGGGAAACGGTGATATTAGAGGCGAAAGGCACTGAAAACACAGAGTGTGTAATTGCAAGTGTCTTTCATGCAGCCTGTTCATGATGAAGGTGCTGAGGAGATGTTCCATTTTTATCAGGAAATGGGGTACAGGAAACATGAATGTAGGACTAGCAGCAGCCATGAATAAACTTGGGAACACATACCCAGAAGAGGAAGACACTGGGAGAAAATGGCCTCTCTTTCAAGCTAGGACTGTCAATCAATTCGAATATTTAATCGTGATTAATCACAGTATTGTCCATAGTTAATCGCGAATGATTGCAAATTAATCGCACATTTTTGATCTGTTCAAAATGTACCTTAAAGGGAGATTTGTCAAGTATTTAATTTATTACTCTTATCAACATGGGAGTGGGCAAATTTGCTTGCTTTATGCAAATGTGTGTGTATATATTTATTATTGGAAATCAATTAACAACACAAAACAATGACAAATATTGTCCAGAAACCCTCACAGGTACTGCATTTAGCATAATAAATATGCTCAAATCATAACATGGCAAACTCATGCCCAACCAGCAACAACAGCTGTCAGTGTGTCAGTGTGCTGACTTGACTATAACTTGCCCCAAACTGCATGTGATTATCATAAAGTGCGCATGTCTGTAAAGGGGAGACTCGTGGGTACCCATAGAACCCATTTTCATTCACATATCTTGAGGTCAGAGGTCAAGGGACCCCTTTGAAAATGGCCAGGCCAGTTTTTCATCGCCAAAATTTAGCATAAGTTTGGAGTGTCATTTATTCACTCTTGCTTTAAAACTGAGCCCGTTACAGCCTCCGAAATATTGGCGGCCCGTCGGATTTTTAAGAGGTTAATTAAAAATCGCAAGTTGTGTTAAAGAAACTAGTGGCGTTAAAAGGAATTTGCGTTATTATCGTGTTAAATTTGACAGCCCTATTTCAAACATATACACTTAAAATGTTGCTTTTCAGGGAGCGACAAAGGCTTTTCCCCATTGGTAAAGACGCAGTTGTTTCTATTCGATGTTTATCTGGATACAGGACATATTTCACACCACAGGCAACCCAGGATGCTTTGATAATCTTGTAAATCTTGACACTCATAACATAATAAGCGTTCTTAATGTCTGTATCCTCCTCAAGAAACACACTTTTATGTGCATTTTTATGATGTAGCTCTTTAAGTGTATCGCTCAATACCCATCCTCATATTCTCCACCACAGAGCATGGAACAGCAGGTATTTAAGATAAAATAATGATTTACAGTGAATGTCATTGTGCTGCTAATTGCATGGGGTGTAATTAAATAATTGTAGTTGTGTGTACTGTCTGTCCCTGTGCATGCTATTTTCTACTCCTACTGGTAATATAAAAGAGCTATAGTCTTTTGTTTTCATAGGGAGAGGAGGGCTGGTTGCTTGGCAACACAGCATGCCTAGAAAGTTAACAAACAAAACAAACCAATAATAATAATAATAAACTTTTTCATCATTCATTCAATCAATTTCAGTGATTTTTTTGCCTAGCATCGTATAAATCATAAAATGTGTAGAAATTGGAAAGTTTAAATGTCACTTCGTTAAGTTATTTTAATCTATTACACATATATATCAAGTAATACAATATTATATTTGATATCAGCATTAACCCCCTGAGACACATCTGAGACACCATTTTCAAAAGGGTCCCTTGACCTCTGACCTCAAGATATGTGAATGAAAATTGGTTCTATGGATACCCACGAGTCTCCCCTTTACAGACATGCCCACTTTATGATAATCACATGCAGTTTTGGGCAAAAAAAACATGCAGTTTTATGAATGCAGTATAAATATGTTACTTTCGCCTATACTAAAATTATTTATTTGAATATTTCTGCATACTGGGGCCCCTAAACAGTCTTGGAATTACATAAATTGGGCATCACTGTAAAGCTGAGACTCTTGTGGATCCAATGAGCCCAGTTGTATTCATGCGTGACGATGTTATTCCCCATAGTAGCCATTTCATTGTAGTGAGACCATTTTTTTTAAACTTGATCTCCCTGTATAAAATGACCTGTGGTGACCTCTAGGATAATCACAGCCTCATGAAACTTAACAACCACAAACTAGAGACCTAGAGCATTCAAAGGATGGATGGCTTTCCTAGCTAGATTGATAATAAGGGGGTTTCTGAGCAGTTTCCAGAACAGAACTGCTCGCCATTCAATCGCCGAAAAATGCACTTGCAGAAATCTCAAATGTGAAAAGTTTTTGAAGTCTTTCTATGGTGTTCCTCAAGGTCTTGGTGTCTTAATGTTGTATTTTGGAGGCATTATTGATAATTTTTATCATCTCTCAAGTGGTAAAAAATGGTTACATTTAGCACCAAATCTGTAACAAATGGTATCAACCCAAAAATTACTGACTTATGAGACAAGTGAGCATTGGAATGGCCATGATATACTTCTATCATAATGTTCTAAACCGTTATACACTCTCACAATTTATTTTAATTAATTAATTCATGTTTATTTCTGATTTATGACTAGAACAATTTGACACAGGTCATCTCCAGGTTCCCAGCTTTCAGATGATGTACACCGCTTCTATGTGACATCCACTGTTGACCTGCTATCTCCCCCTAAAGACCCCCTGAACCCCCCTAATAAAGACTAAAACGGGTCTATGTGGGTCTCATGGGTTAAAAAGTATGACAGTAATAAACATGTAGATATAACAATGCTGTCAAATTGCACCTTTCACTACTACTTGAAAAATGAGTATGGTATATTGACTTATGCTATTTGCTTCGAAGAATAAAATCACAATAGCTGATGAACCAGATACTCCCATTTATTAAAGTGACACTCAGCCAGGATTGTTCCTCCCAGGCTTGTATCAATGTGGGCTTTGGTTTATGATCTAATGGCTTGTCACTGAAATAGAAAAGGTCATTAATAATGTTATAGCATTTGCATTTTGCTTTGCTGTCATTTTCACATTGCCCCTCTAGTTATTCCCTCTGTTTATGATACTAAGGAGGAGTCCACTTCTGTGAATGGAAATTCCTGTTTGCAATATGATTAGAAATCATGACGCGAGGGTGAAGAGCTCTTTCCACTGATGCTGTGTTACATTGTACACCATCACCATCTACCTCCAGCTGTTTCTCATGAAGCTATATTGAATGCAAGACAGCAGCTAACACTTTGCGTCAAATACCAGAAATAGTCTCAAACATACCTGTGCACTTATCTCCTGATCAGTAAGCAGCATTTCCTCCTGCAGCAACAGCACTATTAAGCAATGCTGCAACACCTTAACCATAACATCATGAAGCCGGGAACCAATTTAGATCTGCGTAGGAGGCTGAGAGCTGGAGCGGTATGTGAGGCTGGATGTGATTGGGAATATTTGTTTTGTTCCTTTTCTGTTTCACATAAGAGTACAAATCATACGGCAATAATTAAGTTCTGTGACATTTGTATGAGTTATTTAATTTTCTAGATCACTGGTTCCCAACATGGGGGTCTCAGATCCCCACTAGGGGTCACCAAAGCGTCACGGAGGGTCACGAGGCCTTCTTGATTTTAAGGGGTTAAGATATAAACAGGAT
Source organism: Sebastolobus alascanus (assembly GCA_916701645.2). Taxonomy (NCBI): domain Eukaryota; kingdom Metazoa; phylum Chordata; class Actinopteri; order Perciformes; family Sebastidae; genus Sebastolobus; species Sebastolobus alascanus. The sequence continues at coordinate 5,531,436 of CAKAOJ020000068.1, forward strand.
CAGGGCGATAATGGTGAAGACCTGAACACAAGTTATATCCACAGAGCCTTCCCTCTCTGCTGAACAGCCTCGTCCTGTATTAGAAAAGCACGCAGATAAAACAACCAAGGAGCGGATAGAACAATGGCCAAGTGTCAGGGAGAAGAAAACACTGAATCTGTCAAAACAATTAGCCTATTAAGTATGTATGATTGTTAAAAAAATACTAAAAAGACAGAGAATTCCATTAAAAGTTTCTAAAAATAACAGCCATCACTGCCTTAATTTCAAATTGAATTCCAGCTTGAATTGAGTGCACTGGAAGTGAACTTACAGTAGCCCGAACATCTATTCTTCAGCAGCTTGTTTTGGCATAAATGGGGCAAGGCTGTCTCATGTGTAAACTGATTTAGGTGGCAACGGGTGTGAACGTGTAAGAGTGTGATGCAACATAGGCTACAGGAGATGATGCTCAGGCTCCTCTCAGGCACCAAATAGCTGCCGAGTGACTTAAAGGGAGGCGCTAATTTGAGGGATTTATCACATGATAGATGGGAGCTGATGTGTTAAGAGACCTATGAGGGTCCTAGACAGCAGTCATAAATCTCGGTTCATGCATGAAACCACAAACATATTTGCATCTCTCATTTCACCACATGAAATTAGCTGTAAAATGTGATGGAACCGACCGAAGCCCATTCCACGGATCACTAGAGGAGGGAAGGCCATTTTCAACCCAATTTCTGCAATCTAATTTGAGCACTGGCTCGGACTCTGAAGTGGAGTGGTAATATTGAAGCATTACTCATACGGAAATGTGCTGTCACATCACTCTGATGCTGTCTTGGTCTTATTGCACGTACAGAAACATGATAAGTAAATTACAGATCTGGAGGTGTTGATGATGACACTTTTTTTTCATTTCAGAGAGAAACTCAGAAATGTGTGTATCTCTATTGATCTTTGCTGTGTGTGTGTGTGTGTGTGTGTGTGTGTGTGTAGTGTGCAATTAGTTCACTGGTAGCCTGGGGGAAGCGTGCAGGCTGCTGTAATTGGTGAAGTGCTTGGCAAGGTATTGTTCTCTCTCCGTCAGTAAATACAGGTAGCAGCTGTATATGGAGAAAACCCTGTTTACTGTATTCCTAATGCCATTTGTCTTATTGATGTGTGATATTGCTTTGCAACCATATTGTTGTGGTATTGGTATCGTTCCATGTCGATGTGCAAGTTATTTATTTTTGTGACGTGAGATTTTTTTGTTGTTGATTTTGATTTTGTTTTCATGTGAAAACCATAGACTATATATAAGAAGTAGACGTAGTCACCGTGACGTCATCCATTGGTTTGTGGACTATAGTTTTGAAGCCTCAAGTTCAGCATTTTGGCCGTCAACATCTTGGTTTTTGGCTGTCGCCTTGTTTTTTTACAACCAGAAGTGACACAAGAGGGTGGAGCTAAGTACAACCAAACGCTGAATAAAGTGACCAAAATGTTAAAATTAACTTTCATGAACTGAAAACACACTGTGAAAGGGTTAAAGTTGTAAGACGAAAGCACGGACAACTCCCATATATACAGAAAGTTACTATTTACTGTGAAAAGCAAAAAAGATATATGAAAAAGGATGCAACATAAGGCTTTACTTTTATGCTAAATAGTGATGTTGCCACTCAAAACAGGCTTTTCTCCACTGTCAGTCAAAGCATAATTTCATGCTTTTATATTCAACCCCATGCACACCAGAGGCCTGTACTATGATGCAGGATTTGGCGTTATCGAGGTAACTTTAGGGTTAACCCAGGGTTTTCCGTCCTACGAAGGCGGATCACTTCTTACCGGGGTAGATCACCATGGTAACTTACGCTGAACGGCTAACCTGCTCCGGAGCAGGTTATGTTCCAGATAAGAGATCAACTCGAAGAAAAACACCGTCTACTGACCAATCAGAGCTCAGTGTGCAGATCGTATGGTAATATTACACAAATACGAAGAAGTTTAAGTCATAATCCAGGCTAAAAACAACACAGTTTAAACTGACAAATGCAGGAAGGACAGATTGATTTATGCTGCGGGTGTTTACTGCTTTGAATTATATTTTTATATTTATTTTTTTACTTGCTCTTGAGTCCGTTTCACACCGCAGGAGACGGGGACGCACCTGAGAGAAGGTTTAAATATTTATACACGCCTTTTGTTTAATAATGGGTATACTAACGTGTAACTGTCCATCCAGCCATCAATATAATTTCTTATTGCTATTTATAACCCGACGACTTTATCCGACTTTTGAGTGTTCCGTTAAATTAATAAGTCTGTTAATTTACGCATTCACACATCGGGAGTTTTTTCTTCTGCCAGCTGTCCTTCCTGCATTTAGCAGCTTCAACTGTGTTACTTTTAGTCTGGATTAAGTGTTTAACTTCTTCGTATTTGTCTAATATAGTTTACTCTTCCTTTGTAATATGTGCTGCTCTGCCTGTCTGTCTGCTGACAGTAGACTTGTCCATGTTAGTGATTGGTCAGATGCTGCAAACACCGCCCCGTTCACGTGAACGCGCTCACAACCAGATAGAGAAACCCTGGGTTGACGTACCGAGTTGATAACCACCTTCGTAGGACAGTTTAGCTGGAACTCGTTTGTTAGGGTTGGTTAAGCCAGATAACGAGAAGATACCCAGGGTATGTTGAACTCGCTTCGTAGTACGGGCCTCTGGGGGTTGAATATATGTAAAGGAATCCTGAGGTAAGTCACAGGAGTTTTAAAAAGCCCAGACCACATCATTTTGTTTTAACTCACAAAGTTTAATCAGAGATATTGTATATGTTAGAGGAAAAAGTATCCTGAGATAGATGAAAAAAGAACATTTATAACAGTTCACTTAATTTTGTTGTACTGTTCAATTATGTGCACTTTAACAAATGTCTTCTCCTTTGAGAATTCTATTAAGCACACAGTTAATAATTACAGTGGATTTAAAAAGTTGTATAATGCCTATTAAAACAGAAAGGAACATTCTACAACATTTTAATAATTACCCCAAAAAAATGCTTAAAGATTTCATTTCTGATGCCTTTGTACATTACAAATTGCTTCAGTATGCTTCAGATTTTTTAAATAAATTTTTTTTCTCTGCTTTCCCTCACAGAGAGGTCATTCTGAAACTATTCAAGCTAAATGAACAGTATCCACATTATTAACAGAAAATATTCTTGTTGATTTCAGTAAATAACTTTAATAACTAAATAACAAGTTTTAGGTCAGTAGAGCTTGAGTTGACAACAGGAGCAACACAGTTTGCATTGTCCTCAGCATTTATTGGGAATTATCTCAAACAGTCTCAGAGAGAGGCATGCAGATATTTTTTTACCTGCATAATTCAAAGTATACTCTGAAATGGATTTTAAGGGTCGGAAAATATGCTTTTGACAACTCAGGATAACTATTATCACACACAAACCCCCCCCCCCCCCTCCCTTTCTACCATACAAAACAAACTACACATCATGACAGCAGGCACACAACCATTAGACAGACACTTTCAGAACCTTGGACAGTGAACAGCGATCAGAGCATTCTGGAACCCACCACCACAAATAAGCAATATTGATACATATTATTAGAGTGGCACGGCGGCCTATTAGATGTTAATTAACTCACCCTTTGATGATCTGTAAACCCATCTCTGGTCCAGGATCCAGTCTCTCCACGCTAAACTGCAAGCAATTAGTTGAAATGTCTCTCAAAAGCCTCGGTTTCCTGCTCCAGATTAAGCTCTTGTGTAAATCTTCCGTCGCTCCAACTTTTCATTAAAAGTTAATCTTGATATCTGCGTGGATAATAAATCCGCAGCGACGTCCTCCTCGCCAGCGGTGACGTTACTCGCGGCTCCCATCGTGAACCGAGCTAGATAGCTAGTTTACGCGTTTTTTCGCCCTAACGTTAGCTTGTTAGCTTTTTACTGTCATTTGAAATGAGTCTCTCATTGAATTACTACAGACTGTAAACGTATATACATGGACGACGCGTCTGCACTTCCTCCAAACTGTGTAAAGGTGAAGCCAAACTAAAATCCGGGATACGAGAGCTGCCATTTCGAGATTTTAATTTGGAGACAGAGCAGCAAGTATCGCGAGAGTTTTTTGCAAGTTTTTGCTGTCACTCACAGCTGTCAATCATGACGTCTCACCCCCTTTTTATAGCATCAAATAACTAATTAAAACCAAACTCATCAGAAATTAACACTTGAACACACACCTGCATGACAGAAACTACCTAAGATGACTGAAACCATCTTGGTGGACTACTTGGGTCCATGTCCCATCCAATAATATGGAGTGGGGGGGGGGGGCTTCAGTGGTGGATGAAATACCTGAAAGCCACACGAGTAAAAGTACATATCTAACCAGAAAATGACTTAAGTAGAAGTTAAAGTCACCTATTAGAATATTACTAGAGTAAAAGTCTTAACGTATCTGATATTTATTGTAGACTTAAGTATTGAAAGTAAATGTAAAAGTACACACAATGTTTGCAAGGATTTTGAGATTTATGAAGTTTATCCCTCTTAACATGTACACCACCTTAAAAATTGAGGCTACATTACACTTAAAGAAAAATTAGGTTTTTACAGTTAGATGGATTTAAAGCACAAATTCCAGTTTTTCTTTCCCTCATATTCACAAGTAGCATGTAGCATGATCTGACATGCAGCCTGCCTGGACCTGAGCGGAAATCAAAACTTATCCGTCTTTGAGAGCACTTTGTTTGCGATTGCCCACAGTTTGGTGCCCTATAGGCAAGATTTTAGCTGGTGCCGCAAGCGCAAAGCGCACCCTGCCAGGTTCTTAAACAGTGTTATTTTTGTGCACACAGGATTGACATAACCTCTTAACCTACTAGCTACCATATTGACCTTGATTGTGAGACACCCCCTTTTTTCACTCCTTTTATGAAAAAGATTTTTTGAAGATCAAATCATTTTGTTTAGATGTTGATCTGAATTGATAAAATAAAATTAGAACTGATGACTTTGAAATATTATTTTTTAGCATATTTTAGAAGCATATCCTCGAGGGCCCTGACGGTTCCCCTCTGGCACACACAGAGGCTGAACACCCTGAGCCTTAGGCCCACATCAAGATAAATGTGCTATTTCAAATTTCAAATGCTATCACCAGCCTTTAAAGGGGTATGTAATTGGCATGGTAGGTGCACACTGAAAGCTGCAGGGTAAGAGGAAATAATTTCACGTCTCACTCATGTATGTAGTTACCCTACATCTCACTATAATACACTCCATGAACACATTTCTGCTCCTCACTTTACAGTTCTCTCACTACTTTGTGCTCAAACCAACAGCTTTCCCATTGTCCTGCCTATATCCATCAATTATCTCTGTGTAAGTGTTGAAGTAAAGTGTTAAATAGTATGCCAACAGAACACGGCCCGTTCATTTGTCTTTACTACAGGCAAACTCGTAAAACGCTTCGGTAAATAAACACCTGGCGGGTAAACTGTTTGATAATGAATGTTACACCTGCTTCTCATTTTTCATGCTGTTGTTTTAGTCTATAGATGTTAATTACTTTGGCCTTCATAAGGATTCACTTGAGAAAGACAGTTTTAAAGTTTCACAAGTACTCAGTGTAGTTAACTGAGGGTACATAAAGAATAGAGGAAAGGATGCGGTAGTGTGCTGTATAGATTGTAAAGCCCTTTAAAGATCATTTGTGATTTGTCATTTGGGGTTGTATAAATAAAATTTACTAGACAATTTACTTTTGTTTATCTTGTTCCCCAAGTTTGATTTATTATGTAACTGACAGCATGATGCTCTGGTCTACATGAATTGTATTTATTCAAAAAACATTTCAGAAAGTTTGTAAACATCTGAAGTTGTCAATGTTTGAGAAGATGACTCAAAAAATTAAAAGATAGGCACAACAATATAAAGTATGTTATTCTATGTTCATATTTTATATTTGTTATGCCAGTTGTAGTAGTCGGGTATATTTATAGTGTTTTCCAATATTCTTTATATTTTGTATTCTATGGATATATTTCTCTAGTGTGATATGTACATTTTATTTACTGTTCGGGTGCATTGCCTGGTTAACCTGCTGCTGTAAGTTGCAGGTTAACCTGCAAGGTGCTGTATCTATCTATATATCTAACTATCTATCTATCTATCTATCTATCTATCTATCTATCTATCTATCTATCTATCTATCTATCTATCCATCCATCCATCCATCCATCCATCCATCCATCCAGCTATCTATCTATCTATCTATCTATCTATCTGTCTATCCATCCATCCATCCAGCTATCTATCTATCTATCTATCTATCTATCTATCCATCCATCCATCCATCCATCCATCCATCTATCTATCTATCTATCCATCCATCCATCCATCCAGCTATCTATCTATCTATCTATCTATCTATCTATCCATCCATCCATCCATCCATCCATCCATCCATCTATCTATCTATCTATCTATCTATCCATCCATCCATCCATCCATCCATCCAGTTATCTATCTATCTATCTATCTCACCTCATGCACATCCTACGCTAAAGAAAAAAAAACACAGACACAAACGATTTCTATCTTGTTTGCACTTTTGAGCTATCGTGTTTATATTTTGAAGTTCCCCAGTCAGCTGGTGACGTCACATGAAAAGTGAGGACCAACCCCCAACAGCTTATCAGCTGTGATCAGCTGCTGCTATCGTCAGAAACAGACCTCGCTTCACGTGACGCTTCAGAGGAAAAAAGACGTCTCATGTCTCTGAAAACACATTTCCGGCTTCCTCTCTCCTCGCATCTCTTCCTCGCCTCCTCCGCACTGCGGTCACGCCAGCCTCCACTTAAAAAAAACACAGTCTAGCCAGCCCCCACGTTGCTTTGCGCTACGTGTATATCGTAGGCATTACGGTAAGAGCGTGTAGGAAGTGACTTCAAAATAAAAGCATTGCCGCCGCGTTTACTACCGCGTCGCTACCGCCCTAATTTAGATGCATACAAGGAACATAAATCACAGGACAAGGAGGAGATAGGAGTGGAGAAGCACATGCAACCATTTGAGCAAATGTATGTGAGAAGGAGAGATGTTATGGGCGGAGGTAGAGAGGTGTGGAATACAATCCCTTCCTTAACGAAAGCAACATATGACAGAAGAGATTCATTTCATTTAGTATTTCATATGTATTCCTTTTGTTTCATATAATTAGTTTTTATTAATTTATGTATTTATTTGTTTAATTATTTACTAATTTATTTGTTATTGACAGACTGATTGACCTATTGAAAACATGTGAAATGGCTTTTCTATCTGCACTATCAGCAACCACCTCTTCTATTCCACTGGTGCACTTTAAACTTAAATTGTAATTGTACATATACATCTATTTATTGCACACTACACTTTTTTATTGACGGACGATAAACACCATGCTCACTCACCATGTATATTCTGTATATTCTGTACCTCTATTTATTTTTTTATTTTTTTTTTATAATTCTTGTACACCTGTACCTGTTTTTGCTCTGCTTTGCTGCTTTGACACCTGAATTTCCCCAAGGGGATTAATAAAGGTTCATCTTATCTTATCTTATCTTTCACATTCATCAGAACGGTGCTTTTATTTTGAAGTCAGTTCCTACTCATTCTTACCGTAATGCCTACGATATACACGTACCGCAAAACAACGTGGGGGCTGGCTTGACTGTGTTTTTCGAAGTGAAGACCAAAACTTGACCGCGTTACTCAGCTCGCACCTCCCGTGGGCGGGACGAAGACGCGAGGGAGGAGTCGAGAGGAGGAACGAGCCTTTATAAATTCGGAAATGGGAAAAGCTTTTAGAGCGAGTCAGCTTTTTGGTAACGTGGGGTGTTTTCTAGTCATGGCGATAACTCTGTGTGTTGTTGTCATACTTGTAGCTTCTATTTACGACTGTGGTGAGTAACTTGAACTTTAACTTGAACTTACCTTCTGCACAACATGTGTGTCAGCACTAAACTGCAGTGTACTGGATCTTCTGCCCATGTCAAAGCTAACGTTATATATCAGCTAGCACTGCATTAATATTTAAACAGAAACCAAAACCCAGTTGTATCTCTGCCCTCTCACCTACTTCTCCTGCACACCTGATGAATGCTTAGTGAATGTGGTGAGAGAGGCTATGTGGAGGACGGAACGGAAAGAAATGTGTAAAGAAAAGAATACATAAATTCAATAAGTTTGGGGAAATGAATAAGGGGTGAAATGCAAAGGGGAAAATCGCGCAGAAATACATAAATGTATAAATAAATACATAAAAAAGAAATATAGAATAAATAAAAAGAAATACATAAAAATAAATGCTAAAATAAATAAATACATTTCAAAATTTATCAAATAAATAAAAGGCAAAAGTAAACAGAAGAGTAAATAAATAAGGGAATTAATACAAAGATAAAGAAGCAAATTAAAACAGAAATATCACATTTTATCAATTAACTTACTTTTACATTTATTTTTAATATTTTTGCTACATTTAATGACATATTTATTTATTTATCGAGTCATTTATTTACTTATTACAATCTCCTATTGATATGTGTTGTTTTTTTTTACTTTATTAAATTATTAGTTTGTTTCTTGTTTTTTATAAAAGCACTAAGGAAATAATCAAATAGTTTTTTTGTGTGTTTGTAGAGGGGGACCTGCGCTTTGCCTCCTACTATGGAGACCACATGGTGCTGCAGAAGTCTCCAGAGAGCGCTGTGCTGTGGGGTTACGGCCCTGAGGGTGCTAATGTGACCCTCTTCGTATCAGGACCAACAAAACAGAAAACCTCACCTGTCACTGTGACAAAAGGTGAGTGCAGCCAGTTGTTGTCAAGTGGGAAGTTTATACTGAAGTGGTCAAACTGAGAGATCCTGACAGGGACGGATATGGCAGAGACTGCATTATGTGTTTGTCCGTCTGTATGTACGTCCATCCTGTCCATTTTTGTGAATGCGATATCTCAGGAACGCCAGGAGGGAATATATTCAAATTTGGTATAAACGTCCACTTGGACTCAGAGATGAACTGATTAGATTTAGGTGAGGTCAAGGTCACTGTGACCTCACGTCCGTCCCATTCTCGTGATATATCAGGAACGCCTTGACCGAATTTCTTCAAATTTGGCACGTCCTCATGGATGTATAAAGAGAACTGGATGCAGCGTTGGCTGCGCACTCTACCTCTACTGTCAGAAAAGTTAGGGTGTGACCTGAAAAAAAGAGGAAGCTTGGAAGATTCAGGCGGTTAGCCTGTTTCTTGTTTACATCAGAACATGTAACCGTTTTTTATTCAACTCTCCACTCCTCGATCAACGTACGGCCCCTCGAGTACAATTAATCAGTTAAAAGTCAAGTCAGGTCAATTTTGTTCATCAAGATGCATCAGAATCCGCACACCCCTCTGTTCTTATACCCTCTAAGAAGGGTCAAAGGTTAACAGCTTTCACTTATTCATTCGGTCACTGTCACCAACCAGCTCAGGGAATGTAACAAGGAGGTAGTCCACACACAAGAGGTTAAAGGGACTGTATGTAAGTTTTTACACGTATAAACGTTTTTAATCGTTTTTTATTGCCAATGTGTGAACAGGTTGTAACCCAACCTAAGTAATGAGACCTTCCACGACTTTTCCTCTATCAGCCTGTAGACTGCTTTTAATGTGAGGAATGCAGGCCGGTTTTTCAACCAATGTATGCGACGTCAGGCACGCTTGGGAGTGCCTTAGCCGTAGCTAACGTTCGGTTAGAAATGGAGTCCGCTAGCGCCAACAAACGACCAGCCCTCACCACAACTCAGACTCCCAACACAAACTCCACAGAAGCACAAAAAAAACAAAGTTATTTCTGGTTAAGCTCGTCTTGCAAAACAGGAATGTGATTGATGTCGGAGGGGAAATCTAGGCTCAACATCAGCCGGGCCTTCGATTCATGGAGGGACCTTCGTTTGGTGAGCCAACATTACTGCCAAGCATGTGAAATCTATAGTGATATTATAGTTTTAGCTGTTAATCACGTTCAGTCTCGTGTGTGTCGCCTCACTGTTTTGACCGATACTCGCTCTCGTCTACGTAGTGCGAGCACAAGCACGAGCAACAGGACGCTGACTGTCGTTGACTTAACGGCCAGGTGAGACTGTTAACAAGCAATTTCGGATGCTCACAGAGCCCCTTTAACACAAACCCAACAATAGAGTGCAGCAATGTAAGCAATGCATTTATATGTGTCATGTGTGCTGTGGAGGTGTTGAAGATGCAAAAGCATGTGATGAATGTCGGCTGTGTAGGAAGAGAGAGACAGAATGCAGAAGGACCAGCTTATACAGCCTCAGGGCCTCGGTGAACCTTATCAGCTGACGACCCTCCCATCTCAGACAATAGGCATATTTCACAGCACCCAGACACCCAAGAAAGTGGGAGGGGCGTCACAGTCACTTTGTGTTTACAGTCCCTGTATCTGTGTGACTGTTTTTTACAGGTATCTGGCGTGTCACCCTTGACCCTGTTGAAGCTGGCGGTCCCTACAATGTGACAGCAGCCACTGAGAACAGCACATCCACCTTGACAGATGTGCTGTTTGGAGATGTTTGGCTGTGTGGAGGGCAGAGCAACATGCTCTTTCAAACCTCTCAGGTAGGCGTCTCTCCGATCAGCCCGTTCATGGTAACAAAAATGTACAGTGGAAGTCTGTCTGAAAGAAAATTAGGAAGTTTGTATCAATTAAATTGGCTTTTTTTATTTCTGCAAAAGAATTATTAAGGTATCGCAAATGCTGAGGTTCAGGCAAGATCGCAAAATAATTATTAGACATGTGTATAAAACAAATGTTTGTTTAACAAGAGATGAATGCATACAAACACATCCAATTGCATTGATATCTATGGGATCTTCAGTCTTCTTTCCCCTAAAAGGGGGCGCGACCTTGACTTTTTGCGTATGTGCCGGTCTGATGTAAAGTCAGAAAGGTTGAAGCAATCCAGACGCAAAGAACTTTCTATTTGATAAGTATGTATTTATTCATATTTTAGTGTTTAATGAACTCTTTTATTTACTATATAGATTTTCAATGCGTCAGAGGAGCTGGCCCTCGCAGCGAAGTATCCTCATGTGAGGACTTTTATGGCAGCCTTGAAGCTGAGTGAAACTGAGCTGACTGATTTGATTCAAGTGGAACTTCCCTGGTCCGTGCCGCCAACAAGTAAGCAAGTATATTTATTTATTAATAGAATTGTTTAAAGACGTGTTTGCAGCTAAAGGTTTGGGTTATTGAACTGCAACTGAGCCAGGTCTAAATGCTGTGAAATAGAAAAATGCATATATTGCATATGTTAGTGATTTGTTATGGTTACAGCACAGGACAGTATAGTACTGTATAATGTCATCACATTTGTATTTCCAGATGTGGCCGAGTTCTCTGCAGTGTGCTGGCTCTTTGGACGTTACCTGTATAAGGAGCTGCAGTACCCCATAGGACTGGTGGAGTCCTGTTGGGGAGGCACACCCGTTGAAGCCTGGTCATCTCCGAGAGCACTGCAGCAGTGTGGACTCGAGGAAACTAACAGCAGGTAAAGATATGAAAATAAACACAATTCAGCTAACCTACCACCTGATATGCATGGTAACTGATTTAGGACGCTTACATTATTTTTCCAATGTTCTCATGCAGGTGTAATAACAGTTAATAGAGAGCTCTTTTGTAAGAACCAAGAAAAGTTTGCTTGCACTAACTGCACTGTTTGCACATTAACACCTCTCAGTCCTAAAGAAAATTCGGTCTTGTGGAACGCAATGATCCACCCGCTGCTCAACATGACCATCAAAGGAGCCATCTGGTACCAAGGTGAGACTACCTGCACAGGTATCCGTTCAGTATAGCCACTATAGACTTTATATAAGAAGTGGATGTAGTCGCCGTGACGTCACCCATTGGTTTGTGGACTGCAGTTTTGAAGCCTCGAGTTCGGCATTTTGGCCGTCGCCATCTTGGTCTTTTGCAACCAGAGTTGACACGAGAGGGTGGAGCTAAGTACAACCCAACGCTGAATAAGACATTTTAGCTGATCAAAATGTTACAATTAACTTTCATGAACTCAAAGTTGTAAGACGAAAACACGGACAACTCCCAGACCGGACAACGGCGTGGTAGCGACCTGTCAACCACAAGGTAGCCACGCCCTAAAGCAGTTGTTCCCAACCTGGGGTCCGGGCGCCAAAGATCAGGGGGTGCACCAGGATTTGTCTGCTCTGAGGTTGTCAAAATTAGATTTGCACATGTATAACTAAAATCATAACACACTTGCTGGATAATTTATACAAAAGTCGGTAAATGAAACTATTTAAAAATATATATTTTGTTGGTACTTAGTAGACCACATTGTGTTTAAACCTGGTATTTATGCACAGTTGCAAATAAAGTTTAGGCTACACTGATATTACTAAGTCATTACAAAAAAGATCATATTATGCATCTGCATTAGCTTGGCGAATCCGTCAAGACGTCATCACTTTATGATGACGAGTTATATTAATTAAAGAAAATTAATTTAATAAATAAAAGACACTCATTTAATACACTGAATCACCTTATTCAGGTTGAGGATTCTGTTTGAGGGTCCATAAACCCATGTTTACTGAGGTAATAAATCAAGTGAGAAGTAGGGTAATTTTCTCATAGACTTCTATACAATCAGACTTCTTTTTGCAACCAGAGGAGTCGCCCCCTGCTGGCTGTTAGAAAGAATGCAAGTTTAAGGCACTTCTGCGTTGGCTTCACTTCTCAGACCCGGAGGTAGCCCACTGATAGCCATCTTAAGTAATGCTTCTATAAACCTTGTGTCGCTTTCAGGTGAAGCAAATGCCGTGTATCATCAAGAGAAGTACAACTGTTCGTTCCCTGCTATGATTGATGACTGGAGGATGGCGTTTCACCAGGGCTCCGGGGGACAGACGGCTCAGGACTTCCCCTTTGGATTTGTCCAGGTATGTTACTTTTAGTATTTTAGTTTAAATTTGCACAATAGAAAACAAGTACAGATAATAAGAACACTGTATCTAGAATTAGAAAATTAGCGCCCCCCTGTGGTTGTATCAAAGAAGAGATTGTGGCAGACAGCAATACGTTATTTTGCCACCACTGTATGTAGGTAAAATAAACCATAGAAAGCTTTTGCAAACATCATTTGGAGTATTGTAGATCTATTCCAGGATTTTCTTTGTATCTGCAGCTGAGCACCCACGAAAAAGAGTCCACTAGTGACGCCTTTCCGAACATCCGCTGGCACCAGACCGCGGACTTTGGCTTTGCCCCGAATTCCCGCATGCAGAAAACCTTCATGGCTGTGGCTTTGGATTTACCAGATGCAAAATCACCCTTTGGCACGTAAGGATTTCATCCATGATGTTTGTTAAAATCATTAGTGATTATTTTTATTTTTATTTTTTTTGTACCCTGCTTTCCCCAAATTACGTGTAAGATATCTGACCAGTAGGATTTTATTTTTTTTTACATGTAAAGTATATTTGTTTTTTGTTTCAGGATCCATCCCCGAGACAAGCAGGATGTAGCCAACAGACTGACACTGGGAGCGAGGGCAGTGGCTTATAATGAGAAGGACGTGTCCTTCAGTGGACCGTTCCCCAACAAAATCCAGTCCACTCAGATGTACATCAACGTTACCTACGACCAGAAAGTCTCTGTCACACCGTCTAAAGGCATCTTTGAGGTAAGGCTGGCAGTGGTACGGTCAGTTATGTCCCATATTCACCTGAGGCCTGTATTACGAAGCAGGATTTAGGGTTAGCGAGGCAACTTCAGGGTTAACCCTGGGTTTTCAGTCCTACGGGGTAGATCGCCATGGTAACTTATGCTGAACACCTAACCTGCTCCGGAGCATGTTATGTTCCAGATAAGAGATCAAGTCGTATGAAAGCACCGCCTACTGACCAATCAGAGCTCGGTGCGCAGATCGTATGATAATATTACACAAATATGAAGAAGTTAAAGTCATAATCCAGGGGGAAAAAACAGTTTAAACTGACAAATGCAGGAAGGACAGCTGGATTTATGCTGTGGTGTTTACCGCTTTGAATTATGTTTTTATATTTATTTTTTTACTAGCTCCCAAGTTTGTTTCACACCGCCGGAGTCGGGGACGCAGCTGAAAGAAGGCTGAAATAGTCACACATGCCACATTGTTGTCAAAGGGCGTAATGAAGTGATCTATCCATCCATTATATTTTGAAAGCCATTTATATATCACTGCCCCATCTAGACGAATACATTTGACTTTTGAGTATTCCGTTAACTTAATAAATCTGTTAATTTACGCATTCACACATCGACAATTCTTTCTTTTGCCAGCTGTCCTTCCTGCATTTGACGTCTAAACTGTGTTACTTTTAGCCTGGATTGTGTGTTTAACTTCTTCGTATTTGTCTAATATCATAGTTTGCTCTTCCTTTGTAAAACATGATGCTCAGCTGACAGTAGACTTGTCCATGTCTGTAATTGCTTATACACTGGGTATGTTGAACTCGCTTCATAGTACAGACCTCTGCTGGCTATAGTAGATGTTCGGTCTGATAATTCCTTGAACAAACTAAATTCTTGCTAAATAATAAATAATGTATATATTTTTTTCTTTTATCAAGATCTGTTGCTCAAAGATTCAGACTCCATGTGGTCCTGAGTCTCCCTGGGTTCCAGCTCCCATCATGCATTGGGGTCCGACCACTGTCCAGTTATCTACCAGTTTGTGTCCGCTCACTAATGAAGTAGCTGCCCTCCGATACGCATGGAGAGACTGGCCCTGTGACTTTAAAGCCTGTCCAATCTACAGCGCCGGAGGGATTTTACCTGCGCCTCCTTTTATAATCCACCGCCCTCCAACCAACGGATACCAGGAGCTGTGAGAAGACAAAGTCATGCAAGACGTGTCTTTTTGTTTCTTTAGATCAAAATATGTAGCCGGATTTACCAGATCGTTCAACGAGATTATTGACACTGAAAGTGTTAAGAGAGTGGATTGTTACTGTGAGAAATTAGCTAAACTTGGCAAATATTTTTGTTTTGCAGATATAAAGCATTTTAGAGGGGGGATTTTTTACTTGATTATCATTTTGTTTTTATTTCTTCCTTGTTTAGATTGTTTTGGATCGGTTTAACTCTAGACAGTCAATTTGTGTAGGTAAATCATCTCAGGGGCAGTGCCAGATCCAACGAAACCGCCTGTAGTTCATGGCATCTGGATACCAAGCGTTACTACCTTAACACTTATTGTACGGTCAGAGTTTTCCATCCAAACTTAAGTGCCTCATTTCATCAGAATGGATGATAACGCCACTTGAATAACGCTGCAAATGTTGTTTTAATTTGTTGAGATTTGTTTTATAGAGATTCTTCTTGTTTTTTAAGTGCTTATTTGAGCTTAGAAACCCTCATGGCAGAAGGGTACATATCATTTTGAATACCCTGTTTACAATCTATGCTCTGACAACCACTGCCAATGACTGCTGAACGGCATGTAGAAAAGCATGACAGATGTTTTATTTGAACAAGACTCTGGATTTTTAAGTTTACAACACAAATGGGTCTTTATGATTCAACATAATCAACACAAATAAATGACAAATCAACTAAGTTTGTATGGGTGTGTTACATTTAAAGCCAATGCTTTTACTTCAAATTAAAACAGATGGTAATACAATGAAATTATTGATTAATCAAACATGATCTACTGTCGTTTCAACTGGAATTTTTTTTTTTAAACTGCAACTTTAAGTCAACAGTTAAATACCAATGCAACAGTTCGTCATGCACCAAAACTTATATTATTATACGTATTGGAAGGAAAGCATAATAAACCTGTCAACTGGGACTCTTTTTAAAACCCAACACGTGTTTATATACATACAAAAATGCAGTTATCAATACAGAGGTGTTGGGTTTATGTTGCTATTGGCACGTTAAGCACAAAGCTAACTCACCAGCCACATCCAGTATGTTAGTATCAACTATGCTAGCACACATTCCCAGTAATGCTGTCTGGGCAAAGAGTATAGAAGCAAAAAGGCGAAACTCCGGTGCTTTTTTGACAATAGCCGCTAGATGGCGCTGCTGTAGCGCTGCCACCACTTTGGACTGAAAAGCCAATGAGTCTGTGGCCATGAATGTATAAAGAGACATCTGTAAATCAGAGGATAATTTTTTTTCGAGGTAAATCAACTTCTCAGTACGAAGACTTAAATATCCCTCATTTAAATCATTATGTCCTAAAAGATGTAAAATTAACTAACAGCTGAATCCAGAGTTATTTTCCTCGACATAATGAACGTGCATCAGACCTACGGGACTGCACCACCCTGCACGCTTATGACATATCCGGTTCTGCCAGCTTCCTGCTAGCTGGATGCTGCCGTAATAATGGATATATTGGCTGTAATTCATCACTTTTATTATCTTATAATACACCCATGGGCTGTATGCTGTAAGACTGTACCGTGGTGGATGTATTAACATCTCTGTTCCCAAACAACCGGCTATCGGCCAGTAGCTAGTAGTGCTAGTAGCATGACATAAACAGAATTTAATGTAGTTTAATGCTATTTACTAACACGCAGGGCAACAGCACAGGACACAACCTCTTATACATCCATGGTCTGTGGTCTATTGGACTTCTATTTTGGAGGTCCTTGACATGAAAAAGTTTGAGATTGCTCTCAATATCTGTGTGCTGGATTTTTCTTACTTCCATTTATGTCCATCGCTCACTTAATGCTCCTCTGGGAAGCGGCCGGGCAAAAAACTTGAAACAAGTAAGAAAGTAAATAGCTAAATAGTATGCAGATTTATATTTTTATTATTTTTGTTCAACACAGACCATTTTGGTAGACATATTAAAATTAGACGATAGAATAGAATTCATTTTGTTTTACTTTTGTACGGCACTTTGTAGCAGACGTAGTCGCTTTCAGTCCAAAATGGCGGAGGCGTAGCTCTGCTGCTGGGCGCTGACGTTGCAATGGAACGACCGATTGACTTTCACTTCTTAGAAATACACGTTCTTTGGTCTGGGATGAATATCAAAGGTTTGAGTTACTGTATGCCTCTGTTTGCTGAAGTACTGAACCAGGAAGGAAAAGGGGGAGAAACATTGTCGTCTTTGAAAATAAGAGTGAAAGTTCACGAAGATTGAGGTCACATACAGTATGACCTCACACTTGCCGAATCAGGAGCTGAAATATGAGGTGGAGGGCTTCATGGTCGGGGAGGTCAGGTGGTGCTGATGAGAGGAGCTAGGGGACGGCGGTGCCTGTCCTGAGGAAAGACAGATGGATAAAATAAATAGTAGAAGAAGAGTCACTGTCAGTGCTAAGTGATCGTCATGTGAGCATTAGAAAATACAAGAGATAACAAAACTAGAAGTACTGTGAAATATTTGGCATTTTGGCCATGCTTTTATTTTGAAATCCTAATTCTTCCACACTGTGACTCCTGTAAGAGAGTACACTTTTATTTTTCAGCTAACCTAGCCTCTTACATTTATGATATATTATTTACAGTAGAGGCCTGGAGGAGCAGTTGGTAAGGAGGGTTATTCACACACACTCCAGCAGAGCAAAGTATTACTGAAGCAGCTTCACTGAAGCAGCTTCACTGCTCCGCTCAGACATTTTGACAGCAAGAATACAGTTTTTATTTGTTTCCCCACCAAAGAATTCTAACCTGTGACATCCTAGCCACAAACCCAGCTGTTAAACCTGAAGACTACCCTGGTTCATACATGTTTAATGGACACATAGGAACCAGCTTGTACTGCTTGTTTAATACATGCAATAATCAAGGTGCTGTAAATGTAACAGGCATAACAAAACCTGAGGTAATCTACATTACAGCCAAGATAAACATATCGGCAATGTGGAAAACTAATATTTAAGCAACCTGTTATGTGCTCCGTCTTGATGTTGTCGTCAAAGCCCCGGTGTCTCTGGTAGGCCTCAAAGTTGACCGAGGCGTCGTCCTCTGATAGGCTGTGAGGAACCTGGCCATCACTGCTGCGACACACCTCAAAACGTATCCACCGGTAGCTAAATAAAAAACAAACAAACAAACATCTATTTATTAAGAAATCTAAACTCTACAAGTCTTAGGTCTTGAAGAGCATCTTGCAGAGTGTTAAAGGAACGGTAAAGGTATGTAGAATATATTAACATGATTGAAATATATTATATCATTCAATGTTTGATATAATAGAATATTTTCTTTGTATCTTTCAACTTCAGTTAGAAGGTTTACTGTGTAGTATTGGTTAAATAAATAATAGATAAATCAGGTCCCAACAAAATGTAAATTCAATATTCATAACTAAGTTTCCTTAAATGTTACTCCTGACTTCAAGGTTTACTTTCTAAGGAAAGTTTTAAATTATTTAATGTCATGAAAGATCATCATATTAATGCTTTGCATCTGGGAAAACAGGTTGGAAAATATGTTACAGTCTATAATAATTATTGTAATTAAATGGCCCATCTGTAAAATCCCCTGATAGTCCCTGTGTGGGCGACACACATTTCATGGTTTTCTCAAAGTTATCACACAACCTACAGTAAGTTCTTCTTTCAGTCATGAAAACATTACGAAGCACAACAAGTCTTGTGCTTTACAGTTGAAGTCTAAGATGTTGTGAAAACATGAAAACAAATCTCATTCATATCTTTAAATGATATTCTCTGTGTGCTAAGTGCGTGTTGTGTGTTGAATTTACTTGCTACATTTGCGAGCTCCAGGACAACTCTGGATGAGGTTCTGGATGGTCGGGTGTGAGAAGCCAAAGAAGTCGGCTCCTGACGGCACGATGGGCGCCACCGACCTGGAACTAAGAAAAGTTAAAAAGTTATAAAATGAAGTTGACTTGGCTTTCTGAAAATATTAAATCACATATGGTGGACTTTTTCTAGACTAACACCAATCATCAAGCCTTTGCGGTGAACTTTGGTACCTGACAGACGCGATGGCCTTCAGCAGATTTGAGTGGCACGTCAGGGCCGATGAGGCCGCGATGGCGTTCTGAGGATCTTCTTCAGGCACAATCTCAAACTGAGGGGACAATATTGTATTGCATGTGTCAGTAAACAACAGGGCTGGACCCGAATATTTGGTTATTCGTTCGTTAGGTAGATAATCGATTTTCAATTTTGCTATTCGGATATTCGTTGTTGTTTTTTTTATCCTCTCGGGAGTACAACCATTCATAAAACACACCAAACCTTTCGTAAAATGCTTCTTATTCAATAACCAATAACAATTCCTTTAATTAACCAGATAGACAAGTGTTGCAGCGCTATGTCCGTCTCAGCCGAGAGCGGAGAAATGTCTGGCTGAGTCCTTCCCGAGTCATGTCACGGAGACGAGCCAAGAGCCCTCGTTGACGTTGCTTATGTCGGAGTGAAACACATGCGAGGCTCGGACCGAAAGGGCTGAGAGGAAGCCTCTGCAGGGGTTTGCAGCCGGGCACTGCTGGGATCGGCGGACTTGAGTAACGACTGTGTGCGTACCTGTGGACCTGCTCTCCCGTCCTTGATCTGGCAGGTGTACAGGCACTGCTGGTCGGGGTTTTTCATGCTGGCAAAGACTCGAGTGCTGCAGAAGCCCACCGGGTAGATGGCACACTCATCGTGGAACAACATCCTGTCTGTGATGATCTGGAGAGCAGCCACAAGTTTACATTTGGTAAAACACACTTTAGAGAGGTTGTTATAGACTTTACTTATTTAGTGAACTCCCATCTGATGGACAGTAGTGATGGGACGATACAGGATTTTATCGCGGATCGCAATCAAAAACACTTTAATGTATTTTGGCCAGAATAATAGTGACATGAAATTTTCATATCGTCCCGTGCCGAATGGACAGTTTAACTTGTCATAGCAAGAAAAGAGCCTGTATGACTAATAATTTAAGTGTACTACCGTGGTGATGATAAAGCTATGACATGTGAGACACTGACCTCTCCCAGGCTGTAGACGGTTAAACCTCCCAGTACTATGGGGAAGACGGGACGACCAGATGAGTCCAGAGGGATGGGCTGCACCAGTTTCCGGGACCCGTCTGCGAGCTTTCTCTTCTTCGACATCTTCTTTGGAACTGAAGAAACATGAGAGGATAAAATTATGAGTCTTGAAAGGTGTGATGTAAACCATTCAAATCACATATATACTTGACCATAGAACTCACGTTCCTCCTTCCCATTTTCCCTGCCTCGCTCTTTCCTTTCCTTCTTGGGTTTTTTAAGAGGTCCATCTTCCCCTGTTGACACCACTGATGCCAGGTTGTGGCCCCCAGACAGGCCTGAAGCCCCCGCAGGACCTGAGGTTAATGCTGCAGGTGGCACTGGTGGATGAGAGCTCGAGCCGGGTGTTGGCAGCATCTCTCCCTCTGACAAAGACTGGTACTGCAACAACGACTTCAGTAAAAACCTGGAAATGAGAATTAATATAAATGTGAAAGATTCATTTTTTTTAAACTTTTTTTTAAGGTGACATGACATGAAAAATGTGCACAAAATGGCACTTGCCTATCATGGAGCCACACCTTTTAGAATCAAAACAGCGCATCCACATCCATTATTTAAGAGTAAAAGACTAGATAAAGCGGGATGAATAAGAAGGTCAACAGAGAATATTCAAAGCTTCGGTCGACTCAACCTGCTGCACGCGCGTGACCGCCGTGACCGGAGGACGCTCTAATCCCTCGGGTAGTAGGCAGCACGGACTCTGTCATTGTCATTAAAGCAGACTGCACTATTCATCTTTCACACAAACTCAGAGGCTTCCCCCACAAGTGTTTTTTCGAACAAATTTTGTCATGATGAGTCCATGAGTGTGGTTTTTACGCCTCATGTGGACAGCACACACGCTTTTGTCCACGCTCAGCGTCTCCTCTCCTCTTCCCTCGTGTTTTATGCATGTTTGTAATCCTTAGATGATAAAAAAAAAAAAGAATATCCGACTCCCAAAATTGAAAACAGAATACCTTCCCAACGAACGAATAACCGAATAGTCGAATAATCGGGCCCATCTATTTTTAGTATTATGGGTAGCATAAGCACAGCTGAAACATGTCCACTCACCTCCGCTCCTCCTTAGCTCTCAGAAACTTCTCTTCTAAGTGGGCAACTTCATCACAGAGAGCTGCATTCTCCTGTAACAGTATTAAACCACAGATAATTAAAGAGGTGTGCATCTAAACTAGTCCTGAAAGAAACTTAAACTCTATATAAAAAGTGTTTTCACCAATAACAATTTGACAACACCATACCATATGTGCATGATGTGAAAATATAACTAGTCATAGCTTTTAAAGAGTCAATGGTTTACTCACAAATATCATGGCGCGGGCGGCTTTGCGCAGTCGGAGGTACTTGAGGTGGTACTTTTCATTTTGTTTCTTCCGTGGACCTCTCTTCATCTTGGTCCTGTGCTCTGAGGAACTGGTGGGCGATGGGAAGGCGGGCGCCGAAGCTCCTGAGCCAGAACTGGAGAGGGTATTGTGCTGCGGAGAGCCGAGGAAAGTCTGGGCGGTGAAAGCCTGCAGGGCCTGCTGCCTCTCCTCATCCGTCTGTGAGGAAACACAGGAAGACAGAGATCTGTTCATGTGCACCAGGAGGACCTGAGGCTGATAATGCTCGTGTGTACGGAGGACGGAACCTGCCAAAATGAAAAATTAATGACTAAATAAATAAATAAATGACTCGATAAATAAGTATGCCATTAAATGGACCCAAAATTATATTAAAACAGATGTGGGCATTAATTAATTCATAAAATGTGACATAAATTGATATTTCTGTTTAACTCTGACCCCATGACACCCGTTGAATGACAGCCACCTCATTTGCATAATGAGACAGAAATGCATAAATAAATTTATAAAGAAAAGAATACAGAAATAAATAAGATAGGGGAAATAAATAGGGGGAAAATGCAAAGAGAAATTCATGCATAAATAAATAAATAAATACAAATCATTCAATAATGAATACATTAAAAAATAAATTTAAAATAAATAAAAAATAAATGCAAAAATAAATAAATAAATAAAAAAGGAAAATTAAATAGAAGAGTTTAGGGGAAATAATAAAGAAACATCGATTTATGTCACATTTTATCAATTAATTCATGCCTACAATTATTTTTTATATTATTTTTGGTACATTTAATGGCATATTATTTATTTATGGAGTCATTTATTTATTTATGTATTATTTATTTATTTTGGTAGATTCCGTCCTCCGTGTTTGTGGCCTTCAGGATGACGGATGAAAATACAGACTCAAATGTAAACGATAAAATAACACTGATGGAGCTCACACTTAAACGTCTGCATGACAAACAATGAAAGTTACTGAAAACAAAATGTGCACGAGAGCTTCGAAACTGAAGAAATTCAAATAAAGATATTATTTATACTCTGAATTTATCTCTGAACTCCTCCTAGAGGATTCTTCTTACAGTTATATCCCCTTTCACACTGAAACAGTCTGTCAACTCTGGAGCTCAGCTTCAAGGATGTAAATATGGCTACTATAGTAGTTAAAGGAGTATTGAGGGATTACGTAATGCTTACTGTAGCTATAATTAGAAATTAGGAGTGACTTCTAGCATCTCTGCTTTAAAATTCTGCACTTCTGGATCATGCATATGCATTACCCCTCATGTCCTTTAATCAGATTTTAATAAGGTAAGAAAATAAATAGCGGATATGATATTACACAAGCTTATCAGAGTGCCATATACAGGGCTCAACAATAAGGATTAAGTAAGTAAGTAAAATGCCACGTCGGGCTAATAAATCTAGCAACTCACTTGCCCGATCAGGTAAGAGATCAAAAAGAAATAAACACATTGTTTTTTCTGGAGCTGATGATGAAAGTAGCTAAGGAGTGAGCCTTCTCGCTTCCTTCTCATCTCTGTTTAGAGTTGCCCAGCACTGAGAGAAAATGACGGCGGTTAAATACAAAGTTTATGAGCTGAAACGCAAATGAGCATTACTATTATCCTGGAAACAGGATTATATGGGGCGGAATTCTCCGGATTTATTTACTTAGATAAAGATTAAACATGACAATTAACTTAAGTCTTTGGTGTTATTTGATAACTGCTAATGAATAAAAACATTTGTATAGGGGCAAGTAAAAACAGACTTTTGGAAAGCAGATTTCTAACCCACTTGCCCGATCAACATTAACGTTGAACCCTGCAAGTAGCATTGAATCTCCACTGCAAAAACCCTGCACCTACCACTTTTAATGAATACATTTTTATATTATCAAACTATAGTTCTGGACCCAGATCTTGTGTGAACAGCAGCGCCTCAGTATTTATCCATGACCAATAGTCTGGCATAAAAGGTCAAATGCATTTTCAGTATCCCATTACATATTTGGGTTTTGTGTGAAATTGGCATTAGTGTCCCATTTAACTCACCAGCAGTGCAAAGACTCCGTTTCTGTTCTCAATCCTCTTGAATCTCCTGCTGCCTTTTTGTGTCTGAAACATAATGTGAGACTGAGGCCAATGCACGCGGCTGGAAAAGCCAAATTTGATTCCCCAAAAGCTGGGGGTCATTTTAGATGAATTCCACCATTATTATTATTAGATACAGCAGGTTCAAGGCGTCGGAGCACAGAGCATCCTTTGTTCTGACAACAGCGAAGAAATGTCTGCCTCTTTTTAAAGTTGAAGTGAAATAAGGCCAAAGAAGCAGGATGGAAAAACATGGAGAAAGAAAAATAAACCGTAACAGAAATACAGATGATGCATGTACTGTATCAACACAAATGTTAAACGGAGGTGCAGGTTATTAAACTCAACAGCAGAGGTTGCTGTCAGACTGCGTCTTTAAACGTCCTCCTTACCTCTCGGTACATGACGGCCTCCAGGCTGGATTTTGCACTGCCAAGGAGAGAACAACAAGATAAGCAGTCTAAATGTAGACTGAGGAACAAGTTTACTCAAGAAATTCATGATTTGGTTTAACACATGAGCACAAAGGGCAATAATATGTGTAGGAAAATTGAGAGGATTGCTGTACTTGGATTGAACAAGTCCTCTGTCGATGATTCTCTGTTTAATCTCCTTTATGTGCATGGGACGTCCAGCTTCTTCCAAGACAATCTACATGAGAGAAAGGAGAAACAAAAAACACTATCACAGCAGTTGATTGTGTTAAATGTTATTAATAACATCAAAGTGAAATATGATGAATAAATGGCAGATACCTGTGCAGCATCGAGCCATGTGAGGTTTGGCTTCTCTGCTATTTCACTTGGTGGTTCGCTGCAAATAGAAAAAGTTCGGTATCATCCAGTGTAGCATTATTACTTGATTTATTGGCACTTTGGAAATCATTACATGTGAAATCAACATTTTAGGGCACATGTCGATCCATATTTGAATAAATAGTAAAACTGCACCAGGAAATTAATAATGTTGGCAACTGCGATCGCGCCGTAGGAGGTACTGTGTTTATATTTTGAATATTGTGTGTGATCGCTTGATACCAAATGTTGTGACTCAGCCTAAAAAAAGATTCCAGAATTGTAAAGCACTTCTCCACTGTTGTTTAGGAGACAGTTTGGTATTAAATCATTGTATCAAATCTGATTTGTGTTATAATGTGATTCCCTGTGAGCACAAACACACCCATTGACTATAGACTCTCATTTTGGCACATTTTTTAATCCAACTACCACAGCTCTGACCCCAGACGCATGTGACTAGTCAAAACCCACATCTGCTCCTCTCTTCCCGACACCTTGGACCCTCTTCAGTTTGCATATAGATCAAACAGGTCCACGGATGATGCATTCGCCTTGGCGACACACTGTACTCACCCACCTGGACAAAGGGAATACATATGTGTGACTACAGCTTTCCCTAAAAACTTGTCACTAAGCTCGCTTCTCTTTATCTGTAGACCTCCATCTGCAGCTGGATACACAGATTCCTGACGGGCAGGCCCCAGGTGCTGAGAATTGGCAGCCACACCTCCTCCTTACTGATCCTGAACACAGGCGCACCACAGAGCTGTGTGCTCAGCCCCCTCCTGTACTCCCTGTTCACCTACGACTGTACTGCCAAGCACAGCTCAAATGCCATCTTTAAGTTTGCTGACGACACAACCATCCTGGGTCTCCTCACGGACAATGATGAGACGGCTTACAGAGAGGAGGTGAAGACACTACACAGCTGGTGCCAGGACAACAACAGCAGCAGCAGCTTCAAATTCCTCAGTGTGCACATCAGCGAGGAGCTCTCGTGGACACTGCACACGGATACAGTGACCAAGACAGCTGACCAGCAGCTCTACTTCCTGAGAAGACTGAGGAAGTTTGGCATGAACGCCAGCATCCTCACGAACTTCTACAGGTGCACCATCGAGAGCCTGCTGACGGGCTGCATCACGGTCTGGTACGGGAACTGTTCTGCCCACAGCCGCAAATCACAACAGGGAGTGGTGCAGGCGGCACAGCACTTCACTGGCAGCGGTCTCCCGGCCATTCAGGACATCTTTCATCAGCGACGCCTGCAGAAGGCACACGGCATCATAAAGGACCACAGCCACCCAGCACAGCACGCAGACTGTTCTCCTTGTTACCATCTGGCAGACAATACATGAGCATGGCTGCACGCACCACCAGTCTTAAGGACAGCTTTTACCACCGGGCCATCAGGTTTCTCAACTCATAAACTTACTTACGTGCTGTCTGCACTTTTTATTTTTACTGTTACAAAAGATCGCACTACATCATCATACTGCTGTTACTGAGCCACTCTGTATATAGTACTTTATTATTTTTATTTATTTGTCTATCTACTTATCTCATTCCATTCACATAACCCATATCTCATTCCTCTTTCTTATTACATTTGTGCAATACTGTTGGAGATACTGTTACTTTCACACACAATCCTAATTTTCATATGTATATAGTACTATATTTCTTTTGATTTATGTCTTATCTTACACTTATTGATATTTTATCTTATATTATATTTTGATTTTAGTGCTAAGCTGACCCGTTCTTTCATCCCATATATTTCATTGTACTGTACTAACCTGCACATGACAAATAAAAGTGAAACTTGCTCTACATGGATGGGATGCTCTCCTCTGTAGCAATCCTACTCTGCAATCTAAATGGATGAATAAATCTCGCAAAGTGTATTTTCTTTATCTATAAGCAGTGAGACGAAAGTGTGACGCCTTAAAGACATGTTTTTAAAAACTTAAAATATATATATGTATTTTCAACAACCTCTCCAGAGTCTCTGCGGTCCCAGAGAGACTTGCGATGCTGTCCAGAGCAGGAAACAGAGAGTAGTTCCCCTGTCCATCAGCCTCCATCTCAGATTCAAAAGTGTTGAGTGAATCCATAGGAGACGGGGACCTGTAGAGGAGAAACATGAACACATTTATTATTGTGCATCATGCATTCAGCTAGAATAACATTAGTAACATTGCGACTGGGGAACACACAGAAACCTGCATATATTCTGTGCAGCGTTAGCTGAGCTGCTCATTGCTCACAGCTGCTAATAGCATAATATAAATACAAGAGTAAGGGTTAGTTAGAAGGAAACACACAAACACACCTCAGTGCAGCAAACCAGCAAACCCACTTCTTTCAGTTCGTGCTCCGGTTTGTTTGTTTCCGTGTGTCAACCGGAACCTTCAGTCTGTCTCCGTCGCATTGTTTACATACGGAGTGGATAAAAAAGCTAACGCGTACCACTTAGCAAACAGCTTCCGTCATAATAAAACTACACTATGAATCTGTGTATGGAAAAAATATTGTCGTAATATGTTCAAAACGAGAGTATATGGACAGGAAATATGTACGTAGATAGAAGATAGAGGAACTAAATACCGTTGCTCACACCGGACATTATTAGCTGGGAGCATTTACCGGATATCCGGTTTAGTTTGTTTTGAAGCGATTCTGATTCATAGACAAAATAATGTTACATTCAGTTAGAAAACTGATAAAATGCCAATTTAACATTTACAATTAGTTGGATTTTTTTTATATGGAAATTTTTTCGTAAATGTAAAATACACTTTTGACAATTGAAAATTAATTGAAATATCAATAAGATTTTTAGTTTGTGAAGTTTAGATTAAATTATTTCAAAGCCTTCGGGTACATAACCTTTCTTAAACCTGTGAAAAACTGAGAAGTTCAAGTTTGTAGGTTTGAAAAAAGACTTTAAAATGGGCCTGAATTATACTTGACACATTTATGACTGTCAGTCTGTCTCACACTATGTGAAAGGTTTTCTGCAGTGGTGGAAAGTAATTAAGTACTCAAGTACTGTACTTAAGTACAATTTTGAGGTACTTGTATTTTACTTGAGTATTTCCAATTCTGCTCCAGCAGCTGTTAACTGAGAACTTTGTTTAGAAAAGCGCTATATAAATAAAATGTATTATTATTATTATTATTATTTGTGGTCTAAAAAAAATCTCCTCTCCAAGATAACTCAAAAACACATTCTCTCAAAATTAATTTTCAGTTTTTCCTCTTTCTAGCACCTTTAGTCTTTCCAAATCCATCCTTCATCATGACCTACAGTAGCCTATTTAGTTCAGACCTAAATGTGTGTGTGGTTGTTTTATGTGCAGAGAACAAAGCACAGATTACAGGGAAATCTCACAGAGCATAAATACATAACCAAAAGGACTAAAAAGTCTTTTAAATTCATGGGTGACAAATGTGGACAAACTGAGCTCATTTGCTGCGCACTGAGAAACCAACATCTCCGAACTAAATTACACTAGAATTATTGCCTATTTTCTCTCATTCTGGGAAGAAAATAAAAGGGTTAGCTTTCCCTTAAATATAATTTAAGCAGTTACTTCATATCAGTATTTTCTTAAGTTCACCAAAAACTCACAACTAATAGTTCACCCAAATTAGAAAAAAAGCATTTTCTCACTTACGCCATTGTGGTAGATAGCCATGTAGATAAACTCATATTATCTGCGGAGGTTTCTGAGATGTATGCCTCTTCCCCAGTATAATGGAGATTAATGTAATTTACCACGTGGTGCTAACATAATTTGAAAATTAAATTTGAAAATTTCATCAGTGACATTTTTTTTCGAGAAACAATGTCCTGTTGGACCTGCTTTCTATTTGGGTTATAGTCCAAATAACAAATGTGCTGTGAATGTGACACAAATACGATTTCATTCATTATACTGGATGAGAAGCAGAGAGTTCACTGATGGATATCTCAAAACCTGGGAAAATAAAACCAAAACGATCTTCATGTCTGGATACCATTAGAGGTAAAGAAAAAATATAACCAACCCTTTAAAGCTCCCCTATTCTTGCTGATTTCACCTTCTGCACTTGATCACCCCTTTGGTTTGTTTCATAACACTAAACTATAAAATCCTTAATTTATCCGTGTTCCTGAAAACAGGGGTGACTCAGCTCTCTTTCTATATTGGATTTCCTCTCATGTGGCCAAAGTTGCACTAAACAAGCCCTGTGGTACTAATTCTAAAATTGCCGGATGCAGGCAAAAGACAGGAGAACTTAACAACAAAACAGCTTAGACATGATCAAGAACAACTAATGGCTTAAATTGTTTGCTAATTTTGTTGCTGTGTAACCCACGCTGGTATGAATAATGAAATGTTGGGCCCTGTTATGGCTGGAGGGGACAGTGTGATTGCAGGGGAGCTCTTTATTTGTAACCCTGAGATGTGTTCAGAGGGTAAATTTAAATCCCTTATTTTTCAACCAAAAATTGTGCAATTTAGCATCAGTGAAATGAGTAAACATCTCCGAGCAAATACATTCACCATCAGTACATTCCTTTGCCATTTCCACACAGACAAAAATGAACCTTTTAAAGCAGGTCAAAGATTATTTACAGAATTGATCGAATGATTATCACTCGCTGACCTTTGCCTCAGTTCGATCCTGTTATTTGCTAACAGCCAAGCAGTAGTTAGACTGTCTGAGAACTGTTTCCCAACACAATAGAAATCTATAATACTGTTGTTCATGTGATTGTTTTTCATGATATGCTAACTGCAGTCACATCTTTGACATAGACAGTTGAGTTGTTGTGAGTTCTCAGTAACAGTTGAGCCAGCCGTAGTTGAGCAGCACACGCATCACTCTCCTGTACGGCAGGTAGTATTCACTCTGTCTGGGGCCGTCTGAGAAATACAGATATCCTGTGGAGGAGAAGAGTCAGGTTATATGCAAGTATTCGATTTAAGGCAGCAGCAACTGATTTTTTGGGCACTTTGGAGCAAAAAAGGAAGCTGTAAACACACAATGGCATATTATATTACTCAAAGAGTCACCTTATAAAGTTGCTATGGTGAACGTGATAGCAAACAGCTACCTAACAAGTCCAGCAGATACGGAGTAACATCAGAACATATTCACTTTTTGCTCTGTTTTGGTCTCCATCAACTCCTGAGAAAATGATCTGAGTGGTGAAATTCTCTGTGGGTTTGTCACTATGACACTTTTCACATTACACATAGTCATTTGATCAATTGTTAAAGGAATAGTTTGATGCCCGGCAATGGAATAGTCCCCCCACCCCGTTCTCATTACCAGAGTGTAAATTACAGATGCTTTGTCACATCCATCGGAATGTGATACCGCCGCACAAGGCATCGGTCTGAGATGAATTTCCATTAACTACAATGTAAACCCATCCTAAGCTAAGCTAAGCTAACCGTCCCCTGGCTGTAGCTTCATATCTAATGGACAAACATCACAGAGAGTGGTAATGATCGTCTCATCTGACTCTCAACAAGAAAGCAAATAAGCGAAACAGTCAAACTATTCTTTTAAAAGATCAATACTGATTATGATGACGATCATTTTACATCATTCTAACCAACAGTGTCTCTTGACTTGTATGAAATGTGTTAAATGAGTTAAGTGAATGACTTTTCTCACCATAATTCTCAAAGGCTGCGTCTACTTTGGAGCCAACACCGGGGAAATCCTGAGTGATGTATCGTGGGTATCCAACATCCATTTGGTTTCTGACCTCATCATAGCTGCAACCAAGACCAGAGAGACAATTAGAAATGCGTTGTAGACATGCCATGTTAATAGCAAACTAAAGACTTGATCATGACGAACACTCACCTCCAATACTGGTTGTTCACAAAAATTAGTGTTTTTCTAGTAGTTGCCACGTAGACGGCTGCATCCACCTTACTGACTGAAGAAGGGAGGCCGAGGGTGGTGAGAGACTTTGGATAGCCTGACATGATTGTCTTTAAATAAGCCCTTATGCCCCAGTACTGACGACCTGCAGAGAAACAGTCGGAGGTTATTAGTTGTGTATTAAGTTACCTGTGAGTATATTCAACATTCAAACCTAAAAATGAACATTACCTTCAAAAAGATACACCACATCCTTGTGTGGGACTTCAAAGGCAGCATCGACAGAGCTGATTCGTGACCATTTTGTGCTCACTTTCGTTAAACGGATTCCTCTGGTACTCTTCCTCCAGTAGTATCTAGTAAGGATTTTAAATTGTAAAAAGATGTATTTTCATATGTCCCAAACCAACAAGATGATCGTCACATATTCAAAATGTACCCGTTTTTGAAGAAGTACAGGTCTCCCCTGATGGCGGTGGCAGCGTCGAACACCAGATTGCGGCTGCACTGCTCGTCTCGGGGGTTGGGCAGAGGGTCTGGGTTTGGATCCTCTGTTGGTTCCTCTGGCTCTGGTCCAGGGTCCGGGCCAGGAGGGGGGTTAGGTTTTGGTGCTGTTGTGGGCACCGGTGTACGGCTGCCTGAATGATGCAGCAAAATCAAAATTGACTAATCTGTGAGCTTCAGTCATCATGAAGCAAACAACTATCAACATAAATAAGTAAATGGTGCACTTTTAAAAACTTTTATTTATTCTTGGGCCTTGAGCTCATGTTTTATGGAGGTCGGAACCTACCAAAATCAAAATTTAATTAATAAATAAATGACTCGATAAATAAATAATTAATACAAAGATAAATAATTAAAGAGGCAAATTAAAACAGAAATATTCATTTATGTCACATTTTATCAATTAATTGGCTACATTTATTTCTAACATTATTTTTGCTACATTTAATGACATATTTATTTATTTATTGAGTCCTTTATTCATTTATTCATTTATTTTTGATTTTGGCAGCTTCCATCCTCCATAATGTTTAACGTGAGACACTACTGGCAAAAACATTGTATTTCATGCACTAAAATATTGACCCTATTCACCTGGGGTGTCTTTCCCTTAAAATCAGCTTGACTGTCAAGCATACAAACCACAATGAATATAAAATGAATCCAGTTTAATTCCCATGCTGTTCATTCTCATCTCGTCGTCTCAGCTTAATTTAATCAAACATGAATGTGAATCTGATGTTTTTGCTCACCATAAAGGGCTTGAACCCCTCGCCTGTCATCGTCTGGCAGCCTGTATCCGTTTGTGTTGACGTATCGATAAGTGGGGTACATGAGTGCACGTTTGTCCCTGGAGTGATCCAGACCCAGAGCGTGGCCAAACTCGTGGGCCGCCACCAGCAGCAGATTCACACCTCAACACAACAATGAAGTAAGTCTGACTTTATTTTATATACAGAAAATTTACTTTTCATGTCTGTCCTATAAGGAAGTAAAAATCCAGCTATTAGGAAAATACTGCTGAATATATAGAGTATATATAGAGAGATTATACTGTATACTTCTGTGGTAACTGCAGAGATTATACACTTCTTCCCCAGTGGACAGAACAGCTTCTGGTTTACTAAAAGGCAGAGTGTATTTACCTCTTTGTGTAAGAGTCCAGGTTTCATCATCATCAAAGTGTGTGTCCCCTCCCCGACCCCGTCCAGGAGAGTTAGCATGAGCCAGGACTCCCCCCGCCCCGTCAAAAGGGTAAAAGTCCCCGTGATCTGCACCAGGACAAAGAAGACATAATGCAGTCTACTGTTGTTTCAGAGTTACATGCAGAGAAAAGGATTCCCATGAAGATGAGCTGGCTGTTTAAGAATCCAGACTCACATCCGCCCTTGAAGAGGATCGCGATGTCTGCGGTACCACTGGAGACCTTTTTGAAGTCCAGAGGGATGACGTCGCTGTAGAGCTTGAAGGCCTGAGCAATGGTTGCATCCACGTGACTCTGGGTCAGATCTGGAGTGTACTGAGTGATCCTGTTCAGATCAGATTATACAGCATGTCTTTATTTATATATTCAACCAACAACAATACAATTAAGTGACTAAAATATTGCCTGATTCTCACCAGATGTTGTCTTATTCTTCCAGATGTGGTCCTATTCTACCCAGATTTGGTCTTATACTTCCAGATGTGGTCCTATTCTACACAGATCGGGTCTTATTCTACCAGATGTGGTCCTATTCTATACAGATAGGGTCTTATTATACCCAGATGTGGTCTTATACTTCCAGATGTGGTCCTTTTCTACCCAGATGTGGTCCTATACTTCCAGATGTGGTCCTATTCTACCCAGATGTGGTCTTATTCTACCAGATGTGGTCCTATTCTACACAGATCGGGTCTTATTCTACCCAGATGTGGTCTTTTCTACCCTGATCTGGTCTTATTCTACACAGATGTGGTCCTATTCTACCCAGATGTGGTCCTATTCTAACCAGATCGGGTCTATAATTCTGTTATAATAATATGTCCCTTCCTACAGTTCCAGTTACCTGTATGTAATCAGCCTTTTCTCCCATTTGGGTTTCCCAGCGAAGTGTCCGTATCGGCTGATGTCTGACACGCCACACCTGGGCGCCTTCATCACCTCCACAGTCTCGTTGTTCAAGACACCAGTCACCTGACGGTCAGATGATGATATGAGGGAACAAAATCAGAGAGATTTTTTAAACTGAGGTTTGAAATACATGTGATTTCTAGTATGAATCGTTAGACAGTTATTAGCAGTCTTAATTTCTTTGATTACAGGAAGGCAGACCTATAAAGTCAAAGCTTTCTTTCATTGTGATTACCTCCAGGCCAAAGAAAGCCTGCATGGTCTGTAGATCTTGGCTGAAGGAGTTTGTAGCGATTCTTCTCACTGAGGTGTTTGTCACCCCAACATCATCGTAGAACTGAGAAAGGTATCCCTGATAGCAGGAGAAGGAAGATGATTTTAATGCAAGTGATTCATATTTCATAATTCCCTGTCTATACAATCTGAATTTAAAGACTTTCTGCAACTTGTCTGACCTCTGACTTCCCTAATCACTAGAGTCTTTAAAGATGTTCCCGTATAATCACTGAGACAGTTCCTAGTTGCTAATATTTATGCAGAATACATACTATACCTGTGCCAGGTTTTCATCCTCTGGTGAAACTGTTGGAGCAACGGTCGGTGCTGCATGACACAGGGCCAAACAACCCAGCAGTACTATACAAAAATCAACAAGAGACATCTTGTTAGAAAGTTTTCTTCTTTCCATCCACTCTCCTCTTATAAAGGCAGCCTGAGGTTGTTCTGATATAAGCTGAATGAGAGTACTCAGTGTCCCCCTGTGTACTTCAGTACATGTTGGACAAGCCCCTCACCAGAGGGGGGGGGGGGGGGGAGTAAACAGTGGCCCCTCTGATAACACAGTGGGAGGAGATGTTATGATCAGTTTGACTTCACTCATGAAACATATGTTTGTCTTCTGCTGTCACCATAGTGTTGTCTTGTAATGAGATGCCTTCATGCGCCTCTTCCATCCCACCTTTATGATTTACTCTCTGATGTGTTTGCATCATTTGTCACATCTGCATGTGTTTTATCAGCCAGAATCAAACACTGAGCTGCAATTGAGCATCAGGCAAAAAGTTTTTCATGAACTGGTCAATTTTTGCTTCCATAACATGTCTTCTTTCAGACTAGTGGAACGATTTAGGTGTTTATTTTACTACATTTTTTTCTATTTTCATCTGTAGATTTCTCCTAAATTCACCAAAAGTTAACATCAGATAATGCCTCATTTGCATATTTAAACATAAAATTTCAGAAAACTTGTAATACAAAAAATAATTGCCTTAATGTCAGTAATCAACCGCGGAAGTTTCATAGTGATATTTATCAGGTAAAGTTGTTTACCCTATTCACCTGTAGTGTCTTGTAAAATGTGTGAAATTTTACAATCCATATCTTTAAAGGCCGTTTTCTCAAAATTAGGTTTTTCTCAGACTCTGAGCCAGAAATCTCCACTTCAGTAGCACTTACATACACTAAACTTCCTAGTGTCATTCCTATCTATATTCTGAAGGTTTCTACAGAGGGATTTGCTCATATATCATTCATAGCCTGATTTATAGAACATTATATTCCTAAAACATGGCGAAACTGTTGACAGTATTTTCTGATTTATGGAGTGATAAAAAGAGATATTCTCTCTTTAAAAAGCTTTGACTCTAATATGTCAACAAAATGAAACAATAATTTTGAACCTGGCTTTATCCAGTGTTCAGATTTTTGTTCTGGAAATTAGCACATATTTAATAAGATAATGCATCAATTTCAGGAAACTTGTAATATAAAAATTAATTGTCTTGATGTCTATTAAAGATATCTATTAAATCTTTACCCCATTCACCTGGGGTGTCCCTCCTTAAATGACACTGTTTTGCTTCGTTTATCCATTTAAAATTTTGTTTTTTTGGTGGAAAAACATAAACCCACAAACTGTCACAACAAGTTGAAACATGAAACCTGAACAGCAACAAACAGCCACTTTGTCAAGACAAAGTATTTGCCAACATTTTGTTGTTTTCAGCATCCTCATGCACTTTTTGATAACCTCTGGTGTACAGTGACCACAGTCCAGTTTGGTTGGTAAACATGAGTGCCTGATGTGAACAGTTAACTCACGTCACATGACTTTATTTCAAGGCATTGAAGTCCACTGATTGAGGCTGAAACTTCCTCTCACCGCCATCTGGGGATGCCAATGTTGCTAAAGTTGCCTTGCACAGACTTCAACAACAGAAAGTGCTTATATGGATCTACCGGTCTTCTTATATGTTTGTCTAATGAAAAATGCAAGCCTTATTGTTTGCAAGAGAAAAACAGTATTATGACCCTGACCTGGAGCAGTGGTGGAATGTACGTGGTTTACCTGAGTACTGTACATACTGTAATACAACTCTGAGGTATTTGACTAATTTCATTTTTGTTGCTTAATACTAGTTGTACTTCATTACATTTCAGAGTGAAATATTGTACGTTTTACACCACTGCATGTATTTGATAGCTGTATTTATTGTTTTACTTTGCAGATTAAGATTTTCAAAACCTATAATGAGAATCTAAAATATAAAGTATTGTTATACAGTAAATTAAACGGCCCAATACTATATGAAGCATTTCCACTAACACACAGTAACATCATGTAGTCATGAGGTATTTATCAGTTTTAAATGTACATCTGAGGACACACATCCAAGAAAAGTCCACAAAATTTGAAACATTGATATACTTTGCGTTTTATATTAACATTATAAGTTCTCAGTACTGTACACTCTTGCACATTAGATGTATAAATGCTATTATACCCAAGAGGAATGTCAGAGATGTAATTTATATACAGGTACATACATGCCCCAAAAATCTAAACACTTATCATCTCAGTTTCACAACTATTACAGTTCTTCTGAACTATGTAAAGGACGTATTCTCAGTAACTGTATCGACCGTATCAACATCCCAGCCAAGAATTTGCTGAAATTGTATTCACCACCTTGTTTCGTCTGAAGTCATACTGGTAGGATTTAGTCCCACTGAAGAGGAAGATGCTACCTGTCAACAGAACATCATACAAAAAGTGTTATCTCCTCATGCTGTTTCAAAACAAACAAATAAGATGAAAAGAAAACAACAAAGTTTAGCTGTAAACAGGATTTCTACATGAGCAACGCGTCGTTCTAAAACTGGGATCGAATTGTGTTTTCAGTGTAAAAGTGTGTCCACCAGTGCGGTGAACCCCACCCGTCTGCCACCTAAACACGGTAAAAACAAGAAATTACAACTTCTATTTCAGCTGAGTTCTATTTGTATCCCGCTGCTTAGGTACACATTATACAAAGTTCATGACCATAAACTGTAAACTATTTTGTTTACCATCCAATTTAAAGGCGGCGTCGACCCGTCTCGGGATTCCAGGCCAGTCTGTTTGGATGAGTCTGGGGAAGCCGGGGTCCATCCTCCTGCTGCGCTCATCATACCTGAGTATCATTCACATACATTGATTGTTAGTGATTTTGTCAGTGTGGGAATGTCAGTATGTTCATGTATAATTCTGTTCATCCAGCTCAATTTTCTAAATAATGTGTTTGCTGATTACAATCTCAGCTGTTCAGCTATAATGTAAACTTCCTTCTGGTCAAGTATGTTAATAGAGATACAAACTGGTTTATTGCCTTTGACTGGACTTTATGCGTACAGTAGGTACCATAGACTGTATATAAAGATGGACGACATGACAGCTCCCAAAAAGTGAAGCCAAAACATCTCAATCGCCCCCTGGTGGCTGGCTGCAGAATAGGTCATAAATCCCGCCCCCTCCATGTTAGTGGATGATGACTAAAAAGTCAAATTACACACCACATAAATTTTCCCAAAGACGGTTTCTGTCATTTTATGCAGTTCTTATCACGCTGATGTATGTTCAATTGTTAATTTTTCTGATAAGTTTGGTTTTAATTAGTTATTTGATGCTATAAAAAGGGGGTGTGACGTCATGACAGCTGTGATTGACAGCTGCCCTGAGTGAAGTGATCGCGGAGCCGGAGGCTCGTG
This sequence comes from Sebastolobus alascanus, assembly GCA_916701645.2. Classification (NCBI taxonomy): domain Eukaryota; kingdom Metazoa; phylum Chordata; class Actinopteri; order Perciformes; family Sebastidae; genus Sebastolobus; species Sebastolobus alascanus. The sequence goes on from CAKAOJ020000068.1 coordinate 5,568,326, forward strand.
AATTGTATGAGAGAGGAGATGTAACTTTAACTTTCCATAACCGTCACAAGTCTGTGTGATAGAACATGTCAATTTGATAATAAATGTAGTTATAGAGATATTGTGGTTAGTTGTTGTGTCTTTCTAGCCAAACAGCTACCGTGGTGCTACGTAGCAGCTAGGTGGCTCATGACACTTAGGAGAAAGGAAATGTATACCATTTCAAACCATTGGCGAGCTTGTAATGCGTCATCTTTGTAATAGAGCATCTTTGATAATGGATAAGTACCTCATACAACCCCACTTAAAAACACCCAAACTATTAATAGTCATACAAACTGATTTTATATTCATTTATATGGGCGTTATACGTAGGTATCAATTCATTTCGATGGGTAAGGTTTCATGTTGACTTTTCATGTAAAAATATATGATTAAAACAGAAAATCATCTTCAATGTGAAGCAAGTTGGCATCATAAAAGGTTACCTGTAATAAACGTCTCCTATGAAGAAGACTGTTTTCCCAGATTCACTGATATGCACGACAGCGTCGACCTGCCTGACCCGGGAGGAGAAGCCGTACTCGTAGATGGAGCCAGCATGACTTTTCATCTTAAGCTGCTGAACCACCCAATACTTATGACCTGGAAAAACACAGCCGTGTCACTGCATTTTGGGATGCTATGAAAAACAGCTACATACCACAAGCGCCGCCAAACTCAATTAGCCTCTTGCATGAACTGCAACACTTAAGTTGCACAAGGCTGTAATTTGGGCGCAACATTGTGTTCCCCACTGCTGGAAATCCAGCATTGTCATGCTGACAAGGCCTTAAGTGATGCTTTGCAGACTGTCCATTACTCTACCAGTGAATATGTACGCCACGCCTTTGGCCGGGATGTCATAAGCGGCGTCCACGTGAGAGCTGATGCTGGGTAGATACGTGCTGCTGTGGCTCTCTCTCAGGCGATTCCAATATGTTGTCTTTGTTGTTCTCATCCACATGTACCTGGGTTCAAACAATAAGCAGTTGCAGCTAAAACATATTAAAGCTCTTTTGCAATCATAATATAAAACATATTTTACATATTTTGTACCTGTTCTTAAAGAAAATAATCTCATTTCCAATCATAACTGCTGCATCAAAAGTAAAGTTGGGGTCACACTTTTTGGGGGCTGGTTGTGTTTCCTCTTTTCTTGAGGGTTTTCCTGAGAAACATTGGAGTAGAATGCATTAAATTTGGGATTCTTTATTGGTGTTGATCATTTTATTTCCATGTTGTGCAAAACAATGCTCCTCACCATACAGCGTTTGGATCCCCATCACATCATCTTTGGATAGAGAGTACTGTGTGCGGCTGTGATGCCTGTAGTTTGGGTACATGATAGCAGAGGCGTCTTTTGAGTGAGTCAGACCCAGTGAGTGGCCGAGCTCATGAGCTGCAACAGCGAACAGGCTGTAGCCTGAAATAAAGCAACAGACAGTTACTGTTAGCACATTTAACTGGTCAGTTGACAGTGAAATAAATATAGTGGAGTAAAAAGTACAATGATTCCCTCTAAAATGTAGTGGAGTAGAAGTATAAAGTATTATATTATATTATTATATAGAATATTATATAGAATATAGGTATAGAATCTATAGGATAATTCTTTGTGTTTAATTCTGACAAACCTTGCCTCCCCGCCGTCCATGTTTCATCCTCATCAAAGTGCACGTCTCCTCCGATCCCCTCTCCTGGCTGGAAGGCATGAGCCAGCACACCGCGGGGTCCATCGAAGGGAAAGAAATCTCCATGAGCTGCAACAAAAAAGACACTTGAATTAGACTGGACTTATGCTATATCATATATCTTTCTTTTGTGACATTATTATTAGCCATAATTGGGAACTCTGTTTTGATCTTAACCAACATAATAATTCTTACTTCTGCGGGCGAAGGTGAAGATGATATCGGCTTCGCCATGGTTGACTCTGATGAACCTCAGTGGTGCTGCATCACTCCACATCTTCAGGGCTGAACGAAAGGACTTTTCAACATCCTCTCTCGTCATGTCCGGAGTGAATCTGGCAATCCTGCAGCGCCAAAGATGGACGCACGAGCATGAGACAGCTGCAGCTACAATACCCTCTGTTGACTAAATGAAATCTAAAAATAAAATGCACATTTTACAATATTACAATAAAAACAAAACATCTCACATGTATGTGATGGTGTGGTTCTTCCATTTAGGCCTTTCTGGGTAAAAGCTGAAGTTTTCCACATCTGGAACACCACACCTGGGCTCCTTCATCACATCCAGGGTGGTAGAGTCCAGATCACCGGTCTCTCTCAGACCAAAGAAGTTCTGCATTTCTCTGATCTTCTCCTCCATGGCCGCCGACGTCGACCTGATGCCTCTCCCCGACTCTCTGCCTCTGGGGCTCAGGTTGTAAAACCTCCTGAGGTAGTGCTGTTGTTGAGAGGAGTTCAGGTCTCACTTATTATGACGAGATGTCTTAAAGGGTAACTTCTGTAATTTTCAACCCTATTTTCTCATCTTTTTGTGTCTAAGTGACTAATAGTGACAACACTTTCTGAAATTGGTACAGTATTGAGGGAGAGCGCTGTAAACGGCAGCTGCTCTCAGGCTGCAAAAAAAATGCTATCGGGGCAATTGGCACTGTCATTTACGTCCACTGAAAGAGCTTGTTTTTGCCATGACAGGCTCTGATTGTTATTGTAATTGTCTGACAACATTATAGAAAGAGTCTCGCTCAAGGAGAAGCCTCGTTCTGAAATCTGGCGAGGTGACGTGCTGCCGGAACGGTGGAATAGTGGAATACATCCATGGTGGAAACACTGCGAGTGCCAGCCAGGCTGAGTTTGTTGTGTTGGAGTGAAATATGGACTAAACGATTTTTAATGTCATGGCTGAATATTTAGATGATTTCGACAATGTGAATGAGGTCTTTGAATTCAATGGCCGCCCGTATTTATTTGAGCCAGAGTATACGGATATTCAGATTTCACGAGACTTCTCCTTGAGCGAGATTCGGACACAATAACAAACAGTACAGATCAAGAGAAAGGTAAGAAAAACATTTAATTTCTCTGTAGGGTTCTTTCCATAATGTTGTCAGACACTTTTAATAATAATCTGAGCCTTTAAGTGGTAAAAACAAGCACTTTTAGTGGACGTAATGTTACATTGATGCTGCTTACTTGCCCTCGCAGCTTGTTTCGTGGTTGCCGGTTACAGCGCTCTCCCTCAATACTGGACCAATTTCAGAAAGTGTCGTCCCAATTAGTCACATAGACACAAAAGCATGAGAAATAAGGTCCAGGTTGAAAAATATTGAAGTTTTCCTTTAAATGTAACTGCAAAAGGTATATATATGAACAGTATATCAATTACAAAGAAGGACATGAGGGATTTTGAGATATTTAAGAAGAGGATTAGCAGATGGAGCTGAAATTTAGAAGCAGAGGGATGCCCCACATTTAGTTTTTCTCTGTCCATCGGGTAACATTGAAATTAATCCATAATTTGAAAGACATTGTATTAGTGTGTGTCCTGGTTCCATGTGGGTAAAACCACTATGTGCTACTTTATTCTTAAAAAAAATAAAATAATAATCGTTACACAAAATAAATAAATACATAAAAAAATAGCGGTGCATTTGGAAGTCACAATAGCTGCATACATTGAAATGTAACAGAACCAACAAATCAAATACACACAATATTACCTTTTTAAATTAAAGCACAATAACAAAACATTGCTTACGTACAGTTTGCAGTATAGTTTTACATAAAAAATGTTTCTGCACAACCAAAGTCACATTCATAATCATGCGAGTCACGATGTATTCTAATGGGATGTCTAATATAAACTATACAAACCTCAGCCAGCTCCTCATCCTCAGGCCTTGGCCCCTGATCCTGATCGATGGGTAGAGTCCAGAAGACCTCTGCTAACATCAGAGAGCCCAGAGCAGCTATCCACAGCCAGAACAGCTCCATGTTTTAAATGCACATTCACACCAGGCTTCACTTTTATATATGGGAGTATTCTCGGGGTTGTTGAGCAATCACATGGCACAAAAAGCACAGGATCCTGGTAGTTACAGCCGGGTCTACCTGCCCCAAATTACTGGAGGTTTTGTGGCTAAAACCTCCCAATGAAACGTCTACATATGTCTGCAGGGCCTTCTGTCTATGATGTGTGTGTGTAAGGTGTGTTTTGTCGTATAAACCAGAACCTGAAGGTGTTGTGTGAAAGTGGGATTCTGTAGATTCAGTCAAGTCAAAACATGCAGGAAGTAGAGAGGCAAAGCTGATTTACACTCATTATATCTGTATATCAGTCTCGACCACAGTGATGTGCAGATTTGATAAAAAGATTTAAACTATAGCATTTTACTGTGGGATACATATAAAAACCACAAACGTGCATTATCAGGTTTGAATTGTAATTCTTTTATTTTGACAAAATATGACGATGATAAATAAAACTCCACTCAAAAGTGAAGCAGCACAGTGTTTTCTTTCTTCTCGTTGTTTTAATTTAATCAAGGTTTTCAGGTAATGTCCTTGCTGCATGTTCATGGATTTACAGTTCTTCAACATCCGAGCCAGGAATTAGCTTTCTCAACTCCGACAACGTGTTTCTGGGTGTAGTCGAATTTGTAGACTTGTGGCCCGACAAAGAAGTAGATGAAACCTGAGATTAGGGGGGAAAAAAATCTGATGTTCAAGAAGCAAATCAAAGTGATCACATATTTAACCTTTACCATGTTGTGTTGTCTGGAATGTGCTGTTTGTTGTTGATGATGTTGACGAAGATGAGCATCTTTCTGAACTTAAATATCCACTTTTGCTCTGACAGTATTTGAAATGACAGCCTTTGAGTGGTAAAGTGGGTAAATTATACCGTTAAAATCATAGAGGGGAACCACATGCTCTTCATTCCACTCAGCTGATGACTGTAAATTAGCATTCCTCTGCTGCTAATAACAATACAACCTGCAAAATCCCCCTCAAGCTACAGACAGAAGTAAACTACCTTCATCTCTTGACAACGTTACTGCACTTTCCAATCAGAATATCTGCTGAAGTGTATTTATGTGGCTTGTTGTGGAACATTTTCAGATTTGCGTAAATGAACAAATAACTTTCAAGCATACAGCACAGCGGGTAATAATAAGTAAACTGGCTCACCCTCTTTATGAACAGCTGCATTTATTGTTGTGTTGACTCCTGGAAAATCCTCGCTGATGTACTTTGGGTAACCAAAATCCATAACCCTCCGGTTTTCATTGTAACTGGAAAGGACACGATACAAACAACGTTTATCAAAAGTCATGACTCACGATCATCTGTTCTTCTTTTATAAAGCTGAGACAAAACATTTGTTCACGGCTGCTGCTCGTATGGTCACATCATCAAAATCCAAACTGAGCCCTTTGCTCTCTGTGTGAGGTCAAAATTTAACTGCTAACTACAAACAAAATGTTTTAGTCACATCTGAGTCAACTTTTTTAATGTGCGAGTCCCTACCTACCGGTGCTTTGTGATTTGTCTCGGTTCGGCCACAACACTCTAATATTACGCAATTTCAAAAAAAGTAGTTCATTTAAGCAAAAAAAAGTAGGCCTACGGTATAATTTTATTTAATTCAGTCTGTAGTGCACACATACATGAATTTAAGTCGTTTTGCTGATACAGGATATTGGATAATTTCCTTTCCTCATGACAGAAAAAAAAAAGATATCCTACAGTGCCAAACACGAGTATTCTCGTACCTGAAGTGCAAGGTTTACGGGCCATTTATTTACGCGCTCAAATCCATTGTTGAAAATGTAGACGTGCGGAAGGCGCGCTCAAATGCAGGAGTAACGCCATCGTGATGCGCAAGTGTTCCCAAGCGCCTATTTTTCAGGGTGCGACGGCGGCGCTCCGGGATAACAATAGTTCAACGATTGGAACGCTACAGATATCTTTCCTTTCTTCCGTAAATATCAGTCTACGGTAAATATATTTTATATATATATATATAATACGAGGAGAAGTTAATCATTTTTGTGCAGGACTACCCAGAGCTTTACCATCTATCCCACGGACTATTTTACTTGCATCAGCCTTTCCATCCGAGGACGTCACCAGTTGAAAGGTCAGCCAAACTGACACAGAGAAATCAAGCAGTAAAGCTACTCTGAGGGATTTACGGTGCTGGAAATCCATTTATATTTGTTTTGACTTTGTTTAGTTCAGTCAGTGAGGCTTTTAATGCTAAATTACCGCAACTTCACACCACACCACCACATACAGCTGGTGTCCTTTTCATTTTTTTCGCCCTGCTCCCAGACAGCCACTGGACACAAGTCTATAAAACTGCCATAACTGATATATAATAACAGTAGAGAATAGAGATATTTTGAACCAATAGATTCATGTTGTTGTCTTACCTCCAGTAGATATCATGCATAAAGAAGAGGGTGCGTCCTGTTTTCACTATGTGCACTGCAGCGTCAACGTCCTGGACCCAGACTGGGAACCCAAAGTGGCTGAGTGCTCGAGGCTTGCCCTTCACTAGAGAGCCTTTCACCGTCCAGAACATGGATTCTGTCCAAACAAAGAAAATAAAATTCAGGGGAGTTTTTTTTGTTCATTAATTAAAGGTGAAATTGTCTACTTTCAGGTACTGAATCATTAAGGAGAGTTACCGTGAATGAGGTAAGCAGTAGATCTGCGAGGCACCCAGAAGGCCGCATCGATGCTGGTTTCAATCTTGGGCATGAAGTTGGTGATGGGACCTTCTTTGATGTCATATTGCGCATTATGTTTAATCCAGAGGTATCTAGTGGGAAAAACATTGTCGATTAGAGCAAAACATTCAGGATTATACTTTAAAAAAAAAAGGAGAAAAAAAGCCAAATCCATCTGCTGGAAGAATGCAAAACCTTATAAAAGTGTTGATACAGTTTGTACCAGAGGTGGGACAAAGTCATTGTATTGCAAGTCACAAGTAAGTCCCAAGTTCTAAACTTTGAGTTTTGAGTCCTAAACTAGTCATAATGTGCTCTTCACTAAATGTAATGCCATTTTAACAATAAATTAAATTTACAAAAATCATGAATGCTTTTTAAAATTTGTATTTATTTGTTAAAACAAGTGCGACTGAACTTAATCATAAAAAAAAAATCTGGGAAATTAAGTTTCGACTAGCTGGGAATGGATAGCGTTAACGTTTGTTGATTCAGAAAATTAAATGATTTGTGGCACACTTTATTAATAACATACTTTTTAATCTTTGTTCTTGGGAGAAGGTATCAAGTATTTTCAAGTCAAAAGGCTCAAGTCCAAGCGAAGTCACAAGTCATTGATGATAGAGTCCAAGTCGAGTTGCAAGTCTTTTTTGATTTTGTCAAGTCAAGTCTAAAGTCATCAAATATTGTGACTCGAGTCTACACCTCTGATTGATACTATTATGACAAAAAGAAGATAGAATTCATTGAATGGTAAATGATAACACTTTACATGGCAAACATCAGATCCTATAAGATCATAGAAAAAGATGACCTTTGACATTTTAGCTTTTTCTGAAGAGGGAATATATCTTCTTATGAATAAAATCATGAACATACCTTTCTCTGAAAAAGAAGGTGGCATCCCCAAGAGTGGACACGGCGTCAAAAGTCAGGTCTGAAGCACATTTGTTCTGCATGCGTTGAGGGAACAGCGACCCTGACAGCCGCGGGTTCTGCTGAGAGCTCCAGCCGAGCCCAGGAAAGTAGTTTGGACGACCTCTGACTGGACCTATAACACACATCAGGTTCCACTTGAATACTAACACTCAGGATTCATGTACTTCATCAATGTTGCTGTACTTCAAGTGCAATAAATGGATATGAATTGTTTACTGTAAAGTGCGTTGATGTTTGCTACGTCCTCTCTGGATAACAGGTTGGCAGAACGGGAGGGTTTGTAGGTCGGGTACATCAGTGACTCTGGGTTTCTGGAGTGCTTCAGGCCCAACGCATGGCCAAATTCATGTGCAGCGACAACAAAAAGACTAAAACCTGCAACAGCACAAAGAAAATGCATCCAAATGAAGTGATATTGTCTTTAAATTCCTTCAGTATCATTGTGGAGTGCCAGTGTCATTCAGTTCAGCACCTGTCTCTCCTGCTGTCCAGTGCTCGTCGTCATCAAAGTGCGTGTCGCCTCCCACGCCCGGCCCTGGACCGAAAGCGTGAGCAAGTGTTCCTCTGGGTCCGTCAAATGGATACAAGTCACCATGTTCTTCATAATATAATCCAGGCCAAACATGAAATAGAAACCCACAGAGAACACAATTTTCTTTCAAGCCAAAAGAAAATTACAGGTCTCTGTTCACATCGTCTAAATGAGTCTGTCGGGTTCAGCAGTCGGTGCATGATGACGCTGCCTCGGTTAGCACTTAAATTACTATCGAAGCTCCCAGTGTGTGTACCCCTGTGATTGTTTCTTACATAATACTTGTTATATCACTGAAATGTGCATTTTTTTAATCTGTGACTGTTCAATGCACTTCCTAATATCATCTATAGTCTACCTGTCCTGCGTGAAGCAAAGAGACAAACCCACCATAGGTCACAAACTCCACGGTGATGTCAGCGTTGTGGGTGTGCGACCGGACAAACGTCAGACCGCTGGCTCTGGCCCAAACGCTGAAAGCTGACTCAACCAGAGAGTCCACAGTGTTGCGAGGCAAATCTCTGGTGTACCTGCCAATGCTGCAACAGCAACGAGTACATGTCATGTTGTTGATGAACACAAGGATTAAGACACTGTGTTTCCCTAAATATAAATATCAATCTCATAAAAATTATTGATAGCACAACAATAAACCAACTTGTGATACTTTTTTGAAGAACAATAGCTACCCAAAGTCCATAGATGATAAAGCACGTACTGTATAAATGGTTTTACAGCCTTTGAATAGCTGCCTGTCTTAGCTTCTCTATAAAGGTACAGTGTGTAGGATTTGGCGACATCTAGCAGTGTGGTTGCAGATTGCAACCAACTGAGTACTCCTTCACTAGACTAAGGTAACGTGAGCCGCCGAGTGCAAAACCGTGGTAACGCTGTTCACCTCTCTCAGAGGCCATCCTTACCATAATAACACTACTTTAGGAGCAACGGAAGTCAGACGGCAACTGGCGGTACCGTGGTTTAGCACTCTGCGGATCCAGCCTGTTTTCATTCCCAGGGCATCAAATGCCCAGGCTTTGTCACCGATGCTGTTGGCATGTGATACCGGCACACAAGGCATCCTTTAGCGCCAGTATGAGACGCACCGTGCTTTCCATTAACAACAATGAAAACCCATCCACTGCAACAGTAAAACGCTCCAAGAAAGTGCGCCAGGAGTGTGGTAACGTAGTTTAAAGTGCAAAAAGACACACTAAGTGCGAGCGGGAGGGGAGGTGGATGGGAGGCTTTCATCCAGGAAACCGCTGTTCGTGTCCCGTGGGTCATGTTAGAATCAGCTGTTCGTTTTTGTCCCCTGTTCACAACGTCCAGTTTCATTTTCAAAAGTAGTAGTTTTAAGCCCAACCATGTAGTTTTTTCCTAAACCTAACTATAATGGTTTTGTTCCCTAAACTTAAAGTGACGCCAAGGGTAACTATGATGGTTTTGATGCCAAAAATAAAGTGACATAGTTATGAATATTATATTCCATTTCTGCTAATATATCCCCCAAAATCCTGCACACTGTTGCTTTAATTGTGCATCTATTCAGTATGTAATCCAGCAGGTGTGCCTCAAACAGAACTAGCAAAGAAACGGATATGGACGTTCCAGACAGTGTTACATAAGTTCAAGCATGTATGGTGAACTTGGCTCTCTAACAAGCCCATAAAAACTCTCAGAGGCAGGACTCCCAAACCAAACAATCTGTTAACCATAATGATTTGTGACAGCTGCTATTCCCGATTTCTGCCAACGTTTTTATTGCCTGCTGCCTCAAAAAAGTTTGCACTTTAGGGACAACCAGTCCAGTTATATATTGGCAAGTTCAGTCTGGGTCAGACATGCCTTTATCTGTCACTTACAGATATATCTCACACTGTATTTCTACTGCACTGTAAATGTAAAAAGAAACAAATTAAAGACCACATAGATACCTGTAGGTGATGACATTCTTGTTCCATTGTGTCCCCCTGATGTGGCTGTACTCCTCCACATCTGGAACGCCACATCGAGGGCTCCTCATCGTCTCCAGGGTGTCTGAGTCCAGCACGCCTGTTGCATTGAGCCCAAAGAATATCTGCATGTCTTTCACCTTGGAGGTGAAGGAGGGCCCGCTCCGCTTCATGCGCCCCATAGGCTCTTTCTGCAGGTTGTAGTACTGCTGCAGGTATTCCTACGAGTAGATTCGAGGTCCAAATCAGATATCATGTTGCACCGAGGAGACAGGTAAATTTACTGGTCCTGCACAACTGTATTCCCTTTGTGGATCCTTTTTCTGCAGCATGCATTAAAGTAGATTACCCATTATCGTCATACTTTGTAGCATCCATCAAATTGCACATTCATAACTTCTACATAAACATTTAAATCTGCACCCTTCAGTGATCAGATTTACAGCATTACCTGTCAATTACACAGTCTCTAATTACAACTAAAATCCTTCAGAACAATAAACTGAATTAAAGCAACACTGGTAATCAATTCCCATGCAGATTGTGTTTCCCAACAACTCCTTCCACAGAAAAATTCATTCATGGAAGGAAATTAGGGAGAGAAAAAAACAAGGATGCTGAAAAAATCTGCTAAAGCATGCAATTTAACAGCTACGAGGACTCCGAGGGCAGTGCAGTTACTTACCTCCGCCCCCCACCCACACAAAAACACAAGAAATAAAAACATATATTATCATAACATCAACATCCCACACACAGGCGGGAACGGATCCTTGCTATTTCCTTCCCTCAATAGAAATACCTTCAAATTTACACGTTTTTGGCATTGTCCAACAAATTAATTTACATGCAGTACAATCTCAAACTTTTGTAATGCAGCTCATGCAATTATGCACTTACTGTGGCCAGCTTCAAGTCAACCTGTGGTTCTGTGGAAGGAGAGCTGTCTGCTGCCGGTATAAATGTGGGCGCCGTAAAACACGGACCGGGCATAAGCAAGACCAAGACACAGCAGGAAAGCAGCATGACATGCATTTCCCAGACTTAACACTACATGAATTGTAGTGGCCTAGTTTAAGAAAGTCCTGGTTAATGAGAAAGCCTTTTAAATGGACATTGTGACTCATGCCACTTGCAAATCCAAGGGAAGCCTCAGACAGTACTATGGAATTAGGGAGGGGTTAGCAGAGAGCGAAGGACAGCAAAACGAGAAAAGAAAGAGAGGACATTTGGACAGTTTTGGTCACGTGACATGTTTGCTCCAATGGTGATCTAAATGGATAACGTATTCAGTGGGTGGTTTCAATTTCAACATCTTATTCAAATTCATTGCACATTTAGGACTGAAATTGTTTCGCTAAATGATTAAAGTGATGAAATGTACACTGGGAGTTTAAGAGTGCTGTGTGCTGATTGTCAGATAATCCCAAACAAAATGAGGCAACACACCGCACAGAAAAGGATTCTTTACTTGATTTAATTTATCTTTACTGGTTTTTATTTAACAATTACTTAACTGTAACTATGCAGGCTGGTCTCATACACTGTTCGTAGCTATACCAAGTAAGGGATAATGTACAGTGAGCCGGTCATTGTTGTGAAATAAAACCCAACAGCGCGGCACTCTTGCATCGCCCTGAAGGGGTTTATTTCACAACAATGACCCGCTAGCTGTACATTATCCCGCTTATTACAGGGCTACTTACTTGGTCTGCTATAAAGAAATAACAGATCGTAGAATGCTGTGATTGACCAATCAGAATCGAGTATTCAACAAAGCCGTGTAATTACAAAAACGCCGCGTAGGGAGGAGGTCAGGGTGGATAGACAGATCAGCAATGTGTCTTGCGTATGGTATCATTTATCGTGTATTTGTCGCGTGTTTTCGTGACAAAATTCGTCCTGGTGAAAGATCTTGTAGTGTGTGACCACCTGTCGCCGGTCAGTCATGTAGTGTGAAAAACCACAATGACTTAAAGACTCCTGAAGACAGCAAGTTGTGTCGTGTGAACAGTACAGCGATCTAACGACTTTGAAAGTTGTGTAGTGTGAATTTGGCTAAAGTAGTTTTGTTACCTAAACCAAAGGAAGTTGTTTCCTGTGAAGACAGAAGTTTATTTTGAAAAGACTGTATGCATGTAAAGAGCAGAAATTGACAAGTGTTGCTGGACATTCATAGGAAAACAAACGAAAAAGGAGGAATAACTTTTTCTTAAGATATCATACGAACCGTTGTATGAGAATATGTTGAACTATGGGTATGTTTGGCATAAACAAGTTGATATTTCTACCATGAAAAACCAAACAGCTCTGATATTGAAATGACTTCCTCAGTGGAGCTCCTGTAGGGGAACCTCAACTTCCCCAGACTGATGCAACACAATGAGCGGGTCGGCGCTGCACAGTCCCACCCACGCATTCAGCAAGCGCTCCCGAAATAGCCCCATCAAAGTCTGTTCGTGTCCCGTTTTAGCAGCAAAAAGCATGCTAAGACCTTTCGATGAGAGAGTTCTCTGAGAGGGGTAATGAAATTGCAGGGGTGGATTTAAGGTCTTCGAAAAAGAAAATGGCCGCCAGCCAGGCAGCCTAGACTGGCAAGGGTGGTGCCGCGGTGCATTCAGGCTACAATTATGGTTGACTGGTCATTGTGGAGCTTTATGGGACCGACAGCATTCCTCTACGGGGCAACAAGCTTCCCAGAGTACGCCGTGCTCTTTCGCAGAAAGACCTGAAGAAACTGTGTCGCTCTGGGTTTATGGTCTGAGTACAGACGAGGTAATGAAGTCATTTTAAGCAGGAGTGATGACTGAGAGTGTACTTTGGAGCTGCAAGGATACAAGCTGGGAGAGACCGCTGTGGTAATAAAACCAGATGAAACATCTCTGTTTTGCCCCAAACATACACTTTCCGTCTAACGAGGTGCCAGAGATGTTAAACATCAGGACAAGTAGCTGAGATGACAAATATTTGGCTTGGAAAGCACCTGTTTTTTTTGTCTGTAATGATAAGTACTACTTTATGCAGTACTTCAAGAGACACTGTATATCCTCAAAGTACAAAAAGGACTAAAGGGGGGGACTGAGAATCAGACTTACAAAGCTTTCAATACCTGACAAATGAGTGTATAAATATAGCAAACACCAATGAATGCAGGTTTTTAAACAATATTCAACCTAATCAATAATAAACACCTCACCTCACTTCAGTTCATTTTCCTTCACTCAGGAAAAGTCAATCCCGACTCCCATCAAACCGGTCTCAGTACATCGCTATTGATAATAAGGAAAGGTGTATAAAGGGGTTTCAATGAAAATTAACCAATAAATAAAATAAAAAAATAAAGCCTGCAGTATCGGGCTTTATCATTATCATTAGGGATGCACAAACTTGCACAAATAGCACTAATGTCTGCCCTGTTGCAGGTAATCTAGTGGAAAGCTGTTCTTTAATATTTACTCCAACTAGGTTTCATAATACCTAAAGTCACCCTCAATCAGAAAAGTTAAGACAGCAAAGAAGTCTCAAAAGTCAATCAGTTTCTGGCTGAATCTGCTAAAAAGAGGTCTGCATTAAGTTGAGGAAAGATCACGAATGCCCTAAAGAAAGGGCATCGTCACATCTGATTGGTCAAGAGGAGAATGCACCAAGCTGCTCTCAATTCTTAATTAGGAGTCATTACCCATACTCTGCACAACAGGTGATCTGAATAACCCTCCAATCAACTCAGGGGAATTGTGACATTCAGCTAAAATGAATTGGAAAAAGGGAAATTACATCAAGTAGTACCAAAGAACGAGGGAGTGCTACAACAGGATATCCACTATGAGAAATAGACACAAATGATGCGACCTTTAAAACCACTGTGTAGAATTTGAAAATATCAGACCTTGGCTCCCTCTAGAGGTAGGCTAGTACAGAAAAAGTCACTGTGGCACGGTGCAACCTCCCCACACATCCATACTGAGATGAATGGGTGAAAGCAATACTCAGACTGCACTCATTTCACCTGGGATTATTTTCTGCAAAAAAAAAATCTTATTGGCTTTAAAAACATTTGGATGTAGCAATACACTTACAACATACATAAGTATACACTCAGTGATGACTAATGTTTGGTTCCTCAAATGGTGCCTTCAAATGAAACTCGTGAGCTTGTGTTTACAACGTGGGAAGTCGTGTACACGATATGCTTGGCGTTCAAGTGGTTAAGTCGTGAGAACACCGCTGCTAAGCAACAGCAATATTAACTGTGTCTAGAAGCCACAGAGGCTAACAATTTAGCAAAAAAATGAACTTCCATGGCCTCTGACAACGTCAACAAACACGTCACAAGTTGTGAACTCTGAACTTTCAGAAATTTTCCACTTACGAGGTCTTGAATACCTCAAGAGGGGGGGCGTTCATATGGACTCTTCTCATGAACACAGTAAACACGAAGGCACCATAAGAGCTTTCAACATCTGTAGCTGGAGGCTGAGTGAGCCAGAAAGAGCATGAAAGACGTGTTAGTGTACATGCACCTCATTGCAACTTAATATGCTTATCATCAATACAAAAAGGCCCAAAAGTAACAGATAAGACTAGATAGCAAATCATTTGTGATACTGATATTTGTGGTTTGTTTCCAGAAAACTTATAAAATGTGTTTTTACAGTCTCTTTTGATGATGGACTGAATCCGACATAAAAGTTGTGTGTGCTCTATTTGTTTTAATTTTGCACTTCAGCATAACGTTGTGGTAACACTGAGGCATAAGACACATGAAGGGACCAGAGGCCCGTACTACGAAGCGAGTTCAACATACCCAGGGTATCTTCTCGTTATCTGGCTTAACCAACCCTAACAAACGAGTTCCAGCTAAACTGTCCTACGAAGGTGGTTATCAACTCGGTAAGTCAACCCAGGGTTTCTCTATCTGGTTATGAGCGCGTTCACGTGAACGGGGCGGTGTTTGCAGCATCTGACCAATCACAGACATGGACAAGTCTACTGTCAGCAGACAGACAGACAGAGCGGCACATATTACAAAGGAAGAGCACACTATATTAGACAAATACGAAGAAGTTAAACACTTAATCCAGACTAAAAGTAACACAGTTGAAGCTGCTAAATGCAGGAAGGACAGCTGGCAGAAGAAAAAACTCCCGATGTGTGAATGCGTAAATTAACAGACTTATTAATTTAACGGAACACTCAAAAGTCGGATAAAGTCGTCGGGTTATAAATAGCAATAAGAAATTATATTGATGGGTGGAAGGACGGTTACACGTTATTATACCCATTATTAAACAAACGGCGTGTATAACTATTTAAACCTTCTGTCAGGTGCGTCCCCGTCTCCTGCGGTGTGAAACGGACTCAAGAGCAAGTAAAAAAATAAATATAAAAATATAATTCAAAGCAGTAAACACCCGCAGCATAAATCAATCTGTCCTTCCTGCATTTGTCAGTTTAAACTGTGTTGTTTTTAGCCTGGTTTATGACTTAAACTTCTTCGTATTTGTGTAATATTACCATACGATCTGCACACTGACCTCTGATTGGTCAGTAGACGGTGTTTTTCTTCGAGTTGATCTCTTATCTGGAACATAACCTGCTCCGGAGCAGGTTAGCCGTTCAGCGTAAGTTACCATGGAGATCTACCCCGGTAAGAAGTGATCCGCCTTCGTAGGACGGAAAACCCAGGGTTAACCCTGAAGTTACCTCGATAACGCCAAATCCTGCTTCGTAGTACAGGCCTCAAGTAGTTTGTGTGCTCCCACTTCAAAACAGTCTCTGCTGCCCTCCTGTGGTTTCTCTTCAGCATGTGTAATTTCTACATTTTGCTGAGTGGGCCTGACCTTACACCACAGCAGTCACTGTGGTTTGAATCTCTGCAGTTGCTCAGCATTTTAATTTAAGCCCTTTTTGGTGTTTTATGTGTGGACTTGCAATGTGTGAAGAATAAATTACAGCTTCAATAGCGTACAGTGTCATTTCTGATACATCTTTTGCATCTGTGTAATCTAAATCATCTCTTTACTGTAAACTGTAGCTGATTCATATTGTGGCTCACTGACCATGATGCTCATTGTCATTATATTATATTGCATTTATTTGGCAGACGCTTTTGTCCAAAGAGACTTACAATAAACATAAACATAAATTATTTTCCCTCAGTCTGTTGCCAATAAGTGTGTTATGTCAAGCTGTGTTTGCAGCTCATCGTATATTATACAGAGTCTCTGTCTTTAGGTTTACATTTTAAATTAAAGTCTGGCACGTTCGCAAACACGCATTGACACAGATATAATTGTTAGAAAAGAAGCAGTGTTTACATTCATGTCCAAACTTTCTGACCACAAATCAGTTGAATATTTAAGCTCCTGGCTTTTTTTGCAAGGGAAATTATTGAAGCCTACCTCTGAATCAACTGTTTTAATCTCTCAAGTAAATTAAATTGTCAAAAAAATAAATAAACATACAGGTCCTAAAAGTGCTTCTCCTGTTGGGCTTTTATTGTGAAGCTTGTTTGAAGCAGCCACAGACACACATAAAACATTCGGTTAGTTAGTCACTAAATGCATACTAATAGATTAAAATGTAGATTTGCACATTTATGGTGATCTTGTAGTTGGATTTCTTTAAACTGTACAGGGATGAGTGTAGGATCAGCAAAATGTAAATGCAGCTTACGGTTGATGACTCACTTTCTGAACAAAGTGGAGGCAACTGATTCATTAACCCTCACATGGGCAAAGACATACTGTAAAAACTGCTATGACAATGATTTTCTAGCAATGATTTTCAAGACTGAAATGCACAATTATTTTCTTTCTTTCCAAATTTTTTTTTTTAATAAATATACTGCATCTGAAGGAGCAGCAGGTGTATGCCCTATACTGTAAACGTGTATCATGCTACATGCTACAAAGGAATCAGTTCCAAGTAAGGGCGCAAATCATCACTGTTTATCACAGTCCATTGGAGTACGTGTATCAGCTTTCCTCTGATACAGCAGGGAAGTGGTTGATTTCATCAGACCTCACGTCATCCCTGTCTACAACCCTTTTGCATCTTCCATGCCAAAATTGTATGACCAAGTAAAACAACACTGGATTTCACCGACATGATGAGGTGAATTCCTGCTAAGTCTCAAAAGCAGTGGGTTCGTCCATCACCCCAATTCCAGGCAATGGAATAAACAATGACAAAACCTTAAAGGCTTTGGGTTGGAAGTTAGCAAAGTGCTGATCTATCCTGGGAAGGAGCAAAGGAGTTCTCAAACGGGAATGAAGGTGACAAACCACCAAGTAACACAGTCATGCAACCAAAGCCTGTGCAATGACAAGATAGTGGCTTCGACCACTTCATCGTTGTGAAGATGCAGTGTGATGAGGGACCGGATGAGAGAGGGGGGGCCAACTCACTCATCTTTCATAATTCGCTGGTACTAACTTGCCATGGAAGAACAGCTCATGACAGTACAGCTAATGTCAATACATGCAAAAAAAAACATGACGTGAGAGCGACTTGCTGTAATATCTACAAATAAAGGCACACACGCACATCTAGCATATCCAATGTAAACGGAGCTGTTTGCAGCTACCGTTACATTGGACATGTTGGATATAGGTTAGCAATACAAGACCAGATAATGCCCGATGAGGTGTCCATTATCAGGCCTGCGTGCGTCGCCCATTAATTCCTGATTATGGACACCTCAAAGGGCATTATCACACTTATACCATGGTAACTTGCCAAAGAATAAAAAAAAATGAAGAGCATTCATTTATATTTTCATGCCTTGTAAAGTTTTTCACAATCCAGTCACTCCATGTCCCTGGTAACCATGAGGGTTTGCTAATACCTGGAAAAATCATTACGACTTGGCAACGGGAGACATTTCTAGTCCGCTCAATTTATAGAACCCTTTGGCTCAGCTACGAGCCAGAAAACTAACCTTATGCTAGCAAGATTCAACGACAATAACATTGCGTACAGTTGACAAACAGTAAATATAATTCGACAGTATGTTTAACTACAAGACTAGCTAGCTATCCAGCCATTGTCCCAAAATAAATATAAAGACCTCACGAAATCTTGATTAGCATAGCGCTAGCATAAAGCTAACGTTATGCTAGCAAGATTTAAAGTCAATAACATTGCGTACGGTTCACAAATAGTAAATATAATTTGATAGTAAAACAACAAGACTAGCTAGCTATCTAGCCATAGCATTGTCCCAAAATCAATTCAAGATTTTCATCTTGATTAGCATAGCGCTAGCATAAAGCTAATGTTATGGTAGCAAGATTCAAAGTCAATAACATTGCGTACGGTTGACCAACAGTTAATATAATCTGGCACTATGTTTTACAACAAGACTAGCTAGCTAACAAATGTGAGGCTATGTGTACTGTCGGCCGCAGCCATAACTAGTTGAATAGCAAATGGATGTGATACTTAGCATTATCTGATACAAAATATCAGTAATTTCAGAGGGACAGTTTAACTTACTTCTTGCAGCTTGTGTGTTACAGTCGCAACCCCTGTGGTGTTCAGAGGATGTGACACTGAAGGACTAGTGTTGTAGCCAGCGCATTCATTTAGAACGGTGAACAGACAGTTTCACTGACTGGAACTACTTAGTAGTTGTACATTATCAGGAATTAATGGACATCCTGCAGCCAATCAGAATTGAGTATTCACCCAGACCATGGTATATAAGATATGAAATTCAACAGCTGGCACATCAGCAGATATGTCAACACATCCATTCAGGTATAAGCACGCAATTCATGCATGCTGAAAAATAGACGGTTCCCCTGAAACAAGTAAGATCTCATATTTAGGGGGAAAAAAAAACATATCTATTACAGACTGACAATGGTGCTTACTTCAGCAACCTGAAATACTTCAGGTGTGAGTCTTTAGACCTGCCACTACAATATACTGTAGGTCTTACGACATGATTTTTATCTTTTGAATACAACCAGTGGGCCACAACACAGATCAGACGGTTTCCATATGTTTGTATGTGTGTTTGTTTTGTGACATTTTAAAATAACAGCAAAAATCCCCCTAGCAGCTAACTTCCCCTGGCATGAGTCAGGAGCACTCTGTTAACCACCGTCTAAGCAATGATGTTACTCCAAAAATATTTGTCTCCACAGGATGCTGAAGAGTTTGGGCACAGTGTTTGTTACACATTACACATGATATCACTAATGGGATGCAGATGAACAACTATGGCCGATCACCACGACACCAACTGTTTGTAATCTGTACTTCTCAATGCAGCGCATGAGGTTTGGTTTTCTCTGCCAGCGCAGCAGCTTCATACCAACCTTGACTGCAACACTTGATTAACAGTCTCATACTTCGCAAAACATTGTCATTATGAGACATTTCCCAAAAGTATGTTGATAATAACTGGAATTACGACAAATCCTTCTGTCAAATGTTTGACATCTCCTTATTGTTGTCAGTGCAGCAATTTAAGTTAACTCTACAAATGAGTGCTTTTGTATCCAAATATGATTTGATCGCATAGTAGACAATGTCTGATTTGATTTAGAAAAGAGTAAACTATTTCAAAATGTACAATTCTAGTGGCCGTTACTAGCCTTTTTTTCTACTATGTAGAAGTTAAGGAATTCCATTGTTGTAACAGGAGAAAATAATTATATACCTTTGTTGTCTCACTCAGACACGGATGTAGTAGACGCACTAATAGGCAGCATGTCTTTACATGCCTTGACTCCAGAGACCTGCAGGTATAGGCTACCTATTGTCTGGATACCAGACTCTGGAACAAGGTCTTTTATAGCAAAACATAATTTTGAACATCATCCATGCTGCAATGCCAAAAAGAAGAGGGACTTAAAGGTTCTCTATACAATATCCAGAGCATTAAAGGGATAGTTCTGGTGTTTTGAAGTGGGGTTGTATGAGGATATCCATAGTCAGTGTATTACCTACAGTAGATGACGGTAGGCACGACCCCAGTTTGGAGAAGCAGACAGGAGTACCGAATTGGGAGCAAAGCAAATACTGCTGTGGACGGGGCCAGCAGCAAAACGTATTTTAGCCACCTAAAAGAAATCCATATCAGTTTAAGTTTACGGGGACGGAGACATCCATCTGATAATTTCTGATTGAAGTTTCAATCTGGACCAAAGTGGTGGACCAACGACCGATATTGCCATCCCTAGAGCCATGACTCTTGCTGACGCTATGATGATCAAATGTCTCTCTTATCCTGTATCTGGTGTTCTTTGTGCTTCTATAGATGTAAACTATAATTAGTAAGAAGCAATAATTCAGAATTTTATATGTCGTTGTGTTTCTTAAAGGTCAGCAAAGTTTCTATGCTGTGATCAAACGTATTACAGACTACACTTCCCTATTACTGAAAAAACTAGGATCATTTACGTATTAGATTTGTCATGCTCTGTGTAATCCTAATGACTCTGAATCACATAAGTACTGCAAATGTCAATGTGGGAAAACACTTAAATCAGGAAGAGCTTATTTCAAAACAAAACCAATGCAGATCATTTGTTTGTCAGTATGAGAGAGCTCACATGATGTCGAATGCACTCATTTACATTAAAACATAATATCATAAGGGACGTGTAAACTTTAAGGGGAACTCCCATTTCCCAAATTCATGCATGTTATTCCTACAGTCCAAAAATATTAATCAACATGAACAACGTTCTCCCAAATCCCAAAACTAAAGCGCTAAAACTCAAATTTGTGATGTCATAGTGTATAAAGTCTGGAGCTGCCCCATAGACAATGAATAGGGAGAGATGTTATAGATGAGACTGAGAGCACCCAGGGGAACATTCTGAGTATATGGGAACATTTTGGAGAACACTACAATAGAATAAAGCTCATTTGGGTATAAAAAACAAAAAACAAACATCATGTGGGTCCATAAAATCAGTCTCCCATTCATTGTCTATGGAGCAGCTCCAGACTTTATACTTGATGACATCACAAGTTTGAGTCTTCATCTCTGGTTTCTGGCTTTGAGAAAGTCGCTCATGTTCACAAATATTGATTTAACTTTCCTCGGCCATGGAAATAACATATTTGAATTCTTAATTTAGATGGTGTTCTCCTTTAAATTGAATGTTTTCACCATCTATTTCTTTATATTGACGTGTGTTTGTTAGTCACATATCCTAAAACGTCTTCACCCTAAAATAACAAGACACAGAATGACTATCATGAGACCAGCAGGAGCATGAAACAATTCAGAAAACTCCCTATTTTATTTTTATAGTAGGTCATTTATTTATTTATTTTTAACTGAAGAAGATGTACAGATAATAACAATGATGTTATATCCTTATTAAGGGAAAGTCCCAGAGTATATCTGCCAAAAAATGTATCTAAAGACTGCCTTGTTATTCTTCTTTTTAAAAAGAAAGAATTAAATGTACATCATTTTGCCTCATTGGCATTTCCAGTTATTTGGAAACTCCTTAAGTCATGGCAATTTGAGAAATGGGAAACGCTTTATCAAAACATTTTAAGTGGGTTCAAAGGAGTCAGACCACAGTGACTGCAGTTTTACACATACAAGCACATTCTCAACAAAAGAGGAAGTGGCTAGGTGCTTTTACATGAATCACTGGGATCCTTTGAAAAAAAAGTGGACCTAAACACTATAAATACCCCTCAGAGCTTCTTGACCCCAATGACTTGTTTGGACGACACAGAGACAACAACAATGATAGCTTTGCTGCTGCTGGCGCTGGTCGCTCACTCCTTCGCGCTGCCTCTGCCATCTGAGGACAAAGACAACCGGCTGTTAGCTGAGGTAAGACCTGAGCTCTCTAATTCACTCAGTGTTTAGTCCTGTGAGCTAGACTCAAGTTGATTTTTTTCTGTCTTAATCAAAGAAAAAAGTGTGTTAGAGTGGAATAATCCACACCTATTTGTTATGAATGTCATTCAGCTTCTGTTCTCTTTAAACAAACAGAAGTACCTCCGTCGGTTCTATGGGCTCCCAGCTGGTCTCCAAGGTCGACAGAGGTCATCAGGCGCTCTTGAGACCAAGATCAAGGAGATGCAGAGATTCTTCAAACTCAAGGTGACTAGGTTAATCCTGCTTGTACTGTAAATGAGCAGCTGTTTTGTAAATATTTTTCATTTGATTTAGTTTGCGTAGGTTTTATTCATAGTTGAAAGAGAGATAAAACTTTAACATATTACTGGTGATGCACCCTGATGTGTGTTAAAGATCTTGTAACGTGATATTCGCTTGAGGAGTGATCTTTCCCCTGCACCTCATTTTGTGCTCCTCTTGTGCAATTGTGGGAGTGTAGGTAACATTTTGGTTTACATTGAACATATTTTTTTTTTGTGGGAAAGAAGTTGCATTGGGTTGAGTTGAGTTACCTTTTTTGCCATTACAACAACCTTTGCCTTGTTAAGCTCATAGTGCAGGACAGACAGGACAACATTCAACCCAGCATACAAATAATAAAACCATTGTATAAATACACTGAGATATATATAAAAAAAAAGAAGAACACATTATAAAAGGATATTTAAATATAATTAAAAACAGTCATTAAAAAGCCAAGAAAGTGGAAAATAAAAACAAGCCAAATACAAAAACACTGGTATAGAATACGAGGATAAAAGTTACAGTAAAGTGTAAGAATGCATAAGTGCATAAAAACAGTCTTTAGTTAGTGTTGACTCTGGGGACAGAAAGCAAACCTGAGAGGTTTGGATGGTTCATCATGTAGGAGAAGATCAGACGTGTGTTTTGGCCCGAAACTATTCAGTGCTTAAACAGTTTTAAGATGACAGTGTCTGCAGTACTTAGGGAACACATATACTTATGTCACATATTTTCTTTGCGCCTCTGAAGGTGACGGGGAATCTGGACGACAACACTTTGGAGCTGATGAAGCAGGCCAGATGTGGTGTCCCTGACATCGGGGAGTACAACCACTTCCCTCGACACCTGAAATGGCAAAACAACAACGTCACATTCAGGTATGCATTCAAATATTTTTCACAAAGAGTAGAACTATTCAGAAAGTATCTTTTATTCACTCATTTCCCTCGTTGTCTACCCCCCGATGTTCCAGGATACTGAACTATACACCAGATCTGATGAAGTCTGATGTAGACAGAGCCATCCGCAGGGCGCTGAACGTTTGGTCTGATGTCACCCCTCTGATCTTTAAGAAGCTGCACACCGGCAACGCTGACATTATGATCAGCTTTGGAAAAAAAGGTAATTCTACACTCCATCTGCCAATCACATAAAGAATAGACATTATAATAGTGCACATTCACTTATAAAACTGTCTATGCCTTGTTCTGTAGAGCACGGAGACTATAACCCTTTTGACGGGCCTAATGGGTTGCTCGCTCATGCCTACCCACCGGGCCAAGGCATCGGAGGAGACACTCACTTTGATGAGGATGAAACCTGGACCAAAGACTCATCAGGTCAGAGTTGCACATAAATGTTCAACATAATTATCACTAAACTGAATCCTGATGATTCACACTGGACATCTTTTCTCTCCACAGCTTACAACCTGTTCATAGTGGCGACCCATGAGCTGGGCCACGCCCTCGGTATGTCCCACTCCGCAGACGCTGGCGCCCTGATGTACCCCGTCTACTCCTACACTACAGGCTACCCGCTGGCTGAGGACGACATCGAAGGCATTCAAGCTCTCTACGGTGGGAAAATACATCATCTGTGTTTAGATTTAAAACTTAAATTCACAAGTCAAATAATATTTGATACCATGTTTTTTATAGCAAGAGACTCTTATTATTTTAGTGAAAATATTATGAGCTGTGCATTAATGCCAGATGTTCAATCACAGGCCCGAACCCAAACCCGAGGAAAGTGAAGCCAAAGCCTGACGCACCAAACAAATGTGACCCCATGTTGAGTTTTGACGCTGTCACAGAGCTCAGAGGGGAAACCATCATCTTCAAAGACAGGTACAGTAAGAACCATTGAATGAAATCTATCAGGATAAAACCCTTGAGATGCATCATCTCGTTTTCGAGGGGGTCCCAAACAAACACTCACAAAACAATGGAAAACAGAACTGTACAACACACAATGTTCCATGATGGTATATACAAAGATGCTAATACATGATACAATGCTTGATACATTTTGATACATTTCTGTTGCAGATTCTACTGGCGTCTCCATCCTCAGATGCCGGAGCCGGAGCAGACACTGATCAAGTCCACGTGGCCCACCCTCCCCAACAAGGTGGACGCAGCGTACGAGAACCCCGAGAAGGATCAAGTCATCATATTTAGTGGTGGGTTATACGTATTTATTGCTATTATATGTTTTCATCAGATATTAGATACGGTATGTATGGACCAAAACTGTCCCTGTTTCCACAGGGATCCGGATGTGGGCTTTGAATGGATACAACCTGGTGGACGGTTACCCAAAGTACATACACAAACTTGGTCTTCCCAAGAAAATCAGGGAAATAGATGCGGCCGTGCACATCTCAGACATCGGGAAAACTCTGCTCTTCACTGAGGAGGACTACTGGAGGTATGTGGTGATGAGTATCACACTTCTCAGTTATAGTAAAGTTTAACCCTTTATTGACCTCACTAAGAAGAAAAGCAATGGAAAAAAATTCTCTTTGCATTTAATTTTCTCTAAGAATGTGCTCTACCAAACGGTCAAATGGGACATTAAAGTATGTCATTTCATCAACATTGTTTTGCTTTTATTTGTCCCTCACAGTTACGATGAAGCAACTGGCACCATGGACAGCGGCTACCCACGATCCATTGAGGAAGATTTTCCTGGGATGGATGATGAGTTTGACGCTGCTGCTTATCACTATGGTATTATCAAACCTCAATTATCACATTTTCAGTAGAGTTAAAGGGATAGTTTGGGTGTTTTGAAGTGGGGTTGTAAGAGGTACTTATCCATAGTCAGTCTATTACCTACAGTAGATGACGGTTAGCAAGTGACCAGTTTGGAGAAACAGACAGGAGCTACCGCATGGGAGCAAAGCTGCTGTGGACGGGGCCGGCAGCGAAACGTATTTTAGCCACCTAAAAGAAAGGCCCACCTAAAAAAATCAACTTTTACCTTGACGTGAGACAGCCCTTTCTGACGGGGAACTAAAGCTGTTGTATCCATCTATGATCTCACCAAAGCCACCAGACTCCACTGAATAAACCTGTAATTTTACCTCGCAGAACACGGAGGTTGCTGGTCTACCGCTGCCTCGATCGGTTAGTTTTGGCTGTCTTGTTGTGTGACTTTGGTGAATCAAAACTAACGAAAGTCACACAATAACATAAACAAACTAACCGATCGAGGCAGCGGTAGACCAGCAACTCCCATGTTATGCGAGGTAAAATTAAAACATTTTTTACTGGAGTCTGGTTGCCTTGGTGAGATTATAGATAACAGCTTCAGTTCCCCGTCGGAAACAGACTGTATAGCTGTCTCACAGCAAGGTATCCTGGCTAAATATAGCGCACTTCAAAACACCCAAACTATTCCTTTAAAGCATACAAAAGTATGATTTTTTTTCCAGCACTACCACTAAACTGCTTCCCCTAACTGGTATCCCTCTCTGTTGCCTTTCAGGATACTTGTATTTCTTCCATGAACACATGCAGTACGAGTACAGTTACAACTCGAGGAAGGTCATTCGCATCATGAGGACCAACTCCATTCTCAACTGCTGATCTGCAAACGTCAGCAATGGCTTAAATATACATGTGGCTGCACAACACACCTTCACAATAAACAACAATATACACAAGCATACATGTTAAAAAAGGAGACACAGGAAATGGAGACATGTAGGGTTTACCTGCAGTTTAAGTTAAGAAAACAAAGTTTATTTTTATTAGTGCTGGACACCTGTTAGGTTATAATTTGTCAGACACAGAATGCTGGAAAATTCCTCAGAAATATATTTCCTTTTTATTTATTTTACATGTCTATATTTGTACTACAACTTTCACTATGGACGGCAAGATCCTCAGCAGGTTAAGTGTCTTGTCTTTGGGAGCTCATTATTTGACTACATGTTTCACTAACATCTGTATTTCAACAAAGAGCTTAACAGTTTAATATATTCTGTGTTTGTTTGTAGATTTTTGTATGTTTTGTGAATTACTGTCACAGTCTGGCACTGTGTCCAGACGATCTCGGACTTTTTGTACTGAGTTGTTTTCTGTGTTTTGGGTTTTCTGTACCTCCGTTGGCCGTCTACACACCTGCTCTGAATCAGCCTCGTTAGTTCCTCCCAGCCAATCAGCTCCCTGCTGTTCTCCTGCCTATAATCACCTCATTCCCCTCCTCACCTGAGCTTCTCCCCATCTCTCCACCTGCTCTTCATCCTCTCGTCAGACTACTTTGTATTTTGTCAGTCTTTGTTGGATCCTTGGTTTTGTTATGTGATGTTCTTCCTTGCCTGTACCAAACCTTAAATTAAAGTTATTTCTCCAACTTCCTGTTTCCTGTAGTCTCTTTGGTTTCTCCTCCACTCTTCATGACAATTACAATAAAAACAGATAAATTAACGCTGGATTAACGATCTTGTGTTGAAGAGCTGAACATAAAGTAATTGCATTTAAAGTATTATCCTCAACAGTGTGTACTGCCAAAGATGATATTTAACACATTTATCATGAATGGGACTGTGTCTGAAAGATCAAACCAGGCTGATTTCTTAAAGCCTCTGAACACCCACACAGGTGTTTTCATTTAATCTGGCTGATTAGACCTCTTCTCAGGGCTCTGTGGGTGTATATAGACTAGTTGAGTGACAACTTCTTGAGTCTCCTCAAGGAGGGTGAAAAGAGGAGATGTCACGTGTCATTGACACGTCATATCTTTGGGGTACAACACATGCGCAGTAAAATCTGGCCTTCACTCACCGAAATTGAGCCAATCGCAACGCACGACCGCAGCTCCAGTTACACTGCTCATGTGTCATACCCCATACCCCAAGACCCGTGTCCCAGCCTCCTTCAATAGGCCTTGAGTCTGCTGTTAGCTTTGTTGAACCTGTTAGGGCGGGACAAATAGGCAAACAGGTAAACAGGGGTGTAATTAATAACATTAATTATTGCCAATTAATTACAGGACACACCTAGTTGCATATAACACACTGGTGTAACAAACTTCAGACTGAAGACTTCCACGAGCCCTCTTGCAAACTATCAGTTGATGTAACTTTGCAAGGGAGTTTTTGGCTTAGAATGGCATGAAAAGTACATGATATTATAGACCAGCTTTGTAGTGAGCACATGATTATTTATTTATTTATTGTTTCAATACTCAACAAGCTCCTCACACAAGAGTTTCATTTATATCTTTGCAAAACGTTTTCAATAAACACCACACATACCTCAGCTCAGTGAGAATGTACTGTAGTATTAACATGGGACTTACATATACTGCGAAGACACTCTGGGTCATGTGCATGTAGTTCTCCACCGTTTCCACTAGAGAGCGCTCCTGTCAACAGTCTGAGTGTGTAAAGGTCCTTCTGATAACAGAGTCCTGACAGTTCTGGGACATGTTAAGTGAGATAAATGAAGTAAAACACAAGACATATGCAACATCATGACAATATGCCACTACTGAGGCGTCAGGTTTCTACAACACAAAACGTCTTGATTCCTTCCCCAGTTTGGAGAAATGAAATAAAATCAATTTATGCTTCATTAGCGCAACAAATGTTGGGGAAAATCTTTTGCTCTGACCACATTAGATGTGAACATACCTCGATTCAAACAGACTGAGCTCTAATCGTATTAAGAAAGGACTATTACACACCGTATCTCCATCCTCCAGCATACTATAACAGCCTAAAGCCAATCATCTGAAGGAACATGCTTTATGAATATTAAACATTTGTGTAGTGTGAGTTTTGAAAGGTCAGTATCTTCCAGCTGAAGTTTAGGAAACAGCGAAGCTTGAGCCAATAAGCAGCGTAATCCACAGGCCCAATCATGTGGATGTAATTACAGTGCAGTGAAGCAGTCACCTCATTTTGCTCATTTCCGAGGTATTGCATGGAGTGCAGGCTGCGTCACCGCTTCACAAATCCTGTGTGTTCATCGCTGACGTTGGCTTTGAGAGTCTAAGATCTGAAAGTCTTTTACATTAAGCCTTTTTTCAATCAAATGAAGATTATTGTGCTATTTGCATGTGTCAGAAATGATACTTCCCCTTCAGCTCGCCACTTAAGAGTTCATGTGTTTTGAATAGAAACTGTAATTTTTGCAAAGGAGAGACATGACAAAGGAAATATTTGAACAAGAGAGCTCATTGTGTTTTTGTTTGGGCCAAGGGAGGCTCAGTAACCACTGATACAGCTGTCTCCAGGAGTAAATCCTCCCTTTTCCTGCAGCTTTACCTTGATGTTTATGATGTTTAGAGATGCATGTTTGTGGTCTGGGAGGAAACAGATCCAGTTTTGCAAAGATAGAAGAAGCACTCAGTAAAATACAGCTGATTCGACATTTAAAGCTCTCTCTAATGTGTGTTTATTTCAGTGAGAGGATCACTTTGTCTCCTATACTTGGATGTGTTTTCACTCCTCTGGGAAAGTGAACAAGACCATCTCTTGTCTCTAAATATTTACTACTGGCAAGCTCTCGCTCCTTGGCAGTTTGCAGAAATTGAGCAACTTTCGGTGTTGACTTTGGGGCTTTAATAGAGCAGTGCAACTGAGAAACATCACAAATTAAGTCACTTTTAGCCCCGTGTGGATGTAGATGTCATGTAAGTCTCCTTTTTTTCAAGTCATTATCATATCCGCCTCGTTCAAAATGCAGCGTTGAGGATTTGAACTGAAGCCAAATGAAAAGATCATACACCCTGAATTTTAATTTCTCTTTATCTATTGGTTACAAGTTAGATGGTGAAATGATGTTTTGTTTGGTCATGCACTGGTCAATTTTGAGATTTTGGGCTATTTTGCTTCCATAACACGTTTTCTTTCAGACTAGTGGAAAGAAAACAACCAAAATACACATTTAGGTGTTTATTTTACCACTTTATCTATTTGCATCTGTAGATTTCTCCTTGCAGTAAAAACTATTAAACTAGTAGTTTACTAAGAGTATACTTTAAAGTATACTTTCAAAAACTAAAAAAGTGGGCTACAAGTATATAACTAACAGTATACCTATATAGTTCATATTATAGTTGCAGTACAAAATACAACTTGGATGTAAACTAGTTGTGTACTCAAAGTTCACTACTCTTACATTTAAAGTATACTTAAAAGTATACTTTTATAAACTAAAAAGTGGGCAAATTTAGTCCCAAGATATATTGAAGTAGTATACTTACATATTAGTATACTTATTACATAAAGTATACTTGGGAATATACTTGAACTATACTTAATTTTACTTTGTAAAATAAAATTGAAGTATACTTCTTTTTTGTAAGGGAAGGCAGATGCTATTAGCACCCAGGTGTCTTTGTCACTCTTTTTTTACTACTAGTATTACTACTACTACTGAAACTAAAACTACTACTACTACTAAAACTAAATCTTCCTGCTAGAAAGTTGAAAGAGGTCAATGAAAAATGGCAGTGGACGTTAAAAGGAAAAAGGTTGTAGATTATCCTTTGAGAAAACTGAGTCGAGCCCAGCAGCTCCTGATGGAAACCAGATGGAGGAGAATGACGGGGAAGGCAGCAGTCTCAGGATATATCCCTTTTCCTCTGGGAAACTCCCTCCTCAGACCACCAATATGAGAAGACTCCTGCTGCTCCACACTGAGCTGATTAATCTGAGCAAGCAACGTGGTTTAAGAGACGGAAATCTGACTTTTATTTAACTTATAGTACTTAGCCAATGATTTATGAATAACATAAAGAGACTTGCTCCTTTTGCTATTTGACTTGATGTTTTGTGATGACATTAAAAAAAATAAAAATAATAATAATAATAATAATAATAATAAAAATAGTAACTTAATAGTTTTTCTCGCATGCCTCCACGGTGAACGGAAAATGCGTAAACGTAGAAAATTCTTGATGAATTGAAGTAAATTCATATCAAAACATACGTTTACAAACTCTCACACACTCTAATAGGCTACTCTATCAAAAGCATAAGCCAAGTATACTTAGACTTTCCTGTATACTTGTCAGTATAAGCCAAGTATACTTAGACTTTTTCTGAATACTTGTCATAATAAGCCAAGTATACTTAGACTTTTTCTGTATACTTGTCAGTATAAGCCAAGTATACTTGGACTTTTGCTGTATACTTGTGAGAATAAGCCAAGTGTACTTCAGTATAATTTTGTTAAGTATATCTCTGATAAGTACGTAAAGAGTAAACTGAAAGCATACTCTCTTATTTTAAGTTTAAAAGACGTATACTTGAATAAACTTCTTCTTGGTAAGGGAGTACAGGTCAACTTAGCCGATGAATGTTTTTTTTAGTGTTAATAATGCCTGATATTATCCTTCTGGGTGTATCTGTGTATTTTCTGTTGCCTCCTGTGTACTGTTGGCCTTTCTTGTCTCGTCTGCCTGTTGTTATTCTTCCTTTTCCCTGAATAGAATAGAAAAAAGTGTTTGTGAAGCGGCCAGTTCTTCACTGAAAAGGGAGCAGTCTGTGTTTCTTCCTCCTACATAGCTGCAGGAATGTGGAGAAAGTCAGTCTCTGCTCTGTGTTGACCCATTAAGTAGATAATTCTGACCAGATATGACCCCGGGGCAGATACAGCTGTGTCGTAAAAGTGACCAGTAAATCCAGTAAAAGTGTTTGAAACTCTCTGGTGCGACAGCAGACCTCGCAGCAGGCTTTTAGGATTAGTTGCTGTAATGTTGAAAAAAAGAAAGAAAAAAAGCTGCAACTCAAGGCGTTCATTGCACAAAATTAATAATATTGGCATTTTGTGAAGAAGCCAATTACACTTAAGTCTTTCCTTAAAACTTGAAGAGGCAGTCCTTCAGATTCAGTCCGGGTTGATGTCACATTTCTATTTGAGTCTTTTTGTTGATACATGAGCTTCAGAGTTGTGTGCATAGTTCATTTTTTTTGTGTTTATACAAAACTGTAATACAGCATTTTTTTTTTCCAGGAATGTCGCCACAGACACCCAGTTTGTAATATTGCGAATCTATGGGGCAGCTGTAGCTCAGTGCATAGAGTCTTCCAAGGTTGGCGGTTCGATCCCCGGCTCCTGTCTGCATGTCCAAGTGTCCTTGAGCGAGATACTGAATCCCAAGTTGCTCCCCAGGCTGCTTTACAGTAACCCACTACTCCTAAAATACTTAGGATGGGTTAAATGCAGAGGTCAAATTTCATGTATGCACCTGTATATAATGAATGTAACTAAATTTAAGCTTTTTTTTTTTTTTTTAAATATTGCAATACTTTCCTCAGTTGGCCATATGCTCAATCACTATTGTGTTACCTCATTTAGCTATAGATAGTGACTTAACAGACATTTATTTAAATGAAAATCTTCAATTGCCAAAGATCAGTTGGTTAACAGACCCCATGGTTAAACATCTAGATTTATATAGTGTAAAAAGCAAAATATTTTGCATATCCTAAAGGATTGAGTCAGACTAGTGTAAAATAAGTACTGGTTCATTCAAATCTTGTTCATTCAACATTCAAAAATTGCACCTGGAATGCTTGAAATAAATTGTGACAATGAAGAAAACACAGTGTAAGTAAAATTGGAAATGTTCCCTGTCAAGTAAAGTCATGCTTCTCTCTCACATACCTCATGTCACATGCCGCAGATACATAACAGACAACCTGAAACTGTTTCAAGACCTCCTTTAAGGAACGAGGTGCAGCAGTGTTGTAGTTAGTGTCATATCTGGTGGTATAACAACAGAACTACATTAAGGAAAATAATGCTCATTTGCAACATAAACCTGAGCTACTGACATGTGGAAGAATCCCACTGGCTCTGATATTTAGAGAGATGTGTACTTGCATGTCTGTCTGAGTAAGATTCATGAGCATTTTGATGTGTAGCAGGTCAGCCACATTATAGAAATGCCTTGATCTCGGGGGAATTTGCCACCATCTGTGACACAAAAATACATGTATGAAAATACCGGAAGCTGACTTTGGCTCAACATGGAAGTCGGCATACTTTGTAATGTGAATATACCTGCAAACAATTGTGCTTTTTCTACTTTACAAAACATGACCTCAATTTCCAGCAGATGTCGAACGCTCTGCTTTCTGTCTGAGGATCTGACTGGTGAATTTCCTCTACGAGGAAATTGACTTCTTTCCCTTTAACTCTATAACTCTATAACTATTTCATGATGTGATGAGAGTATTTATGTGATTTTTCTTCATTGAGGAGCACTGAGCTGTTATATAAGTTATATTGTGATGGTCACACTATACAGTTTTGAACTGCGTGTCTCTGTATATCATTTTACCTTCCTCAAATTTTTTTATTGGTGTTGGCATGTCTTTGGACAAGTTCTACTAATGAGGATATATTTATTGGCTCATGCTTATCTACAAAACCCTCCTTGGTCTGTTCTTAATCGACTCGCCTGGTTAAATATAGGTTAAAAAATAAAAAATAAATGTTGCTCTCAAACAAACAAAGCTATAGTTAGAGTGGAGCTGGAGTGGAGTCCGAAAAGTTAGGTTCGGTTGACCAATCACAACAGAGTGTGCCAGCTGACCAATCAGAGCAGACTGGGCTTTTCGGGGGTACAAGTATGTACCTGGAAATACGCATAAGAGGTCCACTTTAATCATCTTGCGACCCCTTGGGAGGCCCGCCTAAGTTGGGAACTACTGCTTTTAACTACAATGTGGCATCAAGGGATTTTTTTACATGCACATCAAATTCAATCATGTGCATGAACCCTTGCAGATGTCGAGGACCAAACTCAAAGAAATGCTGTGTAAAACCTAAATTAACCTTTGTCTTTAGGATTTACCAAATGCACAGTAATGCCACACAGTGGTACAAACTTCAACAGCTTTCGTGGCTCTCTAGAAAAACAAGCAAATCTTTGTGGCCTGTGACAAGTTGAGCTGATCTTTTGTTTGTCTGAAAAACTAAACCTCTGTGCTGAGTTGCAGCGCGCTGACACAGTGCCTTGGTGTCTGTTGTCACGGCAGCACGCCGAGCCAGAGGGCGTTCGGAGCATCAATACGTCAATATCACTGCTGTCAAATGAAAAATGTGCTTCAGTACCTCTAGGAAAGATACGAAAATCAGGTTATCTTCAAGTTAAGAAATAATTATTCACTCTTACGTTCCAAACAGACGCTTTTGAAACTTGCTTGTAAAAGTATTCTTGGGTTTCGGCCTCCTGCGGGACTGAAAAGTAAAACCTTGCAGTGTTCGGAGCAGCATTGTTGAAGCAAAGTGAATTAGCTGCTTGGATAGCTTGATCCTCCAGAGGATCTACCCGGGGAAGGTCAAATTACATTTGTTTGATAGTTGTTCATGCAAGAACAGAGCACTTAATAAAGACACCCTGGTTCTGCTTGCCTGAATTAATTATACACAGTTCAAAGCTTCCCTCTGCTTTGAAGTAATCACATCTCAGAGCCAGACCACTGCAGAGATTACCTTTTGATTTCTTGACTCACATGTCCCACACTGCCAAAACGCCAACAGCACTGCCAAATTAAGTTGCTTTTGGAGAATGAAATAAATTATGATGTTGAAACATATCCTCTTTCCGCTGTTGGAAAACAACACAAGAACAAGAAAAACAGAAGGATAATGTCACTTTTTATTCAGTAAAAGCTGAGTCAAGAAATGCATCTTGTTAAATCTTGTTCTAACTTGCATAAATGTGAACTGCTGTTTGTTTGGTAGCGATTACACCACAGATATGTGCACATAAGATGAACATGCAAATAATTTGTTCAGACGTTAGTTGACTGAAATGGCTCATTCACTAAAAGGTCTCTATTGAACGATATATCCACCTGAAAAGGGACTCTTGTTCTCCTCATCACTGCCCCTCTTCCTGTGACTGTACTGTATTTAGGTGCTGACGTTACTTCACACCACGAAAGCAAGCTGTCATGAGGAGATAACACACAAAGTTTCCATGTTGTCAGTGCTCTGCGGTTGTATTTGAACACGTCTGTTTCTCTATTTTCGTGGGAAGTTAACTTTCTGTCAGAGTCAACAGTTAGATGAGCATATTCCAATTAAATGTCTCTGCAGGGTTTGTTTTTCACTGTCAAACAGAAATGTCAACATTACTGTCGAGATCTCTATTGATTCAGCCGATTAGACTGTTGTCAGACCATTAAATAGATGTTATCAGTCGCTATAAGCACCATGGATGTGGGTGAATAGGGGCCGACTACGAGTAGCGTGTTCCTGCAATAGAGGAAGCTGCAGTTTCAGGACTGCATGTCTAGGACACTAGTTTTTCACGAAGCCTACTGTCTTCAGTGTAAATACTTGTTTAATACTCATTGTTTTACCATTTCAATTAAGTTTAATAATTAAACTGCGCCTGTTTACCCCCACAATACGTGTTATCAGCCAGTCAAGAGGTACTCTTACTCTCTGTGTTACATCATGTAGAGGTGTTTTCTCTAAACAGAGCAGCAGACACATGTACAGGACAGCATTTTTTGTCAGCCAGCTAGCCTGTAATGTATCACGCAGTTTGCATGTCAACACATTTGTGCTGCTTTACAACACATCTGGACATGTCCCAGACTAGACAGAGGGACACTGTGAGGAGCAAACTGGAAGGTAAATGTGTGACCTGATCTTCATTCAGTGTAGCTTTCTGATTACATCTATATGTTCAGACATGAAGAGCTACAATAGTGGCAGCAAAGTGAAAAAAAAAAAAAAAAAACCTTGATCTTTTGATCTGTAACCTGATTTGTTGTGCTGCTGCATTCCCCGAATGTCTTTGCGATTTCACAGTGTTGTCAGTGAGCGTTCTCTGCGCTAATGAATGTAGTGGGACAGTTTCTGATGGATGGCTGGTTGCTGGGGTGTCAACATGCCAGCGCTTCAGGAGATGGACAAAAATGCACAAACATCTGGAAGTGTTTTCTGCAATGGGGTCAATCTCCTGAGGGCTCTCAGGCAATCTCATACCGACTTGGAGAGAATAGAGTTGCATTCACACACACATCAGCGTAAATAGACTCAAATACTGGAGAGGTTTTGTACGTGTACAGTATGGTGCAATCTGTGAAAACCCCTTTGTTTAGTCAGCCCTATTTTGGCTGTTTCTGGTGGCTTGGAGTTTAAAAGATGTGTCACAGAAAGGAGGGCATAATGTCTTCTCTGTCTCACAGGATAAAAACACTCACTGCCAGACGACACACAGGAGATCTGTAAGCTGCCATGACTGAAACCCGGCTCTCTCTCCCTCTTTCTCCTTTCTCTACTCGTCTCCTTCCCAGTCACCTCCTTGGCAGGTTACCAGCCCAGTGTAGCACGGGATCCTGCCAAACCCTGGCACGTCTGTCCACTCTACTGTGTTTTAAGGACCATTCAAGACCACAAGTGTGCGTGTGTGTTTGTGTATCCAGACACTACCAAGTAAATAAAAGAAAGAAGGAAAAGAAAGTTTTATACACAGTGAAGAAAGTGCTGTGAGGGTAAACCGCTGAGATCTAAAGCGCTCCTCTTGTCCTGCAGAGCGACACACCCTGCTATGAGTCAGTCCAGTGCATAGAGACGAATCACACGCTGCTTTGAAAAACAGGATCTCTAGCAAAATGTTAAATACAGTGTCGAGTCTGACACAATCTTTCCTTGTGTAGGCTTCGTTTTTAATGTGCTCCTTCGCTGACTCACCTAATAATCATCGCCGCTTTTAGGACAAACAGACGTCATTTAAAACCCCAAGTGTCAGAATCAAGAGTCAATTTATTACACATATGATTCATATATATATAAAGTTATATACAATATAGTTACATACATACAAATATAAATTTCTAGATCAAGACTGGGCTCATCTGACTTTCAATTAACCAACTGAAAAAAGGTGGATTTCCTTTAAAATCTCTAAACCAGAAGGCCTCAAGCCTCCACAGATTGCTCACATTCAAAAACCTCTAATACGTGCAGTCTTGAGGCTGATCGTCCTCTTAGAAATACCACAGGAATGCCAAGGTGAAGCTACACATGACAGCACAGTGCAGCTCCGTGTTTAAACATCAACAGATACTGGCTTCACTTCATTAACTATTATATGAAAGTTGTCCAACTGGAGATTGACTTGACAGCAGGTCAAAATAAACTCAAGGTCAACGTGGTCAGGGCGTGTTTACTCCTGTTGTGAAATGTCAAAAACAAACACATCAGTGAGCACCATGTCGAGGACTGCCTGCATGGACCTAATTTGAAAAAGGCTGGACACCAAAATTAGTGTCATTATGAAGATAAATTGTCCAAACATAATGGACAAGATATCAGGTTCGGGCTGGTGGTCATAGAAAAAACATTCAAGTAATGAAATGGTCGTTTTGTGGGTGTAACGAGAAAAGATCTTACAGACTTTACTGTAAGTTTCTCACCCGCACCGCGCTAAATAGAAGAATTCTGGTTCTTGGATTGTACAGATCGACATTTATGGGATACATACAGTATATATATAATACAATAATATATAATATGCAGATTAGCTTTCTTGGCGAGAGTTAGATAAGAAGATTGATACTCGAATGTCTGTATGGTAAGTATAAAGCTACAGTAGCTTAGCTTAGCATTAAGACTGGAAACAGCTGGAAACAGCCAACCTGGTTCTGTCTGAAAGTAAAAACATCCACTTAATAAACAGCTTATATCTCATTTATTTTATCTGTACAAAAATTGAAGCATAACAACAACAACAGGTTGTGGTTATATAGGGACAACAACAAGACAGAAAGTGACAGAAAGTCACTGCAAGGCCGAGAAATAGTCCCCCAGTACAACTACAACCGTTGTATTTACATTTTGTTTTTTGGTACAGATCAAACAAACTAATTGGTCCGCTTTAATTTGTGAATGTGAAACTGAACCAGACTAAATAGAAAACGAACCAAAAGTATCAATTTCACTCTGATTCGGTATAGCCAAACGGACTACGACTTGTGAAAGTGCCCTAAGAGGTTCTTTGGACAGAGCCAGGCTAGCAGTTTCCTCCTGTTTCCAGTCTTTGTGCTAAGCTAAGCTAACAAACAAATGTGAGAATCTTCTCATCTAACTCGCGGCTAGAAAGCAAATAAGCGCATTTCCCAAAATGTCTAACTATCCCTTTAATCATTTCAATAAAGCATCACATTCAAAGTCAAATAAAAAAATCTTAGTGGTCAACAGTCGTAAAAATATTCTTCAGTGTGGATATTATGAGAAATGCACAGAAGGTTTTCTATTACACTGGATGACATTTAAGCCATGTGTAAGTGCATTATTAAAAAAAAACGTCGCAACTGGAATAAGTGCAAAGAGCTCTTAATATGATCCCACTTTAAATGAAGTACATAATGTACGAACATTACTTAAAGTTTTGGATTTGTGAAAGGTT
Source organism: Sebastolobus alascanus (assembly GCA_916701645.2). NCBI lineage: Eukaryota > Metazoa > Chordata > Actinopteri > Perciformes > Sebastidae > Sebastolobus > Sebastolobus alascanus. Next base: position 5,606,011 of record CAKAOJ020000068.1, read on the forward strand.
TTCTCCAGTTTAGGCTACATGTTAAGATGTAGAATGCTGTACATTATTTTTCTGAAAGGTTCAGCATTTATGATACTTCTGTCAAGAGTTGATGAAGGCTACTTTAAACGTTTAAGACATATTCCAAAGGCTCACCTTGGAACAGAGGTAATTGAGTGAAAGTAACACACAAAAAAAGTGTTTTGCATATAAAATCAGATAAGGCACAGCTCTGGCATCAGGACTTTAAGGGCCGGGGAATACTCAGAACGTGGCTGTACGACGTTGGAAATCAAAAGGGTTTATAGTTGTATCCAACGCTGGAAAGCTTTGGGGGGGAGGCAGTATAATGGCCCCTTAAGGAGTGGTCCATTTCCACAGGCACTGTTTCACAACACGATGCCCTCCACATTACAGTTCAGCACCTCGTTGTACTGGACCTGACCCAGCTGCCGGTGGAACTGTTCCTGTTTCTGGGTCCTCCAGCATTGGACGCTTCGTCCCAGTGTGATACTCTTAATACTGGGCAGGTGGGTCAGCATGTTATTTGGCAAGGACGCCACACCAGAGCCAGATAAATTAAGCTCTTGCAGGGAGTCTAGTCCGCTGAAGCACGCAGGGCTCAGAGTCTTGAGCTTGGGGTTTTTGGAGAGATCAAGAACTTGCAGGCTCTGGAGGCCCTTGAAGCTGTGCGGCTCGATCTCCTGAAGCTCTTGGAGGCCACTGATGGATAAATAAACCAGATCTTTCAGCTGAGCAAAAGCTCCCTCCTTGATCCGTGTGATGGGGTTACCATCCAGATTGAGGTACCTCAGCGGGAGTCCCGCCAGCCTCGGTACGCTCGACAGCCGGTTCGCTAACAGATTTAAGCTCTGAATGTGCAACACTCTCCCGCGCAGAGTCGCGGACACTGACACGAGCTTGTTATGAGACAGATCCACGCTGACAGGTTCGCCGTTAACTTTAGTAGCGAACACGTCCATGTCGAACTCTTGGAAGCCGTTGTGGCTGAGGTCAACTTCAGCCAGAGGGAGGCCGGAGAAGCAGCTCGGGGAGAGGCTCTCCAGGTTGTTGTGGCTCAGATCCAGAGTCTCCAGGTAACGCAGCTTGGACAAAGCATTGGGTGTTACCTGGAAATGTGAAGGCCAGGGAGAGATAAAGAGAGAAAGAAAACACTTTCAGAGTCAAGTAGTGGCATGGTAATATTTTCAGAGTTGAAGATACAGTGAACGCCGATTCATTTAATAGTTGACAACTAATCGATTAATCGTTGCAGTTCTACGTTCAAAGGTCACATAACCTCATTACAGAACAAAAGGTCAACACATGAGCTCCTCTAACCACTGACCTTTGTTATAAGGTTGCTGCTGAGGTCCAAGCTAACGAGGGTGGTGTAGCCTGGACCAGCTAACATGGTGTCGCTGAGCGGGCCCATGGCGTTGGAGGACAGGTCCAGGTGGGACGTGTCCAGTGGGATGGGGATGGGCATGGTGGTGCCGGGTCCCAACCCTCGGCAGTCCACCCTGGTCAGGCTGAAGCTGTCGAACAGGCCAAAGCTTTCCACCTCACAGCGGCAACCACGGTGGCAGTTCTTGACGGCGCCGGACTGGACGGAGACCAGCAGCGACAGGCCGAGCCACAGGAGGAGCGGCATCATGCTCTGGAGAGAGAACAAATTAATCATTGACATTTGAAACATTTTTAACGTGCCGTACCCGTTGAGGTTAGAAAAGTTCTCTCTTTATCACGTTCAAATCAATGATCTGAGAAAAATGCACGACCTCAATCACCAGATCGGGTCAGTACACCTCGTCCACCGCTCCCTCCAAGAACACCTTGTTTGTGTGTTTTAGAAATTGGAGGAGCTGTTCCTGCTCAAATCAAGCCATCTTCAAGGTATTTGTTAAGCTTTGTGATAAGACTTTAAGCTTTTATTCGTGCAACTTGAGTAGCCCCAATTTGCCTCTCTCTTGGCTTCCCAACGGGTGTGACCTAATTTCTTTGATCAAAGGGTTCATTTACACTTTCTTAGTTTAGTCACTAGAATGAGTGTGCATGCTCGTAAAAATGAAGGACTGTAAATCAAGGCCCTTAAAATATCTCTGTCCTGTCTTAAAATTAGGAAAAATGAGATGTGCACACTTTCTGAGCACATCCTCTGAGCCTCAGAGCATTAAGACAAAAAAACAGAAACAACTTCTCATTGTGATAATTATACTGCATCTGAAATAACAGCAGCCAAGCTTCAAAAATGAAAAAATAGAACAAAGGAAACAAAGCCTGCCAATTCAAAAAAAAAAAAAAAAGGATTAATAATTTAAAGTATAAGATTAATTAAAAATCCATAAAGTAGTGAGTAAAATGCAGTATGTGCATATATAATAAGTGAATAAAAATAATTGTAAAATCCACAATAATAATGATAATCTTTATTTATATAGCACTTTTCAAAACAAAGTGCTTTGCATGATAGCTATGGCAAATGACAAACAATGATAAAAATAATTTTAAATAGTTTAAAAGTTCGTCGAGCAAAGGAGCTACATGTGAGACAAAGTAAAATAAAACAATGTAAAATAATCATTAAAAAACTCATTTCAAACCAGAGAAAAACCTATCATACCTTTCTTCAGGTGTTGTCGTGGCTGTTGCTGTTGTCCCTCTCTGTGTAAATGAGAGCTGAATAGAACTCGCCCAGTTCAACTTAAGCAACGTGTACACACACACACATAACACTGGAATAATTATGAGAATTGGGCAGAGGTTAAGCGTTGCATAACAGGTAGAAAAGAACAGTCAAGTGGCCGTGGCACGACACAGCAAAGCGTGTGTTAAAGATAAAACCCAGAGTTTTACAGCATTGTGTCCCTGAATGCAATAAACAGGACATTACTGTGAGCACTTTTGTTACAAATTCACCCAAAATGCTCAAAACTTAAAGGAAAGGGAGGGTTAGTATTTTTCATCAGTACATCCAGCCTCTCAAAGAAATAAATGTTGGTATGTTATTGCAAGAAAAAGTCAAATAATAATGATCTCTGATCCTCACCTGTTTTAAATTCTGCGAAATAAAGGATATCAGGCATATCTAACAGGGGTTCTGCTTATTTATCTTGGCTTATGTAAGAGGATGCGGTTACATAGCTGCATACAACTTGTGGGTCAACATATGCAGGCTGATTACCGTGGCTCAAAGTCTACTTAGACAGAGCGGATCACCTCTGTGCAGCGTTTCTTTTGTTTTGACCCCTGAACTCTCCGACTACTACTGGCTGCTCGTAATGCTGACAGTGAATGAGTTTATAATGTAATCAACTGAACTCAGTTACCTGCATTGAGATAACACAATTTCACATGGTTTTATGTTTAATGCCATGTATTTTTTTTTTAATCTTTATGAATATATTATTATTAGTTTCTTCTTCTAAAGGTGCTAAATACGGGATTGTGAGCATTTCTATTGCCTCTCGACTGCTCTCAACATGGCGACGGCGAGCCAGCAGCACGCAGCCAACAGAGCTAACAGTGCGAAAGTGCTGACAGAGATACGTCACGTGACATCCATAGTATACGCCAGGCGAACAGTTCTCATTGGAATGAATAGGCACCATGTTGGGGTCCGGTATCCAGTTCTTATAAATAGATCGATGCAAACATGCACGAAAAGCACGCACAGCAAAGCATTGAGAAGCAGGTAGACATTTCTCCTCTATATCTTTACATAGCAAATAGTCGTTTGCTGCTATATTAATGCTCTGGATATATAGAAGTGTAGGAGTTCACTGTATTACGTATAAATGACAAGTTAGTATCTGATGTTTTCATGATTGTGTGTGTGTTCTGACTGAAGGCCTGAGTCCCTCCAGCTGAACGCTTTGACCAAACAGGAACGGGCGAGTTTTTATGACTGTCAAATTGAGCTGAGTAAACAAATCTTTCCCTCACTGAACACAATTTAATAAGATTTTTTTCTGGTTGAGCTCTTCAGAAGTTAAATACTCCGCCCATGGAACGAACCACGCGTACAGTCAAGGACAGTGTGGAAAACTTGATGAATAAACTCTATATTTAAAGATATCGTAACAAGATGTATCGTGCATAGCGCACTTACAGTTTCCATCGCAACTGCTAAACTCTTATTTTGTGTATATCACATCATTAGCTGTGTAATAATAAGGTCCTTCTCCAGCCTCTCTGCAATTACAAGTTTCACCCAAAGTGCCTCAAAGAGATCAGCCTTATTGGGAAGCCACAGAGAAGCCATACAGCAGACTAAACATGGGAAACTGACAGTAAAACCAAGCGGTTCTCACTGGTCTTCAGCAACTCGTCACCTCTGTGCGGTTTTGTGGCCACATCTGTCCGTCCCTCCTTCCTTTCCTGCATCCTCTGCTCCATCTGTTGCTTCAGCGAGGAGGATCGTGAACTCTCTGCACCAGGTGTTCATCTCGACCTCGCACCAATAAATCTCAGCTAACGGCAAACTGCTGCCGACGCTGCCTTCAAATCAGACACATTCTAACTACTGCGATTACTCAAAAGGCAGCGGCAGTTAGAACAGCGAACCCCCTGAGTGGACAATTGGCAAAGGCCTGTGAAATCACACCCCGACACCTTCTCACTTTCAGAGGGCTTTTCACAGCGGTATATCCTGGGAACCTGCTGTCCTCTGAGGGCCATCAGCCATCAGTTGTTTATTTATTTACCGTCCTACAGCCTCGAAACTACATGCAGACTTTTGCCAAACTCTCTTACTGTGATAATCCAATTACCATAGTGTGTTATCAGTGTAAACACAATCATTTAATGTGTCAAAAGCACCACTTTTATTGCCCACAAGCAATATACTTATCTTAAGTCTTTACAATACGTTTTTTTCCTTTCCTTTATCTAAATTAAAGAATTATCTAAAAAAAAAAAAGGTAAGAAAATGCACATTTAAAGCAGAATACACAGAGAACGTACCAAACATAATATCTCCCATTCTACACATTCATTTGCATCTATGTCAAACATCAATTTGTTCAATATCCTCCAGTGTTTCTCCAATGTGTTCCTCATGTCATTGAGACCGCTCAGTCCTAATTTAATCTTCAAGTTGAAGGCTGAAAACTGTGTAATTAGAAGATGGATGCCACGCTAATCCTTTTAAGCCAAATGAATGCACGACACCGAGGAGGAGTCAGTGAGTTTAAATTAAATTGATGGTGCTTAAGTGTTTTAAATCAATTAGGCGGCGCTGGGAACGCTTACAGTTACAGTGAATAAATAAAATCACGAGCGAGGAGACTGATCAAATTCATCAAAGTGCATTTTTAGCGAAGCTAGAAGAGACAGTATTACAGAAAAAGTGATGATGAAGTGATTCACTGGAGGTGTAGCTAACTGCACGGCCTGAATATAATGACAATGAGGCAGTCTGATGTAATAGTTAACTTCACTGTAGGCTGGGCTTTCTTTGGCAAAAAAAAGGTATATGAATTTTGTTATGTTATGTGTGTTTAAGATAGTCCTGTGACTTTTTGGTTGTCTCTGATATTGTCCATATTTATCAATTATGTCAACATGCTGGTGTGTATGTATGTATGTTCCTATTATTTGACACAACAAAACGCTGAAGTTAGTCTATACCAAACCCTTCCAGTTAGAGGTAGGATCGATAGGATATTTTACAAGTATAGTGGCCGATGGCTGCAGAGTTTCCACCAGTAACGCGGGGACGTACATCACCGTTTTGCAGGGAGGCTCCAAACAAAGTCAAGATAGAGGGGGAGAAAGAAAGTTATCTCTCGAATAGATAACGCAACATTATCAGCTCTTTGTCCACGATACAAGACAGGCAGACAGGAAGGAAAAGAAATCATTCACTGTTACTTCAACTTGCTTACTGTATCAATTCGGCGTTCTCTCTTCCAACTAATCCAGCCACGTCATTATCCATTCAAGAAATGAATCACACACTTAAGGATCCTCCTTATCCCGGGAATATGCACCAACATTAATGGTTTGCAAGAGTGGCATTTAACAATGTACGAGACGTGCAACAGAAGTAATCCTGGCCAGTCATACTGTCAGCCACAGAACAGTGCATCACCCATTACAAATAAACAGAACATTTTCCAATGACGTAATCCACCAAATCACACTTCAGGATATTCTCTTACGAATTATTAAATTAGGAATGACAATAAACTGATTTATTAAAAAAGGCGTATGTAAAAGTAGCCGACTAGGCTGCTGCAGAAGTAAAGAAGATATCGGCCGATTAATCGGCTATCGGCTTTTTCCTGCTCCAAACTATCGTTATTATATCGGCCTTTAAAAATCCACTATAGGTCCATATAGTCTATATGTTTACTCTAGTACTGTACTGTACTTCAGTACAGTTTGAGGTACTGGTACTTTACTTGAGTATTTCCATGTTATGCTACTTTATTCTTCTACTTTTTTTTAACCCCCCTACATTTATCTAACAGCTTTAGTTCAAGTAAATTAGTAATTTTTTTGTGGATTAAGATTTTACATAAGAAAACTGTGATACATTTATAAAATAAGATGTTTATTCTATGTTTAATCTATTGTTTATAGATTAAACTACCCAACAGTATTTACAGTAGCTTCACTTCCACTAGCTACTAGACCTGCAACAATTAATTGATTAGTTATCAACTATTAAATTAATCGTCAACTATTTTGATAGTCGATTAATCAGTTTGAGTATTTTTTTTTTTTTTTAAGATTCCAGCTTCTTAAATGTGAATATTTTCTGGTTTCTTTACTCTTCTATGACAGTAAACTGAATATCTTTGAGTTGTGGACCAAACAAGACATTTGAGGACGTCATTTTGGGCTCTGGGAAACACTGATTGACATTTTCTGACATTTTATAGACCAAACAACTAATCGATTAGATAGAATTAGAATTAGATAGAAGATAATAGACAGATTAATCGACAATGAAAATATTAGTTAGTTGCAGCTCAGCAAATAATCTGCAAAAAGGGCATTTATACTTTTGAAATTTATAGGCCTACATTTTGCTGTTCATATTTAGTAATACTTTGATAAATAATATTTGCAGTACTGCTTTTTCTTTAGTAAAATACTTCTTCCATCCCTGTTTCTATCATACAACCAGCACACATCCTACCAAACCATTATTGAGCTGTTCTTCTTAGCTTATATGCCAGTTTTCCAGCAGTTTTCCAGCAGTTTTCCCCTCCTTTATCATAAAAGTCTGACCCAACTGTGCTCTCTGCATTACCTCAGTGAACCACTGCCATGCCCTGGGAAGTTAACACAGGAGGAGGCGGTATACACTCACAGCACGGGCACCTCCGCAGATCAGATTTCTTGCAGCTGTACGTGGCAGAACCTACGGAGAGAGATGAGGACTCCACTGCAGCCTTTTCGGATAAAAACACCCCCAAAACAAGTTGTCTCTTATCTCTCACATGTGTATCTCTAAAAGTACCGTTAATAAACGCCTTCAGCGCCAAAACCCCGCCCCTTTAAAGCTGTCAATCACAGCTCCACATGTCACCTCTGTGCGCATCATTCACAAACAGTTTACTCCATAAAGTTTCTTTCTCCGTGTGAATAACTTGCGGTAAGGACACAGGAGAGCCTGGTCAGTCCAGCCGGGACACCAGGGGAGGGTTTGTTAAACACAGAGAGTGAAAACGTGAAACCTGATCTGACCACTGCTGCGTTTCTGTGTCCGAAACTACACCGCTGAAACACGGAGATTTAAACACACACTTCATGATGAACAGGAAAACTAGTAGAACAATACAAATATGTCATACTTTCAGTACTTTTTCTCGTGTTCCGAGTAACTTACTTTGGTGCCTTTCATCCAGACAGTCAGCTTTTCTCACTTCCCCGCTCCCATGATCCAGACCCCCGCAGCGCTCCCCGTGTCTCCCCGGTGGTGGTGCTTAGTCTGCCCGCTGGGCTACATGAGCTCTGCGGGTCCCTCTCGTTGTCTGTCTGCGCCTCCTTCGCCACAATAAACTACCAGGAGCTGGAAACTACTGGGGGAACAACACTCGTCTGCTCCCATCCCATAAAGTCCTGCGGCTCGGTTTACCAAAACGTCAAGCCCACCGACGGACAAAATAAGAGCACTTCCTGTCGCTGCTTTTCCAAAATAAAATGCTTCAAATGTTTGTTTACGGTTTTGTTTTGACCACACTTGTCTATGATTTCAACATATGTTTGCGCTAAAAATATAATATAAACGTTGGATACTGTTGCCATGGTGCTTTTAAAGTCATGCTGGACAGGATTGAATCACCTGGGTTGCGTCCGAAATTCCATACTAATCTATGAGTACCATTTAGTACGCTAAAACAATATGTGGGATAGTATGGTATCGGCATACATATCCCACAATGCAATGCGGTAGTGATAAGAACGTTCTCAACAAACGTCGACGGAGAGCTCTGTAACAGCAATAACGCTTCAATTTAAATGTGCGTATAAAAGTTCACTTTGCACTTTGAGTTCATTCCGAATTTTATTCTCACAAACCGTCGTTTTGATCACACTAGGTTGGCACGTGTTACCATGGTTACACGTCTTCAACCAACCAGCAAGGAGGCCCTCAGGAAGTGACGACATAAATTACTGCTCGGTGCGTTCGAAAAGATACATACTACTGTTTATTCACACAAAAGTATGTTGAACGATAGTAGATATATTGGGTATGTAGTGCATATTATGGGAGTTCGGACGAAGCCTTGAGCTGGTAAGTAGCCTAGCTAGCTAAATTATAACTTTACATAACAAAATCGCATTTTCACCACACACTGTTCGGGTTTTCCTCTTTTTTCTTTTTTAATTTTCAATTTTACACACAAGCTCACAGTTTAAGGAATATGGACTGAAACTGCCTCAACAAGTATAGTCTCATAAAGGCAATTTTCTTGACTACATAGGCTAATCTCGATTTGCTAGCTTGACCAATGTTGGGCTTTTATTTTTGAAGGGCCTACACGTGTAGCTTCCGGTCTCTGACTACTGTTTATGTAGTTTTGACGCACTCTGGTGGAGACGCCGCAAAACAAACCCACATGAAAAAGAAAGCTGAAATACAGCGTTGCGCAACAAGCCGGCGGTTTGTTTCATTTGGCCTGAACTCATCTTCATGAAACTGATTCAAAAGATAAGTTGTGAACGGAAACCCAGACTTTTCCTGTTGCAGCCCACAGCAGCATATCTGGCCTACAAAGATGAGCCTTCAGTGTGGTAGGAAACATGTGCAAAGACAGATTTCTGCAGGTTTATGTAAACTAATTTGATAAGATATTTCATAACAGGAATGCATGAATCTGTGGAGACATGAGGCTACATCCTGTTACATGAGGTATTGTAACAAGTTCTCCAGAAGGGCCAGAAACACAGAGGTCAAGTATGATGAATTATGGTGAACATCTGTTGCTGCTCACACAACACTGAGGGGGCTCTGCTCTTCATCTCCCTCAGACACTGCTTTTCTCATGAGAGCATGACAGCATCACAGCACACACCCAGCACTTCAGTCTAACTCCCTCACACTTCAACTCTCAGGGGTACATGCTTAGTTTTTGTCTAAATTGTCATGTCATACAGTAAGCTGTGATGGAAAGGGGAACCTATTTTGACATGTCATTTGGCGTTATACATGTAGCTACTTGTACACACACACACGCACACACACACACACACACACACACACACACACACACACACACACACACACACACACCTCTTGCATGTTGTAGTGTCTGGGATTCCTCAAGGCTGTAAAGATAAGATAAGGGGACACAGTCAGGCAGACACAAAGCAGAGCCCAGTATGAGTCTGACAAAGGAACCCGTTAAAGAGAAACATGATATGTGATGGTAAGTATCTTAAACATGACCAAAGTGGACAACTGTTTTTTTTATTCTTTATGTATAGTTTTTATTGTCGCTTTAGCCACAATCATTCACAGCACACTGAAGCCATCATGTGTTGATTAAAGCTAAAGTGAAAATTACTGTTAATCCTGCACCAAAGGCCTACTAAAGTGTGCAACCTATCCTATGTTGTTTTATATACAGAGAATAGTAACTAAAGAGTTTTAATAGTCAAAATACAGTTTTGCAGAGATTTTAATTTTTAAAATAATGACCATATAATGTATATTTGCTGCTTAAGAAATTTACAAAAAATGTGCCTATTACACAGAACATCTCAGCTCTTAAGGAAGAGTGTTATGGAAAATATTCCTATTTAATCTAGGTTGAAAGCAGAAGTTATTCCATTTTTTTTAGCATCCATAGAGGTTTAGATATAAATTATATATAGAGAGAGATTAGGGATGGGCAATATGACGATATATATCGTCAAAACGATATAAAATGTTGATCGTATATATTTTTCTATATTGTTTCTATTGTGATATAGGCTAGGCCTATATTTACATCTCTTTTCTCTATAATTTCACTTAAAACTGTTATGTTCAGTTTGCACTCAAGTTCTTAAAATGAGAAAATACTCAGTTCTTTCCATTTGTCAAGTATTTAATTCAAACAGGAGTATACAAAAATGGGGGTTACCATGTGGTTATTTCATATAGAGTAATCCTTATTGAATTACCAGAAAACATGCTATATCGCGATATATATCGTTATCGAGATATGAAATAACCTATATTGTGATAGAGGATTTTGGCCATATTAACCACCTCTAATGGAGATCCACTCTCTTTATCCCAGTGTAAAATACACGTCTTTTCCACTAGATGGCGCCAGAGCTACAGACATCCTGTAATAAAGTCACTGTCTGTACAGTGAAGAAGGCTCATCAAACTAGCTCACTTTTAAACACAAGAGCTTTCATTGAAAGTCATAGATGATAAAAAAAAAAACTGTTGGCAGACACAAGAGGTCAGTGCGGTTGCGATATTACAATAGTTAATAGCACACATATTCCAAAACTCTGCATTAAAGAGTGTAAGAATTATAATCTATAACAGCAGTGACAGTGTATTGACAGTGTATGACTGATTTAAGTGTATGTCATAATAAGCCTGTAATACTCAAAAGTAGCATTTTTTCACTTAACAAGATATTCAAGATGCAATTGTCTAAAAATAAGTCCCTATATCTCACTGAAATGTTACCTGTTAGGTGACTGTGTCTTATATTAAGTGTTATGAGATATTTTGACTAGTAATTAGACAAATGTACTTCACGAACCTCCATATAAATTATGCTCAAGATAAGCCTGAGATTCCTACTGATCCTGCACGAATCATGTTGAATATGTCGTCCCAAAAATGACTTAAATGCCATTAAGAGTCTATCTGAGCCATTCTTACTCACATTTTTACTGAAAATTTCCTTGATATAAGCCTATGCCCCCTAACTAAAACTAATACTAGTCACTTTATTTATTTAATAGAATCAATTTTCATCTTATTTTGTGAGTTTAGAGGACAGATGTCATATATATACATGTACACGTATATACTGTATATATACACGTATATATATATATACCTCATAATTAAACCATCTCAGTCTTTATTGTAGTATAGCAACATTCAAGGATGGCCTAGACTTCATTCATTCATTCATTCATTCATTCTTTCATTATCTGTAACCGCTTATCCTATTCAGGGTCACGGGGGGGGGGGCTGGAGGTGGCCGATCCCAGCTGACATTAGGCGAAGGCGGGGTACACCTGGACAGGTCGCCAGACTATCACAGTGCTGACACATAGAGACAGACAACCATTCACGCTCACATTCACACCTACGGGACATTTAGAGTCAACAATTAACCTGCATGTCTCTGGACTGTGGGAGGAAGCCGGAGAACCCGGAGAAAACCCACGCTTAATATTAATATGCAAAGTGTGAGTGTCTTTTAAATATGAATGTAAAGGCCTTTTGTTCCCTGGTGTCTCCATTTAGCTTTCACTTGCATTTTTTCTCCACCCATATCCTCATTTATCCTATTTTATTAGTCCAAGGACATCTTTTTTTACCCCACTGCATTCCCCATCCTCCTTGTTCCACACTGTATAATGAGAGATATGAGTCTCAGCTAGGTGGAGTCTGATACATTGTGGGTGGTTATCTTTACCTCCCTTTTCTACTTTTTGAATTATTATTCATTTTGTATTATATCTCTTTTATTTTATTATTATTATTTTTGCTTGTGTAAACGTGTGTTTCATCTCACAGTGTGTCTAACACAGAGCACAGAGCTGGTCTCCAGAGCAAAGTCAGACGTGTTGTGTTCGCTGCTCACTCGGTGGACGTATAGCGCTGAGTCGTCATTTCTGCCCTCTATTCCTGGATGCAGGACAGCGGTGTCAAAGGTGTTACGTTTAAGAGGCTCATCAGCTTACGTGGGATATGGGTCAACAAAGGTGGAATCACTCTCCAGCCCCTCGTGCACAATATAATATAATATTCCTGCAACATTTCCATCATGTTTATTTACTGGATCGTTGTATTTACTAGTCAGGAGTCAGGAGTCAGTTTGAAGGGAATTTTTGTGACATTATCATGTCCTCCAAACACACAGTTAGAGGATGATATAGGCAAACAGAAGGGGGTGGATGGGTCTCTCTCTCTCTCTCACACTCACACTCACACTCACTAGAAACAGCAGGCTGCTGCAGCCCGATGTTGGTTGAAGTATTCACCTTGGTTACTTAAAAGCTTTTGTTGTTTCTACCTGAATTCAAACATAACAAACAAACATTCCCCCTGGTTTATTTTAACAGCCAATAAGCATGCAACATTACTGGTTTAGGCTTAAAGCTATAACTCTTTGTAGTGTCAATGTAATGGCAATCTCACTGATGAATGTATTGCAATATTTATATATTTGCAGCATTAAGAAATGGGTGTCTGTATTACAGCTTTTCTACATTGTATACACACAAAGAAATGTATTTTTGTTGATACATGACCTTCAAGTTTTCAGAGTTGTGTGCATAGTTCCATTTTTTGTGTATACAATGGAGAAAAACTGTAATACAGACACCCATTTCTTAATGCTGCAAATATATAAATATTGCAATACATTCATCAGTGAGATTGAGACATTTTTTTTCCAGTAATGTCGCCACAGACTAATTTGTAATACTGAAAATATATATAATTATTGCAATACTTTCATCAGTGGGCCATTGGCTCAGTCACCATTGTGTTCCCTCCTTACCACTTTACGTAATAAACAAATCTAACATTGATAAGACACTTAGTTTATCCTCAGGGTGGTGTACTATTTCTGGGACACAATAGCATAACAGTGATATGCTAATGATCTGCTAAATTACATAAACGTCTTTGTCAAATAAATGATTGCTTTCCTATAATACTATACTAACTGTTTTACTATTTGTTTTTGTGGCTATTTGCTTTATAATGATCACTGACATGAGCTACAGTTTAACAGTAGTGGAAAGTAACTAAGTACATTTATTCAAGTACTGTACTTAAGTACAAATTTGAGGTACTTGTACATTACTTGAGTATTTCCATTTTATGCTACTTTCTACTTTTGCTCCACTACATCTGAGAGGTAAATACTGTACTTTTTACTCCACTACATTTATCTGAAAGCTTTAGTTACTTTCAGATTACAGTTTTTCGTCCCCTTCCTGTCCAGGGAACATTTAACTGCTCTATCAACACAGTTACTTTAAGTACTTTAACTACATTTAGCTGATTGTAAGTTTTGAATGCAGGACTTTTACTTGTAGTGGAGTATTAGACAGTGTGATACCCTATTAGTACTTTTACTTTAATAAAGGATCTGAATACTTCTTCCACCTCTGCAATTTAATCGCTACCACTGCATGGTTATGATGATATGGTTCTGTTAAGTCATCCATCCAGCCCGTATTTTACATTCAGCACTGTCATCTAATGGTTGATGTTGTGGCAACCAGCTGTTCTTGAACTCATTTGCTCTTTTGAAAAAGAGCTGAAAAGACTGACGCAGGCGAAACAGGCAGCAGGGCACCCACAGGGAGAGCCCTTCGTTATCTTTAATTACTACCACTCCACCAGGGTTCAGATTCATTTAACCTGTGGAACCTGCTGTACTGAGGGCATATTAGACCAATTATAAAGCGCGGTGCAGGTGTCTTTGTGCAACATGGCTGTGAGGTGTCTCCATGGCGAGAAAAATGACTCTGCACATCAGGAAATGTTTGTTTACTAAATATGCATGTGGAGGTCTATAGGCTTTGCTAGCAGTTGTTTATTATTGGAAATTCATTGATAAAATGTGTACCTGCACCTCCAGAGGAGCTGATGGGGAGAGGCCTACATGATAACAAGGCTTTTAGAATAGGCTAAGGTCTGCTGTCAATCCTCTTACATTGTGCCTCACTGGAAATGGATTAGAGGGTAACACCTACGTTTTGGCCGCGGGTCACTTTGGAGGGATTTGATTGAATGGGCCTGTAGCTGACACTGACCTCCTATACTGATAATACATTAAACAGCTCTTCCAATTACAAATATTATATATTTTTTGGACACGGTTGCTCATTTTGAGACCGGATTTGCTATTTTAATTTTGAATTATGCAATCCATTTTGTATTTCGGATACATTCTGAAAGAAAGGAACCCCGGGGACCAGATTTGATTTTTTTTTTTGTCCTTTCTTCAGACATGCTTCCTGTGATCAGAGGTGTTTGTGGATACGCACAGGAGCCTTCAGAGGCGCTGACTGCGGGACGTAAGTAGCTCTCCAGGGTGCTGAAGTTGTCTCCAAACGCGATAGACGCAGCGCCCTAGAGCTCCCTGCCTCTCACTTTCAGCCCTTAATCCAAACACAGTGACTTGGCTGCGTCTTCACCGTGGATCCTCCGGGTGAATAGGTAAGGTCTGGGGATGGTTAGTTGACAGTCTGTGTGGATAAAGCAGATCTGAGACTTGTAAGAGTGTCTCATCGGACCCTGGAGCTCTCCTGATGGCACCAAATGCATGGTAAGTGCTTCATTTGTTTAAATTCATTATGCCTCATTTATTTAAAAAATAAGTAAATAAATACCTTTATTTTTTGCCCTTTTTGCAGGTGTCACTGGTCTAATTGATAATCCAATAGTGAACACAGAGATTCACTATCTTGGACACCCTGGAAGGACAATGCAACACATCTATCCTAGTTTCAGAGGGGCGCTGTGGGAGTCCAACCATCCGTGCGTGCCTATAATTAATAAAAGCAGAACTTTAACGACCCTGCCCTTTTATAACTTTCTGTTATGGGTCCTCCTCGGAGTCTTGACGTTCCCTTGTTGTGTCCGCTGTCTGATATTCAAAGTGGGGGTCCTGGGGCCCTGGAACTGCGACCCGGTACACTACCGGGCCCTGCCCGCTGCGGCCGCCAGGCTCGCTGTGAGCAGGATAAACGGAGACCTGAATCTGAATCTGGGCCTGAAAATGGACTTTATCATCCTCCAGGAGCCTTGTGAAACCTCCAAAGCCCTCACTGCGTTTATTTACTATGAGAAGATGGCAGACGCGTTCGTGGGCCCCACCAACCCGGGGTACTGTGTGGCAGCTTCTCTACTGGCCAAGAACTGGGACAAGGCCATCTTCTCCTACGGCTGTGTTAACTACGAGCTGGACCGGGCCATAGGATACCCGACCTTTGCCAGGACAGTGCCGTTTCCCACTGAGGTGTTGTTCACCGTGTTGAAGCACTTCAGGTGGGCCAGTGTCGTGGTGGTCTCATCCAATGAGGATATGTGGAGGGACACAGCCGGGAGAGTTGCTACTGCTCTCAGGCATGAGGGGCTTCCTGTTGGCCTGGTTGCATCTATTGGTTTGAATGAGACGGAGGTGGAGAGCACGCTGAGGAAGATCCGGGATGCAGGAGACATCAGGGGTGAGTCTGTGCTGATATTAATACTGGAGCCACATTACAGTGATAAAATGTAAGATTATTATATGTACATTAGAGGAGATAATCACAAAGTAGAATAAGATCATAATTAATCAATTATTATATTATTATAAGTATAGATGATATAACACTAATATAGAAATCATAGAGTGTATATAAAGATGGACGACATGACAGCTCCCCATAAGTGAAGCCAAAACATCTTGATCTCCCCCTGGTGGCTGGCAGTATAGGTCATAAATCCCGCCCTCTCCATGTTAGCGGATGGGATATGGACCGAACTAAAAAGTCAAAGTACACGTCAAATAAAATTTTCCCAAAGATGGTTTCTGTCATTTTAGGTAGCTCTCATTAAGCTGATGTTTGTTCAAGTGTTAATTTTTCTGATAATAATTTAATTTGTTATTTGATGCTATAAAAAGGTTGTGAGACGTCATGATTGACATCTGCTCTGAGTGAAGTAGTTGCGCAGCCTGAGGCGGGAATTGTACGAGAGAGGAGATGTAACTTTAACTTTCCATAACCTTCACAAGTCTGTGTAATAGAACATGTGTCAATTTGATCATAAATGTACTTATAGAGATATTATGGTTAGTTGTTGTGTCTTTCTAGCTAAACAGCCTCTGTGGTGCTAATGTAGCAGCTAGGTGGCTCACGCTAGCAAGCTGTGGGTGTGCTCGGCTCGTGATTGGCTCGGGTGTGTGTGTGCGCGGGGACCTCGATACCGCGGCTCCAGCCTTCCGATCACGACTGCGCACACTGACTCCAAATGACGTCAAAATCTCAAGATGGCAGCCCCCGTATTCGGGATATTTTCATATTTTGGCTTCACTTTTGTACAGTTGGAGGAAGTGGAGACGTGTTGTCCATCTTTATATGCAGTCTGTGATAAAAAAAACAAAAAACATGGGTATCTGATATGACATCACAGGTGAACAACTTGCGGAACTGCAAAATATCAAACCATGAGCTGCACACATCCTCCTCATAGGCTTATCACTCCACCGTCTGACCAGGAAGCCATTTTAACACTGCAGATTTCACCTTGTGGTGAAGGTGAACTGGGGCAGCTACTTAATTTGTTTCTTTTAAACTGTAATAAATTCCATTTATTGGCATTTTTGTTAGTAATTTTTGTGCCTTTACTAGAGCGTAGAGAGGGGGAAAGGTTAAATTACAGGGCACCTTGACTTCTCATGCTTGACTACTTCTTAATCAGTGGTTTAGTTTCAGACATTCAGCCAGTTTGCGTAGAACTGATTTATAACCACCGAGATATTAAATAAGACTTTGTGACCACGTGATGAACGGTAATGCTTTGTCACATCAGAAGCATCTGTCCAAGGATCAAAGTACTGCAACTAAATACATTATTCCTGTAAACTGTTGTTAACTTTTGGAGTACATTACAGTCAATCCACTTGAGGAAGACTGTAGAGTACTCTTTCCAATGCTACTACTGACACATTAAATCATTGATACTGAGTTCAGTCATGTTATCACTCTACATCTGTCCATAAAACAAATATTTGAGCAAAACCCCAGTGTGTTTTTCCCCGTCTGTTTCAGTCATCATCATGTGCATGCACTCAGTCCTGGTCGGAGGGGAGCAGCAGGCTACTTTTCTTCTCAAAGCACAGAAAATGGGCCTGACGTCGGGGAAGTACGTGTTCATGCCCTACGACACCCTCCACTACAGCGTGCCCTACGCCAACGTCTCCTACTTCCCCCTGCAGAACAACAGCAGGCTGAGGGAGGCCTATGACGCTGTGCTCACCATCACTATGGCCTCCGAGAATCTGTCCTTCAACGAGGCGTTCACTGCCGCCAAGAGGAGTGAGGAAATTACGCTAGCTGTGCAGCCAGAGGAGGTAGAAACCAAGTCTGACTTAAAACTCACATATCCATTTGTACATTGCTGTAAGTGATTATTTCCTATAGTGACTCCAATGTCCAGTGTAATAAGACTCATGTACAGTCATTATTAGAATAAGATTCACTCATTCTGTTTCTATCCTTCCACCACGGATCAACAAGGAAAGAGAAAATACAAAGAGTTTATTCGAATGTTCAACTTTTGCTCATTATTTTTTAATTTTATAGTGTCTATCAATATTATATGACCTGTAGTTACCAAAAAGTGACCTTTGTGATGATTTGCTGCTCAACATTTCTAGAGATGATGATTTAAAGTAGTTGAAATATTATACTAACTCACCTTTTCTTGTGCCTCTTGCAGGTTAACCCACTATTTGGGACCATCTACAACAGCATCTACCTGCTGGCACAGTCCATCCACAACGCCAGGAGAGCAGGCATGAGGCTGTCAGGCTCAAACCTGGCGTATTTCACAAAGAACACAACCTTCACTGGCTTCAACCAGAACGTCAGAGTGGACACTGGTGGGGACGTTAAGACCAGCTATGTCATCCTGGACTCTGACAGCAGGGGGAGCCAGCTCTACCAGACCTATCTGGTGGACCTGACGTCCGGAGTGCTTCGTTTTGCCGGGAGGTCCATTCACTTTCCAGGAGGATCTCCTCCGCCGTCTGATTCCAGCTGCTGGTTTGACAAGAATGCCATCTGCACGGGAGGTAAGAGGCTTCGCTTTGGCATGTGTGTATTCGACTGTTATCAGGCCATTAAATAGACGTTATCGGCCGCTATAAGCACCATAGATGTGGGTCAGTAGGGGCCTACTACGCCTACTACGCCTACTTTGCTGTAAAAGTGAAAGTGAAACTTAAAAGCAACGTAAAACTGAATCAAATTTTACGTTTCGAACACAAATAAAAAGGCTTCTTTAGGTTTAGGCAACAAAAACACTTAGTTAGGTTTAGGCAACAAAACTACAACTTCTTTAGGTTTAGGCAACAAAAACACTTAGTTAGGTTTAGGCAACAAAACTACATCTTATTTAGGTTTAATCAACAAAAACAGGTAGGTTTAGGCAGCAAAAACAATAAGTTAGGTTTAGGCAACAAAAACACTTAGGTTTAGGCAACAAAACTTCAACTTCTTTAGGTTTAAGCAACAAAAACACTTAGTTAGGTTTAGGCAACAAAACTACAACTCCTTTAGATTTAGGCAACAAAAACAGTTCGGGTTAGGGTTAATTAAGTTTAGGGAAAAACATCATGTTTTGGCTTAAAATAACTAATTTTCAAAAGTGAAAACGAAACTTTACGCTTGAGAACACAAAGACAACTACACAATGTTTCATATGTGTTTCACACAGGATGTAAACCCCGGCCTCCTGTGTGAAAATATTGTGTTTTGTCAAGTTGTATCAACTTTCACACTGTCTATTGTACGTTGTTTATTGTATATATCTACAGTGCCAGACTTCCGCTTCTGCTCCTGTCATAATTACTGTCTTTAGAGGTCACTGTCGTGTTCTTTTATACCTTCTTTTGGTGATCTACCATGTGAATAGACGATAAAACCTACTATTGGGTGTAGTAGGCCCATATTGACCCACATCTTTGGGGCTTATAGCAACCAATAACGCCAATTTAATAGCCTGATAACAGTCTAATCGGCTGGTATATTCAAGTTTGTGCACATGGATATGTATGGATGTGTTTTCTCACAGTTTTATGACATGCTCTCCATACATTTCCCACAACATCATGTTACCTGTTGTCATCCTCAGGTGTGGAGATCACCTACATCATAGTGGTGCTTGCTGTCATCTTCACTCTGGCTGTCGGAGGGCTCCTTATAAGTCTTTATATCAGGTACAACCTGATTAATCTTTTCAATCAGACATATTAAACCTTTTGTTCCCCTCCTGTACTTTCCCCCTCTGTCTTTCCCACCAATTTTAAGCAGAGGGATTTTTGTATCAGAGAAGATGCATTCACACACTCTATGGTGCGGTTTGCACAATAATGGACGTTCTTTGTAAATGCTTGAGAAAGGAAGATTGAGAAAATAGTCCCTCAAAGCATGAGTCAACACAGACCTCATCTCTGGAGTAAAGAGAATCATAGTTAAACAAAAGAAAGCCCTAAGTCAAGGTAACCTTTACTTTGAAAGTTCATTAAGCAAGTACTTATGAATGAGTACTATATATACTTTTCCAAAAGTAGAGACTTGATTACTGAAATCAAAAATCCTCAGCCTTATTTAATATCTTCCCCTTTGACTACCTTATAAGGATGAACCCTTCTTGTTCATCACCTGTCTTTGGTCCAAAGATGATCTCCGAGATAGTTTTAGGAACCCCATTTCCATTGGTTGAACTGCTTTCCTTATCTCTTTCTGAATCTCATTGGCAGGAGGAGACTTCAACAAATCCAGCTGATCAAAGGTCCCAACCGGATCCTCCTGACCTTAGAGGATCTCACTTTTATCAACCCTCAGCTGAGCAAAAAGGTTAGCAGCGTCGCTGTCTCAGTCATCAACATGAAAAAAATTAGCGCATTATTCTGTTGTCAATGTCTTTTCCTCATTCCATGGACATAACTTCTTCTTCCCCCTGGTTGTTTGATGTGCCACAGAAAATTACTTTAGAGGATCTCACCGAGTCCAAGAGTGCTCTAGATGAGAAATCTGCAGACCGCTCGCACTCTGTGAACAGCATGCAGACTGCAACTCACGAGACCACCAATGTAGCTGTGTATGAGGTACGTTACACTGAAACAGTCATTGCACCTGCTGCTTCAGCCTGTATCTGTACGCAATATTTACAAATGCAGTAAGTATGTATGTGAGGGAGGGAAGAGTATCCTTGTGAAGCTCATGTCTGGGTCCTTAAACTACACATTTTCTTGTCATATCTTCCACAAAGTGTCCACACTGGTTTGAATGTGTAATTTGCATGGTTGTGTTTAAATTCAGTTTTTTAGGGTTAAGGTTAGGTTGAACCTTTTAGGGGTAGCGTACAGTTAATTCGACTAAAGCTAAAGTAAGGTTTGTGTGTGTTTTTGTACTCTCCAATATATCTTTTGAGTCTATATGGTCCAAAACTGTTTGTTCCCAATTAAAAAATGACCTTAATGACTTTTGCAAACAAACCCAAGTTTTCTGTAAGATTGAGTTCATTTTTAATCAGGAAAAAGTGTGGGTGGCAGCAGTAAAATTGTTATTGGAAGTAAAAGAAACACCTGATCTCTTTTTTCTTTTTTTAATATATATTTTAATCACTTATTTTATTGTATTTAAGTTGTAAAATTGTATTCTATTTTATTGATATATCTACTTTTTATTCAATTCTGTTTTACTACTATTACTGTTATTATAACTTTTAATTGTATTTTATTACATTTTTATCATTTTATTGTCTCGCGTGCATTGGTTTCAAATTGTGAAATTGTTAAATCGCTGAATTGTTTTTGTCTTTTCTGTTGTTTTCACGGTTCACACTTGTTTATGTTTTATTTTTGACTTGTCAGTCATCTGTGAAGCACTTTTAACTGAAAGGTGCTATACAGAACAAATAAAGTCTGATTGATTGATCTATAATGTAATGTTATCTAATAATTATTTAATTCTCTTCCAGGGCGACTGGGTGTGGCTGAAGAAATTTGAGGAGGGACAGTTCAAAGAAGTAAAGCAGAGCACCACCAAGATTTTCACAAAGGTAGAGAAACATATCTTCACCTGTAAAAAGACACTGAACATGGAGATCCAGTATTAACAAATACTGTAGATTAATAGGGTATTATAATTATCTAAACATACCTTCTTTTCCTCCATCATTCTATCAATGTGTGTTTATCTGTTTCCTCAGATGAAAGACCTGAGAAACGAGAACGTGAATCCGTTCCTCGGCTTCTTCATGGACTGCGGCATGTTTGCGGTGGTGACGGAGCACTGCTCTCGGGGCAGCCTGCAGGACCTGCTGAGGAACGAGGACGTCAAATTAGACTGGATGTTCAAGTCCTCGCTACTGCTCGACCTCATCAAGGTAAACTCTGACATACTGAATATTATAATTATCGACTGGGTGTTACCATTATCCCTGTTGGCTTGTCGATATTACCTTTATGATTAACTACAGTGTTGAAATGCTTGCAGGGTATGAAATACCTTCACCACAGAGAATTCCCACACGGCAGACTAAAATCTCGTAACTGTGTGGTAGACGGACGTTTCGTCCTTAAGATTACCGACCACGGCTTCAATGAGCTGCTGGAGTCTCAGAAAGCTGTTATAGAAGAACCTGCACCTGAAGGTAAAACATGCCTCATTACTATTCATGACTTAAGATGAGGTTGAAGGTTTTAACGTATGCGGAGCAATACATTTATTCTCATAAATTCTTAATCTTTTCTCTTTTTCCCTCAGATTTATTTTGGACAGCCCCAGAGTTCTTACGGGACCTTGCGAGCTCACGTAAAGGCACCTGCAAGGGAGATGTGTACAGCTTTTCTATCATCCTTCAGGAGGTGGTGGTCAGAGGGCCACCGTACTGCATGCTGGGTCTACTGCCTGAGGGTGCGTATCCATCAGGGAAGAGGAGTCGTAGATAAAGAGAAGCAGACAAATGTGAGAGGGATTTGTTAAAGAGGACCTATTATGCTTATTTCAGGTGCATACTTGCATTTTGGGTTTCTATTAGAACATGTTTACATGCTTTAATGTTCAAAAAACGCGTTATTGTTCTCATACCGGCTGTTCGGACTCCGCTCCAACTCCGCTGTAACTAGTTTTTGTTTGAGGGCGTGTCAAACTAGCCACATGGCAGGTATTATGCAAATGTGTTACTTGGTGATATCACCACGTTACAGAAGAAAAGGCGGGACTTGAAGCGAGGTGTTTTGGGGAGATCAGGAGCAGTGTTTCTGTAACTTTGCAGACCTTTTACATGCACAAAAAAGTCTAAAAACTCATTAAAAGTTTGAGACAACTGAGATGTCGATTTCAGGAACATGTCACCTACTACATTTTGATTTGAAACTTGATTATCCTATTTCATCCGCCTCCTCACCAGAGATCATCCGTAAGGTGAAGAAGCCTCCTCCGATGTGCCGCCCCACCGTGGCCCCGGACCAGGCTCCTCTGGAGTGTATCCAGCTGATGAAGCAGTGCTGGGGCGAGATGCCTGACCGCAGACCATCATTTGATGAGATCTTTGACAGGGTACGTTTTTGGAGACACCCAAATAAACCACTTTAAAGAATATTATACATATTGTTTAACGTGATTCTGTTGTTTTTTATGAGTAGTTCAAGATCATCAACAAGGGTAAGAAGACTAACATCATTGACTCCATGCTGAGGATGCTGGAGCAGTACAGCTCCAACCTGGAGGACCTCATCAGAGAGAGAACAGAGGAGCTGGAGGTGGAGAAACAGAGGACAGAAAAACTCCTGTCAGAGATGCTGCCACCGTGAGTTACTAATCACTTACATTTACCTGATAAAAAGCCTGACCGTCTGGTTCTCGTAATGTTTCTGCCTCCCCGTCTTCAGCTCTGTGGCCGAGGCCCTGAAGACCGGCGCCACAGTGGAGCCGGAGTACTTTGACCATGTGACGATCTACTTCAGCGACATCGTAGGTTTCACCACCATCTCCTCGCTCAGTGACCCCATCGAGGTGGTCGACCTCCTCAATGACCTCTACACTCTGTTTGACGCCGTGCTCAGTAACCACGACGTCTACAAGGTCAGAGAACATGCTCAATATTTATAAGTGTCATCAATATTTTGAGATGCCATTCATGCATACGCAGAGATGTGCTCGTAACTGAATGTATATGTTGACATTATCTGTAGGTGGAGACCATTGGTGATGCCTACATGGTAGCATCGGGTCTGCCAAAGAGAAACGGCAACAAGCATGCCGCTGAGATCGCTAACATGTCTCTGAACATCCTCAGCTCAGTAGGAACCTTCCATATGCGGCACATGCCAGACGTGCCCGTCAGGATACGCATAGGTATCCACTCAGGTGAGACGGGACAAAGTCTCTCCATCACACTGATTACATTATTAACTCCAGAGACTGTGGGGCTTATTTCGACAGCATGTTTTGTCTGCATTTTTTACACTTGTTGTCTAACAATGGTCCACCACAGAGGAGACATTTGGTCTCATATATCAGACAAACAGAACAAAGACAGTGTTGTGAGGCTGCACCAGCTGTCTGGAACAGGTGGTCACTCCTGTTTTTCTGGTATCAGTGATTTTCTTTAAACATTTGTCTGAAATTTTCCGTTGTTTTTAAGGTAACCAGAAGTGACTTTTAGCTTGTACATGTTGAGATTGAACTGATATAATATATGACTGTCAATGGCAGTGCTAATGCATGATGGGAGCAAGGTTGTAATAGTTTTGAGTTTTGAGTTATTTCTTATCTTATTTTAGTTTTGACTTTTCGATTGAATTTTATTTTAGTTTTAATTAGATTTCAGAGTGTGTTTGCAAGTTTTAGTTTAGTTTCAGTTTTTCAGACAGGTTTAGTTTTATATATTTAGTTTTTAGTTTTACAGTAGTTTGTTTTTGTTAGGGCCAGGTATAAGTATATCTCAGAAGTATGTATGTAATGACCATAATGTTTAATTAAGTAGTTAAGCAATTGTGACCTGTCTCCTGGAATGTCAAGTCTGTTCAGTTTCTGTGGTTCAATGTCACGAGTGTTGACGGAAATTCATGCATACACCCGAAGTGAATTTACCTTCATTTTAATTTCATTTTTATTATTTTTTATTAGCCAGGCAATATTGTTTCAGCTCAGTTTTTCTTAAAGGATATAGTTTTTATGTAGTTTACTAACACTATTTGTCACTGCTTATATTTGTTTTAGTTACAGTTTTAGTTTACTAAAATAACCCTGGCTGGGAGTGATTGCTGAGACGACTAAGCTCAGTGACAACGCTAAGTAGATTGTACAACAGGAACCAATAGACATTGATGACAAAACAACACAGTTATAGCCTTGGTATTAAATTGGACTTTGTAAAGTTCTCAGTCAGAGTCCTACTGTTGAATCCATCTTTAAATTGGACAAACTGGCCTTGGGCTTGACTTGTTTAGGCTGTCTTGTTTACACTTGAGCACAGCTACAACACAGCAGACAGTGAAGCCTATATGTGTCTGATGCATTCGCCATACATCAGATTCTTTCTGTTGTGTTTTCAGGGCCCTGTGTTGCTGGGGTGGTGGGTCTGACGATGCCTCGGTACTGCCTTTTTGGAGACACCGTCAACACGGCCTCTCGTATGGAATCCACTGGGCTGCGTGAGTTTCCTGTACACACATAACGCGCCACATTTTGTTGTGTTGATTCATGTTTGGTCTAATGTTTCTTCTCTTCTCTTTGTCTCTCAGCTTATAGAATCCATGTAAATATGGCCACTGTGAAGATCCTCCGTTCTCTTAATGAGGGTTATAAAATAGATGTCAGAGGCAAGACAGAGCTGAAGGTAACATCACAGTCTACAATCTTTTAACATCAGTATTTAGTATTGAGACAAGGAGACAGTCTCAGCTTCTATCCATGCCTTGTTTTGTTTTTCAGGGTAAAGGTATTGAAGAGACATACTGGCTTGTAGGGAAAACAGACTTTACAAAGCCTTTGCCAAAACCGCCAGAGGTCAAACCAGGGTAAGAGCTTCAATCTGCACCTTTTGTATGGCTGAATCTTAAAATAATAACTAAATGTAGGGCTGTACCGAATAGTTTGAAGTTTGACATTGACATTTGATTCTAAATCAACATTCGAATGCTGCGCAGCATTTCTGCTCAGTCGCAGATAAAGATCAGGCTCCACGAATACTATACTATTTGTAGAATTAGATTCCAGTGGTGGCTGCATAGGATTGTTTCTGACTAGTGTGATCCAGGCATTTCCAATAACCCCAGAGCGCTGTAATGTCCAAAAGTCAAAAATGTATTGAGAAAAGATAGATGTAATCATTTCCAAAATTCACAACATGGTGTTATCTAACGAAATATTCTGCTTCAATCCATATTTGTTGGCGTTTAGCCTTTCAAAACCAAAATTTTCAATGCAGTATGCTCTCCTGCTTGCCGCACACAATGGGAAGCACCACTGGCAAGTTACATTCATTAAAGAAAGTTGATTTATTACAAAAACACTAACTAATTTAATCCAATTAATCACATTGTTCAAATAGAGGATTTTGTTCGAGGATTTTAAAACATTTTTTAGGGTGATGACATCATAGAATATGACAACAGACATTCAAAACATTCGGTACAGCCCTTACTAAATGTGTATAAATTGTTTAATATATAATGATTAAAAAATCTCTCTTGGTTGGAGTTGGACCAGAAATGACATGTAAGTTCCATGTAAATTACAACATGTAACTGCCTCCTGCTGTCACTGAATCACTCTCGATTTATGCACATCACAACTATGTGCATGTTACTTCAGGGGCGACAATCACGGGCTGAACCCGGAGGATATAGCTGCGTACAGGAGAAAGAAAGCTGAGAAAAAGGCTTGACCCTCTTAGTCCAAACACAGGAGGTAGAGACCTGCATGGCAGCTGGTGTTGTGTTGTGGAAATGTTACTGTGGCTGTCAGCTCGATGTGACCAAATGACCTCTCTCAGTGATTCCTGAATCTGTGATCTCATTAATCTCTTGATCTTATCACCTTCTACACATCTTCTTAAGCAGATTGGGGAAGCCCTCTTTGTTTACTTCACTCGCTTTTATTGTGGCACATTTTCATGATTAACTCTCATTTATTTTGTTGTGTTTTTGGCAGCATTTGTTGTGCTTTTTGTCTGAATGTGGCACGCTTTTGTGGTATTTTCATGCTTTTGAATCCCGGAGCTCTGCTTAAAAACAAAATGCAATATTGTTAACGGTAACACTTAATAATAACCATCATTTGTAAATGGTAAATTGATAGTTAATTAAACTTAGTTAATAGTTATTTTAATGTTAACAAACAACGAAATGATAATTAATAATGTTTAGTAATTATAAGTTACACTATAATTTATGTTATTTTAACAGTTTATTGTTGCACACTTTATAACATTATCTGTGACCGCTTATCCTATTCAGGGTCGCGGGGGGCTGCGATTAATTACATGATTGTTCATAGTTAATTGCGATTAATCTCAAATTAATCACATTTTTCATCAGTTCAAAATGTACCTTAAAGGGAGATTTGTCAAGTATTTAATACTCTTATCAACATGGTAGTGGGCAAATATGCTGCTTTATGCAAATGTCTGTATATATTTATTATTGGAAATCAATTAACAACACAAAACAATGACTAATATTGTCCAGAAACCCTCACAGGTACTGCATTTAGCATAAAAAAATATGCTCAAATCATAACATGGCAAACTGCAGCCCAACAGGCAACAACAGCTGTCAGTGTGTCAGTGTGCTGACTTGACTATGACTTGCCTCAAACTGCATTGGATTATCATAAAGTGGGCATGTCTGTAAAGAGGAGACTCGTGGGTACCCATAGAACACATTTTCATTCACATATCTGGAGGTCAGAGGTCAAGGGACCCATTGAAAATGGCCATGCCAGTTTTTCTTTGCCAAAATTTGGCACAAGTTTGGAGTGTGGTATGACATGGTTGGTACCAATTGGTTCCGTAGGTTTTCTAGTTTCAAATGATAGCAGTATCTTCACTCTAGCTTTAAAACTGAGCCTGCTACGAGTTAAAATCCGTTAATGCATTAAAGAAATTAGTGGCGTTAAAACAAATTTAATTGTTGTAATTTAACAAATTATTGCGTTAACTTTGACAGCCATAATATATATATTATTTGGATGGCTATGATAAAGTTTCAACTGATGATTATAATACCTTGTTAAATGGTTAATAAATATTTTATATTACACAAACTAATGATAAAATAAGAGAAATTATACCATCACTAATAATTAGTAAACATTAATAATTATCTTCTTTTTTTTTTACTTTACTTTTTCATTGTTTATTAATGGTAAAATAACTATTAACAAGTTTAATCAACTATCACTTTACTATTTATAAATGGTGGTTATTATAAAGTGTCACCATGTTAACTCCACGTTCTGTGTTTATAGGGACAACTGGCAGGAGATGGTGACAGAGGAGATCAAGACACATTTTCGCAAGGCCAACAGGCAGGTGGCCAAAACGATCTGAATGAGAGGAAGAGGAGGAAAGAAGTAAAACCAGAGGAGAGGAAGAGAGGAGGACACATCCAGAGAACGACAAAGAGCTGAGGGGGGGAGCAGGCAGAGGACAGAGAGCCCCACCCAGCCTCTCACTGTGGCTTAATGCAGACTTGTTTAAGAGGATTGTCCATCGACTGGCTAATCTGCCTGCAGCCAGCGCAGCAGAACACGACAGTGCTAATGTAATGAGAGTTACCTGCCTACGTACCTGCAGCCAGCAGCGCAGCAGGGAAGGTGTACCGCTCCTCAACCAAGGATGCACTCATTCACTCCACTCTGCGCTCTCCGGCCACTGAGTGGTCACCTATTTCAGGGCAACCAGAGGTTCACCCATCGGAAGATTGAACGCCCCAAACGCCTATTTCAAAATGAAATGTTATATTTCTGGTGTCTGTTTTTAGTTTGCCATGAGAGCTCATGATAGAGTTGTGGGGGCGAGGATGTTACTTAGCTATGGCTGAATATTATATATAATGAGCCTCCGAAGTCGGGGCAAAGGCTGCTATTGTATATAATTATCAACAGAGAGAGAAAGAGACATTTGACACTTTTATATCTACTCTGTTAGAGCAGACGAGGAAGAGTTGGTCCATTCCTACAAATGATTACACTTTTTTTTTGAGCTGTCTCCTTTTTATTTCCACTAATGAAAGGGTGACAGCACTAGGAAAGTCATGACAAGCTGCACTGGTTCCCAACCTGGGGGTCAAGACTCCAACTAGAGGTCGCCAAAGCTTCACGGGGGGCCGCGAGGCCTTCTTGATTTTAAGGGGTGTAAAACAACATTTTTTTTAAAAAGATATAGAGTTGGCCTACAACTCGGCATTTCATTCATTTCTGGGACGAAAACTAAATTAAATTGTTATTTATTTATATAAGTTTGGATTATTATCTAAGATATAAAATTTGAAGACCTGAACACAAGCTATATTCACAGAGCCTTCCCTCTCTGCTGAACAGCCTCGTCCTGCATTAGAAAAGTATGCAGTTAAAACCAAAGAGCTAATAGAAGAATGGTTAAGCGCCAGGGAGAAGAAAACTCTGAATATCTCAAAAAAAGGAAGCCTATTAAGTATGTATGATTTGTTGAAGACAGAGAATTGCATTAAAAGTAAAAATAACAGAAAAACTCATCTCTGGTTCAATATTCACAGGAAATAATCTGCTCAAAATGCCTCCAAATGGCTCGTTTTACACAAACTTCCTGCAGTTATTGTGATCACTATTTGGGTTAATTGTACAGTTTATCAGTTGTTCTGTACTATTATTGTTATGCATTGAATGTAATATGAAATATTCATAAAATATGTCACTTAGTCAGGGGTCGTCAGTTTACTCAATGATAGAAAAGGTGTCCCTAAAGGAAAAAGGTTGGGAACCACTGCTTTAGTGAAACGTGTTGCTGTTTCCAAAGAGCTCAGTGATGCATTTATTCCACTGTTCATCAGGAAAATGATTTGTGAGACAAACATTTCAGCATTTTAATAACTTTAAATCTTGTTTCTTTTCCATCATCACAAGTTTACAACCTCTCTGTCTCTGCGTTGATGCTCACACAGCAGTTTTATGTATAACACCAACCAAAATGTCCTCTAAATTAAATTTCACTTTGTAACTGTAGTGCACAAATCCATAAAGGTTTATTTCTTTGTTCAGGAGAGCAAACTGTGTGTACAATGTTAATCACATGTGGAAGTGTTACAGCCGATGTTGCACTATGTTAATGTTCTACTATGGTGCATTTAAAGACAGATGCATGATGTGTCTGAGAGCTGAAGAGGCACATCTAGTGTTCAAATTAAAATATTTTCTAAGGAGCATTGAAGGAATTTTGTAGTGCTTCTGAGTAAAAAATAATAATCAACATGTTCACTGCAATCTATTAAAAAAAAATGTTGTTTTTTATAACATTTGGAAATAATCCCCTGAATTTCATCATCTGAAGGTTGACGATAGGAGCAGCTTATTTCTGTTATGCTTGGTGCGCAAAACAACAGCAGAGTCTGTCAGAAATATGTATATTGTGTAATTTATATGTTGTTATTTGTCTTGTATATTATTACTGCGATGCAAAGTATACAGTGTATGTAAATAAGACGTCATTAAGTAATTAAATAATTAATTTGTAACACCTTCATTGTTTGGCCTTCCTTACCAGTGAAACCAGTCCAGTTGTGGAATGTAACTAAGTACATTTACTCAAGGACTGTACTTAAGTACAATTTTGACATTACTTGAGTATTTCCATGTTATGCTACTTCCTACTTCTACTTCACTAAATCTCAGATGTAAATAGTGTGTTTTTACTCCACTACATTTACATAGAGTTACTTTTTAAATGATCAGATTACATGATATGATGCAGTACTATACTACTAATCTACCCAGTAGTACACAAAGTATCTAATATTGGCTCCACATTGACAAACTACATTATTAGAGAGCTCTTATGTGTATTTGTTAATGATAAAAACAGAACAGTATAATATTCTATGATAATAGAGCGCTAACCGGAAACCCGGAAATGAGTTAGCATTTTAGCACTTCCGGTTCCCTCGTCTGGAAATCAATGGGATTTTTTTTAGTTAGATGCCTGAAATAAGGTCTGTGGTTAACACAAGTTTAAGAGATTTTAAAATTTGTTCTAAGACATAAAATACGTCAGTAAATATCCTACTCGTGAATTTTGATGCCTTTATATGTCTTAAAAACGGCTGTTGCTAACAAGTGGCTAAATGAGACAAACGTCATCACGCAGATTCCTTCGCCTTTACAGCCTCGTTGTGAATACTCACGTTCATGCGTAGTTCGTTTATAACCTAACGTTAGTTTTTTACTTCTGGAGATCGCATTTACACTTCCAAACTCATAAAAGTGGTGTTCATCTGTGGAGATTATCTTGCTGAACAAAACCTGTAAGTATCATGAACATTTGTTTGCAACAGAGTTTATTTTCTGCAATATTACAAAACTCAATGGAAAAATCCCATTGGGTTATTGTCGAGGGATCCAGGGCGAAGCTAATATCATCCCTGGAGAACTCTATATATAACACTGTGAAAGTCTGCATAATGAGTACTTATACTTTTCATACTTCAAGTACATTTTGCTGATAAAGCTTTTGTACTTTTATTCAAGTAACATTTTAAAGTCAAGAATTTTAATTGAAAAGTAGTAATTTTAGGCTACTTTATTTCTATCTATTTCTATCTGAGTACTTCTTCAACCTCTGAACCAGTCCCTTTCCTCTCTGCAACCAGCGGGGGGAGCTACAAGCTCTTACACAGAAAACCATGAGGCATTTATTTCTCACAGAGGGAGTTTTATCATTTCTTAACATTTATCATTTTGTAAGAGAGAAGTATTCAAGACTTAAATTGTTTTTGCATTCTTTGACAAATTATTATTATTATTATTATTATTATTATTACAATTTTAATTATTTATGATCATTTTAACTGTGTAAAGTGTCTTTAGGTTACCTGAAAAGCACTATATAAATAAAATGTATTATTATTATTATTGTTATTATTATATTAAATTATTTAATTTTTATGATCATTTTAACTTTGAAAAGACTAGAATTGCAGGAGATTCCCACTCACCATGAGAACCCTGCACTCCAGCTTTTGCAATGCAGAGTCTGCTCTTCCTCTGTTTGGGACGTCCCAACAAAGATCCCGCTGACATTATTATTTAGGCCAGTGGTACGAAGGGAAATTAACCACAAAATTCTCTGGATAGTTGTCTACGGCAGATTAGCAATAGCCCCTACATTCCAGACCTGGGAGGATTGTTTGACCTCCAGCCGACTGGAAAGATTGTTATCCTTTTCCTTCGAGCTCACATTCCTCTGTTCAAAGCTCCAGAAGTATTCAGACATGACACAAAGATCCTCTTTGTTATTTTTTATTGAAAAATCAACACATTATTGCATAATCACACAATTCCAACAGCTTCTTTGTGGGAAATACCTGCTACAGCAACATAATGATGACACAGTGGGCAAGTGAACATGAATTAAAACACCAGACTTTGGCCAGCTTTCCTCTGCAGGCTCAGCTCGTGCAGGGGAACAATTCAGTGCAGACTGGAGGTGCATGACGGGAAGGAGATTGTGCAAAGACTTTTTCGTCTTTAAACATTAAAGATGATGCAAGAAAAGGCACATAGCCGAAGCGATACTGTACTGGCAAAAACAGGGTGTAAAGAAAACTTACTTAATATAAGCATGTTGTCTGCCTTTTGTTTGTGGAGATCTCAAATGAGGCGCATAATATTTAACATATTCACTGTAAAGGGGGCTTAATAAGGCATGAAAGACATGAAAGCATTGTTCCCAGGGAAAGTTTAGTGTGTCTGAAAGCAGTCAGCTCAGGTTCACAGGTTGCCTATTGGAATGTGCTCATGAGGTAACAGTCAACCAAAAATACACAGTTTCCTGCCATCGTTTCAGAAATAACAAAGCTACCTGACACAAATCAACATCACAGCTCGTCACGCATCTTGTCTCCTTTAGGTCTAACCACTCGGCCGATGTACAGGATGGAGTTGGTCTTGTTGTCCTTCACCAGGAAAATGAAGGGGTGATCTACGTAGAATAGTTTGGGGTCGATCAGCTTGCCGGAGCCGTAGATGCTTTGGTCGAACGGGTTTCCTTTCACGTCCAGCTCCAGGGCTGACGCGTGGAAGAAGTTGGACAGATAGAGGTCCTTCTTTCCGGACATGTTGGACAAGTCGGCCTTGGCTTTGTCCACGGCCTCGGTCAGGCCGAGATCTGCCAGATGTTTCTGGAAAAGATGGAGAATTGCTCAATTCAATTCAAAGATTTTTAGATGTCTATACTTTAACTCTAACTTTTGACTTGCCCCAAACTGCATGTGATTATCATAAAGTGGGCATGTCTGTAAAGGGGAGACCCGTAGTTACCCATAGAACCCATTTTCATTTACATATCTTGAGGTCAGAGGTCAAGCAACCCCTTTGAAAATGACCTTGAAAGTTTTTCATCGCCAAAATTTAGTGTAAGTTTGGAACGTTTTTTAACCTCCTTCCCAACAAACTAGTATGACATGTTCTTGGACTTGGTACCAATGAATTTTTTAGGTTTTCTAGTTTCATATGATACCACCAATATCTTCGATCTAGTTAAAATGTTAAAGAAATTAGTGGCGTTAAAACGAATATGAGTTAACAGGTTATTATCACGTTAACTTTGACAGCCCTAGTTTTAAGACAAAAATTAAGATTTATATTTTCATAAATAACTGTATTTATTATAATATGAATAAACACTTGGTCCCTGATATTGTTGGCTTAAAAGTCAATTTCACTACAATTTACATTTTTATTGACAAATAAGTGCGGCCTGGCTGATGAAAAAGTGTTAGAAAGAGAATTAAGGGATGAAAAGAAGGTGGCGCCTTAGGCAACCGCCTATATGGCTTATGTCTTAAGCCAGCCCTGTATTTACCTGCAGGTTGTGGCTGGCTTCCAATGCGACTCTGGGGAGGGAAATGGCCACAGCCTTGTTTTCCAACTTGCTGATCCAGGTGTCCACCTGCTTCCTGGTGAGGAGTTTCTCCAGGCGTTTCAGGGGCTCCAGGTAGAAGGGCATGATAAAGACCATAGAGGCCTGCTTCTGGCCCAGAGGCATGTTCAACACAAGGACATTGTGCTCGTTGTCCTCGTAGAAGTCATACAGACCTGCAGACAAACCAGATATCTTGACTTGCTTGCATTCTTGTTGGCAGAATCAGGTTTGAAGACATAATGAGATCAGAAGTAGAGACGATGGAGAAACTCACCTGTGCGATGCATCATGGGAACTGCAACGGTGAATGAGCGGGTGACCAGGAAACCACGGTCGTCCACCAGTTTATCACTGAATGTCTCATCCCAGTGAGCTGTGGGACAAAAGATATCAGACTCAGTTACACATCTGCATCATCCTTTCACATCTCCATGTGATTAAAAGACACTATTTATACTCACGCTTGAAGAACATAGCGTTGACGATCACGGCTCCGTCTGGGTTCTGCACATCCTTGGTGACCTCCGTCAGCTTGCCGTCTGTGGACTTGGCGGCCCACTCGTTGATGGAGTTCACCGCACTCCTCTTGTCTCTGAAGTTTATCTTCGAGTGGTCGTAGTTGTAGTGCTTCTTGCTGTTTTTCACAAACTCGTCAGCGAAGGAGACGGAGCTGGGGCCGTAGAGGCGGTTGTTGATCTTCCAGGTGGTGTTGCGCGTCTTGGCGTCGCTCACCTGGGAAAGAGCGATGTATAAACGTAGTTTGAGGCTGCGTCTTCTCATAAGAATAAGGTCTCATATACAGTGTCTTATATCGTTGTTCTTACCTCAGAGAGCAGCTCAGACAGGCCTGCATGCAGATGCTCATCCTTCAGTTTGTCGGCGCTGAGGACGGTTTTGACCTGCGAGGCGGTGGCGGCCTTGCCACCGAGAGCCACCATCCCCAGAGAGGAGGCCACCACCACGGGAGAGATGAGGATGTTCTCTGTGTCTTTCTCCTTCGCCATGTTGTGGTAGAGGCTGAATCAAGATCACAAGAAAGTTTATTTGCTTAAGCAAAACCAAGTGCACCGTTATACACTTCATTATAATGTATACATGTCAGACCTGAAAGCCAGATTGGCGCTGTTATCAGCCAGCGTTGTGGCGTGGCTGCTCAGTTTCTTCTCCTCTGCGGAGGCCACGAGGGCCAGCAGACAAAGAGCTACGACGTTTGTCATCCACATCCTGTCCGTCTCCTAAAGCAGCTGTAGCAGCCTGTGCAAAAGGAAGACAAGGACGGGGTTAACATCTCTTAAACTGGGTCGGTTTCCCAAAATGTAATAAATGTGTATTGAGTTTGAGATGGAAGAAGGCCCACGTCAGAATATCTCCTCAGAGTGAGCATGTGGAATGATTTAATAAAATGATATATGTCAGAAACAAAATGCCAGAACTATGGCTGGGATGTGGAGCTGTTAGTGTCGGGGCAGGGTTGGCTCAGCCCTCACAGAAGCTTGGGAACGCCTCCAGTCTCAGGCAGACATGTTCCTCGCCACGTCAGCAGCAACTGAGGCTTAGCCACTCAGACACTGAAATACGATGCCTCACTGTTCTCTACATTTATTCTAATTGATGCAAACTGTTGCACATCTGCACTTTATTGACTTCTTCTTGAGCCAGAAGAGCAGAAATCACTGCGTTTCACCGTGTAGACCTGCAGCAGGCCTACTTCTACATGCTCTCTGAGCCATCTTTTGTCTCAGACACAGGGCGTGTGCCTGCAGGCTACATCTAACTCATCCCATAACGTGTTCAAACAAAGGACCAAATGCATTCGGCTGTGATTAATCCAACATATTTCTGATCCTCATCCACCATTCTGAGTGCAGAGATAATGTTGTCCGCCTCTCTGTATTTGCATATTTTTGCTACAGCAGAAATTACTTTGCATCATGATATCACCTTGAGATGTTTTGATGTCTGCGATTTTCATTCTGAAAGAAAAGAAGTGTACTTAATCTCCATAGAGCAGGCAGTTACACGTTATACAGGCTCTGGTGGAGGCATATGCTGCGTTGGATAATTTTCTATCCTAGTTTCCAACCTTTAGACTAAAAACATTTAGGTTTATTATACAAGTTAGTCATCACTCATTCACAATCCTGTTTTTCATTGTCTGTTTGTGACCCAGATAAAAGCTTTCATCCTGTCAGCTGTGCCACAAACGAGCAGCACTAATTTCTAGAGGACAGATTTGAACCTCTCTTCGTCAAAAAGTGATGGATTCATGTGAAAAAGCCAGATTGGGTGCATATACAGTACTTTCCTTCATTTGAATGCATTTAAACAGGCTGCAAAGAAGTGACATGCAAGAGGCAAAAAGCTTTAGTATCATCATGCCATATGAAAGCTTTAAGCAAGAGTTAATCTTGTCTCACTATAGATGAACTATAATATTCAGTGTGCAGGACAACCAGCCAGAGAGAAAGAAGAGATTTGAAGAGTTAAAATGAGGAAAAAATGCTGCACTGTAACTTTAAACCATAAAAACAAAGCACCCCATTTAGCCTCTGCATTCCTTTCCTGAAAATAAAGAGGGTTTCTAATCCTTACCTGGCGCAGATTCGCAGGGTTTCTCTTCGGAGTTGTGTCCTGTATAGTGTTACAGAATCTCCTGCTCTTTATATCCTGAGAGAGAACTTTCTAGAAGTGGGAATGGGATATTGAAATGAGGGTGTTTCCTCAGGAAGCTGGGAGCTGGGACGTCCCCCCTTGAAGCCACAGGCTGGATTGAGAGGCCTCAGCACTGGTCTGGGCTCAGCTTGGAAACTTTCCTTTCCTGTGGCTGCAGACAGAAACGCAGAGGACATCTGATTCGGGGTCAGTCTTATGAACAGAAATACTCCTAAGCCTCTAGGTTCTGACTCAATCTTTACCACTGGTTTCATCACATGAAAAATGTGTGTTTTGATGTGAACTGAATGATTCTTATGCATGAAAGTATGTGGTGTGTAAACACTGTTTTTGCAGCTGTAAATTTGAGTGTTTCAGCCTCTTTGGGGCACAAAAACATCAGTGAGTGGGCACATTGTTTGCAAGTATTCTCAGAGGAGAAGTAGTGATTTTACTTTTGCTAAGCTTGTTACAATGATGTGTAACTACTCCAGAACTTTAAAAGCTTAACTCTGCGGTATTCCTGCTCCACAGTAGACCTCCAGCCCTGCCCCCCCCCCCCACCCCCACAGTGCCACGTCTGTCTCAGCTGCTGATTGCAGGGTGTTGTAAGGAAGGATGGGGGTGTTGAGGAGAAACACTGTCGTAAAAACTTCCGTGGCCTGACCAGAACAAACACAGTTATAAATACTTGTTGTAAACCTGTTCAGTCTTTACTTACACACATCAGATTGATATTAATGTCGGCATTATCATATCAAAGTTGAAGAGATTTCAGTGGTCACAGATTTTGGTGTAACACCGATACTTTGTTTCTCCAAACTGGGAGCGTGCCGACTGTCATCTACTGTAGGTAATACACTGACTATGGATAAGTACCTCATACAACCCCACTTTGTTCCTGTATAATCTGAGTAAACAATCTACAGAAATCAATTACTCATTTGCCCCAATCAACTCCACTGTAGAAGGACAGAGCATGTTTAGGAAGACATTTTATAGATTTGTGATCTCTCTGCATTACATACAGTTTAAATATTGATCATGGTGTCTGTGGCACAAACTATTTTCCAACCAGAGGAATTCCATCAATCTCCTAATCCCTCAAACTCCTCCTCTTCTGCAGCCCTCTGCTAATTGCCCTGACATGTTGAGTGGCTTGTATTCTTTGTATTTGAGTGACTTGTTGGGGCAGGCATCCAGAAACTGCTTTGAAAAAAAAGTTCTGGAAAAAAAAGTCCCCAAATCCCAGTTTATTCACATGTTGGGGGACAGTGAACCCACCCAACAATTCCTCCTTTGAAAGGTTTGACACCAGAGCAGGATTGCCGGCCTTTCCTCCCCTCAGGGGGTGATTGTCATCCTGGAGCAACAGTTCACACTGAAATTCCTCAGCTGCGTGCTGCAGGGGGTGATTGTCATCCTGGAGCAACAGTTTACACTGAAATTCCTCAGCAGCGTGCTGCAGAGTGATGAGGGTGACTTCTGGGTCAAGCAAGTCTGGTCAAATCTCCTAATACACATAATCCCCATTAAAATAACGATCCTGTCATTGTCTCTTCTGAGTGGCAACGACCTGGAAGGTCCAAGACGTAAAGACTGGGATGAAAAGGAGCTCACAGGGGCAGGACATTTAAAAATGGTCAGTAACGCGTCAGTTATGCGTCAGTAACGCGGTGGTAGTTAGTAACTCATGTACACTGACTAAATATATACTGTGTGTGTGTATGTGTCTGTGTGAGCATAAAGAAGCTTTCAGCTCTTTTCTGAACCACCACATGCTAACATTTTAAATACTGTGAGACTTTTACCTGTAACATGTGGAAAGGGAAGGATTCAAAAGCTATAGGGCACAACACTAAATGATGCAATATTTCATTGCCAACCAAGATAGCGAGAAGACTGCTTTAAATGACAGTATGTAACGCCTGTTTTTTTTTTTTTACAGGCAGAATCTGATGCAACAGCAGGAACAACAGACCTCAGAGGGCGGAGCGACTCACACAACTGCAGCAACAAATTGCTATTTGAGGACCAGATTCAACATCTGGACATCATTACACCAACCCCAGCACCAGTCTACGTCAGCTGCATCCTCAGTTAGTGTTGCTAAAAGACAATCTATCAATAATTTCATTTTAATGATAAATAATGTGTATGGTTGACAGAATACCAACACTTTTACAAACAGGATCATACTGGGGAAAGTTAGGTAATCATTATTATTTTTATAAGTTGTACGTCTTTGCTATTCATCAAGTTATAAAGTAAATAAGGAATGGAAAGCCACCAAATCAAATTCAAACAGTTGTTCATGCAGCATTGTAGTTAAAGTGGCTTCTGTAGAAGACGGCAGACGTATTTGGGGGTTGTGAACAAACAGTCACTGTCCTGTTTTACCATCTGTGTTAGTCCTTCAAACAAAAAGACTAACAGGATTTTGGCAGCCTGTTGCAACTCTTTAGGGGGTTTCTAAACACCTTTCTTTCTGCTCATCTCTTCCAGATGGATCAGTGTTTGGTTTCCTTTCTGATATACTCTCCAGATGGGCCGCAATGTTCTTGTTTACTGATTCCAATGCTAGACTCTCCCCAGGTGTCAAGGAGACAGTCAGAAGTATAAAATGTAATAACCTTGAGGGGGAAAAGTTTCGTTATCATTCAAAGATTCAAAAAGACAAAAGGTTTCTAACAGTTTTATAGATTATACAGTATATGTTATATATCTGTCTGTGTTGGTTGTAATCATGCCATTCTGTCACAAACTCGTACAACCACAACTACACACTGAGACTTTGGCGATTTTAGACTCTTTTTATGTGTGCTCAAGCACACCTCAAAATGATTATCAAACCCTCTGACAGTGTCAGTCTTTAAGCTAGAGTGAAGATATTGATATAAACTAGCAGACCTAAGGAATCCATTGGTACCAACCAGGTCATGTTAGCTTGTCGGGAGGGAGGATAAATAACGCTCCAAAGTTAGGCTAAATTTTGGTGAGGAAAAACTGGCATGGCAATTTTCAAAGGGGTTCCTTGACCTCTGACCTCAAGACATAAAGAATGCAGGAAATGAAGTGTGTGATGCCCAAAATATCCTGAGGGAGGACCCCCAGACCCCCCACTTAATGTGTGTCCCTCCCAGTGTTGAAACAAAACCTACGCCCTTGTCTGTACATGCCATATTCTCATTAGGGGCTGAGCCCCCCTAAAGGTCTGATCCTAGAACCGCCTTGCACTGAGGACATGTTGGAGCACAAAGACTCCACTGAACGAGCACAGCTGCCAAGTAGACCATGACGCAAGACCTGAGAAGTGTTTCAGCTGCTGTATGATGCAACTTTCTAAAGTTTTGTGTCGATGAGTGCAGCGAGCTGCTGGATTTTAATACAGTTTGTAATTCAATTCAATTTATTTTTATAAATCATAACAGCAGTTATCTCGAAACACTTTTCATATAGAGCAAGTCTAGACCATATATGTAATTTACAGAGACTCAACATGAAAAGCAAGCACTAGGGCGACAGTTGCAAGAAAAAACTCCCCTTTTATTGGGCAGACCCAGGCTCTAATCTGTCTGTGAGCACCGTCAATCTAAACCAGACTCACATTAGCTGTGATGAGGTGGTAATCTGTAAATTATAAAGTACGGTCTAGACCTGCTCTTTATGAAGAGTGTCTCCAGATAACTTCTGTTATGATTTTGTTTTATCAATCTGAATCTGTAAAGTAACTAAAGTTATCAAATAAATGTAGTGGAGTAAAAGTACAATATTTCCTTCTGAGATCTAGTGGAGTAGAAGTATAAAGAAGCAGAAAATGGAAACACTCAGGTAAAGTACAAGTATCTCGAAATTGCACTAAGTATAGTACTTGAGTAAATGTACTTAGTTACTTTCCACCAAGGCGTATTTCCTTTTTAATGTCATAATAAACACTACAACACCTAAAACAGTTCAATTACTTCTCCCTGACAAACAATATCATACACTCCTATTTCAGTAGATTTATGGCAAAAAAGTTTTATACCACTGTCTGTATTCTGTCGCCAAACGGTTCATCTTTAATTAATTAATAATAGATTAAGTAACTCTAACATTGATTCCCATCTGTCTGATTTAAAAATGTATTCCAAATGTAAAATTAATTTTTGGGCAAATTAATATTCCATCAATAGTATTAGCCTGCCATGTTGATCACATTTTTCATCTATATTGAACAAAAGAAAAAATGATAGTTGGATAATACAGGGAAACAGAACATTTTAGAACATTTTTTGTCAGTTTTTGCAGGGTAACATTTGGTCTAACTTGATGATGATAAGGCAGCATCACTCAAGGTTAATCTCTCTAATGGTGTTAATACTGACCCAACACGCCCCCCTGGTGGGACAAATTTGAAAACTTCCTCCAAAGCCATCAAAGTTTTCTTTGTAGTAATTAAAGTCTTAATTAAAGTTATATTCAAGTTTGTGCTCTTTCTTTTACTCTAGAGATGTTTTTAAATTTAACCTATTTTGGTGGACTTTTGTTTTATCTTCCACTATGTGCTTGAGAAAAAATGCAAAAAGAAGATTTTTTGCACAGAAACTAAAGACATACACCACCAACCCTCAGGATCTTATAGGATATAAACCCT
Source organism: Sebastolobus alascanus (assembly GCA_916701645.2). NCBI lineage: Eukaryota > Metazoa > Chordata > Actinopteri > Perciformes > Sebastidae > Sebastolobus > Sebastolobus alascanus. The sequence goes on from CAKAOJ020000068.1 coordinate 5,646,840, forward strand.
GAATTTCAACAGAATTAAAAGAACCAGTGGAAATTATCTGTGCGTTCCAATAATACCATACTATTTAGTATGCCAGAAAAAGATGTAGTATGTCCCAATACATAGTATGTCAAATGCAGTATGCCAGAAATACCAGGATGTGCTACTACATCCGGTCGCATTGCTTTTCTGGCTATTCTGACCCCAAATCCTCTGAGCAGCAGATATCTGAGCAAGAGGGTCAAAGTTCAAGGCACAATGTTATTTCAAAGTAGTACGTCTCAATTGTATTATGCATACAATAATACACACATAATTACTGCATGCAACAGTAAGGACATCTGCAGTATGTACTGAAAGTAAAAAGAAAAAGTATGTTATTTGGAACACAGTATATAGATATTTTATTTTCTACAGCATTGCATCTTGGACAAACAACCACTAGATGGGGCGCAAAGCAAACAAATAAAGTATCTGTTGATATTCAATAAGAGGAGTTCTAGTCAAAGTGACTTCCACTGACACATTTATCTGTTTTCATACCTCCATTGTGGCAAAACTAAAGAAAATTTCAATCAAAATACTCAAACAACTTCAGTGAATGTGCTCCTGACATCAGCGTTTGTCTCTGGCTTCTACCTGTTGGATAGTTGTCACATACTGTATATTGGATAAAGCGTTTCAGATCAAAGTAATACGCTTCATACCGACTCCCTACATAGATCTATATTATATTAAGTCAATGCTGTTTCAGTTCCCCCTCAGACTTGATGCAGTGAGGCCTCTGTATAATGCGTACCTTGCTGTGAAATTCCAGCAGACCTTCAGAGTCATAACAAGCTGTTGAACTGGCATTTAGACGATACGGTCTACAAGTGTCTGCGTTGGTTTTCTCAGTATTTCGTCTTTGTTCCCCCTTTGTGCCCTTTCAGACAGTACCAGTCACAAACTCTCCACCCTGCAGAGGAGACCCCTACCTGCTGTCCTACCCTTCCTGCCTGTGGATTCTGGCTGGCATTTTAAAATGGGTGGAGATCATAACAAAGCGCATGCAGCAGCTGGAGCAGCTGACTAATGCCTACCTGTGGAGAGAAGAGCAGGGAAGCTCGGCTCTGCCACATCAAACAGGGATATGCAACAGGAAACCCACCTGTAGAGATGTTCATGGAGAGACAATGTCAAGGTGTGTGTGTGTTTGGATGTGAGGAGATATAATCTCAATATCTAATTATTAGGTTTGAAGTCATGTTAAATGGTAAGAATATTAAGTGGCTGTTTGATCTGAATATAGTCTCAGGAAAGATGCACTCAAACACACACTAACTCTTCATTTCCATCAATGTGATGCTGATGAATCTGGCAACATCACTGTTTCCTTGGTGATCAACCTGATCTCCTTTTAACCACAACTCCTCCTCCACTTGACACATAAATAGAAATGTTCATAGTTCAGGCTAACGACTTAAAAGCAACTGATCTGAAATGGTTGAACATTTCAAACACATCTGTATCTGCTGATGAATCATTTCACACACCAGAGACCTGCTGACTATGTGTCATTATCTACGACAATCAACGCAGTCTGAATAAGTTTCACATCCGGCGTTTATTGTCTCTGGTACAATAAATACTGGAATTTGTCGGTTTAGCTTTGGTGCACATAAACATAACTTATACTGTATATAATAAATGCACTTTAATGTGTGCAGTTGAGTGAAATACAGTGGGTTGTGGACCACTCTTGATTTCTGTTGTCATGGTCTCCAAGAAAATCAGTCCATCTAATCAAACAGACATATTAAATTGAGGTTAAAATGTGGTTAAATGTATTTTTTAATATCATTGTCTTGTCAAGTCAAGTCATGTCAATTTTATTTGTATAGCCCAATATCACAAATCACAAATTTGCCACAGGGGGCTTTACAATCTGTAAAGGATGCTACACCCTCTGTCCTTTACAGTACGGCCCTCTCATTGGATGAGGAAAAACTTAACCCAAAAAAACTTTTAACAGGGAAAAAAATGGAAGAAACCTCAGGAAGAGCAACAGAGGACGGACAGACGTGCAATAGATTTCGTGTATACAGAGTAACAACGTAATGAAAATACAACATAGACAATCCATATGACAAAATAAATACAATACATATAATGCGAACATATTTGATATCTTGTGTAGGTAAAACATATTTTATTTGATTCATTTCCTGAAAACCATTCCCCCATACAAGAGGTCAACATTTGACATCACCCACCAGCACTGTGGCACCATCAGTGGCACTAAATCAGGATGAATACTATATGTGTGTCACAGTGTGTCTCAATCGGTCGATTATGAGGTACTCCTGACATTACATGCTATCTCTGATTGTGACTGGTGTTCTTGTGACAAAAAAATCAATAAATCAGTTTCGTTTAATGAGTCATCAGGTTATGTGTCAATATGAACAAAGGTGACAAAGTCTGAACCTGGAAAACACTTGAGAGTGGAGTGGCTGTGGTGGTTTGATTGTTTACTTTGTTTATTTACCTGGTGAACGAAAGAGACTTATTTGTAGAGCTGCTGATTTTATCAGACACAGTGGTCTCCAATGAAAATGAAAGTAAACCTCACCCCTTGATAAAGTGGATCACAGAAAATAATGATATTAAAACATGCAATGCAAATGAGTAATCCGACTAAAAAAGAAAAGTCTTCTTCATTTTCAGATAAAATAAAAGGTGAAAAAACAGAATTGATAAGAACAAGTTTGGTTTTATAGAAAGAAACCTGCTCTGTTTGGTGTGTATGAAACACTCACCTTCCAAGCAGATTCTGTTCATGACCTTTAAAGAGGTCCTATAATGCTTTTGTGTTTTTTTCTTTTCCTGTAGTGTTATATAGTTTTTTGTGCGTGTAAAAGGTCTGCAAAGTTACAAAGTCCAAAAGAGAGTTACTCTTGCCCACAGAAACACTGCTCCTGAACTGCCTGAAACACCTTGATTGAAGTCCAGCCTTTTCTTCTGTAACGTGGTGATGTCACCAAGTAACACATTTGCATAATACCTGCTTAGCGGCTAGTTTGGCACACCCTCAAACAAAGCTAGTTAGAGCAGAGTTTGATTTGGTTGACCAATCACAACAGAGTGGGCCAGCTGACCAATCAGAGCAGACTGCAGACAATCAGAGGAGCTCAAACAGAGCGTTTCCAGAGTTATGTTGTTGTGAGACAAATATTTGCGGGGTTGATGGAGTTTAGCGATACTAAGTGGGCGAAATACTAGAAAAAGTGGGAAAAAGAGTGGACTTAAAGATTGGATTCGCCCTCAAGTGGGGGACGATACAAAGGCAGTTTGCCGTTTGTGATATACGAGCACAGCATGCCGACCTGGTTAGAAAAGAAAGAACAAGAAAAATGTAAAGTTACAAGCTAAAAATTAAATACAAAAATTAAATTAAATGTTCAACTTCTTAAAGTTTAGTTAACAAGAAAAATGTAAAGTTATAAGCTAAAAATGGATGCAAAAATGCAGAAGGAAAATAAATTCATACATACTGTATATATGAAGTGATCAAGTGGCTGCCTCTTTCTCTCTCTCATATTGTGGTAGGTAGGTAAGGTTGCTTGTTTTGGGCTTTTTGCAGGGGGAGAGTTGCTTCTTTTGGGCTTGTTTCTATAGACCTGGTTGCTTGTTTCTCTCACGAAATCTGGCAACACTGAGCGTTTCCAATACAGGGTGAATAGAGGTGCTGCAGCACAGCCAGTATTAGAAAAGTAAAGCATTTTTTGAACATTAAATCATGTAAACATGTAGAAACCCAAAATACAAGTATGCACCTGAAAATAAGCACAATAGGTCCTCTTTAATATTTGTCATGTCACCAAGCAAAACTGCATTTTCTTAATTATCAATCAATATCAGTAAAGTGTATTAGGTATACTTTTAAGATTATAAACAGATTAATAAAATTGCCTTTTTGGCTTCAACGATATTTGCACGTTGTTGCGTTCAAGTCAAATCGGAATTTTTTGCTTACGCATGATCAGTCGACTAGAGAAACCCAATGATGTTTAGTTTTATTGGGGCATTTGGCTTCGATTTCAATAAATTATCACAATGACATTTAAGACCTCGTGAACGTCATTTATTTTCTCTAAATATCGGTCAATTTAGTAAATTAAAACAACGTTTTTAAGGTGTATCGACCGGTATCAAGGGGTCAGTGAAGCCGACCGAATGTTACTTTGTGTGTGACCTGCAGCTCGGTGACGCGCTCTCACTGTACAGGAGGGCTGGAGATAAAGAGACCGACACACACACACACTCCTCCCACCATTCACTACATTGAATTACTCTGCCGGTGTGTGTGTGTATCGCTGCTGCTCACACAGAGAGACGAGGAGGCACACTTTATCTAACAGAAAAAGGACCGAAAAACACGGAGTAACTGAATGAAACGGGACTTGTTTTAGCTAGCGAACCGAAGCCGCTGACACCGTGACCGGTCCGCTCTCACCCGGCTGTTTGGTCCTTTGTTTTCGGTGTAAAAACTTCGGCTCTGTCAGCATTTCTCGTCCCCGACCACCCACCTCTCGTACCTTTAACACCGGGGGTTGTCCCTGTTTGACTTTCGGGAGAGGAGGCATTTCACCGGGGAGAGAAGAGAGAAAAAGAAAACTTTACCGTGAGCCGTGAAGCTAACTGAGGAATCAAAGAGAAGTGGTCGCAGCACCTCAGACAGGTGAGCAACTTAACGGTGTGTTTTGTTTATCACTTTTTACCTGTCGGGGAGTTTTAGAGCAACATTTCTAAACTATTTTACTCTTTCAGAACATTTTTATGCAGTTACATTCCATTTAGAATGTTTTGTTAATGACAGTTCTTTTTCACCATGGTAACACTCGCTAGCGTTAACATAACGTGCCTACAGTCAAATACAAGCCCCTCACAAGTTATTAGGATGATTTTTTCCCCCTGTTTTTCACGTTTCGTATTAAGAGGTTGGATCTTTTGGCATTCTCACTGATATGTTTATTCAGTGTATTAGCTTTAACCATGTGTTTTTACCCCATCACTGTACTTATCCCACTGCTCACTGGTGCTCTCATGTGCACCAGAAGACATGGGACACGCCCCATGATGCTGCTTCCCTTTTAATGAACCTATGGCTTGATGTTTGTTAGTTTATGTCTATCACAAATTAATGAATGCATGTGTAGCGGCTAAGGCTGTCAATCGATTAAAATGTTTAATCGCGATTAATCGCATGATTGTCCATGATAAATCGCGATTAATCTGTTCAAAATGTACCATAAAGGGAGATTTATCAAGTATTTAATACTTTTTTCAATATGGGAGTGGGCAAATATGCTTGCTTTATGCAAATGTATGTATATATTTATTGTTGGAAATCAATTAACAACACAAAACAATGACAAATATTGTCCAGAAACCCTCACAGGTACTGCATTTAGCATAAAAAATATGCTCAAATCATAAACTCAAGCCCAACAGGCAACACCAGCTGTCAGTGTGCTGGCTTGACTATGACTTGCCCCAAACTGCATGTGATTATCATAAAGTGACTTGTGGGTACACATAGTACCCATTTTCATTCACATATCTTGAGGTCAGAGGTCAAGGAACTCCTTTGAAAATGGCCTGGACAGTTTTTCCTTGCCAAAATTGAGATTGTAGTATGACATGGTTGGTACCAATTGATTCCTTTGGTTTTCTAGTTTCATATGATACCAGTATCTTCACTCTAGCTTTAAAACTGAGCGTACAGTTACAACAGCCGCTACAACCTCCGAAAGATCGATTGCGTTAAAGAAATTAGTAGCGTTAAAACGATTTTGCGTTAACGCGTTATCGCATTAACTTTGACAGCCCTAGTTTTTACCCATCACATGCTTTAAGCTCAGTACTTGTCCCTCTGCTCACTGGTGGTCTCATGTGCACCCAAAGACATGGGACACGCCCATGATGTTGTTTCCCTATTCGGTGAACCTATGGATTGATTCACATACGAGTTGCCCTTCACCAGTTTATGTCGATCACAAAATAATGAATGCATGTGCAGCAGCATAATGCAAGTAGATAAACAGAGGCTGAATGCACAGTGTGCATTTATGTTCACTCATGCACAGCACCTATCCCACTTACCTGCATAATTCATGACCCCATTAATTTTTGTGAAGGATGAAGGATTGTCATTTGGGTGTTCCTGGTATGATAGTATTCCAAGAAAAGATTGCATAGTGTTTTGTGCTGCAGAACATGGGATTGTTTATTACTTTTATATTATGTAGCACTAAATCAGAGGGAATTTAATCTATTGAACTGCAACGATTAATCGATTAGTTGTCAACTAATAAATTAATCGCAAATTATTTTGATAATTTATTTTTTTAAAGAAAAAAAAAAGTAAAAATTCTCTGATTCCAGCTTCTTAAATGTGAATATTTTTTAGTTGTGGACAGCTGTGCGCACGTTTAATAATAACTGTGCGCTACATAAAACATGCAGTCATTTTCATTGCCGTTCATTCTAATATAACGGGTATTTTTCTTTCAACTCTCGTCCCAAATTTGTCCCAAAATTAATTTTCATCCTCCCTGATCATATTTTTTCGGTCCCGGGACGGCGGGACGTCCTTAAAGCTGGGGACACACCAACCCGACATCAGAGAACTAGCGGCGACGAAGGCTGCCTGTTGCGTTGCCTCATGTCGCCATTGTTTTGGCCGACAAGTTGCACCTGAACACACCGCAAAGACTACAGCCGACGGCCAGTTAGCCAGACGTTCTGCGCATGTGTGAGAGGAAATAACTCTCCAGACCAGCAGGTCGCCGTAGTGTTCGTCATTCAAAAAGGGAAACCGGAAGACCGAGGACTGTGGATGGCCATGTCGTTGTGAAAATATATGTGTATTGGAATGATCAGATGAGATGAAGGTGAAACATGAGAAAAGCCTTCTGTGTTTTTCCTCTTGAATTTACTCGTTGGCTTGCTTTCCTCACTTCCATTTCTCTTCTCGTTGCACTGATTCGTATTAGCTGAACAGCCAATCAGAGTGACTTCTCTCACCGACGGGCGCCGCCGCTGATTCAACATGCTGAATCGGCCGGAAAACCTCCAACACGGGCAGACTAGAGCCAGCGTTGCGGGACACACTGAAAAAAGTAGGCCGACAGATGCTCACAGACGGTCCCAAACTGTCCGACGGCAGACCGTCGGCTTAGTGTGTCAGGGCCTTAAGCTTGAGCCCTGATTGTGGACAAAACAGACATTTGAGGACGTCATCTTGTGCTTTGGGAAACACTAATCGACATTTTTCACCATTTTCAACTAATCGACTAATCAATAAAATAATCGACTGATTAATCAATAATGTTGCAGCCTTAATCTAGTAAATATGTCGGAGTTTCATCATGTTAAAAACTTGGAGAGGATCCATTTGGTGCATCGTCTCTTGACTGTGTTAACACTTCCCCATCTGTCCCTACGACACCTCCAGTAAAACAGCTAACACTTATTTGCTTTAAAGCTTCCAGTTGACAGATGACATGTATGTGCATCTCTCTAGGCACGTCAATAATTACTTTTGAAGGGATTAGAACATGTTTCAATAGACAGATGACTCAGGACGAGTCAAGACTTTGAAAGTGTCTGTGCAAGGCTTTTTTCTTTTTTTACAACATCTATAAATGGATTGGAGGGCTTTGGAGTGGAGGGTGCTGAATTTTGTGTTTTTGACCATCTTTAGTACAGTACTGTGCCTCTGCATTGTAAGTGGGGCTCCTGTCCTGAGGGCAGCCAGAACTATGATAATGTTTTCAGATCATGACATTGAAACTCATCTTGTATGCCACGTGAGAAACTAAACATCAGTCTTGACCTTCAGATTGCTCCAGTTTCAGCTGAGGGACTTTGACAAAATGATACAAAGGTTGACATTTTGAAGTTAGCTGGGAATATGGTGACATAACCTATCCATTTCTACAGTTCTTCAAATTTGCTTGGATTAGAGTGAGATATACAGTATACGGTGTTGTGTTCAAAAAATGTACAGCCATGCTGAAAAGGCTTGGGCTTGCATTGAAAAGTGCTTTAAAGATCACCCTAGAAATGTTGTTTTAGGAGTATAAATGGAGAATAGAGGGAGATGTAATAGATCAGAACAGGGAGGAATGTGGTGTTCACAGCAGTAATCCACTTACTGGTTACCGACTCTTTGACACACAGTTTTGTAGATATGTTGTAGAGCTTTTAAACAATTTCTTCTTTATCATGCATGTAGCTGCTGATTGGAAAGTGCTGCTGATTAGAGCGGACGCTATTGTCCATTCGAGTCGAGTATTGATTCTGTGTCCTAGACATTCTGCTTTGCTCTGCTTATATAACAGCCACTGTGTACTTATATGTTTATGTACTGTATCCTTAAATAGCTGTTTCTAAGGGGAGAAACATATACAATATCCTGAAGGTTATTTGCTAGCTTCACATACCAAAAGTAACACATCTGTAAGATCTGATGAAGCTGTAAAGAATCATCCAGAGGGAGTGCAAGTCTGACTTGTAAAAAATGCCCCCCAGCACTGGGGTTTGCACTGGCTCAATTCGAGTTGCTACAGCCGCTAATTAGTGGTGTAAATCACAAGTTTCATCACGATATGATATTATATTGATTCTTTGGACAATGATAAGATATTTGCTGATATCACAAAGTCTGCCACGATTCGATTTTGATTCAATTCTGGGGCCTGCAATCGATATTAGACAATATTATATGCTCATTTAACACAATCCCATTTATATAAACTCACAAAAAGCAGCTAAAATATGATTTGACAACTTAATTTCTAAAAAAGACGCGTATCTTAAAGATGATGATATGTATCGATGTTTTTGCTTTGCATCAATGATATTGGATCATCGATCATTGAATCAATATATAGATCCAGATCAATGTATCGTTACACCCCTACCGCTAACTGAAGGGTTGTCTCGTCTCCCGGAGCTGCCGCCTGCTTTCCTCCCGGCGAAGTAGTCTCCTGGCGACGGGGAGGACGCAGCGAAAATACGAGTCTCGTTTTTGCCACTTTGGATTTAATCCAATAAACAAAAAATCAAAACGTACACGGACCTGAGTTCTGTGAATCTGCACTCAATTGCTCTTTAAATTCTAATTATATGATTCAAATCAATTTTTTAAAATACAATTATTCAAGTTGAGCAATTCAAACATAAATGATTCAAATTCAGTTTCTAGTGACACATATTTCTGCCCATAGAATATCATCAACAAGTTGGATGATTGGCAAACATGGTGGCAAGACCAAGTGACAAGTCAGCTCTTTATCTGCATGTGATATCACTTAGTCAGCGTGTTTCAGTCTGCAATTTTCAATCTGTCAAAGAATGTGTTGGGCTGAGCTTATATTATTCATATCTCTACTCGTATGTTAGACAAGGCATGTAGTTGATACTCTGATTACTTTCATGCTGAGTGCAGCAATTCCTGGAATGATCTTTTACACTGTAGTTACAGATTGTGAGTTAAACAAATAAGGGTTAGCTCACATTTACAGACACAAGTGGTTTGTCATTTCCGCCCTGCTGTGTGAAACATGCTTTATATTTGCAATGCACAGCAGATCCTGTCACTATGGATAAGTTCAGCGTTTGGTTACCTGAAGGACTGTGGTTTCTGACAAATTGTTGTCAAATGGGAGCCCACAGTCAAAGTCAGAGAAAACTTCAGTTTCTCTGGCTCACCTTACTTGTGCAGGTAACATTCCCGGGGCTAATTGCTATTAATTGAACCCTCGTAGAAACACAGGAGGCTTTGGTTCACTGTCTATAGTAGTTTGCAACTTGAGCTCTCTTCAAAGTCCAGCGCTCAGACAAACTGCACAGTTATTTTGTCAAAGCTGAGGCTCCGCTTTGAAAAAAGGCAGAAAATACCTACTTGACTGGATAACGAGCCTGCTTGTTTTTCTTTCATTCTTGGGGATATTCCCACCATTTGAGACCCACCACTACAGAGTTCAAACATTGACTAGCTGAGAAAATGAGCCTTTTCATAGTTTTTCATATGGTCAGTGGCTGCATCACCCCTTTATATGTGAGAAGTGTTTAAGGTTATTTTCTAATCCTCTTAACTGGAGAAGGAAAGTAGTTTTTCAGGTAATTTCAGACTTGTACTGTACTTGTATTTACCATTTATGTAGTTGTGTTGCTTTTGTGTAATGATCCCTGTACTAGAAGTAAAGAAGCCAAATGTTCATATAAGGAGAAAGCTCAGTTTCCTTCTCAGAGAGCCAAGATCACCATAGCGGCACCTGCTCGTCTGGCCCTGCCTCCGGGGCTCAGACAGCAGTCACAGTAGAGGACAGAGCTCGCTGTGATGTCAACACACAGATGGTGGCGAAGAGCCCTCATGTAGACGTACAGATGGCACATTTGATAAAACATCCTAGTCCAACGCCCACAACAGTCAGACCGAAGAGGCCGGAGTGAACTAAGCCAATGGAGTTGTCCATTTGCCACACACACACAGTACAACAATGGTTCCCACCGTGTCTCTGCATGCCACGGATGTCTTTGTCAGCTGTTTGCTTTTCAGGCCACAGTATCAGCACTACAGTATCACCTATGATTAGGAACCAGAATATTTCCTCTCAACCCTAACAGGCAGACAGGCCACGTGGGGTCCAGACATAACTGATCCTGCCATAGAGAGGCGAAGTCTCGCCCCTTCCGCTGGACCCCATGGGACCTTATTTCGGAAAAAATATGTACGGTAGTCAACGGTGAGAGACAAATATTTTTTTGATCCCGTTTGAATTGTGCCATGAATCACACATATGATCTTTGTCAATTTAAAACGTAATTTTGCAAGTCAAGAAAGTCGCAGTTTGTTGTAGTGTCATTTAGTTTAGTGTGAGACCGCTCAGTGAACTGCATCTCTTGTCTCGCACAATTCTTGACTTGCAAAAGCCGTTGACTACCTTTTATATTTTTTCCGTAATAAGGTCCCATGGTGGTCCACCGGAAGGAACGGGACTTTGGCTCTCTGTTGCTTTATATTTCTTTAAGCATCACAGCAGAAAGCAGGGGACATCGGGTCATAGCAAATGAGTGTAGGATGCATTGCTCCAGGTTGAAACAGTGATGTGTTGAAAGTAGTTTCAAAAGTTTCTGCCTGGCAGCACTACAATCATGCGCCATGAAGTGGCAAGCACACGATTTTCATCCCATCAAAAGGTACGGTCACTGATTTCAGTATATTCTCAGTACAGTGATTTTGACTGGTCAGAGGCCCCACACACTCCTCTCTGTTGGCTAGCATTTTATGGCAAAAGCAGCTGTGAAAGCAAAAACATTTGTTGAATAAAATACTGTAGGTTCAACTATATGGGGGAACTGTAAAAAAGTAATTGGAGCCTTGGTTGAAAAGCATTTTTGGGAGGCTGCGGAGCTCTGAAAAGTGGTTGTAATGGACTGTATATCTGCTGCCATTACTCTCTTTCACAGATATGTAAAATGGACCATTAACTTAATCAAGAGTCAGTAAAATGTATCCAAAAATATCTGCCTACGCTTTTCTCTGTCATTACCAAATTCATGGACCATTTTATGAACAGTTTGGTGAATTAACAATTACATGCTTGGATAGCTGGGACAGGCTGTTACTGTAAATTGAAGCTGTTAATATATGGCAGAAGAGCTGAGCCTGGAAGCTCAAAGCTTTGTTCTCTTTTACTATCAAAGCTTTAATAATTAGAGAGGAGGAACATCAAATCCAGATGAAAGAGTGATTATAAAGCTGTTTAAAGAAAAGAAACCTCTTCATATAAGGCTTGAATATAGGATCCAGATGTTGTACACCTGCTGCTGGTTATGACACCCAACACACTCGAGTTGATGTGACAAAATAGGCAAAGTGCCCATCTTCTTACCCCTCGCTCCACCCAAAACACCCTCTGTCCCCCTGTATTTCTCTCCCTAATATATCTTCATTGTGTCTTTCGTAGAAACAGAAAAGATGTTGGAAAACTCTGGTTTTCACCTTTGCACTCATCACTCTTGGTTTCTTAATGCATTTGCCTTTTTAGCCATTCTAGTGGGATGGCTCTATGTCAGTCTGTCCGTTGGTCCAGACTAAAATATCACAACAATTACTTGATGGATTACCATGAAATTTGGTAAAGACTATCATGGTCCCCTGAGAATGAATCCTACTGACTTTTGATGGATTGAAACAAAATTTTGTATATACATTCATGTTGTTATCTAGGTCTATCATCAGGTTTATGACTAAATACCTGCAAAACTTTTTTCTTTTTTCTTCGAGCCCATACAAGTCTGATATGCCGAACTACATCAGCACGCAACACATACCAGAACTGCTTGGATATGTCATACCGACGCGGTGTGTTACTCGGAAAGCTGTTTTTGTGGATCACAGAAAGTAAATTCACTCAAGCGGTATTGTTTTGTGAGTCATAGTCATGATCATTTGACAGATTACTTAGTACTTAAACACATCCTGAAGTTTGACATGTCTGAGTTTTTCACTATAGCAGCAAATCAGGTTAATTTTTTGGTAAGATAAAGGACATAAAATGTTTACAATCACATATTAACAAGGACATTGTCAAAAAGGTTGCAAGTCGTTCCACATTTGTACAAAATAACACCTGGTATTGATAGAACACACGTAAGTTGTTGATCACAACGAAAATTAATTTCTGTCTGTAATGTTATCTTTTAAAATGACGTTAATCTGAAAAGTCGCCTCTCCCCTACTTTGTGTTTAGTGCTAATTCGCAAATGTTAGCATGCTAATATGCTAAACTAAGATGTGAAAATGGTAAACATTACACCAGTTTAGCATCTTAACATTGCTGATGGTAGCATTTAGCTTGAAGGACCACTGTGGAATCTAATTTGCCAAGTGACACCAGAGCATTTAGCTGTAATTTATGGATTCTTGTCAGCTTGAAAAGTTGTGTGGGCAGCGTGGACGCAGACATTCGGCTCCGGTCCCCCCAGACATGTCTGTCCTGCTAGCTCTTCATAGCCTGGCACTCTTCTCTTTGGGTGCTTCCCTTCACTTTTCCTCCAGACATCCGAAATCACAGGCTGTACTGAAGTTGATGAGGAAAGTGTGGTGCACATATACTGTGGATTAAGCCATCCAGTCTTTAAGGTGATAATTACTCAAACCCACACACCATCAGCTGCCTAAACAGTGGCATGGTGGATCAGAGTTTAGCACGGTCACCTCACAGCTGGAAGGTGCTGGGTTCAAACCCCACAAAGTTGACTTTGGCGTTTCTTTGTACGCTTTCCTTTCCAGTGTGTCTGGGTGGTCTCCTTACGGCATGCTCCAAAACACAGGAATCCTCCCGCCTTTTGGCCTCGACATCTAATAGATGAAACCTAATAGATGTTGCTCGAACTGTACATTTCTATTTTCATGGTACATTGGGTGAGGCCTCGGGGAGAAGCAGTATTTGCAGTACCTGGCTGAAACACCTAAATCAATAATGACCAACCCCTCCATCCTCAAGGCTCCGGAAAGCTCCTAATATGGCTTTATTGTTCACTGTATCCACATTTCTTTGTCAAGCACTGTCCCTGCAGCATCAAGCCAGATCACTTCTCCATCAGATCACCAAACCGTCCTTCAGTCCATGAAGGAGGCTTCATACTATGAGGTGAAGCCCACTCTTTAGACGTTATTTGTACATCTCAGATGAAAAATGAGAGCAATATCTCCATATATCTCTTGACCTACTTATACTGCCGTTGTTTCGTTCACACTGAAATGAGTGGGTGGATTTTTCTTCTCCCAGTCATTTATTTCATGTTGTTTAGCTCTAATAATGGAAATAAGTGACAGTAATGGCACTTCCTCTTCCTGCTGTCAATGTTCTAATTTGAAGACACTAATGGAGTGTGATTAGATACAATTTTTACTCGGATTATCTCTGACCCATATTTTTTTCAGATTGATGAGCTGTCAGTTTGATGTGTCAGATTGTCTGGATGTTCTTCTGCCACCAGCTTTACTAATACTGTTGTCGGTTGTTTGTTTGCTATTGGTGCCTTCAAATGGGGGTCGTGTTTATCGTGTACACGAGTTGAGCCCATATGAACTCCCCCCTCATGTGGTATTCACGACCTTGTAAGTGGAAAGTTTCTGAAAGCTCTTAAAGTGACGTGTTTGTTGACGTTGTCAGATATGGCGGAGGCAATTGAAATGAATTTTTTGGTACATAAGTGAATATATTGTAATTTTAGGCGTATATTGTTTTTCTTCGTAATTTTATAATATGTCTGAGGAAAATGTTGATATTCCCAACTGCCTCATCTTTTTCCTCTGTCATTATGCCTTTGCATTTATTGCATTATGTTACCCGCTTGCTAGCTTGCTAAATTGTTAGCCTCTGTGGCTTCTAGATGCCGACAGTAATGTTAATATTGTTGTTGCTTAGCAGCGGTGTTCTCACGACTTACTTAAACTTAAACACTTAAAATCCAAGCATATCGTCTACACGACTTCCCATGTTGTAAACACGAGCTCACGAGTTTCATTTGAAGGCACCATAATACTCCGGTTGACGGATTTTTAGCCGTTATTTCATGCTGTCGGTCAGTTTGAAAAGTACCTTCCCTCACAATAATTCTTCTTTCTCTGCTGCACCGTTCACTACCTTGTATGGCACAGCCGTGGAGTCTTTTAAATCTCGGGTTTAATATAGGACTTTGATACTGTAAGCTGCTGTGAAGACTGCTCGGCTCAGTTGGCCAGAAGAAGACCCCCATCATTCTCCAACAGTGAGCTTTCGTTTGTGCTCCATCATGCTGTCCTGTCCCATATGTTGTTTCTAAAGCTTTCTTAATGTCCCAGAGAACACAATTACTCAAGATTATTGATACAAATGGATCTGTCTGTTTCATAGTCAATACTCATTAAATGCAAATCATGACCTGTCCAGTATGATGAGCACAGGAAGGACATTAACACTGTTGTGTAAGTATTTTGCAATACCTCTCTATCCTCATGTATCTGTCCAGAATCTTCTGGCACCGGCGCCTCTCAACAAGTATGTGTTAAATACTCGATTCTTTTTTTTTCATCTTGATTTCATAAAGCTGGAGAGAGCTACAGAAACGTTATGTTACTGAATATTCATCGTGCCTCAGGTCTTGTATGCTCAGAAATGAAACGGTATTTGTTCTCATGAATATTCTTGAGGAATAAGTTGAGGAATATTCTTAAGGTCGTCAAGCTGACAAAGAGCTGTAGAGGTGTCGGTGCACGTTGCCTCATGTCTTCTGTTAAAAGATGCACTTTACACCACAACTACAGCCGGCTGCTCTGTCAGTTTAAGGCTGGCTCACACTAAAAGATTTTTCAAATCTTAACAGATTTTGAAAATGTGAAATTTGAAAATGTTAAAACACAGGTTATGTTACATTTTCTGTTGCTATATTGTGTGGTGATATCTGCTGCACCTGCATGAGAGAAAGTAAAGCTGGGTTCATGCTCGCTGTAGTGTCCCTGGCGCGAGGGTGCGCAAAAAAAATGACATCATTACGTGTTGTGCGTAAAGCACGAAGGCTCCTCAAGCTGTCGCAGCGCTTGGTCGTGCACCTCTGAATAATATACCATCTGAAAACTAGGCGCTCTCTTTTCAGACATGACTGCCACAATAAGATAAAATCGAATAACTTTATTAAGAAGCAAAATAATGAAATAGTAATACGGCCGATTCGTTTTTAAATGCTTTAAAAGCAGGAGAGCTCTATTTTACCAGCCGAATCAAATTGTTTACAGGATATTGAATCTTTCAACCTTCGTTTCATTATAATAAATTTAATGCTAGACTCCTTTCTTTACAGGGATTGTATAAAAGTGATAAAGTATGTCCATGAATATGAGTTTACAGTTAATTACAAGTCCTCCTCGGCATTGAGGAGTTTTTGTTCAGAGAATACTGCAAAGAACAACACATTGAGCTTAAACGCCTTTGTGTGTGCGCGCCATCTGTGGAGGTCCGTGCCTCGCGCGAGCATAAACAAAGCTTTATAAAGCATGTGCATCACCTTTTTTTTTGCCCTGGCCCAGGTGGATCAGAGTATTTTAATATTGATTATCTGCCAATACTGAGTCTCATTCAATATGTTTAGTCTGTGCACAGAAGTAAAAACATAAATCACATAACACATCTTCACGTGTATATGCCAGTTCATTCTCAATTTGTTAAATCCAGCTAACAATTTGTAGTTGAATCTGGATGAAGACCTTGGGAATAATTTCCCTGACATCAAGCTTTCCTAACAAACTGCTTGTTAGCCAGGATGCACTTCATTCTGCAGTGTCAGTTCTTATTAACTTTTGCTTACCTGCAGCATCCTAATCAGTATCCCCCCCTTTATCTTTACAATATTGTGTGAATGCAGGCTGCTAATTATAACACCCTCCTATCTGAAGGTGCACCCAATAAAGTGGAATCAATGGCTGTGATTGATTCTACCATAGATCAGTCATTTGCCTCCTAAAGCTATGAAATGCCCAGTTAATCCTAACTCCAGATGCCTGGATAGAGTGGATACATAATTCAAATAAAACTGATAAACTGTAAGCAGGCTGGAAGTAATTGTTTCAGTCTCCCCCTGTGGATTCATGACTGAAAGGCTTAGGGAGGAAGATGATGTTTTCATCACTATCACAAATCAGCTTCCCTCTTATGTGCAGTTGTCACTAACTGGCACAGCTGACCAGACAATTTGAGAGTGGTTAGTGGTGGGACTTAATGTCAGATGAACAGGAGCTGTGGGCTGGAGGCTGTGGCCATTAATTCTCCCACCACACTGACTCATGGGAGTGATTTAGGGTTTGGTTAGAATTATGTGGATAACTTGTGTTGAGCTGATAATATTTATGGTTGCATTCGGGATTAGACGGAAACATGCCAAACATTGTTGTTGTTGGGTAATGCAGAGGCTTTCTACTTGAAGTGGTGTAAACAAATTGCAACTTTAATACCACCAGAAGTTTGCTGTACGCTCCTTTCCTGAGCTTGCAAACACGGGCAGAGTAGAGCTGACTGTGCGGGACACACCGCAAAAACTAGGGCGACAGATGCTCTCCGACATTGTGTCAGGGCCTTTAGACTGTCAGCATATGATGGTGGATACATGTTTGTTGTCTGATTTATTATTTTCATCATACAGGTAGAAGAAACTAAATGAAACGGATGCTTTGAGGGCCTCAGAAGTAATTTAGCTGTGTGAGAACGATATGAACTAAACAGAAAACCTTTTTTTTTTTTTCCTTTTTAATCAAGTGCTGCGACTCTCCTGCTGGGATTTAATGTATGTTCTGCAGTCTAACTTTAGAGAGCTTAGACTGATCCACAGCTCTCCTTTATGAGTAAACCTAATATAACGGTGTTATTAAGAGACCTTAGTTCCCCCTTGCTTTACCTGAGCACTTGAAGGAGTTATATTTTGTAGTCTACGTCCGGCCAGTTAGAACAAGTCTCCAGATTTTTGTTGTCCCAGGAAACTCACCAGGCTTTGTCACATGGATAGATGAATTAAAGAAAGCAGTGAGCAGCTTATCCTGCATTAGTGTGTGGCTATCTTTATATCTGTGCTCACCTCTGTTTACAAAGCTGATGATCCGCTCTTATTTATCTGTCGCCTTTCAGGATTGATCAAGTGAAAGTCTGCCTCTTTTAGATTATTTGATCAGAGATTATCTGTGTAATACAGGGAACAAAGTGCTTTGTCACATGATATTTTAAGTTAAACTTTAAACTAAAACATCTTTAATTTTCTTTACATGGATTGGCCAATTAATAAAAGCCTGTAATGTTACTGTTATAAACACTGGTTTGTTTAGCTTAAACAGGGGAAGAGGTGAGTAACATGAGCTAACAGCACCAAGAGTATTACTTGGAAGGCAAAGGATCTTTCATGACTTAATTTAAATTTATTGCCAAGACTCTGCATATTTTCTACAGCGAGAGCACTAGAGTGTCAGTGCTGAGCCAGCTTTAATAGCTCCGATATAATGACTCTCTCATTGCTTGTTATAATGGTTTTTATCACCCATGTGTCACTAGTCGACTCCCTCACAGGCATCTTCTGTTGCCACATGCTTCAGCCAAGTCTCCATGGTGCTTCAATACTTGGTCTCCATTGCTCATCTCAATAAGCAATTCAGATTATTCAAACATGACGGGGATCAGGAAGAGATTAAGTGGAGGCCCATTTGCAGAAGACTAAATGGAGATTTGGGTGTTGTGTTTAAGAAAAGATTTACTCTACTGTCAGTGTCACCAAGGTGTTCACATCTAGTTTTTCCTTTGTGCCTGCAAAATTATTAAATGTGTGTCACTGTGTCCTGCAAAAATCTACTTTGTCGCGTTTGTTTAGGTCTTTGTTTGGATACATAACAGACCGTTGCTATGGGCGCAGTTCTGATGTCGGACTCTGGCGGACTATTTTTGTGTCAATTTATTGATTTCTTGAGTAAGCAGCCGTGTAATAAGCGGGATAATGTACAGCGAGCCGGTCATTGTTGTGAAATGAACTCCTTCAGGGCGATGCAAGACCGCTTTGCGTCAGGGTGCCGCATCGCCCTGTCAGGGTTTATTTCACAAAAATGACCGGCTCGCTGTACATTATCTCTTACATATAATATATACACTAATTGAATGAAGTTGGGAAAAGTAAACTTAGCTAAATACCTCTCTGAGAAAGTCAGTAATTGAACATTACAAGCTTCATAGCTCTAGTAAAAATTAGAACGGGTATTACTGTCATTTTTGTCTACTCTCTGTGGTGTTTCGAGTGACATTGCGCTGGTTAAGAAAGCATAATTTCTCCCCTTTTTGGTGAACTATTTTTTTTTTGAAGGAGCTTCTCTTTCTCGTTAGTGTGTTGGCCTTCGATCCTATAGTCCTCTGCTTCTTGGCCTCTCGCTCAGTTCCCTGGTCAGGAGAAGACACTGTTTTCTGCTGGGAAAGTGCTGAAGCGTTTCCTCCCCTGCAGACTGTTTTCCCTCGCTGAGACTTTGATTGGAGGAAATGAGGCAGCAGAAAAGGGGATGACAACAGCCGTTTTGGGGTTTTTCATACAACCCTCTTTATCTCTTCTTCTCGTTCAGACAACTTGTGACATAAATGTTAGAGAAGCTGCTTCACTTGCTGATTTCACCTGTTAAATCTATTTCAGTCACGATGGGGCGGTGTAGCCGACAGGATTTGTGTATTCATTAGAAATTCAGAGATGAAACTAAGCACGAGGAAGGTGGTCTTTTCTTATTTTTGCTCAATCGTCTCAGCTTTTGTGTCTCTGTTGTGGTGAGTCAGTGTGACAGTGCAGCCCGCATGCTGGTCACACTTCTGCTGCACCTACTGTGGTCTGAGGTGTCACATCCATGTTGGCAAAATATGAGTGCAAGTGCAGACTGCTGGATGAATATTCTCTCTGAGATTCAGAACATTACTGCTCGTGCTGGATTTAACTTGCCAATTCATTGCAGTTTATTCAAGATTTAATCGTCTCCACTGACTGGGTCACATTTAGCTGATGAGTTTCTCTAAGACATCATGCTGATAAAAGGATTAATTGCAGCGCTTTTCCTTCTGTCTTTATACAGCTCGGATGAGGGTCGGGGCATATTAACTAGGAAGTAAAAAATGGATGAGCCTGCTATCTCAAGGTGACAAATCTGTGGCCTCAGTGCTGCTCTGCCTCATTATGATAATGTTCCACATCGAATAGTTTGAATTAAAAGGCTGTTTGATGTTCGGCTCAATTGAAGTAGCAATGATGTGTGATATTTTTGACTTTGAGGATACAAGTGGCTGCGACGCTGGCGTGAATGGAAGCTTTAAGAGGTAAACATGTTGCGACATAAACCGCGTGAGTCTCTTTGCTGTAACAACATGGAGGCACTGCTGTGGATACAGGTTTGAACATTGTAATTTGTCAACAAGTGACAACATGACGACGTGCAGAAAGTGGTTGTTACTTGATGAGCACACCAACAGAGCTTCACTGTGTCAGCTGCACGGTTGTTTTTCTGTCTTGAAGGCTTGGTCGGCATGCCCAGACACATTTGTTCATTATGTAAGGAGCTGTTGATCATGCACAACCATCATTGACAGGTGGCTCAGACCTGCCAATATTAATATTAAATCTTAATCAAATTAACTCTAAGAGACCCACTTAAACCCATTTTTGTCTTTTTTAGGGGGGGTACAGGGGGTCTTTAGGGGGATATAGCAGGTCAACAGTATATATCACATAGAAGTGGTGAACATCGTCTGAAAGTCATAGTCATAAATCAGAAATAAACATGAATTAATTCATTAAAGTGAATTGTGAGAATGTATAAGGGCTTAGAACATTATGATACAAGTATATGATGGCCATTCCCATGCTCTATTATGTCTCATAAGTTGTTGCAGCAATTTTTGGGTTGGTCGCATCGCGTCCAGTTAGGAAGAGGTGTCAGAGCCCCGTTGCTAGCCGGGTTGAAGACTCAAACGTCTGTGCTTACAAAGCTGTGATCTCCATCCATCTGAGAGACATGATTTATTCAGAAGAGGCATCAGAGGAGCATACTTGCTATGCTAGTAGTCAAGCAGTTCCTGATCTGATCAAGGTCTAAACCCCTGGTTGGCTGCATGACAGCTTGATGAGGATACAGTAGACTCCAAGTAAGATAAGGCGGTTATTGATAACACATTGGCTCATATTGTATTTGACCAATGGTCAGAAGAAAAGTGATTCTCTACATCTATCCGGTCCATGCCTGATTATGTTTGACAGAGTTTGTCCTGCATCAGTCAGTGGGTAAAGCACAACATCAACCATGTCAGCATCAGGGGTTTTTGATTCTCATTTGTAATAGCAGCCGCGGTATGTGGTTGATTAAAGTGCAACACTTTTCATTTTAAGGAGCAGTATTGCCTGTCAAGACCCTCGTGGTCCTGCTGGGGTGGGCGAGGTTCATTGTACCCTCGGGTCAGGCCCGTCCCCCTCAGAGCAGTTTTACTAATAACAGGAAACATGGCCACTGCAGCAGATGCTAATGAGCAGCTGCCCAGAGCCTGAGACAGCCTGATTACAGCAGGAAGAGTGTAGTTAACATGCACAAATGCTCCGAGACATCAGATGTAGCCGTGTGCTAGCTGTGCTTCACTTCACCAGTTAAAATGCCCCAGGGAAACATGTTTGTGTGTTTTGTTTTTTTAAACTTTATTCAAGTTTCATTTAAATTTCAAAGTCCGTATCAGGGCTTTTTCTTTTTTCCTTTTCATGTCTTTCTTTTTTTCAGAGTACATCTGTCCACATCCCATCATTTATATAGTCCAGTATGTCATAACTGGAGTCCATCTTTGTAGAAAAATGTCCATCTTCATCTGTAACTTTGCTGTCATATATTCCATTGTTTAGACTTGTTTCAGTCTCTGAGTGCATTGGGCTTGCGTTGGCGATATTGCTTTCCTCCAATTTACAGTTATCATCTTTCTAGCAACCAGTAGAAGTATGCGTAGTATATATCTTTGGTCTTTACCCTTTACATTTTGGGGTGGTTCTCCAAGTAAAAACAACACAGGATCAATATATTTTTTCAATATTTTTCTCAATCTCCTTTTTTATATCTTGTCAAAATCCCTGCAGTACTGGACAGTCGCAGATGATATGTGAATAATCTCCAGTCATCCCACATTTCCTCCAACTGATATTGAACTTTTGTCAAACATTGAAACTATCAATGGAGTTCTGAAAAATCTCATTTTCTCAAATTCTTTCCATGGATGACTGCTAATACTTTTGTGGCTACTCAAACAGATATCATCCCAGGTCCTGTCCTCAATGATTACATTTAATACCAACTCCCATTTCACTTTCAGATGAAGGGTGTTTTCTGCCATGTCAGCTATTAACAATCTATAGATGTGGGAAATGTATTTTTTACTTGGCAAGAGTTTTTCTGTTACCATAACAATGTACTGTGTGATACTTGTTGGGTCTCTTTTAAGCTTTTCCCACTCTCCATGGCTTTTAATGTAACGCCTTATTTGTAGGTGTCTACACTTTTAGTCGTGTTTGTTTGACTCTCACCAGCAGAGAGATGACATTAATTATGCATGGTTTATTTATGCTTTTGATGACCAAACGATGCACTTTCAACCCCAGATTGATCTGAGGCAGCACTACAGGCTCCATCATGTCTCTGGAGAGTGAGGTAAACTTGTGATAACAGCAAGCACTGCTGTAATATCATTATTGTTATTATAGCTGATTGCGGAGTCTCAGTGCTGAATCAGCAGCAGCTCAATGGGAGGACTGAGTTATAACTGATTATTCACAGCCAACGCAGCCTGTTACTTCCTACCATGGTCACTAATGCAGCATTAGACAGGCGTGAAAGGCGTGCTGGGTTTTATCTAAAGTATCATGGTGCTCATTCACTGGGAGTATGGATCTGTTTGGGTTCACTGCAACACAGAATTTGTGTTTCTCTGCTTGCAGGTTTAGTTGCCACGTCGACCATTAAATATTTTT
Organism: Sebastolobus alascanus; assembly: GCA_916701645.2. Taxonomy (NCBI): domain Eukaryota; kingdom Metazoa; phylum Chordata; class Actinopteri; order Perciformes; family Sebastidae; genus Sebastolobus; species Sebastolobus alascanus. Next base: position 5,669,415 of record CAKAOJ020000068.1, read on the forward strand.
ATACTGTAAGCTGAATGGTTTTGCTAAAATGTCACTGTTACATTACATCCTTGTTGCACCTGTTGGCCTTTTCTTTGCCTGGCCCTTTTTTATCTGGCCCTGACAACATAAAAGGGAGAGACGGGGCCTGCCTGCTGTCTTTTGACCCAGATATGTAGTGGCTGTGTGATATATTCATGGTCACTGTAATTTAATGTGATGTTCAATAGATGGTGGGCTCACCGAGCCCTTTTCAATTTAATTTTCTTTTCTTTTTCCTTGATCATATTGATGAAAGCTCGCAGCAGTCTCAGTTGTCATTGGAAACGGGAGCTTGGAAACAAGCAAGGGCTTAATTTTAGGCTTTGTAATAAAGCATGTTGCTTTCAGGTCAGCATGTGTTTTCTATCAAAGTGCCAGACATGCTGCTACTGCAACTGTTTGTTCCATGGATTGTTCAGTTTGGTCTCAACATGTTTGCATAAACTTTAATACTAACGTTTCATATGTTTTTTTTTTTTAATTATTTTTTGACAGGATACTTCGCAGTCAGTGGGATGTTAGAGCTCTGGGAGCAGGACTGACTGAAGGAGCATGGTGAAACACCAACCCCTCCAGGTCTATGAGCGCCAGCTGTGTTTGTCATGTATCACTGGGATCTACGGTTGCCGCTGGAAACGCTATCAACGTTCCCATGATGACACCACCAAGGTGAGAGGGGGGGGAAACCCGCTTTGTGGGTGAACCACACCAATCAGAATTGATGTAAATCTGGATGTCAGTAATTTAAAAAAAAACACATCATGACTTTTTCTACAGAACATAGTCACATATTGCATACAGTGCAAAGTACAGTACATGTATATGATGGTCACTAGATAAAACACTAAAATCACTTCTCTGTTAATGCACTAGAATGACATTTGACTGATCTTTCACATCTTACAGCGAAACTCCAGGCAAGAACATTGTTTTTCATGCACTGATCAATTTTGAGATTTTGGTCTATTTTGCTTCCATGTCTAGTAAACATCCAAAATACGCATTTAGGTGTTTATTTTACTACTTTGTCTATTTGTCTCTGTAGATTTCTCCTAAATTCACTAAAAGTTAGCATTAGCATATTTAAACATAACATTTCAGAAAACTTGTAATACAAAAACTAATTGTCTTAATGTAAGTAATCAACTGGGGAAGTTTCATGGTGATAACTATTAGTTTTTTTTCTTTCACCCAATTCACCTGTTATGTCTTCAAAATTATGACATTTTACAATCCATATCTTTAAAAGCTGTTTTCTCAAAATGAGGTTTTTCCTCAAACTCTCTTTAGAGTTTCATTCCTATCTATATTCTTAAGGTTTTTACAGAGGGGTTTGTTCATATGTCATTCATAGCCTGGTTTATAGAACATTTTATTCCTACTGTTGACAGTATTTTCTGATTTAAAGAGATAAAATAAAAACCTTTCTGTAAAAACCTTGGACTCTATGTCAACAACATGAAACAAGAATTTTGAACCTGGCTTTATCCAATGTTCAGATTTCTGTTCTGGTAATGTATGTAAATTAGGACATGTTACATAAGATAATGCTTCATTTGTACATTTAAATATGAAATGTCATTATCATTGTCAAAACAACACTGGTTAGCAAAGCAGGAGATACAGTTGAGGTTGACCTTGCTGTCATTGATTATCTCTCGCAAAATAATTATAAGCTGTATACACATGCATATACATACTGTATGTGCACATGTGCTCACATCAGGCTGGCAGTGAATGAGACCTGATCGTGTCATTCTCTGTGTAATTTATCTTGTCAAGGTCCTTTCAATGATAACTGTTCTGTCCTCCTGGGAGATCGATGCAGAATGATATCACTTTTCAGCTTTTTAATAGCTTTCCTTTTTAAGAATGTGAAAATCTATGAATTTTAATTAGACATTAGTCTGTTTTTTTACATATTCCAGTGACTTACCACCTACATTTTGACAAAAAAATGTGTGTAGGAAAAATGATGGCATTTGATTTTTGGCTGCTGAATTTAAAAGGCATTATTGTAGCTGTTACATTAACAACAAGATGGCTGTGTAGGAGGTGGGAAATTATCTAAAGTAGTCTGTTACTGAATGTGCTACTGAGGGAAACCATAGAACCGCCTGTGTTTGGCATCCATAGCAGTGTGCTCTCACACCTCATGGTCTCTAGATACCTTTTGTCTCTCAGCATTGATTTACAATGAACAATCTTTGACCAAATATGTCCTTGCTGGCTTATCCCCCATTCAGTAACCTTGAGCTTTCCACATGGAGCTTCATTTGACATTGCAGTTCTCCACTGCTTCCAACAGTCTGTCATCTCCTACGTTCTGCACATTTTGTAATTAGTTTAATCAGATTTTGTTATGAATATTATCCATCAAATACTTTTTTTCTCTGTACGCCACGAGCCTGGCAGTTTTTTTGTGCATCTGTATAGGAGTCACATTTATCGAGAGACAATATGAGAGTTTTGAGAGTTGTATTTGGCATCCAAATTATTTTCAAGCATTTAAATGTGTGCCTTAGGTGTGGGGGGAAAAATCAATGCAACATAGTATCGCGATATTTTGCGTGGCAATATTGTACTGATACACGGGCGTCAAGTATCGATCTTTTATTACATAAGCTATAAACCTCCAAAAAATCCAACGGACACTATTCTGTCTTTCAGAGGTTGTAGCGGGCTCAGTTTTAAAGCTAGTAAAGGTACTGGTATCCTATAGAAACTAAAAAACCTAATGAATCCATTGGTACCAACCATGTCATGTTAGCTTGTCAGGAAGAATGATAAATAACGCTCCACAGTTACGCTAAATTTTAGCGAGGAGAAACTGGCATGGCCATTTTCAAAGGGGTCTCTTGACCTCTGACCTCAAGGTATGTGAATGAAAACTCAGAGTGAAAACTGTATCTTATTAGATAAAACAGATGTTGGCAAACTGCATAATTTGCAGTTGAAAAAGGGTAATAAATCACAATATATCTTATCGCAATACTGAACATATTGCAAAATGTTTAAAATAGGATCGTATCGTGATAATATCGTATCATGGGGCCTCTGGTGATTCCCACCTCTAGTGTATAATCTTAATTCATAATTTTTAACACATTTGTAGCTAAAATCTTAAGCCAAAGTGTGCACCGAGAACAGCCTCATGTAACTCCCAACCAAAGAATACCACAGTGTTTTCTTCTAGTATCAGGTACATGTCAGGATAAGTATTACAGCCGACACAAGATGAGCAATTTGTCCTGACCTTTCCCTTCTATCTCTACTCCGTATTTAGGAAGGACACACAGGTTATGTTGCTGCAACAAACACATAGCACATACCCATGTGTGCACTCACATGCACTCACTAGTAGGTTGGATAATTTATTTATGCCCACATACCATACTGTAGTCAAGCAGAAACCTGGCACACAGACAATAGACTCTCATGTCACTCACATGCCAAAGAAAATATGTGGTGTGTGTTAAACCTACATTAAGGGTGTAAGCAAACAGACACAAATGGGGATGGGTGGTTATATTTTGATAGCTCTTGGATCACATACATAAAAAGCATTTGAGAACTAAATAAAGAGATATAGATTTTTTTCCCCTCCTGTTTGCAGGAAACTGGACACCGTGTCGCTCTGTTTCCTGTTGCAAGTGGTTGTCTTTCATTCCAACCGATAGTGGCAGGATAGTGCAGAGTCAGCATTCTTTGTCCACGGTGCTCATCCTTTGTTTTGACCGCGTGGTGGATGGATGGATGGCACTTGTCTTGACCCCACAGTGTAAGAAGCACACAGTCAGGCACATGCACTCTGCAGGCAGTTTCTGTTCAGCTGATTCAGAAAGTGGATATTTTTCCCTCAACATTCTTCTAATTTTTTTTACATAATAGAGTGGTGCAGGAATGAGTGCTAAAACCTGGAAATGAGTTAGCATTTTAGCACATCTGGTTCCCTCGTCTCAAAAGCAATGGTTTTTTTTAATGGTTTTTTAGTTAGATGCCTGAAGTAAGGTCTGTGGTTAACACAAGCTGAAGAAATTTTAATGTTTTGTTCTACGATATAAAATACACCAATAAATACCCCACTCGTGACTTTTTAAGCTTTTACGTGTCTTAAAAAAGGCCGTTGCTAACAAGTGGCTAAATGAGACTACTAAACGTCATCACGCCGACTCGTCCACCTTTACAGTCTCGTTGTGTATACTCGCGTTCATGCGACCATGTTCTAGTTTGTTTATAGCCTAACGTTAACTTTTTACTTCTGGCGATTGCATTCACACTTCAAAAATCATACAGTGGTGTTCATTTGTGGAGATTATCTTGCTGAGCAAAACGTGTAAGTATCATAAACGTGTGTTTGCCACAGAGCTTATTTTTTGCAATAATCCAAAACTCAATGGAAAAATTGCATTGGCTTTTGTCAAGGGAACCCAGGGTGATGCTAACTTCCTGGTTGGTCTACAAAAATACGTCCTCCCTGCAGCACTCTATGAGTGATTGAGCCAGAATGATGAGTTCAACAATAATTGTAAATATAGACAACTACTAAAGGCAACGTCAATTTTTTGCAAGGATTTTCTGAGCTTTTGAACTGTGAATAATGGTATCAATCAATTACATTGTGCGGAACAGGTTGAGTTATAGTTGTCTATATTTATGAAACAACAACACGGAGGCTCCATAGTCCAAACCAAAACGGCAAACTTAATTGTTCTTTTCAACCAAAAACAGCGCAGAGCAGATCCACTCCTTCCGTTCTTACCTTTCACAATAAAAGCCCTAGACATATAATATTTGCAGGCGAGTATTTCGCATTTTCGTGTCATTTATTCGTCACGCCCCTGGTGTGTAAAGGCCCTGAGAGGGCAGCTTTGTCTTAGTGCTGTCAATAATTAGAATTGAGGAATAGAGCAGTGTAATGTGCTATTTACCTGTCTGTATTTATCTGAGTGTCTACTAGGAGAAGAGAGATGTCATCTCCATTGAGGATTCCTCCTAGCACAGGTCAAGGTGATGTCATATAAGACTGTATCTTTAACGATCCCAGTAAACAAACTGTGACCAATCAAGGACAGGTATCAGCTACATGTAACTGGACCTGAGTGAATCACAGAGGCGTGAGAACTGAGAATCTCATGTTGAAACAGCGGTAGCCTCATTCATAATCTACTAGTGGATCATGCCATTTCTCCCCTTCTTCATCTTTGTTCACCGTTATGAGCCACGCAGGCTGACCGGCGGTCCCAGTGAAGTTGCCTCTGTCTGTGTTCAAGGTGCTTTGTAGGAAGACGGCCCACGTCACGCAGTGCAAGCCGATCTGGCCTCTCAGTAATAATTGAAAGTATTTCCATTTAGCCAGTCTTTACCATTCAGTCACACAAAGGCTTCAAAAATAGAAGCAAAGCTGCTCTGCCTTCATTTGTCAGTGATCTCGTGGTCTTCAATAGGCCCGGCCTGTGAAATATTGGACAGATAATAAGACAACAGAGTTACCAGGAACAAGCAGCTACACTGATGGTGACTCCACAAAGTGGCTGATTGTTGTTTCATTAGAAGATCAAATGAGCAGAATTCAAATCAACTGTTGTAGTGATGTTTATCTTAAAATTGTTCCCTTTTTCTTGCATCCTCTGAAATTTTTGGTATGATTTCAGTCTTTGGACCGGTGACTTTCATTAATTTCTAAAGGGCATTTCAGCTATTTTTTTCTGCGTTTTGTGTGCTTGATCACATACTTGTCCACTCGTCCCTCAAGTCGTCAGACTGAAAGGTCATAAGCTTCAATAAATCGGATGAGGTGATTCAATGATGAGGTTGAGGGTGTGATGGACGGTTTGAGATGTGTTTAATGTAGGAAATGGTAATAGTTCATATGGATTTTGGCTTGTCAAGCAGCTACTATACGTATGTGTATATTATATGCATTTTACTTCAATGTAGTAGTAGTAAGCTTAATTCTTTTAACACATAATTAGGTTTTGAATGTTGCTTTTGCTAGAAGGGAGGGACATCCAGCCTAGGACAGCCCTAGTGCATCGCTCTGGTGGTCTGGCTGCATTATAAAGCAGTGAACACCCTGTGTGAAATGCCAGGGATTTATCTGGATATGCTCAGGAATGTGACAAGGGACTGAGGTGTTAAATCCGGTGAAGATAGATAGAGGCATGTGAGCCTGTGCCTCACAGGGAAAGAAGCACCGTCAGCGAAAGAATTACTGCTTTTTTTCTGCTTTATTTGATGATCTCTCCTACATTTACTTGAGTCTTCACGTGTATTCACACACACCAACATGTTTGTGTTTGTTTTTATTTATCTTTGACAGTAAATTGATTCAGGACCATCTCTCAGCATATTTTCTCTCCACGGTGTTGGCATGTTAGATGGCAGCACACTGAGTCAAGCTGTCATTTATTGAATGCAAGCCATCATTTAATTGTTATATTCTCCATAGGAAATCCTTATGTTGGCTATACTTTATTATATACTGTATAATACACTTTATGAGATACATATGGGAGCATATTCTTTCCTCTGATGACTAATCTTGTCATATAGTCAATATATACTGTAACTCACATAGACTTGAGATGTATCACAGCCTGAAGCACATAATCAGCTGAGCACAGAAAGTGTTCAGGCAGTTGTATTGTGATATCAGTGTGGAGAACGTTCACTGTAAATGGTGACACACTGTTCATGATACAAGGACAGTTTCCTCATGTACTGTCGTCCTTGTGCCTTAAGTAACCAGCAGCACAGATGCAAACATGCTTAATTCTTTTTTCCTGCCAGCTCAAACTGTAGCTCTCTCAAAACAATGCTCTGGTACAAATGTGTGCAGTTATTATTATACTATAATCCACATTCTTGCCTGTGTGATTTATAGGCTGTCAGGCTGTGTTCTTTTTCCGTGTACCTGCTGTTAAGGGCACAAAAAACTACTGTAGCTGCACAGTTTGACAGTTTGTATGAATTTAAATATATAAACGGTACGGCTGTGCGATATTGCCAAAATCTTCTATCACGATATATATCCCGATATAGCATGTTTTCTGGTAATTCAATAGTCTGTATGAAATAACCACATGGTAAAGCCTATTTTTGTATACTCCTGTGTGAATTAAATACTGACAAATGAAAAATAATGATGAAAAGTAATGAAAAGTGCTGAGTATTTTCTCATTTTAAGAACTTGAGTACAAAATGAATGAGTTTTAAGTGAAATTATAGAGAAAAAATAAATAAATATAGGCCTAGCCTATGTCACGATAGAAACAAATTTGAAAAATATATACGATAGATATTTTTATATTGTTTTGACGATATATATCGTCATATTGCGCGCCCTAGTACACGGCAAAACACAACTTGACTTGTGAATCTGCAGAAAGACGTTTCGTGTGTGAATGCGTTTATTTATTTTCTATCACTTCTCAAGAACATTACATCCTGGCTCCATATTTGGTCCCCGGTTGACTTGCAAATCAAATGTAAATGAAAGTATATAGTGTTGTCACTGGCTTTGTTTAAATAATCATACAGCATGTGTATGTTTTCTTACGTGTATGTGAGTAATGCGGGGTACAGACTACACGAAAATCATGCCGATCAAGCCGAACCCCAAGGACGCAAAATTGCAAATCGTTGCTCTCCACACACTATAGGAACCAAACTGTTAAATGTATCGCCTCATGTCGTTATGTGTGGGGTCTCTCACATTTTCAACATCTGTTAAGACTTCAAACATCTTTTAGTGTGGGCCAGCCTTAAGTAAGCATGCATGTGTTTGTCCATGTGTGTATAACCTGTGCTGTAGAGCAGCTGCTGGGCATGAATAATAACCATCCTATGACACTATAGCCTACATCCTGTTTGACATATTGAAGCATTCTTGGAGCGATAACAGAGAGCACACAGACATGTTGGCATTATCATTAGCGGTTGCTCTTACAGGGAGAAGTGGGGCAAATGACTATCAGAGAAATCTCTGCAACCATTACAGAATCAATGACTATATTCTACATGCCTCATTTTCCTGGTTTTAATCTGATTAGGATTGTCCCAAAGGACCACATTAAACGGGCCAGAAAGTCAACACTAAAATGCAAAGCACAGTATTTAGAAGTCAGTTTATTACATATCTCTGTTCACTAATCTACTACAGTAAATAGGTATCCAACCGGCTGCAACATTTTGGTCACTGCATGGTTTTAGTTTAGCGAGATATTTACTGAAACTAATGACTTAAGTGATCTTAGCCACAGTTAAGTTTATTTGCATGAACTAAATTCAATATATTCAATTCTAATAGACCTGACGCTATGTGAGGAAACAGGAGTTAAATAGCTTGACGGTGTCAGTTCAACAAGAAAATTGGTGATACAATTAAAGAGACCCCCCCAGAATTAGCGGAGATATTAAACTTCACAAGATTACTGCCATAAACAGATTTTAAAAATCCAATAAGCCTGTTTAATAAGTACATTATTGGCTCCCCGGGTCATAATCCACTGTACTGGACTGGCTGTGAGCCATTAAAAGTCAAGATAAATAGAAACTTCAGACAGAAAGCCACTGAGGGAAGCCGAGAGGTTATTGCAATGCTGCACTGCGGTGGTTCTGCGCAGACAGAGCCTGTAAAATGACTTTATATGCTCCTTTTTTATTTTGCATTACATTCTTTGCTGCTGTCACTCAAGTGTTTAAATTTGGGCTGTCAAATTTAACGTGATAACGCGTTAACACAAAATTGTTTTAACGCCACTAATTTCTTTAACGCATTAACACAACTTTTAAGGTTGTAGCGGGCTTTTAAAGCTAGAGTGAAGATTCTGGTATCATATGAATGTCGTATGTCATACTAGCTTGTCGCAAAGGAGGTTAAATAATGCTCCAAATTTGCGCTAAATTTTGGCGAGGAAAAACTGGCATGGCCAGCCTTTAAATATTCATGAACAACAAAGGCCAAAGATTTTGTCTCTCTCTCTCTCTCCCTCTCCACACCTGCTTTTCCCAGATGTTAAATCACTGACGCAATATCCTCTCACGTGGTGGTGAGTCAGCGAGATATATGAGTTTCATACTATTTTTAGAGGTTTTTTTGCAGTCCCTCAACGTAATTGGGCCAGAGCAAAACCTTGGTGCAATCCCGTAATAAAAGGATAAACACTCTGAAAAAGGACTGTCAGTCCTTATTAGATATATTCCTAAGAGGTGTTTGTTTATAGCATTTATGACACCTTAAGTGAGCAAGTGAAGGATTTTCTTGAATGTATGCTTTTTAGGTTTAGAGTGTTTACATGCTGCAATGATTTTTTTTCCTTGATCCATTTTATCCTTCTATTTTTAGCATTGGAGTTTATTCTCTAATGACTTCCATCCTTTTTCAATGTTTCTAGTTTAGGAAGCAAATGTGTCCACTAGAAATGTATTTAATCTCAACCACTGCAGCTGTCTGGACGTCATCACTCAGAGTAGCTACAGAAAGGGTCCTTGATGGTTTTGAAAAGTCATTCCAATATTTTTGAGTTGCGTTTTAATTACAGCTCACCACATAATTTGATTTGAATTAAAGCTAATCCAATAGCTCTGAATCTTCCAAAGGAGAACTTGTCCTCTTTGTCCTCTATGATGTCTCCAAGGGGCGAACAGCATACCATAACAACACTAGTCAGAATAATTGTAGGAACAAAGCCTTGTTAGCATACACTGCTCTTCAAACACTCCCCGAGACTGTGGTGATCTGATAGATTCCTGTTTCCGCAGTCGGTCCGTGCCATGGGGCGCTGTGCCTGGATAAAATGCCAGCCATGCAGAATGGTAATGTGATGTCACAGGGCAGGCCAAGTCATGCTCTGCTGCTGAGTTAGCTGGCAAACAGGAAGACAACATCAGACCTAACAAGGGGCTTCTATCTGCAGTAAATGAGAAATCAGTTATTCTTCAATATAGATTTGTTTGTCTGAGTTTTAAAACACTGTCACACTCACAGCTAAACTAAGAATTTAAATAATTCATTAAAATGACTTTGTTATGCATCTTTTTAATTTGCTACAACAACATCTTTGCTGCCGTCACTTAAGTCTTTGAATATTTCTGAACAAAGGCCAAAGTTCTCAACTTTCTCTCTTTCCACACCTGCTTTTCCCAGATGTTAAATCACTGATGCAATATCCTCTGACGCAGTAAGTCAGCGAAGATACATCAGTTTCACACTATTTAGAGTTTTTTGCAGCCAGAATAAACAACTAAAAGTAGTACCTCATGTAAAACATACATGAAGAACAAAGAGCTAATAAACTGTACCGTGTGTTGGTTGACACATTATGGTTGCATTTGTCAATTGGATGCAGTTTTCATCATGTTCATTAGAGCTGCAACGATTAATCGATTAGTTGTCAAGGCTTAAATTAATCGGCAACTATTTTGAGAATCGATTAATCGGTTTGAGTCATTTTTTTAGGACAAAAAAGTTCAAATTCTCTGATTCCAGCTTCTTAAATGTTCTCAAAGTGCTTTACAAAAAAAAGCAAAACATTCAAACAAAGGCAGATAGACAATAAAAAGACAGTTGATGCAAACGTATAATAAAAAGTGAAATAAAAAAAAAAAAGAATTATAATAAAAGAATAGTAAAAATGAGAGAATTAGTAAAAAAAAAAAAAAGAAAAGAATAAGAAGCACATGGATTATAAGCCAAATTAAACAAATAGGTTTTCAGCTGTTCCCAGAGCCTGCATCTCGTATAGCTTTTGGTAGGGTATCCCATAATTTGGAGCATAGTTTAGAAAAAAAAGCTGTGCTGCCTATTTTCTTGTGTGTATAATTGTGTGTATTTAAAAACCCAGCAGTAGAAGATCTGAGAGCTCATGAAGGATTATAAAATGACAGTCTGCAATGTAGGCCGGTCCCTAAATCATTAAGAGCTTTAGAGCTGCAACAGTGAATCGATAAGTTGTCAACTATTAAATTAATCGCCAACTATTACGACGAATGGGTTTGAGTATTTTTTTTTTAAGATTCAAAAAGTAAAAATTCTCTGATTTCAGCTTCTTAAATGTGAATATTTTCTGGTTTCTTCACTCCACTTACTTACTTTCTTTTCACCATTTATAGACCAAACGAGAAAAAATAATCAACAGATTTATCGATGGTTGCAGCCCTAATGTGCATTAAATTAATCATAAGAAATGGGAGATCGAGCAGAAAAGCTAGACGGACACAAATTAATTCTGCCATGAGAGAGATATACTGTAATTGCTATATTCAAGCCAACATTGCGGTGTGAGTTACAGTAGATAATAAAATCCCATATTTGGCATCAGATCTCAGATATGACATCGGGATGCAGTTTATTAATCAAAGAGACCTCAGTGTAGGTAACTTATTGACCACGCCATCACAGCTCTATCAGGGGAGTCTCAGGTCGCATCCATCATAATCCAGAGGGGGGGGGAATAAAAGGAGCGGGGGGTGAACAATGTCCTCTCTCAGGAGCAAGGTCAGATCTCCTCCCAGGTGCTTCCAGGTAGTCATTAAGGTCCACCATGGGAACCAGGTGTCAGGGTCGCTGCTTTCTCATCAATGAGCAGAGTTGTCTGTCTCACTCACACACACACACACCACACACACACACACACACACACACACACACACACACACACACACACACACACACACACACCGAGAGAGAGCTGCTTCCCACAGAGACCATGGTATCCTTTTTGTTACTGGAATTGATCTGCTGTGCTCTTTTTGTTATAAGACATGTAGGTAAATGTGTTTGGGGTTGGATATTGCTTTTTTTTGCACTGGAAAAACAGTATTTGCTTTGTTTGCATAACAAAATAATTGCAGGAAGTATTTTCCTAGAAAGACTGCTTATACTTTTTAGGGCTGTCTTTTCCTGCCTGTAAAGACAGCCAAGCTGATCTGGTGCCCATGTTATCTGATGAGAGAGAACCTTCTTGCATAATAAAGTTTGTACTTCAGAAACCATGTCCAAATATGAGAGGGGATTGAATCAGCATTCCTTCAGGCTTGTTTCCCTTTTTTGTACAACTGAGTGATCCCTGTTATGCCATAAAACCATGCCCAGAAATGAATAAAACATCTTTATATCATCATGATTTCCACTTCAAGTCTGACCCGAAGTCTGAATGTTGAAATGTGGGAAAGCTCGTAAAAAGAAACTTGAGGTCAAAACATGACCTTCAGATGCTGCACTGTTTTGGATTTTGATTGTATCATGATTCAAAACTTCCATATTTAACATTTGAACAGCTTTTAGTTTTTGTCCAAGAAACAACCTCACTGAGACTGAGAGCAGATATAAACAGGTCAGGCAGACTGTCTTACCTGTGTGTCGCATCGGCTGGCCGAGGCGATAATAATCTGATCCTCGGCACACTCAACAATGGTGCATTCAAGCTCATGTGCTAAGGTTGCTGAGCTGAGTGTCTTTATCCTGATGCTACAGCGCACACATACGTGTGAGTTTTCAAGGACATTTAGACAGTAACTACCAATGAAATATGGGTAACATATAGGTTGTAGCGGGCTCAGTTTTAAAGCTAGAGTGAAGATACCGGCATCATATATTTTGGCGAGGAAAAACTGTCATGGCCATATTCAAAGGGGTCCCTTGACCTCTAACCTCAAGATAATGTTAATGAAAATGGGTTCTATGGGTACCCACAAATCTCCCCTTTACAGACATGCCCACTTTATGATAATCACATGCAGTTTTGGGCAAGTCATAGTCAAGTCAGCACACTGACACACTGACAGCTGTTGGGCTTGAGTTTGCCATGTTATGATTTGAGCATATTTCTTTATGCTAAATGCAGTACCTGTGAGGGTTTCTGGACAATATTTCACATTGTTTTGTGTTGTTAATTGATTTCTAATAATAAATACAGTATATACATACTGTATATTTGCAAGCATATTTTCCCACTCCCATGTTGATCAGAGTATTAAATACTTGACAGATCTCCCTTTAAGATACATTTTGAACAGATAAAAGCAATGCTAACTAACTATGGACAATCATGTGATTAATCGCAATTTAATATTTTAATCGATTGACTGCCCTAGTGCATATATTTGGCCTAAAGTCTTAGCCTTCCTAAGGGCATGCTGGGCACTTGACATCTATAATGACTTACAGGCCCCCCAGATTTTCTGAGAAAATGTGTGCAGTTTGCCCAGATTACATAGAATTCAAATCACTGAGCAGCAAGCCTAACTACTATCTAACAATGTGAATAAAATGTGTGTGGTTTTCTCACACCCCGTCACTTCATGTGTTCACTGGCATCAGATGATTTAAAGTCCTATTACTCTTTAATCTAGAGACTTTATTCTTTGAACACTGTGTGTGTTTCTTAAGAGTTATCAGCACATTTTAAGTCGACCAACACTGCTGCTGCTCAGTTCCTTCAAGTGCACTGAGTTTTCTTTAAATGATTTTATGTTCTTCATGAAAAGGTCATAAGGTTTTATTCTGAGTCACAACAAAAGTAGCTGTGTTTAAAGTCAGCTGAGAGGGAGAGATGGAGATGAGCATGCCTGCTTGCACATATCCTCCTGATTATGGCCTTGGGGTGAGTTTCTGTCCGTCTGTATCTGAAGATGGAGCCAATTTAATATCTGCCGTAGTACAAAAGTGCACGGCAGATGAGGACAGTAATTAGTGGGCTTGCTTGTGAAGTTATGAAAAGTCATTCCTTGATGATGAGTCAGGTGTATGAGGGAATACTCTCTCCAAAGGTCAGCAGCCAGGTTGACACCACGTAGGTACGTTTGTTGAAAACTTCTAATGAGCTCTGCTGCTCTCTGAAGATCTTCTGGAAAAGTTGAAGTTGTGCTTGTCAAGTTATACAAATTCATCCCACAGACATTCAGCATAATAGCTTTGTGTCCACAACAGCAGAATTATATAATTATATATATTTTTTCCTTTTGTTTTCGCTGCATTCAGAGCTGCTCTGCACTAAGTCATGTTTCCAATTAAACATAGTGCAGCCACAGAATAATAAATTGTATTTATTTGTGTGTGTGTGTGTGTGTGTGTGTGTGCGCAGTGGGAGCTGCTGTGGTCCCTCATCCTCCTCTTCACCTTCAGTCTGCTGCTGGTCTGGTTCTACTTCTGGTGGGAGGCACACAATGACTACAATGAGTACAACTGGTGAGTACCATAGACTGTATATAAGAAGTGGACATTGTCAACGTGACGTCACCCACTGGTTTGTGGACTGCTGTTTTGAATCTTTGAGTTCGGCATTTTGGCCGTCACCATCTTGGTTTTTGGCCGCTGAATAAGACATTTTCAGGCGAACAAAAATGTACAATTAACTTTCATGAACTGAAAACACACTATGAAAGGGTTAAAGTTGTAAGATAATTTACTAAATGAACATCATGCTGTATTGAAGAAGACTTGAAACTAGCGATTGAGACCATAAACTCATGTTTACAATGTTTAATGAGGTAATAAATCAAGTGAGAAGTAGGCTCATTTTCTCATAGACTTCTATACAATCAGACTTCTTTTTGCAACCAGAGGAGTCGCCCCCTGCTGGATATTAGAAAGAATGCAAGTTAAGGCACTTCTGCATTGGCTTCACTTTTCAGACCCCGGAGGTAGCCCACTAGTGAGTACACAGCCAGAGTGCTCCTGCGTGTTGTCGGGTCAAACTGGAGCCAGACGCCTGCCACCATATTGTTTCCGCTGTAAATAAATTCTATCCATGCTTGTCGGCTTATTGATTTCCTAAATCATCCGTTTAATCAGTCCTCTGCCTTAATCTGAGACCACCCAGCCCTCCAGAGATTAACACCGTTACATAACAGAGATGGCTCGCCCACCATTTCCTATACTGTAAATGACTCAGCTCTGTGACCACAAGTTTATGTGACTGAAAACATTATAAGCAGAATTCATCTGTTTTCAATTGCATGTTCTTATGCAAAACCTCACACACGATTTTCCTTAAAGCACAAGTAATCCCATTATTTCATACCAAAAGTGCTGCTGAAATTCAAAACAGATGCTTGACTTCCAGTCCTCAAGGTGAAAGCACTAGTAGACATTAAAAGGGCCAATATGTAAGAATCAGAAATTGCTTGTTAACAGTCACAACTGGCCGTGAAGTGAACGACAGTCCGCCTCCTGTTGCTCGCGCTTGTGCTCGCACTACGTAGAAGCGAGCGAGCATCGGTCAAAACAGTGAGGCGACACACGAAACTGAACGTGATTAACAGCTAAAACAACAATATCACTATATATTTCACATGCTTGGCAGTAATGTTAGCTCGCCAAACGAAGGTCCCTCCATGAATCGAAGGCCCGGCCGATGTTGATCCTAGTTTCCCCCCCGACGTCGGTCACATTCCTGTTTGTAAGACGGGCTTCACTAGATATAACTTTGTTTTTTTTGTACTTCCGTGGAGTTTGTGTTGGAGTCTGAGTTGTGGTGGGGGCTTGTCGTTTGTTGGCGTTAGCAGACTCCATTTCTAACCGAACATTAGCTGTCGTTGCACGCTGTTAGGCCTGAAGCGGAGCTGAAAATAAAGGCAATCGCGCATGACGTCACATCCGTTGGATTTTCCTGGAAAAGACGGCCTGCATTCTTCACATTAAAAACAGTCTACAGGTAGTCGCGGAAGGACTCATCTTTTAGGTTAGGTTATAACCTCTTCACACATTGGAAATAAAAAAACGATTTATACATTTAAACTTACATACAGTCCCTTTATTTCCCCAAATTCTTTTGTAATAAATCGTGTTTTAAATTGTATGTAATTTGTGTTCGGCATGTTCTTGTACATGCTGTAGCAGAAAATGGTTAAAATGGCTGTGTCCCATAATGTCACATCCCCTGGTCTTTCTCTCCGACTACCTTTCCCATCCCCCTCTCCTCCTGCTCTCAGTAACCTCTACAATGTCACCTTTTCCTCTTATTATCGTCCGTTGCCTCTTCTCACATTCATTTCCCAATGTACTTTGTGATATAACAGTCACCTTTTCCTTCTCTCATTTGTTCTCATTTATCTTTTAACAGCCCTCCACATGTTTTGCTCTGTATATACAGTATACCTCACCCCAGTCCACTTTTATCAGCAATCTCACCAGTGTTTATTTATCTCTGGATGTCAGCTCTGGTGGGCAGACATTTGCCATTCCTTTCTAATAGGAAGTGTACAGATTTCCTGCTTTTTCCTTCCTGCTGTCTGTGAGGTTTCCACAGTTAATCACAGAGATGACATTCCCTGCCCTTATGTGTTTCAGTGATTTAGCAGCAGGGAGTGTCCCAGTCCATCTGCAGTATAAATTTATTCACAAAGGGCTCGGAGCATCAGCGCTAAGTGACCCCGCTGTGGCTCTGTGCCACTAGAAACACTGATAAGGCTTTGAAAGTAATTAGTGCTATAGGCTCTAGCTGTCATGTCAAAGCACACATGTGCACACTTACCCTCTTGTCTTTGCTCTGCAGATGTGAATCTATTGAAACACCCAGTGTCACTCTTTTGAGCATTACAGCTTAGAGACATGGATTTATATTTTTACAACTATGTCTGGCTGAGTCTGTCTGCAAAAAAAATAAATAAAATGACAGGCAGTAAACGCAACAACAAAGATAACCAGCCTGCACTTGTTTCCCTCACTGAAGCTCCCAATAAGACAGAAACCAGCAGTCAATAATCCGTCCATCCATCTATCCATTAATAAAACATCACATAATCTCTTTGGTCTGTAGGCCAACAATAGTGTCTGCAGTCACTGAGGCTGCTGTCTTTTAGGGTTGCCGTAGTTTCAGAGGATCAGCTGTTCTAGCGGCGGAGCATCGTAAACCACTTCATTCAAACTCAACAGAAACGACCGGCGCTGTACTCCATCAATCACAATGGTCTTTGTTGCATCTGTGTTAGCTTTATTACAACAATAAATAACAGTAAAGCATTAATCTTGAGGGTACTTCATTGGTGTCAGCACCTTTTGAAACACCAACACCTGTCACTTTTAACTGATAATGCTATAAACCCCAAAACTCACATTATAACTATCATAATGTTCTAAACCCTTATACAATCTCTCAATTAATTTTAATTAATTAATTCATGTTTATTTCTGATTTATGACTAGAACACGTTGACACACAGTGCCGAGCTGCATGTCAAATCAATCTTCAGGTTCACAGCTTTCAGATGATGTACACCACTTCTATGTGACATCTACTGTTGACCTGCTATCTCCCCCTAAAGACCCCCTGTACCCCCCTAAAAAAGACAAAAACGTGTCTATTGTGGGTCTCAAAGGGTTAAAAACTAATGCAAAAAGGCACACACATGCATAGACTCAATTCTCCCAAGCCTTCACACCTGCTAGTAATAATGAAATGCAGGTGAGCTCTCAGTGTTTCTTGTTCCTGCAGGTTCCTCTACAACCGTTCTGGGGAGTGGAGCGATGGCACCGTTCCAATCCTGGCCACCACCGCTGCTGGCTTCACCTACATTTCATTTTTAATGGTCAGTCCTACATCAAGTATTCACACTGTGGAGGTGTTAAACATCTTGTGTTCATCATAATGTCTCAGCAGGGATTTTAGCAGCTTTTGAATTGTTTGCATGTGTTGCCAGACATCGTTACATGATGATGTTGAGCAAGTTGAGATCTGTGGAGCAGCAGACTTGTTTTTGAAATGTTTTTTTTTTTTTTTCAGGTTTTAGCACTTTGCCACATTGCACTTGGGCAACAGTTGAATTTGCACTGGCTCCATAAGGTAATGTGCCAAATGTGAGACTGAGCAACTGTGTTAGTGTGGGAGGTGGAAGGGGAGTGGGTGCGTTTTACATATGTATCTTTGTTGTGTGTGTGATGGGGGGTGTTTATACATTTATCTGTTGGCCTGGTGCCTGCGTGTGTGTGTGCTCAATCATTGCTGATCAGCTGAACTTGTCCTGAACTTACAGCTTGGACCGTGTTGTCCCAGGAGGGTTGTGAAAGTCTAGTAAATGACTATCAGCAAACCAAACACATGGAGCAAACACTGTTTGGGGTGTGAAAGGGCTCAGAGCTATTTGAGGTTATTCTGTAGTGTGTTTGTGTCCATGCATGTATCTTAAGTGACAGCCCGTCTGATTTTCTTGTATCTCTCCTTCTCTGTCTACACAGATAGGAGTGATTGCTGCTCTGCTCACCACCATTGTTGGAGTGATATCTGTCAATCAAACATGGGGGCAGGAGTGGGATGTCATCCCCATCTCCCTGCAGGTCAGCAGACACAAGAAACACAGTAAAACCCCAAAGCCTCGTTTGACAGCATCACTGAGTTTGAGTACTAAACTGAGTGTTGTGATACAAAGACTGGTCTATTATTCCTACTTAACAACCTAGACTTTGACTATTCGTTTGTGGGAACTAGATAAAATAGTTAGCAGTAACCACTTTTACCTCGATAAGGAAGTCCAGGATCGACTATTTGAAAACTTGCAGTATCTCTTTCTGTCTCTCTTTGTACTTGTTTGAGCCTGGTATCACTCTGATATTCATAGTCCTGTATCTATATCAATCAATTTTTTTCTCTTCCCTTACAAAAAGTCCTTGTACTGTAAGCATACTTTGTGGATAATTTACAAGCATGTCGTGAATTATGTTTGTGATCATATTTCCATATTTAAAGGGATAGTTTGGGTGTTTTGAAGTGGGGTTGTATGAGGTACTTATCCATAGTCAGTGTATAACCTACGGTAGATGACGGTCGGTGCGTCCCCAGCTTGGAGAAGCAGACAGGAGTTACTATACGGGAGCAAAGCAATGTACTGCTGTGGACGGGGCCGGCAGCAAAAATAATTTTAGCCACCTAAAAGAAAGGCCCACCTAAAAGAAAAAAGTGTATGCTATATTTTGAATATTTTCACTGCAATATCTTGCCCTTTCTGATGTGGAACTGAAGCTGTTGTATCCATCTATGCTCCCGCCAAAGGCACCAGACTCCATAGAAAAAAACAGTAATTTCACCTTGCAGAACAAGGGAGTTGCTGATCTACCGCTGCCTCGATCAGTTAGTTTATTTGTGCTGTTGTGTGACTTTTGTGTATCCGAACTAACCAAAGTCACACAATAACGCAAACAATCTAACTGATCGAGGCAGCACCAGACCAGCAACTCTAGTGTTTCTGTGAGGTCAAAATTTGTGTTTTTTTCAATGGAGTCTGGTTGCTTTGGCGAGAGCATGGATAACGTCTTGATTTCCCTGTCAGAAACATAGACTAAATAGCTGTCTCACAGCAAGGTAAACTGGCGAAAATATTCTAAATATAGCGAACACTTAAACTGATTTTTTTAGAAGTCTAAAATATGTTTTCCTGTCGGCCCTGTCCACAGCAGTACATTGTTTTGGTTCTGTGCGCTAACTCCTGTCTGCTTCTCCAAACTGGAGGCGAGCCGACTGTCATCTACAGTAGGTAATACACTGACTATGGATAAGTACCTCATACAACCCCACTTCAAAACACCCAAACTATCCCTTTAACACTACCATATGGAAAAAAGTGTAATAATTTGCATATATTATGGTCACGAGACACTCAATCCACATTTATCCTACTAACAATCAACAGCTAAACGATATCCAAGGAGTTGTGAGAAGCTTATAATTAGTGTGTCCCTGTGAGATTATTTCGCCACCATGAATGTGTGATTGAAGTGGACGTGCAGTCCCACTTAAACTGATGCCATTCAAATTGAATGCCTCTACAAATTATAGTTATTATCTCTGAGTAGTGTTGCCACTGTCTTAACCCCAGATAATGTCTGTAATTCCATGCCTCTCTGTTTCTCTTCTCTTTTGTCATCTCTCTTAAACCCTGATTCTCTCTCTCTCTTAACTTTTTTCCCTTTGTCTCCATTTCTCTACATCTGTACATCTCCGTCCAGGCCACAGGTCCCTTCCTGCACATAGGGGCTGTTGCTGCAGTCACAGCGCTGTCTTGGATTGTGGCTGGACAGGTCGCCCGTGCAGAAAAAACAAGTATGTTTACCCCTGCAACACACAATACAAGTTACTCTCACCTGCCGTACCCGTCTCCCACACTCCCACATACACGCAGAGGAAGAGTGGTGAATGATTAACACTATGTAGACAGAGGCCAGGACCTCCACCCAGGGTGTCGGAGATAACGAACATTCCTACGGGCTCATGTGATGTTTTCCAGCCAGGACACCTTGGATTGTTTTCTCCTCGAGTACAGGAGTCTTTCTGGGGATTAGCAGCTCTTATTGGGTATTCTAACTCTCGCTGCCAGCGGTCCTCTGAAGAAATTATAGCCAGATAGCAATATTGATTATATAAATGAAGTCAGAGGATTTTACCTCCAGTATTTTTGGCTGGACCGCAGAGGGCCAGCCCTACAAACGCAAAAGTCTGTCACTGAGTGAAGAAGTTACACCATTGGTCGGCCGAGTGTTGGAGTTTCCTCATTGGCCGTTGCTCTTTCATAATGAAGAAGCGGGGAACAGTCCTTTATGGAAATGAGTCCGTCCGGCTCAGGAAACATGGACCAAGCTGTCTAACTAGGCGATAGTTCTAAAATGAAACGAGATTCAGCAGTGGCATAGCCAATTTCTCGCTTAATATGTTTTCAAAAGTAGATTTTGGTGGATTGTTTAGACGGAATAACAGAAAGTTTACAAGCAGGCCACCATGTTGTTTCCTGTTTGAAACAGCAAGCAGGAAAACCAGCGACCAATCAGGTGCATTCAACGATTAGATACGCCACCGCTTGAACGGCCAGTTGAGTAGAGTAACGCTTCCCTTGGTGTCCTCACCGGACCTGGTGGACATGTACCTCTGGATTTAACATTATAGACATGACCACTGACTATTTGTGTAACTATTTAGCCACAAATTCACAGACTGACCGGACACGGTCCAGCCATATACCAGTCTTGTTATTACTGTCCTCAAATTGGACGAGGCAGTTTGTACTTTGTACTGTGGGAGACAGACAGTTAAACCTAATAAAAGTCCTTAGCTACATTTTAGGTTCTGCTTTTGGAGAGCATTGATGAGGTGGAAAGGTCAATACTTTTCCTACTTAAGCATCTCTGCTGTAATGCAGAGTGGAGTCTGAATACCAAAGAGGATGTGTGTGTGTGTGTGTGTGTGTGTGTGTGTGTGTGTGTGTGTGTGTGTGTGGGTGGATGAAGGCTGTGAGTCTCCTGTGTGTAACAAGAGTTGTCTACTCAACCCCACCCCAGAGCTGACCTTGAAACAAATACAATCCCTGTGTGTGTGTGTGTGTGTTTGTGTGTGTGTGTGTGTGTGTGTCCACACCCGCAGCCTTCATTGCTCACTGAGGTGGATGGAGGGGAAAGTGTATCTCCTTGGCCCCTGATGTCAGTGTTGTTGGCCGTTGTGCGTCGCTATGAGCATTACCTACATTTACAGCAACTGCTTACATCACATATCTCTTTGAAAACTAAGGCTATGTCCGAAATTATTCACTACTCCCTATTCACTATCCAAGGAGTTCTACGTAAAGGACTATATAGTGAGATCATCGGCTAAATGAAAGAACGCTTTCGGACACTACTCAGGTAATCTTCTCCGCGTCGTTAATTACATCAGTGCTGTCGCGCAATTAAAACGTGACAGATCGTCGGCTGCTAGACCATCCAAAATAAATACAGACATGTATTTTTGTGATAAATACATATTGTAAGCTATTTTGTTGACTTGCCTCTTGGCAAAATGCCCTGAGTGACTTTAAGTTCCCCTTGGTAAGCAGTGATGCAGCGTACATGACTAGGAATTTTATTGTGAAAGGTAAGAACAGAAGGAGTAAATCTGTGATGCATTGCCATCTGCCGTTGTGGCAATAAGCGTATTTTTTCACAAATTAATAAATGCAAAGTATTTTGTGGCCGTTTGTGTTGTGATGCGCTGCTCTGCTCACATTAAATAAAGAATTTTTGCGCCACAACTCAAAACAAACAAAAGAAAATTAAAGAGGACCTATTATGCTTTTGTGCCTTTTCCCTTTTCTTTAGTGTGTTATATAGTTACATAGTAGTTGTTTGTGCATTTAAAAGGTCTGCAAAGTTACAAAGCCCAAAGTCCACACCAAAGACAGTTACTCTCCTCCACAGAAACACTGCTCCTGAACTGCCTGAAACGCCTTGCTTCAAGTCCTGTCTTTTCTTCTGTAACGTGGTGATGTCACCAAGTAACAAATTTGCATCACGGTTAGTTTGGCACGCCCTCAAACAAAGCTAGTTAGAGTGGAGCTGAAGCGGAGTACAAAGAGTTTGGCTCAGTTGACCAATCACAACAGAGGGCCAGCTGACCAATCAGTCGCAGGAGCTCAAACAGAGCGTTTCAGACAGAGGGTGAAAAGAAGTGCTGCAGCACAGCCGGACTGAGGAAAATAAAGCGTTTTTTGAACATTAAAGCATAAATGTCCTCGTAGTAACCCAAAATACAAGTATGCACCTGAAAATAAGCATAATAGGTCCTCTTTAAATAGAGAGACTGTAAGCAGTATCAATTTGTATGCATACTTTTTGATTGTCGTTTTACACATTTTTTTAACACACAAAACAGTCAAACAATCAAGATAAAAGTTACTTAGAGAGCTTTAGAGGTGCTGGTAGGCTGATTTTGGTCTTTGGACAGAGTCAGGCTAACTGTTTCCCTGCTTCCAGTCTTTATGCTAAGCTAAGCTAACCGGATGTAGCTTCAATTTTACCATACAGACATGAGGGTGGTATCAATCTTCTGATCTTAATTTTGTCAAGAAAGCGAATAAGCGTATTTCCCAAGCTATTCCTTCAACCTGTACAACTCTATTATCATCTGTCTTCTCCCAGAGTTCCAGGTGGTGGTCGTGCTGCTGTATCTCAGCGTGTTACTGGGACTCTACGTGGTGCCTCTGTACATCACCTCCCCCTGCATCATGGACCCCTCCACCCTCAAACAACGCCCTGATGTCATTGGCCACCAGGGAGCCCCCATGGTGAGTCAGCTGACCTCTATCATCCAAATCCCAATGCGGGAATATTATGAAACAGGCCACTTTAAGTAAATTGTATTACATATGCCTTTAGCTACCTGCTATTAGCTTCACAGAGGGTCAAACCCCAAACAGCGGCCATGTTGATGACACTGAGCCACTCGGGATATGAAGCCTTTAATCCAGACTGTCAGCGACCACTTGATTTAGAGAAGGCAGAGGAAAAACTGTGCCCCTTACGGATATTTTGTCCCTCTTGTTTTTCATTCATTTCTCTTCTCATGCACTTCCCAAGGCTATTCTAGTCTATTAATGACCTTGTGGTCGTGCAACTGAAAATAGTCCACAAACATAACCCAGTGGGAGCCTGCAGCTCTCACTGCCTGATAAAGGGATACAGAGATATATTTTCTGAGGGGTTTTATGTAGTTCTGCCTGACAAAGACAAAGACTTGGCAGCTTGTCGGGAGAGAAAATCGATTAGAGATTGCTTATGATCAGATTCACTGCTGTCTCCTCGGCTGTTTTCTGTTACACCATCTCTCTCACAGACTCCACTACAGTGTTATAGAGCCTGTTAGTTAAGTATGCATCAGAAGGCCACATTAATATCAGATTTATGCAAAAAGCACATTTTTGCTACGTCATTTATGAGCTTGGATTAATGTTATTACTTCTAAATGTTACCTGAAGAAGGATTTATGCACTTGGCACATTGTCTGGCTCAGTATTATGCAACACTTGGAAGGAAATGAAGGAGGATTCCTCACTCGCTCAAGAACACACCTTGCTTTTTGTGGTATTTTTGTAAAGCGATCGATCCTCACAGTGGAATCTAAAATTAGGAGCGGCTCTGGGAGGCTGTGAGAAAGTCCCAGTCACATGACTGGACTCTGCTTCCCAGAAGGACTCTGTATTGATTACATTACATTCCTATCCTGTGTTTCCCAGTCATTGGCTTTACTCACAGGGTCTCTTTTCTAGTAAGTGATGTTTAACCTATTGATGGGGAGTTGGTCATAACCTTGACGTGAAAGGATGAAGAGCAATCCACAGCGCTGCTCTAATTCATTTATGTTCAGAGGAAGGAGTCTAGTTTCACGTACACCTGCGATACATCACAGTCATGTTTATTTTTAACATAATTTATTATTAATTAACATTTTGTCTGTCATGTTTTTCCTCAACAGTGGTAGGGCTTCCAGTAAAGTCACCTATGAGGTCATTGTTACCGGACTACATTTAATGATTGTGTGTTTGTCTTTACTCTGTGTGTGTGTGTGTGTGTGTGTTTCCAGCTTGCTCCAGAGAACACACTGTGGTCCTTCCAGCGAGCTCTGCAGATGAACGTCACTGGGTTGGAGGCTGACGTGACTATCAGGTACACACACACACACACACACACACACACACACGATCAATACAGCAGAATGACCAAGCCAAACAAATAAAGAGTTATTTAGCCTGTCTAGATTCTGCCTCGCTGTTTGGTTTCCTTTCATAGATTATGAATATTTTTAGTTTATCCAGAACACACTGGACTACACATAGAGTGATGCAGGAATGAGTCCTAAAACCAGGAAATGAGTTAGCATTTTAGCACTTCCGGTTCCCTCGTCTGGAAGTCAATGGGTTTTTAGTTAGATGCCTGAAATAAGGTATGTGGATAAGAAAAGCTTTGTAGTAAAAATTAAAAGTAAATAACAATATAAACACATACTAGGGATAACAGTCACAAGACTGTAGCATTGAACAGGCTACAGCGCTGCAACAGCAGGCAGAAGATGGAGGTAATGACATCACCAACATAATGGGAGGTCACGGGCTGCATTCAGAGAGGCACACTGGGAGGAAGAAGAGAGGAGAAGAAGTGGGGGGTTGGTACTGTAGGGCCATGGTATATGATGGATAGTGGGTGTACATGTCCACTCATGCATGTGCAGTGATGGAGGATGAGGTGGGGGTGCGTTGCTTTTCTGGTGCAGGGTGTTTGTTTGTGGGTCAGGGCTTTATTTTGCAGTGTATCCGGTTATTGTCAATTACTCTTGCATCTTAATTAGCTCTCCTGTATTAGCAACCGTGTGTGTGTGTGAGTGTGTGTGTGAGTGAGTGAGTGAGTGAGTGAGTGTGCGTGCTCACTGTGTTCGCTGTACAGTCTTAAGAGTGGTGACTGTGTGTGTGATTGGTGCAGGCCGCTGACAGGTGAGCTCCTGACTGTGCTGAGTAATTAGACTTGATGACAGCCAGAGCGACAGTGAGACTCCTGCAGCAGATCACACACACACACACACACACAGGAAGGCATTGTTTTTCAGTGAGGAATTTGAATAGCAAATATTGAGAAATGGGAGGGCTTTTTTCTTTAGTCTTGGTTTGGTCTTGCCTCTACTGGATAACACAAAAAGAGAAGTCATTTGGTATTCAAATATCGAGCAGCAGCGTTAAAAAAAAACCCTCACAAGTGGGCCAAACTCTTGTCCCGTCTCCTCTACCCTCCCTTTCTCTTTTGATCTTGTTTTGACGTGATTTCCTCTAACCAACTCCTGTCTCTTCTGTTCTTATCTAATATCTATAATGACATTTTGAGAGCTGTTATTCCTCTACTAAGCATGAGCTACAGAGAAAGTTACCTTTGAGGAGTCCTTTTTGAGCATCGCTCAGTTTGAATTATTATAAAAATATGAGTGACAGTATTTGGCAAACCCTTCTCCTGTATCTGATGTCAGTGGGGTTATAGAAAATAATACAGATGCACTGTAGCTAGGGCTGGGTGATAATTCAATATGATAATTTATCATCCTTTAATGGTATCGTGATGAAATCATATATCTTAATATCGTGATACAAAATGACGCTGTCTAAACTGATAATAACAAGCACATACTAACTCAAATTTCTCAGAAAATCTGATAAAACTCCACTAAATCAAACTATTGTCTTAATCTGATTACTCTGTATTTGTGTGCATGCATACAGTATAAACATAGTCAGTGTATAATTTCACTTGTCAAGTATTTAATACACAAAGGAGTATACAAAGATAGGTTTTACCATGTGGTTATTTTATATAGACTATTTATTAATTGAATTACTAGAAAACGTGCTATATTGTGATATATATCGTCATCAATATATGAAATGACCTATATCGTGATAAAAGATTTTGGCCATATCGCCCAGCCCTAACAGCCCAACCATGAACCATGAACTGCATATTACAACTCTGCTCTCCCCTCTGACCATTAGTGAGGACGGAGTGCCTTTCCTGATGCGTGACCACACCCTGCGGAGGACCACAGACGTGGAGAAGGTTTTCCCAGACAGACAAATGGAAGACGCCTCCTTCTTCAACTGGACAGATCTGCAGCAGCTCAACGCAGGACGATGGTTCCTCAAGGTAGTTCTTGGTTTGCTGATGAAGCCGCTTCAGCTTTGTTTGACTGACGTGGTGCAGTGATGTGTGATAAAGGTAATTAGCCCATTGAGTCATGAGTTCTCTGGTCCTCTGGTTTCATCTAAATACTGAGGTCCATTAATGCTCTCATGTATGCAGAGTGGATCAGGATCAACTAGTGCTTCAAAATAATTGCTTGTTTCAACCTGCTTGAAGTACTAGTGGGCCAAACAGGATGAAAGCTCTCTGACTAACAAGCTGTGAGAATTGTTTACAAATGCTGCCCACTCTGGTACCCAATTATTCTTTCACCGTCTACAAGAAATGGAGAAATGACCTGCTCCACTGTTGTGTTCTTGTTACCTGAAGATTGTGTAAATGCATTTATCTTCCCATTCTGTTAAAAAGGAGGAGAATCTGTATACAATTGGGGCAAGATGCAGTGACGTAGATACACTGCTTTTTGTGCACTGTGCTACTTTGCTGTGCTCCACTTTAATCCTTCTACAGTACCCTCCAGTCCAGCATTTGTTCTCTCTCTATATACATCCGTTTGCTCGCTCATAAACTGCTATTTTTGGAAAAATCTGTAGGCCGTCCGTCATTTTTCTGGAGCACACACACGCAGAACGGACAGATAGCGGACCGTGAGGAGATATTTGCTGAATTTGACAAAAAGTGTTTTGGATTAGAAACACAGACTCTGCCTTTAAATAGGCCTATGTATTATTGTCATTAAAAAAATTAAAATTAAAATGACGGGTAATAATAGATTATGACGGAATTTTTGCAACCCTGTCTAACTGCAAGAGACCCCTTTGAAAATGGCCATGGCAGTTTTCCATCGCCAAAATTTAGCGTAACTTTGGAGCATTATTTAGCGATCTTCCCGAAGCTAACATGTCATGGTTGGTGCCAATCGATTCCTTAGGTTTTCTAGTTTCATATGATACCAGTATCTTCACTCTAGCTTTAAGACTGAGCCCGCTACAACCTCTGAAAGATAGAATAGCGGCCAGATTGTTAAGAGGTTAATTATTTATATAATAAAAGATTGATACTTGATGTCCGTGTATCGATACAATATTTTATAATCAATAGTTTTGTTTCTAAAAGAAGGTTTAAACTCTTATGTGTTTGTAAAATATTTTCTTCTGAAGCTTATATTTCATGAGATCAGATTGCTGTGCAAAGACACTCGGCTGTGATGCCACTGCTACTTCAGTATTTCTTTGAATCTGCATCGTATTCTGCACTCGATCTATCTACATTATTGCATGTGAGCATATCGTGGCTGGAGATACGGCATTTCAAGAAAAGCTTTTCTACTGCTTCAGTGCGTAATTATGACAATTCACTGTCATAGTCCAATTTCTATATGTCCTAATCTGTCCTGATTGGGTAATAAAAGTGTCATTAAAATGACAAAGCTAAAGTCTCTTCAGTAGTGAAGTGAAGCACATCTGGTCTTCTTCTCCTGCGTGCTTTCACAAGGAGCAGTGAAGCGAGGAAGGATGTGAAGGAAATTTTTATTTGCTGTAGGCGTTGTCCAAACGCTCTACATAAGATGGACGGATGCCTTTATTCAATGTAACTATCAGGATTATGCATGCATGCATATATTTCTACAGGTCTCCAAAAACACAATTGAATTTCTTGCAGCAGTAATGTTATTATCATGTTTTAATTGTATGTTAAACACATCTGCGATCTTCATCTTCTGTCCCCGTGTTTCAGGATGACCCTTTCTGGACGGTGCACACCCTGTCCACACGTGAGACGGATCTGATTGCCAACCAGAGTGTGTGCAGCCTGGAGAAGCTTCTAAAGCTGGCCTCCTATCACAACAGCACAGTGGTCTTCCGGCTGAGGAGACCTCCTTCGGAGCACCCCTGCTATCACAGCTGGATCAATGATACACTGCAGGCTGTGCTGCAATCTGGGGTTCCTCAGAGCCTGGTAAGTGTGTAGGACCTGAATGCTTAAATAAACCCAGTCCGCATCGGGTTGAGTCCTCTGCACAGCAGGATGTCTGGCTACGTATTCTCAACATATTTTATGCAAACATGATGGAATAAATGTGAATTAATCAATTACAATTACACTCTCTGGGCAGTGAGTTTTCCTTATTGCTATTCATGTGCATTCATACCACTTCACTCTTGTTGACGACACAAAGTCTCATACATGCACAATATATTCCGGTTTTTTTACCCTTATTCCAAAAAAAGACAATATTCCTACAAGGCTTTTTATACAAGCCAAAACACACATTTAGCCTGTATTGTTTGTTATTATTTGTTTAGGCTGCACACGTTCTTTTGGTTAGTATCATTTCCGGTAATGGGCACAGTGGGGTGGTTTTCACTTTATCTACCTCTGCGATGTAATGCGCTGTATACATGTCCAAAGAATGCTCCTAAAACCCGAATAATATCGGTATATCCCACATGTCTTGAACGGAAAATGCTCCATTCAGAATAAAGCCTAATTCAGAATATCCAAACAGCTGTTTACATCATGATCCGTATCAAATTTAGAATATTGTCATATTTGGAATAATAGTGGAATATTGGTGTGCACGTAAACGTAGTCTGAGAGAAGTGTAACTGTAGTGCTGTGTATTGTGCTGTGTGTAGGTGATGTGGACTCCAGATGAAGACAGAGCTCAGGTGAGACAGTTGGCCCCCGGTCTGATCCAGACCTCAGTGAAGAAACAGAGTCCTCAAAGTCTGCATCAGTCCGGCATCAGCAGGCTGCTGCTCAGATACAACCAGGCCAGCACGCGGGAAATGGGGTAAGTACACACAAACCTGATACTCTTATCAGGCTGGCACCTTAACACACGGATTTCTATTTAAAGACGTGCCTGACTGTGTGTGATTGCTTTCAGAAACTTCTCCCAGAGCAACATCAACCTCACCCTTTACACCATCAACGAGCCCTGGCTGTACTCGGTGCTCTGGTGCAGCGGGGTGTCTTCAGTCTCCTCAGAGGCCTCACATATCCTCAAAAAGGTGCCTTACCCCGTCTGGCTCATGGTAAGGACCCATACTGTATAGCTTTCTTCTTCTTCTTTGCATGGGACTTCTCAGGCATCACTTTGCAATCGCGCACTGTTGTTTGCAACATGTTCTTGCTTTCTTTGTGGATAAAGTTTCTCTGTGTGGCTTCCTGTTTCTGTTCAGTCGTAGTCTCTCCGGGAAAGATCTGCTTGGTAACAGGTTTTTAAAAACAAATGTTAAAGCTTTCATAAACTGGCCAATCAGTGCAGATGTATCAGATGACGACCTGTCTCCTCTCCTTCAGCTGCATGACTAAACTAGATTTTGACAAGTGATGCCAACAAGGAAGCCTAGCTTTCAACCAAACTCATCAAGTCTGTTTATTTCCCGCACTGAGCACGCCATCCTCTTATTTTTCAACACTCATCAGAGGTCCCAGCCCAGTAGAAAGCATCATCACTGTAGTGTGCATCCTGTAGTGCATGACTCATGCTTTTCTAGTTCAGTCGTCTCCTGAAACCACTCAACGTGGGTAGTACCCAAACTGTGCCTCTCTGCTATCATTTCACCCGCCACGCCTGTGTGCCAGCCTGTGTGCCAGCCTGGTCTCCCCGTCTGTAGCGCCATGCGGGGACTCTGCGTGACAACATGTGGACGTGACTCCCGGCCCCCTGCTGTGGTTCAGGGAGAGTTTAATCTGCCGGGGCATCTGCAGTGCTGTCTGTTAGTGTCAACTGTGAATCTTTGTAACTAGATGTTTTGAAACTGAATATTTATCCTCCTCTTTTTTTTCCATCTTGCTATGTTACTGTACATGACAATGTTAAAGGGATAGTTTGGGTGTTTTGAAGTGGGGTTGTATGAGGTACTTACCCATAGTCAGTGTTTTACCTACAGTAGATGACGGTCGACACGCCCCCAGTTTGGAGAAGCAGACAGGAGTTACCACATGGAAGCAAAGCAATGTACCGCTGTGGACAGGGCCGGCAGCAAAACGTATTATAGACACCTAAAAGAGACGCCCACCTAAAAATATCTGTTTAAGTGTGCGCTATATTTAGCATATTTTTACCAGCTTACCTTGCCGTCAGACGGCCCTTTCTGATGGGGAACTGAAGCTGTTGTATCCATCTATGCTCTCTTGACAAAACCACCAGACTCCATTGAAAAAAACTCTAATTTTACCTTGCAGAACACGGGAGTTGCTGGGAGGTAAAATTGCTGTTTTTTTCAATGGAGTCTGGTTGCTTTGGCGAGAGCATAGATAACAGCTTCAGTTCCCCCGTCAGAAACATAGACTATATAGCTGTCCCAATTTAAATGCATTTTTTGATAGAGAATTAATTCAAAAAGTTTATTTGTATTGTACAAGACAGTTTGGATGTTGCTGCTCACATAAGAGATTGTATTGTTGACATATAGCGCCACCCGGTGGTGGATTCTGCTGTAAACTTGTTGAGGTTGAACCCAGACGAACTGTACCACGACTGTGTGTGTTTCCAGAGACCAGAAGAATACTGCCTGATATGGGTGTCTGTGGACCTCATCTCCTTTGCTGTAGTCATAGGAATATTCATCTTCCAGAAGTAAGTACAGCCATTCAAAGATGATATAACTGTAGTCAAGTCAGTACAGTGAGTTCTTAAGCGACACTTGATGTTTCTCCATTTTTCTGCTGGTGTTTGAAGAGGAAAGTAAACACTGACCTTTTTTTTGGTTTTGGGTTTGCGTCACTCTCTCCTGTTGTGCTCTTTCACACATGCAGAGTAAATACCACTAATTACTGCTATTCAACAAGCACCCTTCACTCACACCTCTCATTCAGTGTGACACATCTGTCTGGAACACCTCGTTAAAATAACAGCTCATACATATTTATGCTGTTCCATTGTGTTTTCATCAGTTTTTTAAAAATTATTTTGCAAGTAATAACTCATGTTTACGCCTGAACATAAACAAAACTGTATGTTTTATATATAGAAAACCCACAGAGACTCACCAACCTGATGTTTTTGTTAAAGGAAAGAAGCTCAAGGTGGTGTCTGATTTTAAATTTCTTTGAATCGTTCTAGATTTGAATCTGTCGTTTAAAAAACATGTTAAAAATGTGGCCAATACTATCAAATTCAACCTGACCAAACCTAACGACAGAGGCAGCTATGATTTTCTCCCACATAACTTAATGTTTTACAAGCTGCTCACAAGCAAGCATGACAACTCTGAAACCAACTGAGACCCTTTACAAACAGACACTAAAAACACTTGACCGAAAGGCCAATTTTATAGTTTTAAAGATTTTGCAGATGCTTAAGGTTTTACATGGGCTTGCATCTCCCTCAATGAGTCAGTTCATAATGCAGAGGGATAGCAGCGGCAGGGCAACTTCAAAAGGGGACTGTGTTGTGTACAGACGTCTTCTTAGTCAGAGCCGCCCACTACTGGAACAGTCTTCCTATTGAATTAAGAGAGAGCACTAATTACTTAACCTTTAAACATAAACTTAAGAGATGGCTTAAAGCAAACCAAACCTGCAATCATGAGTAATCATACTACGTCATCACTGGCACTGCCGTTACAGACTCTCACTGATTTACATATCTGCTACTTTTCTAATGTATTTTATTGTATTGTAACATATTGTGTTGTACAGACATTTTTCACTGCAGACATTTTGACATGTCACAGAAGGAAAAGCTCAGATGTAAAAAAAAAAAAAAAAAAGAATGAATGAGGGCTGCATTCCACTTAGGGGAGGCCCTGGTGTTGGGAATGCTGTTTCCCTGGTATAGCTTACTGGGACACTTGATGGAACTGAGCCATTGTTGACGTTATCAGTTTCACCTCCGCTTTTCCTGCTACGACGAATCAAAATGTCTGCTGTGAAAATGGTCTATTGTGCTGTACTGTGTGCTGAAGTATTGCATTGATAATATTAGGCCACTACTTTGTAGTAACCTGCCCAGGGACTTCAGATGAGAATTAGCTCTCTAGCTAACTCTAGCACATTTACATTGAGGTAGAAACTGTCCCAGGTCGGTAAATAAATAATGACCTTCAAAGAAATTCTGGAAAGAACACAGAATTACATGTATGCGTTATGTGATTTTATAAGCTGTTCTGATGTATTCTTTTGCTGTTCTCCTCCTGTGTGGTGACAGAGAAGATGTACTTTGTATGAGCATGTCTTCTCTTCGCTAATACTCCAGTATTTCCTCTTTCTGTTGGAGAGAGTAGTTTTATTGTTTCTGTGACGACTCCAGAGACAGATGGTCTGTCCTCCTGTCCTCTCTGGATGGAGGGCAGTCATCTCCTTTTCTTTCTTTTTTTTATTTTATGGTCCGGTGCAGGTTTGCTCTTCACTAGCTTCTGCTCGCTTCTAAACTGACCTCTCTTGTCTCCCGCCTTCTTTTGTCCTTCCTCCTCCTCTTCCTCGTCCTCTCTCCTCTGCCTGATGTGCATGCTCTTCCTCCTCTGCTGCATTCTGGCATCTTCTCTCAGCTATCACATGATCAGGTAACCGGGTCACCTCTTCTGACCCAAACTCTTCTCTCCTTTCACTCTCTTTCTTTCTTCACCCATCCTTTTTTTGTTGGATGCATTCTCTCCATCTTTTTTCCATTCCTTCTCTATCTTTTGTGTCGCTCTCTTTATATTAACATCCATCAGATTTTTCTCTCCACCTTACTTCCATTGTCTGTCTTTATTTTCTCTCTCACTTCTCTCTGTCTCACCTGAATCGTTGTACTGCTCTGCTACCACTTTCCTCCAGAGGGAGGAGCTCACGTCTTTAATAAATTGAACGCTTTCCACCCACACAGCACAAAACATCCACAGCATTAAGTCGGCAATGAGATTTCAAATTTATTATCCATCTTATTAAGCCAAACGGCTAAACGTCCAAAATGAAGTACGGATGTGCGTTCATCAGGGGAAGTGCCTCAGGATTGGCTTTTATTGATGCTGATGAACTAAGAGCTCGCTTGTTTGCATTTCTGTTCCTCGTTGCCTCCGTGCATTAGTCACAGCTCATTGTGACTAATGCTCCTCAGCTAACTTAATTGAAATCAAGGCTGTTTTCATTAAAGCAAGGATGCAGTTTTCACATACAGGAAATTAATTCCTCTGCCTCGACACACAAAACTAAGTCCTATGAGGAACTGAAACATGTTGATTTAATGAACACAGAACAGACTAAAATGTTCTGTATTTAGATAATATTTTACTAATTATTTATTCAGAAGGTAGAGAGAAAATAAAAATAGCCTTATTCTATTAATTCTATCGAAAAATACAATTATTTTTGCATTTCTGCAAATGTGTTATTTGCAGCACATAATGTAATTACCACTTTCTAATAAGGCACCCTATATAGAGTTGTAACCATTAGTTTTATTAATGGGTAATATGTCATTTAGTAATGCTTAACAAATAAGGGCATTGATAAAAACAACTTTAGGGTTGCCTTTGATTAATTGGACCGTTTGACCTCCTGGAAAGGGGCTGCAGTACGGCAGCGTATTGCTGCCACACCAGAAAAAAAATCACGGGTCAGTATCACGTTATAACATGGGAAGTTTATTGTTAGAACGAGATGTTTTCATGTTATTACGACATACAAACTTATCAGGTTATAAGAAGAAACTTTTCTTGTTATAATAATGTACTATTTATCTTGTTATAACATGAAATGTTTCTTGGTATTACAATATAAGTGGTGATCACGTTGTAACGTGAAACCTTTTATGTTGTAATCTATAAGCTATCACGTTTTACATGAATTACACATTATAACGTGATAAGTTTGTGTGTCGTAATAACGTGATAATATCTTATTATAATGTGAAAAACATCTTGTATAACAAATACATTTTGTTTGATTTTTTTTTTTGCTGGTGTGGCAGCAATACGCTGTCGTACTGCAGAGGATCTGGACCAAAATCCATTTATTAACAAATTATATAGCATTTATTAATGAATTAGCTTACATTGCATTTATAATTTTAGGATAAACACCTGCCAATGGGATTGTTTACAACCTGGCAACAGAAAATGCCTGAACTAATAATGGCTTATAACTGATAGTTACAACTACCACTTAATAAAGGGTGCCTTATTTATGCTCCAACTTCATTTAATTTTGAGAGTAATTCTCCTTTAAACCAAATCGTCAGATCAAACAAACCGTAGCTGCGTTTCAGGAATCGGTGAAGAGCTAATGTAACAGATTTTTTTCCCCATAAAACAGAGTTAGGTGTGAACACTAACTCTAAAGCTCCTTCTAAAAACGTAGATGTTATCCCTCTATGGACCCTGAACTAATTGAGAGCAGAGGCAGCAGTATTTAGTGACATCATTATTATCTGGAGAGGATCTCTGACGTGACGTGTGACCCCGCAGGTATCGGATGAGCGGGATGCGCAGCTACAACCCTGAACAGATCATGCTGAGCGCCGCCGCCGTCAGGAGGTCCAGCAGAGACCTCAACGTCATGAAGGAGAAACTCATCTTCTCTGGTAAGACCAGAGGGACGTGGACGTGTTTGTCACTCCTGGATGTTTTCTAGTGTGTTGTTGTTGTTTGTTTGGGCTCCTGAACTCAGAAACAAATTCCTCTCTTTGTACTTTTGGTTTGTTGATTCACAAAAAGTCTGTAAAGATGAGGAGTTTCAGGTGCCCATCTAGCATGTCTCTGCATCCCAGCATGCATCTGTCTGAGTGTCTGTGAATGTTCTCGCTCCTCCTCTTCCCTGTTGAAGGTCAACCCCAGTAGCGGCCTGTGTGACGTGCACCTCCTCCTGTCCATCCATGCTACCACCTCCTCCTCCGCCAGCCGTGACTTCCTCCTTTATTCCATGCATCCCTCGTTACTCTGCCTACTCTGCCCTTCTCCCTTTCATCCATCCATCCATTCATCCCTTCATGCACCAAACCTCTCCCACTACCCTCCCACTGGAGACAGCGTCATGTGTAGGGGAGCTTATAGACGCCCCAGTCTGTCTAGACAGCCTCTAGTGCTGGGGGTCAAAGGTGAGTCACATCAGGGCCAGCTGTTTGAGGCTCTTCATCATTTTTTAAATTCATTTTTTCACTCAGTGACTCCTTTTATCTTTTATTTTTCTTTCAAACTGATGTGGTTTGAAAGTGATGGTAGTCCAGAGGTTCTCAAATGTTTTTGGTGCCAGGGACCCCTTAAAGGGGAGAAAATCTTCCAAGGACCCTCTCATAATCGTAACACAGATTAAGCATAATGCTTAATACTATTTGTACTCTTAGATGACATTGGAACTATTCTAAAACTTTTTAACCTAAATACTTCCGACCTGTTTGATAGTGATAAACGGAAACACATTTCAATTTAAATCATGTTAATGCCACTTTGATTTGCCCTGATATTCCGGGTGCTCTGTAATGAGATGTTGCTTTAGCTTGGCTGGCTTCATGGCTTCGTTCACCAGCACCTGAAGATACATGACGCATTTTGGTCTGCCGTCGCTCGATATAACTGTCGTCGTATTTTCTCAATTTAGCTAGTTTGGGCTTAAGGCCCTGACACACCAAGCCACCGTAAAGGGTCGGTATCAGATGGCGAGGGGCGTGACAAAGCGGCACACTCTGCGCGCTGTTATTGGCTGGGGGTTACACCCCCACGTGGGGCCTAAAGGCTGTTTGCAGACGCCCAGAAGCGTCCAGAGTAAAGCAAAATGAGAAGAAAAGAGAAAATACAGACAGAGGGCTGCAGGATCTCTGCAGAAACAGACACCGCCACACACTTCTAGTGTTGCATAAGTGATGATTTAGAGGGATTATTTTTGCACCAGTCTATACATTGTTTTTTAGTTAATTCTTGCATATTATACCTTTAATGATACAGCACAATTTTATAAATTAAGCAAATTAATTCAGACAGACGGACCCCACTTTGATAATCTCTGTGGTAGTGCATGTCATCTTACAGTACACTGACTTTTTCTTCTCTATCCTTTGGCGTCCTCCAGAGGTGGGGAACGGAGTCGGCAGTGCTGAGGAGCTGTACGAGGACAATGGCTACGACTACTACACCAATCAGGCCATCAGTCAGTGATTGGTTGGGACTGTGTGAATCTGCTGTAGCGAGACGGAGACGACGGACGACGCTCTCAGTGTTTACATCATTACTGCTCCAGTCAGTGTGATCTCCTCCTCTGTCCTACTGATGTTTCTGATGGAGAAAACAACCACCCCGTTGCTTTGTGTACATTCTGTAAATAGTTTTGTGTTTTGCTTGTCAGACATACTGTATATCACACGGGACTACACGCACTTTTTATTAACGGAATTCGCCAAATCTGTGGCCTCCTCCTCTCACATCTAAATGGCCCCTCCGGGTCACCTGCTTCTTTTTAAAGATGCGTCTCCAGATTATTTTAAGCTATTTTTTCTTCCCAAAGCAGTTCCTTGTTTTTAACCACTGTACATGATGTTCTTCTCTTAGCAGATGAATTTCTTTTTAACGAGAGGCAGCATGAGACTAATTATGCTCTCGCCTTCCGTCAGCACTCCACTGTGCTGTTGTTCATAATAACATTAATATTTATATTTAAAGAGAAAATTAAAAAAAAAAACATGAACAAGCTGTTTACAGAAGTCCTGCCTTCTCCTCCAGGTGAAATATTCACACGGTGTATGTAAGATAAGTATTTTAATAGAGGCTGAATGCCCCTCCAGCCCCCAGTGCATGTAATGATCATATCAACTGATGTATGTGAGCTGTGCTCCCAGTGCACCAGACCAACTGGTGAAAATGATTTGGGGTTGAAGATCTGTGCAGTCTTCTTATGGTTAATGTGAATGTGTTTTTTTTTTTTTAAGATGTGAACGGTGTATTTTGAGTGTGTGTGTGTGTGTGTGTGTGTGTGTGTGTGTGTATTCTGGCTGGGTATATATTTTCTACCCTGCGTGCAGTGCTACGTTGAGTGTGTTATTGTACATAAAAGGTGAACCAGTGTGTGAAACGCTCCAGCCAACTCAGCATTACATTTGAACAACAGTGATTAATAATAATAACAATAACAATAGCAATAGTCTGGTGGTCATGATGGACGTCATTTCAATTCCTCTGAACTGCGGTTACAGTCTGAGGTATTTCAGTGTTGACATGGATCCAAACGTTGGTTGCTGGTGTAAAAACAGACTGCTGTAAGGTGAATGAAGTGGGTGCTAAATGTGAAAATAAAGCTCTAAGCTAAGTGAAGGGACGCTACAGGGATCACAACAGGGTCAAGACATGGATTGCCTTTTGTGTTTATTTTCTTTATTTGGGTATTACTGTGCCTCAGAAGTAAACATTAAAAACAACCTTCTAATACAGGAGTTTTTAGTTGTGTTTTGTTCTGTTTATTTGTTGTAGTTTTGTGCTCTACGACAGAAGGAGCCGGGGATCGAACCGCCAATAAGGGACAACCCGCTCTCCAACCTGAGCTACCCTTTTTAATTTGTATATACTGATTGAATGTAATAATATGGATTCACTCTTCTTGTCTCTGGACTTTCTACTTTTAGTCATGTTCAGTCCAGAGTTATTACAGCAACATCTGAAACTAAAATGAAAACAAACTGAAAAAAATTTTTAGTAAACTGAAAGTAAATAAAAAACTATATTCTTTAAGAAAAACTGAACTGAAATGATATTGCCTGGTTAAAAAAGCTAATAAAAATTAACGTAAATTTATTTTAGTTTTTAACTATAATATATCACTACTGAAAAAAGGAGACCGCATGAATATCTGTCAACTCTCGTGTCGTTGACCCACTGAAATTGAACTGACTTAACCATCCAGGAGATGGCACTGTGCTACAATTTTTTCACTAAAGTAGTGCAAAGATTAAATATTATGGCCTCCTCTACACAGTTCTCCAACCATGTGTTTTTTTGTAAGTATATGTTGCTTCATACTTCTGAGACATTATAGCTGGCCCTAACAAATACAAACTAAAACTAGCTAACACACTGTGAAAACTAAATAAAACTAAACTAAAATAAAATT
Source organism: Sebastolobus alascanus (assembly GCA_916701645.2). Lineage (NCBI taxonomy): Eukaryota > Metazoa > Chordata > Actinopteri > Perciformes > Sebastidae > Sebastolobus > Sebastolobus alascanus. Next base: position 5,707,876 of record CAKAOJ020000068.1, read on the forward strand.
GAAAAGTCCAAACTATTATATTGGTTTAGACACATTTATTACATTTTGAATCAAAGGAAAAATAATCTTCAAATCCGGCTTGTGGCCCTTCTGTGTGAATTTTGCATGTTCTCCCTGTGTTAGCGTGGGTTTTCTCCGGGTTCTCCGGCTTCCTCCCACAGTCCAAAGACATGCAGGTTGGGTTAATTGTTGCCCGTAGGTGTGAATATGAGTGTGAATGGTTGTCTGTCTCTATGTGTCAGCCCTGTGATAGTCTGGCGACCTGTCCAGTTTTTACCCCGCCTTCACCCAATGTCAGCTGGGCTCGGCTCCAGCCCCCCCGCAACCCCGAATAGGATAAACGGTTACAGATAATGGATGGATGGAAAAATAATCTTATGGTTAGAAATTGGTGAAGTAAGTTCTCAAGATGATGAGATGATTGATACAACATGTGATGAGTGTGTGAAGAACTTTGTGTGTATGTTTCCCAGAAATATGAGACTCAAAAGTTCCACATTTGTGGACAATAATGATGATTATTATTATTATTATAAAATAAACAGACAGTGAAGACGTTGACAAATTGAATTTTAATTGGCTGAAAAGCAGGTCGTAACAGTTTAACAAGTCAATTTTTAGGTGGCTACATTGAGTAAAACATGTCATATAAAAATAGATCCTAGTCTCATATGTTGTTTTTTATTTTTTTCCCTATTTCAATAGAGATTTGTACAGTATCAAAGGCAAACAGCACAGCCTTCATCTTTAGTAAAGGCTCTATTATAATAAGATCTCAGTTCCAACATGAGAATTACAACATTTGAAAAGAAAAAGATCAGATAAATAAACCTACTCAGGAATGACATTTGGCAAAAAAATAAGTTGTAATACTTTTTAAAGGAATTTATGGTGGTATTGGACCATCTGAACTTCAGTCTGGGTTTTCTGTTTTCCAAAGACAGAAATCATCTTTCATACCGGCTGTGCAGTAACCAGCATACTGTCCACCAGAATAAGAGCAGGTGAAACCAGTTTTCTTCACACTCAATTATTAACCAATATAATAATCTGTCAAATGTAAATGTTCCATTAAACATCCTAAATGTGACCGTAACACATCTGTCGATATCAAACACACAAGGCACCAGTAAGCAATGATTTGGTCCTTCTGTTGGATCACCAGAGTTGACCTTCTCTACCTGCAGCAGCTAAAGAAGCTTATCTCTGATACGCAGCACAAATATTATTCGATGCCATTTAAATAAAGCACGCACTATTGCACAAAGTTGGCCAACAAGTGGAAGTCCTCAAAGTGCAGCACTGAGCGCGACTTCTCTTAAAAAAATAATGCAGTCATTCAAAGGAAGGAAGGGTTGGTGCTAACAATGATTTCAAATGTTACAGTACTGTGTGAACATTAAGGCTTTCTCCAAAATGCACCTTCATCTTTCAGCTCACCAGAACACCTTATTTATGAGGTGAGTAGTCAATATTGCAGTGAATTTGTTTGAAATGAATTGGGCATCTTTACACTGGACACCGTGCGAAGAGCTTACAGCGACCTGGACCAGCCGAGGTTCGCCTGTACACTTCGATTCAAACAATATAGCAGCTTTCTGAACAGGTACAAGCATCCTGTGTGTCAACCGCTGATGGAAAGATGTCATAAATACATGCAAAACACATTCACAGTCAATGGGAATAAATAAATAAATAGCTGAAGATGTACTGGCTGCTCTGTAAGTCCTTTAAAAAGGTTGTTCCCTGAATTGAACACCATTAAAGTATCTACTATGACTGAATAAGCATCATGAGTGAAGCTGAAGGGATCAGTAGACACATGAGAGGCGTCTCATTCACATTCCATCAGCGTGTTATTACGGCTGAAACAAACATAGCCGTCACTTTATAAATGGAAACAGGTGCAGCTGTTATGGTCGAAGAGGAATGTTGTTGTGTTTCAGAACGTAATCATCACATATTTTTCTGCCGCCGCAGCCTCTCACAAACGATAAATCATAATAAGTTGGAAACACCTGAGTGTCCTCATGTCTTCATTCAGGTCACAGTGTCCTAAGATTTTAAATGACGCACATGAGAGAAGCATGAAACAGTTAGAAATCAGTGGCAAGTCTGCGAGGCATCCCTTTTCTCTTAATAAATAACCTTAATAATAAAGATTAGATGAAGTTCGTCTTGCGCAGGTGTCTGTTGGGGATTTCTATAGCGCTCACTTGTAAAGGCCAGGAGCCGCCCATGATGCCCGCCTGGATGGCTACGCCTGTAACCACAGCCAGGTCCGGGTCTACCGAAGTGTTGGGCTCCTTCCCAAAGTACTCGCTGATCAGCCTCCTGATCCGCGGTATCCTGGTGGAGCCTCCGACCAGAACGATCTCATCCACCTCCCCCTTCTCCAGGCGGCCCTCGGCTAACACCGTCTCAACGGGGGCCAGGATCTTCTGGAAAAGGTCCTCGTTGAGCTCCTCGAACAGCTCGCGGGTGATCACCGCCTGGAGGAGAACCGGAGCGGGAGCGGAGCCGTCGGCTGACTCGTGGGTGTGAAGGTGCAGCGGCACCGTGACGGTGGCGCTGGGCTGGAGGGTGAGGTTGAGCTTGGCGGCTTCCACGGCCTGTCGGAGACGGTGGATGTCCTCTTTGAGGGTGGGGGGGACGCCAAACTCCTGCTGGGCTCGCTCTATGATGTACTGGAGCAGCCTCTGGCTGAAGTCTTGACCTCCCAGCTTGTTGTTCCCTGCCGAAAAAAAAACACAATTCACTTAAGATTAGGCCACAGTTCCCTCCAGCAACAACAACTTCTGATTTAGACAAATGCTGCTTTGCCGAGTTTTAGATTAAAAATGCTATAATTAAACCAGATTATTGCCTTTTACAGATTACCATTACTGATATTGGAAACACCCACAGAATAAAATTATTTTTTTAAGCCTTTAAACGCACAATATGTAATTTCTGCCGGGACGCTCAACCAAAACAATAACAAAGGGAGTAATTTGATGACGTCGTGAAGCAGCGTGGGATCATGGGAGTTGGCGTCTTCACCATTGCCGATGAAAATCTATCTGACGTGATAGACGTAATGTATAAAAGTTTAATGTTGTTTTGTTCACCCGTACGTTTGCGCTTTATGGGAGCAGCTTCGACGCCAGAATGTGCAGCAAACGGCGATGAATAATCGCGCTCCATCAGGAGTGTCCAAAAAGACTATTGTAAACAACAGGGTGGCTAGCTACATAGCTGGATCGCCAGCTTCCTTCCTCGCTCTCTGACGAATCACCCGGTTTTCCCCCGGAAATAATAGGAACTAGAAGGGGCAGCGTGGATATGTCGTCACCGACATGTCATGAAAACGGTCTGTTACCATTAATAAAATTGAGGATTTCTCTACGTTTGAACATTGTTGGAAACATTTGGGATAATGTAAGTACACTACTAAAAAAATATATATATAACATAGGTCTTTTTTAGACATTTTAATGTGTAAATGTTACATATTATACCTTTAAAAATGGGACATGAACTTAGCAACAAAAGGTAAAGCTTGTTTTTCAGTCATCAGCAGGCTCATATCACCTCCTATCTCTTATCACTGAAGCGGTGAAACACATTACCTGCCATGGCTCTGGTGAGGAACATGCCTCCCTGTTTGTTGAGCAGAGAAACATCCAGGGTTCCCCCCCCGAGGTCGACCACCAGCACGTTGAACACGTCCACCTTGTGCAGGCCGTACGCCATGGCTGCAGCCGTGGGCTCGTTGATCACACGCAGGATCTCCAGGCCTGCAACACAAAGGAAAGAATGAACACCGTTATATTACTACTGTAGTATGTGTAGCTTGTGTATTTAATGCTATTGGGGAAGTAAGGCTGTTATGGATCTTAAAATAATTAGAGAACTGACCGGCGAGGTTAGCGGCCCTGACAGTGTAGTTCCTCTGTCTCTCGTCAAACTCTGCGGGCACCGAGATGACAGCTTTCCGGATGGGCATGTCAAGCTGCCGCTCGGCCATCTTCCTCATCTTCAGCAGCAGCCTGGAGCTGATGAACTCCGGGCTCACAGTGAAGGTGTGGTTTGTCGAGATCACGAACTCTGCACTTCCGTTGTTGTTAGTCACCTGGAAGAGGCACAAAGAAACTGTTAAGTGAGGATGGAGAGATTACAAAACTGAGAGCAAATCCCAGGCAACATGATTTGGTTGAAATTTTCACTTCAAGTAGAGCTAAGTTAACGTCAAAAACGTGAAGATTTGTGAGGTTTTACTTCATTGTAACTTGAATATCTATGGGTTTGGGGGTGTTGGTCAGACAAAATAGAGAAGAACTTGGGCTCTGGGAAACTGTGGCAGACACCTTTAACTGTTTACTAGACTAAATGACAAGGTAAATAAGATAAATCGATAGTTTCTACCTTAATTAGAAGAATGCTTTTATTTTGAACATATGTGATTACATTTAATAAAGGCTAATGAGTCTAAATGATGTGGCACATGAAGAAAAACACCTGCTGCTCCAGGAAACACACGTGATCCACCACAGAAATCACTCATTCTGCACATGCAAAGTAACATCACGACCCACCTTAAACGGGTACCGAGCACTCTCCTGCTCCAGGACCTCCGGCTCGAACACCTTCCCGATGAACCTCTTGGCGTCGTAGATGGTGTTTGACGGGTTGCTGTCGGCCAGCTCCACGGCTTCATGTCCAGCCAGCACCGCGGTGGTGGTGAAGGAGACGGCGCTGGGGATACTCTTCCTGCCCTCCTCATCCGCTATCACCTCCACCTCCCCGCTGCCCGGGTGGAAGACGCCGACGGAGCAGAAGGTGGTGCCCAGATCCAGGCCGATCACTTTGGGTTTGGGGGGCGGCAGGTACTGCTGGCCCAGGTAGCCGGCCAGGAACAGGGCCAGGATCACCGAACCTATTACACAGGTGGACCGAACCGGTTAGCTCATGTGTTAGCATCCAGTCACCGGTTAAGAAATATACAACTATCATTCAACTTACCAATCATAGAAATTTCTCCAGACATCGTGACACACTTCTGAAGTCACCCACCGCTAAAAAATTCGCAAAAAAAGTTCGTTAAATTGTTCAAGTTGTAGTTAAATTATGTCGAACCGGTTGCTTTGACAACTGGGTGATGGGAAATTGGAGTTTTCCAGACTACCAACAAAATACACGTCAACATTGCAATGCTCCTTGTGGATGCTGGGTAATGTAGTTTACGGCATACACCATACTATAGCAGCCGATGTAGCGTTGTACTACATTTCCCAGAAACGCTAGCGAAATGCAACGTATCACGGAAGTTTCGTGACGTATCTTGGACGTATCCGTGTTCTCAGCCAACCAGGCAGAGCCAGAGCTCTTGAGATTGAAAATCATAGAATTAAAGTGAGAGTAGAACGGGCATTCCCATTCAAATCAACGAAGCAGGGTGGTCAGTTCAATTACCTTTCTGCTCCTATTCTAATTCTATGTTGATAATAGAAATACAACGGTTGACGTTAAAATACAATATTATTAAAATTAAATTAAAAAAAGAAAGAAAACAACACAATAAAATAAATCAGAAACATTCAAATAAATAAAAATATTCTAACTAACGTTTTTAATTATCAAATTAAAAAAAATACTTTTTATATTTCATTTTTTATTCATTTATTATATTTAATTCATGGCTGCAATCATATATCAGGCACTGCACTGATAGGTGAAATAAATAATTCTGACCGACAAAAAAAAAATCATATTTAATTGTATTTCTTTGATTTGATTTGATTTACAAAAAGTTGTGAAAACAGTTGAATGCTGACTTTCATTTAAGTAGACACATTTAAAGAAATAAAAAAATTCTAACCAACGTGTTTGATTATCAAATTAAAAATCACTTTTTATATAATATTTTGTATTCATATTATATTTAATACATGGCTGTTTAGGCATCAAGCACTCATATATCAGGCACTGTGCTGGTAGGTGAAATAAATAATTCTGACTGACGACAAATCATATTTAATTGTATTTCTTTGATTTTATTTACAAAAAGTTGTGAAAACAGTTGAATGCTGACTTTCACTCTCACGCACTCATTCACACACATTCAGAAAATACCACGTTTTCCTGTACAGTATACATTATAGGCAAGATTTGAACATGAATTGTTCAAACCCAGACACTACATTTCAAAAACACCCCTTCCCCAACATCACTTCATTCATTTATAGGAAGAAAACAAAGATTACACAGGATGTTGAATAAGACTGGAATTGATGAGAAAGGTTGAAAATTATGCAGATGTGATAAATAAAGGCTTTATATGGACAAAAAAACAAAACACTGAATGATTTAGAATGCAATAAATACAGGTGACTTTTCATCAATGAAATGTCGCTTTTTCAACAACATAAAATAAAGAAAACTCCAGAAATCAAAACTTACAACGTGATTATTATATAACTATAAAGCAAGCATCTCTGTCTTTCTGTCTGTATGTGGTTATGTCCTGCATATCTCGAGAACCGTTCATCCGATCTACTTTCTGGGGACCCAAGGGCCTGCTTTGTCGAATGTAGCGTAATTCGGACACGCGACACGTTCTATATTAATACACCTTGAATAAACAAGCGCACAGCGACCATGAAATTATATTTAGGTCTTTGAAAGCAACCGCACAATTTACAAGGGAATAGAATAGGATAACAGTGGACGATTAAATCCAGTAGGTGGCAGTGATGCGACTTAAAGGGTGCAAACTACCGGAAAAAACACCAAAGAAGAAGAAGAAGCGAACAGCAAAGCTCTGCAGTCCAGCATGTCGTCCGCTGTAGGCCATGCGGCTCTGCAACCGGACTCTTCTTCACTTCCCTGGAGTCAACAGGAGCCAACTGAAGCAGAATCGAACCAGAGGGTATTTCACCGGTGTGACCGTGAGTAAACTGCAACTGTGTTTTTGTGAGTAAAAGACTGTATTTCCCCAGTGTATGACTTGATTCTAACTTTTTACACCAATAACGTTACTGCCAGCAAAATACCTCCGCTAATTTAATCCATGCTCTACCTTATAACTGCAGTGTTTTTGTCAAAGCAAGCAACTACGCCTATCTGGGAATGGGAATGTGACGTCACCGAGAGCAAGTCGGCCATTTTGGGAGGATAAAGGGTAAGAGTGCCAAGATAACACAAAACACTGCACAGTGAATACGATTCAAAAGCCGAATTGAAGTATATTTAGTAAACAGTCAGACACAAAGGTAGGCTAACGTTATGGGTTTCATTTTGCAAGATACAGGTAGATTAAATATGCAGTATTTGTCGACGTTTTGTTGGTATTCTGTTCTATTCTGTCTTTGCCAAAAGATGATTGTGTAGTTGGCATTTGACTTGTAGATCCTAATGTCATATACCTACCCGTTTGTGAATTGGATATCGGCCTCTAAAGATTTACATATTTTGAACTCCTGACAGGTGTTCACTAACACCAAAACACATCAGTGACTGCAATGGATGGCGAACTGTCAAGTCCTGCTAATTCATAAGGATTTATATCATTAACTAACTTCAGTTTTTTAATATATTGCCCAATTGTCTCTGTCAGCTTCTCTTTATATGGATATTTGTCTTTCACATGTACTTTATACATTTCTGACAATGAACGATTGACAGATGACAGATGAACAGACCATTGACAGAAAGCTCCGTAGCATCCTGGTATATTTGACATACTATGAATTGGGACATACTAAATCTTTTTCTGGCATATTAAATAGTACGGTATGGGTATTGGAACGCAGTGTATTTCTACCGTGAGTAGACTGTGGGTGTGTGACGCAACTATGTCTTGGCAGGTGTATTGCTGAGGACCCAAGTGAAGCGCAGTGTTGAGTGTGAAGTTGTTTGTATGAGCGGTTCTTGAGAAAACTGCAATCAGCAACACCACGGGCCGAGCATTCAGCCCAGGCATGTTCAGAACGGGCGCTGCACTAGTCTTATTGATAAAGCGACAAATGGATAAGATGACATTTAGAATATTGGTTGTTTGTTCTTCCTTTCACACTTTTAAAAAGCTTATACATTAGGCAAGCATGTGGCTAGTTTAAGATTAAGGGATAATTGTTAAAACCACGTCTGTCATAAGAAAATACCCAACACCGAATTCCAATTGTCAAAGTATCCATCTGACATGTAATCACATTAAGAGTCCACGGTGTCTGTGAGCGGCTCCGCGTCCTCCTTGCTGTCTGAACATTCAGATGGGATGAAGCAACCCGAGTCTCTGGGACAGTCGCTGTCTTCTTCCTGTAGACTGTGGGAGGATATGTGCTCCTCCGCATCCCTGACATCGTCACCTGCGGCAACAAACCAAACAGAATTAAATGAAACGTCATAATATTACGAGTTCCTGTTTCCAACCACATTATAGTAGAAACAATCTGTACCAAACGCTTCAGTGAGTGGAAATTAACCAATATTTAAATGGCAGAATGAGTGTGGAAGCAGAACGATGTGTTGTTGGCTGACTGCGAGAGGCCAAATGACCCAAATACTGGAATAACTTCTGCAGGTGTGACCCAGCTAACAGCAGCAGAAAACTTCTTCTTTTAGATACCTCAAAATGTAATGTCCTCTTTGACTTTCCACTCTCATAGAGTAAAAATATTCCATTATTCTTTCATATTTCTGCTTCACTGATGGAAGCTACTAATCCTCCCGTCCAGGTTGCCAAACCACTAACCTAATGGAGTTCAGCTTGATTAAATTACTGGCGTCTCATGAGTCAACAAGCTTGGCAGGGTCACGCTGCAGCCGCTGCCATCTGTTAAGGAACACCGTCACTCAGAGAGAAAAATTACAATAACCTTTAATTTGCCTCGTCTACAACTGCAATAAAACATGAACATAACTAGCCAGTGGATTTTGGTCCTTTTAGGTAAAGGTGGTGAAAAAGTCAATACAGCATAGTGTCGTGATATCTTGCGAAACAATATTGTATCGATACACAGACGTCAAGTATCGATCTTTTATTGGAGTGATTAACCTCTTAACAATCTGTCGTAGCTTGTCGGGAAGAACGTTAAATAGCGCTCCAAAGTTACACAAAATTTTGGCGAGGTCCCTTGACCTCTGACCTCAAGATATGTGAATGAAAACTCTGAGATGAACAGAGTGAAAACTGTATCTTATTAAATAAAACAGATGTTGACAAACTGAATAATTTGCAGTGGAAAAAAGGTATTAAATCGCAATATATCTTATCGCAATACTCAGCATATCGCAAAATGTTTAAAATCGTAAGAAGATCGTATCGTGACTGAAATATCGTGAAAATATTGTATCGTGGGGCCTCTGGTGATTCCCTTTTACTAGTCGATAGGTCGACTAATTGGTTGTTTTGGTCTTAGTCGACTAAGATTTCTCTAGTCGATTACTCGTTTTTTATGCTATTTCAATGCTGAATGACTTATTTCCAAGAAACTTATGAGCACATCTCTGGTAAACACAAGGTTCTGTCGATTAAATCACCTAAAATCGTATGAGTGTTAGTCGACTGAGAACATTTTTGGTCGAGGACAGCCCTATAGTTCCTTCTTCACACTGGAAAGTAGTTTTGTTTTCATTCATGCAGCGATAATCAGCCTTCTGCTTCAAGACATCAGATTACAGGAACACCTTCTGCCCCATTAAGCACTTTCTATCTGAGTAACAGGAAGTCTCTGATAAGCCTCTCATAGCGCGCAGGATGTGTTTCTCTTCTGTGTGGCACGAATGCCTCCGCTTTCACATGTTAACCTTTCAGCAGAAATTAAATCGCAAATAATTTCCAACCAAGTTGCAGATAAGCAACATTGAGTTACACTTACGTAGTTCTATATTTATACTTTGTTTTAGCAGAAACAGGATGTTCATATATATATCTTTTCCTCAACATTTCTTGCTGTTTGAATGTTACTAATGCTTTTTGTAAAATGACTCTTGTTACAGGGCTTTGTTGAGAGCTGTGATGAACAAAAGCTTGTGTTAAATTACCTTTAAAGTTGTGTCTGCAGCTTGGTTAAGCAGCTTTGGTAGTAAATGCTACAGCTCCTGCTTTGTTTGGTTCTGTTTGTGTGAGCTCTGTTGATGTCGCTTGGTTTCCTGGTCCATGTGCTGATCTCCATTGTTTTGTGTTAACTTTAGTTTATAAATTATGTTTTAAGTAAACCACATTTAAGTAACTCACATTCCTTGAGCCAATTTGTGACACTACTATGACAAGTAAAAATGTCTGCCGGGAAAAAAAGGAATATGAGCTTATTTAAAAAATAAGCCACATAAGAATAATAGGCCTTTACACTGGGATTTATTTTCCAAGAGTGATCATCTTACTGAAAATGAACTACACTATTATAAGTTTTTTAGTCGACCCTGTCGCTGTTTAATGAAGCAGTAATTATTGGACTGTAAAATATAGTGTGGTTAATTGTTGTTAATAATACAAGTGATAGCCATCATCGCTTGGTATGTTGCTCACCTGTGTAGCGGTATTCAGCAGCAGCGAGAAGCTTGTGTCTGTGCTCGGGATCTTTGACGTTCAGCTCTATCAGGTGTTTCTCCTGCAGGTGCAGCAGGTCCTCCACCGTCTGGTAGCCATTTAGCAGCAAAGCAGAGGCGTACTCCTGCAACAACATTGGCGTCCTCATTACCATCAACCCACACGGAGTTTTTGAGTAAAAAACAGTGGTGTACACATTCACCTTTCATCTCTTAACACCCTGCACATCGAGTTTCAGATCATGTGGTACAAAGTGTTTAAAAAGGTATGGAACTGGAGACCACAGAAACTTGATAATGTCAGGTGTTTTACCCATACTGTATGTTTGAGGTTGAGTTATGAAAGTTTAGCTACATTTCATGGTATATCTGTTGAACTTTAACTTTTGGATTTCTTTTGTTAGATTATGTTTACAGCATCAGAGGAGTTCCTACTCATCAAGGAAGATGCCAAAAAGATGAGTTAACTCTTTTAACTGTTCGCCTGTTACAATCATAACTGTACCAGACTAAAACCAGTGAGTGATCCCAGGTGAGATCCCGTCCTCACCTCCAGATTCAGTCGCTCCAGTAACTCCAGCAGCGTTTTAGGCCGAGGTCGTTTGCACAGCTTCTGTTCTCTGATCTTGGGAGCTTCCTCTTCTTCTTTTTCCTCCACGAAATCGTCCACATAGATGAACTTGAAGTTGCCCACTTTGTTGTTTAGCATGCCCGTCCAGATGCCCATCGGAGGCTTGCTGATGATGTTGATGATGTCACCGACCTACGAAAACATTATAGTGAATAGGGATGTCAGGCTACCAGATATGTAGTGGTCGATACCAGTACCAGTGAAATTCCACGATTCTTGATATCAATTCGATACCACGGTGAAAAACAAAACAATAACTCCTGTGTACTTCAACATACACTCCTTTATTATCCTTTGCATACTTGTTACTGCACAACATTATCACTGTACACAAACAGTGTTGTGTCTCACCTTGAGTTTGAGGGAGTCTGTGTCGTACGGGCTGGGAACGAAGTCTGTGTGGACGCGAGCTCTTCCACAGAACTGCCCCTGATAGGAGCCGTCCTCCTCCAGCCTCAGACTGTCTCTCTGACCAGAACCATTGGACTCACTGGTCACACCGCCTGAATCCACAAACACAACACCGCACAGTGTGATTACACATGGTTATCTAATAACACTTCATTGTACTGGTTAATCGGATCAGCTGGCTTTCAAAGTCTGTTTTTGTGGAATTAGTTACATAACCTTATTCATTTATTCACTATGTGGGCTAAAACAACCCAGCACTCTCTGGTCCAGTGTGCAGTGTATGCAGGTTGTGCAGATACTTACTAGAGGAGCTCTGGCCACTGTACAGACTCTCTAAGGAGTTGCTTGTCTTTGCAGAGTTTTTCTCAGCTGGAGTGCCACTCTCTGTCTCTGCCTCTGGGTCTTTGTCTGTGTCATCAGCCTGCGAGGAAAAGAAAAGAAAGACAGTTTTAATTGAGAGACGTGATGATCCTCAATCGATAGATGGAATGTACAAAAGTGTGCAAACTCCAGTTAACTGAACAAGTAACATGAAAGTAAAAGACAACAAGGAAACTAAAACAGAGAGCTTCAGGTAGAGATGTAGGTTGTGAAAGTTGCAGAGCAGCTCAAAAGTTTCATCTTATCTCTCATCGGTGTTGCAGTGCAACAAAAAACTGCAACGAGACGCTTTTCGGTGTAGGTCAGAGCGAAGTGCGTCATTTACATATTACCAACAAGAGAGTCATTGAGGATGTGGGTTTATCAGAGATGAGAGCGACAAGACTCTGTAGAAAAACAACACAGGTTTGATGTGACTGATTGTCGGCGTGTCGTGACTTTTACTGGATGTGACAGGTATAAAGGTTTTTTTTGATAATTTGAGCTCACAAATTGTTGATTGATGCACATAAAATACTAATCTGTACCCTTGAATTACCAATTTATGTGTATGATCAAAAGCTTTACATAATAGTAATTAAAGGTGCTCTATATACGATATTCAGAGCATTAATATAGCAGCAAATAACTATTTGCTATGTAAAGATATAGAGGAGTAATGTCCACCTGAGTAGAGAATGAAGTCACTCTCCCTCTGTGTGGGTTGTAATCAGAGCTTCTTCGCGCTTTGTTGACATATCCAGGCCGGCCAAGCATGCTTTTAGTGCATGTTAAGGCCCAAACACACCAACCCGACATCAAAGAACTAGTGGTGATGAAGGCCGACCTTTGAGTCGCCTCATGTTGCCTGTGTTTTGGCCAAAAAGTTGTACTCAAACACGCCGATGGCCGACTACCACGTACGTTCTGCGCCTGCGTGAGATGAAATAACTCCCCCTACCAGCAGGTCGTGGTAGTCTGTATTCGTCATTCAAAAAGGGAAACCGGAAGATCTAGGACGACAGATATACAAGCTGTTGTTATGATACGATTCAACATGCTGAATCCGCCGCAAAAACTCCAACACGAGCAGATTAGAGCCGACAGTGCGGGACACATCGCAAAAACTAGGCTTACAGACACTCCCCGACGGCCCCAAGCTGTCCGGCGGCTTGGTGTGTCAGGGTCTTTTGTGCATGTGAGCGTGCCCCACTGGCTAGCTCACGGCCGCCGCTCTGCACTGCTCTAATATGGCGGTTACAGCTGATCTCACCATCCCGATTGACGTCGCGGAAGCGTAGCGTAGCGTACCCTCTGGTTCGCCCCAGGTTAATGCTGTTATCTCTGTCAGCACTGTTGCTGTTGTTTCCACTGTTAGAGCTTTTAGCACCGTTAGCTGCTAGCCACCAGCTCAACCGTTGCCATGTTGAGAGCCATGCGGAGGCAATAGATGTGTAATAAATGTGTGTGTGTGTGTGTTATTTTCCAGTGACTCACCATCTCCTCAGAAAAAGCCTTGCCGTGTTTTTTGCCAATTTTTCTGCGCATGGTCAGTGAAATTGCCTTCATCTTCTTCCCAAGACCAGTTGACTTGTTTTGGTCCAAAGTCTCACACTCTTCTGTGAGCTGTGTAAAGAGCGTTTTTTTATTAGTATATATACAGTAGTACTGTGATATTAAAGAACTTTGCTCCTCATATTTCTCCCATCTACTACTTTTGTATCTCTGCTCCATAAACGTAGTCAAATGCATCACTTCCTGTGCAGCAAAGGATTTTTCCCAGCATGTTTTCCAATGTTGCATTTTTTAATGCACTATGGCTGCACATATATGTATGTGCAGAAGGGGAACATCCTTAATGCAAATGTTTCTATCTAATAATTTTACATGACCACTTTTTATGTTATTGACAATAAACTGCTCTCATTCTTGCAACTATATGACATTTTTTTGAGGTCATTCACATAAAAATGAACTGAAAACAAATCTACAAACCACAGTCGTTGCAATTTCCTCTGGTTTGGCTAGTGGTGAGTGATGTCTGAGACCCTCAAACCTGCCGAAACTGGTGGAGCGCTGTGGGGAGGATTAACAGACAAAGACAAAGGACGTAATTAATTACATTACATAACATCAATTCGTAACAGCAGTAACGTCATTGCACTTGTGAGTCCTTATTCAAGCTGTCTCAAGGCTCAAAAGAAAACCTGCTGCGTCTTCACTCTATGACCCGAGTGGACTTTAACTGATGAATTTTGATTGAAGCTTTACTATTACCATCTACTTTATATTGTCTCTTAAGGAAAGCCAAAGTGTTCCTAATTTTTTGCTCACAAAAGCAAATGGAAGGCACCTCCACTATATACAGAATATATTTGTAGGTATATGCAGCAAATATTCAGTCTGTTCCGAGAGTGTTTCAAAGTGAAAGCTTGTTTGTTTTTTGTGGTACATTTTTGTTCATGTATTAAATCATGTAGCAGATCATGTGGCTGCAGAGAGAATAATTGTCTCTAAACAGCTGTACTGGTTAACGTGTCAGTAGTCAATATGAGTAGATGAATATATAAATTACACAGTTGTGTCCTCACGACACCGGCGACATGTACTCAGAGTTGCTTTACTCCGGCTCAGTTTTAATTCTTTCCTCTCTCCAATTTTTCATAAAACTAAAAGTCATTATAATCTCTCCCGACTCCCCATCATCTCCAAAATAATTATATAAATGAGAGTAATCCCTGGAAATCCTGGTTAAATATGAGCTCCATACTCCTAGACAGCTCTCTGTGGATTGATTTAATGCGGCGGCGCCTGACAGGCAACACTTTACTCCACCGTCTACAAATACCGCTGCAGAAATGAAGTGTTTTAAAGCTTTTGTCTTCCTCTTAATAAGTTATTGCATTGTTTGTATTTCATTGACATTGTTGTTTGTCTGTTTTACATTATGAAAATTCAGTTTACTGTACACATTTGGACAAAAACATCACTTTATGTCAACTAGTCTTTTAGTGTTCAATCAGTATTTTACAAACAATTTTCTTGACATAATTTGTCTTTTTTTTCTCGTGAATGCTGGTCATTTTTGAAGTGACTATTAGTAACTATAAGTAATCGATTAGTTGTCTGTTTTGATAAGCGTTTTGTTAGTCATTTTTTAAGAAAAACATTCAAAACTCTCTGATTCCAGCTTCTTAAATGTGAATATTTTCTGGTTTATTTACTCCTCTATGACATTAAACTGAATACCTTTGAGTTGTGGACAAAACAAGACATTTGAGGACGTCATCTTGGGCTTTGGGAAACACTGATCGTATTTTTTCACCATTTTCTGACATTTGCTAGACCAAGCAACTAATCGGTTAATCGCAAAAATAATCGACAGATTAATCGACAATGAAAATAAGTTGCAGCTGTTGTGACTATGTCAAAAGTGACATTTGGACATCTTTGCTTCCCAATAAATATCATATTTTCCTCTCCTGCTCCTACAGTAAACTCATATTTTATTTTGATTTCCACGTACCTTCGGCTTTAAGCTCTTTGCTTTGTCTGACACGTTGGAGGCCGCCCTGTGTAACATTTTCTCCTGTTTTAAGGTTATTGTTCAGATCCTTGCTCTTCTCTTGCCTTTACCCTCCTGACAGTGAAGTGTTAACTAACAGTGAGGCTGCCTGTCTGATGGGCTGGCTGGCCCACTTCCTTACAACACAGGATGTGAGGAAATTGACACTGCGTCTCTCGTAGCAGTATTGCTTTGAAAGGGGAAAATACAAGTGCTTGAGTTTGCATTTTGTGGCCTGCTCGACGAAAACATTGAGAACCGCTTCCAGGAATGGCTGTATCTAGGTTTTATAATATTTGTTTTTCACAAGTTATGAGATGACGGTGATGATAACTGAGGTTGATCTGCTCAAGAGTTGGGCTGTAATGTCACCAAGTATAGCTCAATCAAATAACCACTGGAGAGTCATGAACAACCACATGAACAAACTAATATAATTATTCAACAAAGGTTTACAGTAAAAGCTGTTTTAATTTCATGGACCAACATGTAAAATGTTCCTCAAAATGTCCTTTTAATAGTAATGGGGAACTTGGTTATGGTAAATGATGCTGGAGTGACTATTGTGATGCAGTCATTTCTTAATGTGGGGTGAATACTTTTGAGGAAGTGCTGATGTATGACAGAGGAACAGCTGAAAGTGGCAACTCAGTTGTGTCGAAATACTTCCCGGTTTCTCTCTGCTCTCAACATGGAAGTGGATATATTTCATTTTATGTCTTTGAAACACTAAGACATGAAAACGAGATGTGTCTACAGTATATTTTTTGTTTTGACAAGGGTTAAAAGTCACTAAAAAACCACCTGTAACCTTATTAGAAAACAGTGAATCTGAGAGGCAGTTTGACTCTCCACAGGATCATCCTACTCTGATGTTGCCAGGTGGGGATTTGCAACTGTATCTACATTGTGGGGGATTTCAATCGGTGAGTTGTAGAAAAGGGAATTCTACAGACAAAACCATTGCCTAATCCCACTGCTTGCAATCAATTGTAAACTCCTGTCAATCCAGATTAGGGGATCTAATATATTACTTCAGAGGCTCTTGACTCCCTGGAGAGGCAGTTGTTCATCTGAGTTCAAAATGAGATATCTACAATTTTAAAAAGTCACCTGATCTTTGTTGGAATATATTAAAGCACTGTTAGGGAGGGTCCTCTGAATTCTGGCCATAGTTATTAATCCAATTTGTTTTAAATAGTTTTCAAATAGAACTGGAGAAGAAGATAGGATTGTGATTTTCTAAAATAGGGCATCATATTTGCAGTAAATGTGCATTATAGTTGTGGTTCTCAACCTGGGGATAATTTCTGGGGGTCACCAGATGGTTGAGGAGAGTAAAATGAAATAACATAACATATTTTAAATATTATAGCAAGCAAACGAGTAAAGTCAATCTCATCTGATCGTTCCAATGCTCGGATATTTTCACAGCAACATGGCCATCATCTGGAATGAAGCTAAGTGGTGAGTCAGAGTGGTTTTAAAACAGTCGGCAAACGGCGCTTTGTTTCATGTACGTATCATAACAACGGCTTGTATATCCGCAGTCCTCGGTCTTCCGGTTTCCCTTTTTTGAATGACAAATACAGACTACCGCCTGCTGGTGTGGAGAGTTATTTCCTGTCACGCAGGCGCAGGACGTACGTGGTAGTTGGCCGTCGGCTGTAGTCTTTGCGGTGTGTTCGAGTGCAACTTTTTGGCCAAGACAAAGGAGACGTGAGGCGACACAACGGTCGGCATTCGTCGCCGCTAGTTCTCTGATGTCGGTTTGGTGTTTGGACTTGTAGGACTCTTGCAGAGCTATGAGGTCATTAAAGAGGGAGTCTTAACCTCTGCACCATCTCTTCTATATTATTAAGAGGCTTCATGTCCAATGAAATGACATTTGACCCCTAGAACGAACGACACTATAGATCCATAGGGATTTTGTAATCTCTACACCGGATCATCCCTTTCATCTTGGACTATTTTCTCCCAAGTCATGTTAAGCTTTAACTGCTTTGTATCACCCTGCACGTGCTCACTGGGTATCAGCAGAGGTCTTATGCTGTGAGAGATGTCAAGTGCACGCAAAGGCACTGACCTTTAAGGTCAATCTGCACTGTTGTGTGGTATTAGCACTGCGTGACCATTGAAGTTGCTGTATTGAACAGCAACCGACTGAAAGAACCCCCTAAGATTAATTTAGAAATGAATTCTCACGAATGGTTTCAAAAGCACATAACAACCAGGAGAAACTTACATTTGGTTCTGATAGATTCACATCTGTGATGGATCGCGTCACCTTTGGGGGAATCTGGGGTTTACGGTCCTGTTTCAAGCTGTCATCCTGGGCCATCGCCTGCTGCTGTCTTCCTTCCCACTCCCTCCCAGGGGACGCGGTG
Organism: Sebastolobus alascanus; assembly: GCA_916701645.2. Taxonomy (NCBI): domain Eukaryota; kingdom Metazoa; phylum Chordata; class Actinopteri; order Perciformes; family Sebastidae; genus Sebastolobus; species Sebastolobus alascanus. The sequence continues at coordinate 5,725,760 of CAKAOJ020000068.1, forward strand.
AAGTCATGGGAGTACACGCGGTACTCTGTGAGCGGCCTGCGGCAGGTGTGCTGGATGGTCCCCCAGGCAGGACTGCAGTCGCCTGGGTTGCTCCAGCGCTGGTGGTGATGGGTGTGGGTGTGGGTGGGCGTCGCTCCACCGGGGAGGATGGCCATGTCTGTGCATCGGCCCGGCGTTGCGTTCTCCTGAGCGGGGAGGGTGGAGGACTTGCCTAGGTAGGGCCTCCTGTCTGACCTATACGGCACGTCCAGATACTGGGGTCCCATGGGTGGGCTTATAGCGCATGGTGGGGAGTGCACTGAGAGACGAGACAGACGGACATTTTGTTAACTTTCTGAGACTGGTGAAATGTCGGGGATGTTGATATGTTGAGGTGTTGCTGCAGCAAAACTGTTCATTACAGCAATGCAGAGTGATTCATAGTTCTGCGTATGCTCTCCCCACCGAGTGTCGTAACGCCACCACAGAGCTACTTGACAAATTTATGCAGTCACGCGAAGAAATGCTGCTTTGTCTCTTTAAACATTTACTTCACGGGCAATGAAGAGATGCTTTGCACCGGTAACTGCTTTGCTAGATGAAGGAGACCATCTGTGAGGCCACTTTACACACCGAAGCAGCACCGGAAAGAGAGTAGGAGGGGATATGAAGATGGCCTTTATAACACTTATGTGTAGTTTGAACAGATGCTTGTTTGTGATAAAGCAGCTGTCTGTGTACCTCTATACTGTAGGGACACCACAGACACCTACACTGAAGGTGTTGCAACACTTAAGAGCAGAAGTATAATTCAGAACTCATCAGAGCAGAAAAGTCATGAACTAGAGTAGCACGAGTCTCGCTTAGTCACAGCCGATGAGTCAAACTGTAGAGATGCTAGAGAGGTCAGAGAGGACAGTTTAATCTAGTAGGGAGATGGTACCCTTATCTCGCTGTAGATGTATAAACTTGTCTCACCTCTGGAGTTGTGACTCTTCTTTGACCCCTCTTTCCCGCTCTTTCCACCCGGTTTCTTTCCCGCCTTTTGGTTTCTTTTGACAGCAGGTTTAGACTCTGTAACCGTGCCGTTGGCATGGACACTCTGGAAAGATGCAACACACAACACATATAAATACTTTCATTTCTAAACGTCTAAAACGTGATTCTGATTGCTCAATAAAACATTCCTTTATGGCAATAGAAAAAGAGTTTTAGCTTTCCACTCTCATGTAGCACAGCTCAGTTTTTAGCCAAGCTATTGCTTGGTCGGTTTACCACTTTGGTCATTTTGTACATACATTTTTTTTTTTTCATTTAAGTCATTGCCAAACATGACAAACATTTGCTGTTTTAGATGATTGTAAATTGAATATATTGTGGGTTGGACAAAACAAGTAATTTGAAGACAACACAATAGGCTCTGGGAAACTGTGATGGATATTTACAATTTTTTTTGACATTTTATTGACAAAAGGAAACAGATTAATTAATAATAGAAATAATGGTTAATAATAATGGTTTAATGTAAAATGCTTAAGGAGTACATTTTAGCTCAATAGCTCATTTGTTTTCTTACCAGAATCTCTCATCTACAGCCACACAGAGCCGCTAGCATGGCTGTAGACTTTTAATTTTATATTTTATTTGGTGGTTATTTATAAAAAGGGTAGACACCCTATCTTCTACCAAATCCCATTTGGGTCACTGGTCCTTTTAGCAGCAAAGCCACATTGTGAGGTGCTGGGAGCTGCTGCTGATCCACTACTGGCAAGCTCTGTTTTGTTTGCTTCTCACTATGATGGGCATTAGTCAGGATGGGCACTGGGTGACCTGGCATCAGGCCCCTAAACCCTCCCCATCCAAAACACACACTCACACACACATAGACAGTTTAACATCTCTGTCTGCCATGTGGACAAGAGATTACACAGAGGGCAGTACCCTCTTTGGACCATCTGCACTGTATTAAAACCCAATCAGCATTTGCGTTAAATGATTGTGCCATTTAGGCCACCAGAGGATGTCGCAAGCAGGTGGCAGCTTGAAACTCCCAAGTTGACACAAAATGGCCTGTTGTGTGATGTGACCATGAGTCTGCACATGCAAACGTGCTCATGTCTACAGATGCGTCAGTCTGTGATGACAATGATTTGATTTAGTGCTGTATTAATAACAGTTGTGCAGAGAAATAAAGGAGGGCGAGCGTGAAGGATGTCATGCTCTTCTTTGTGGTGGCTGGCTTGTCCCTTATAACTACTGACCTATTCAACGTATCCTCATGCAACGGTTCGTATGTTATCTTACAAAAAGTTAATCCTAATTTTTCGTGCTAAAACTACTTAGTCAGGTTAACATTGTATTAGTTTAGCATGAATAAGTGAAGCCGGCTGAGAAGACTGCAGTGAAGCTTTTTATTCTTACCTGGCTTGAGGGCGGTTTCTCCTTCTTCTTTGTGCCAGAATGATGAGCTCCTTTCCCTTCTTTGGTTTCTGTTCTGTGTTTAGTCTTCCTCATCTCTAGAGGGACACAACAAATTACAATATCATCAGGTTAGTGAAACACTGGACAACCGAAAGAAAAAACACATCCCCCCTAAGGGGTTACAGGAAGCTGATTCATTCATGTATTTCTCTACGGTGAATGACACGATAATGCGCAAGGCATGAAATAAGAACGGTGTTCTTGCTTTTAGCATGTCATTTGTACACCATGTAGTCTGTACTGACTGCAGTGTAAATGTATCAGCGTAAATATGCTACGCTCAGAGCTAGTGACGTAGGATAAATAGTAGACTATAGACCGCTTATGGTGGGCAGGAAGGGAGAGGATGGGTCCAACAAACACAAACTCTCAACCAGGAGACCGGTGTTCAAGACCGGCCTTGTTTCTTGTAAGTTACGTTAGTGACGTTTGTGACATGATCTAGCCTCTTGATTTTGCTCTCCAAGTGCACCAGATTGATGCATTTAACTTAAAAATGTAGGCTACAATGTTTTCTTTCTAAATGCATGATGTTTCCAAAGTCAATGAGTAATCGTGTTAAATAATCATGATCTCAATATTGACCAAAAATAATCATGATTATGACTTTTGCCATATTGGAGCAGCCCTACCTACCACTGCTTTGTGTTTAGCATCATGCACAATCATTGTGGGCCTGTGTAACAATATTAAATACTCAATAGTTTGGTGGAGAATTGGTTGGCAAACCCAGCCCATGTCTTCAGACGTCATGCTGAGAGTTCAAATGAACGTTGGCATATAGATGAGCTTAACCTATTTATTTCCTATTTACCTTCATTGTGATTGTTGGCGGTGTGGACTAAATCTTCTTGGCTCTTGGCGAGCTGCCAGACTGCAGTATTACAGCCGGGGTTATCTGCCGTGAACGGAGACAAATCACAAACATTGAGGGCTTTAAATGAAAGGTTGGGGGGAGGCCACAGAGACACTGAATGAAATTGTTTTTTAAGTCACAGACAGGCAGCCGTGTAGGTTATTGAAGGTTTTAATCTAAATAATAGACAACTGTATTTTCTTAGCAGCTTTAAAAAAAAAAAGTAAATTATTTCACTGTAGACTTGGCCATTTTGTTCAGTAACTCTTAAACACTAATGAACACAATCCAAGTCTTAAAATGAATCCAGAAATAACAAACATAAATTAAATAGTTTGCACTCACCCAGTGTTTCGTTATCTGATGCAGATTTAGATATATGTGTTCTGAAAGTAAAATGAAAAAAGTAATATAATATTACACAGTTGCCTCTATTTAGTGTTTGAGTAGATGTTTTCTAGTCCTTTAGTCTGACAACAAGCCACAACAACCCCACTGATATGATTGTAGAAGACCATAGAGCACATAAATCATACAACATATGGGTAAAAAGTGACGTCTAATTGTGAGAGGGTAGATTGATATTGTGCAGAGGTTTCTTTCAAAGTAAAGGTGTTGAGGCGACCGGGGACTCTAAGTAGGTGGGTCTTGAATCCGCTTAGTCCAACTATCCCAAAGCTATAATCTGCCTTCTGCTTTCCCAGCAGTCCACAGGGCACTGCTCCTCAAAAAACACTCACTACCAATCAAACTACACAATATATAAAGCTTTTTTTTCAATTGCATCTAATGGGCTGCCAATCCCTCTTCTTAAGACACAGCATTGTATTGACCAACTGAACTAAATATGAGGATGAGGAGAGGAGCATTGCTGAAGAGCTCGTCTGGTCTGCTGCAGGAAGGATTAACAGTGTTAACCCTCAGTGAAAATAAACTGGGAGCCTTTCAAGCCATATTATTACTCCATATGGGAAAGCCCTTTCACTTGCATGGCAGATTTTCTCTGCAGTTTGCACGCAACAAAAGAAGCAGAAAGATGCCTGATATCCTGGCAGGATTACAATGATTTTAAATGCAATTTCATTATGTGTTTACAGCAGAATGACATATTTAATATATATAAAACAGATTTACCTGTGAGCTAAAACCATTGTGATTTGGTGCCACAAGTCAGCATGTCTAACTCTCTAGTGAGCTCACCTTCTTTTCTTTTTATTAGAGTTGGTTCTCTGCACCTGAGGCATCTCCTGAAAGAAAACAAATCATTTTCAGTGAGATGTTAGTGTTTAACAATCTATTTAACAATCTGTACAAAATATGCAAATTTCCATCACATTCAAATGGATTTGATAAATACATTATTTCATTTAATTTATATAATATATAATATAGGGCTGTCAATCGATTAAAATATTTAATCACAATTAATCGCACATTTTTTAATTGTTCAAAATGCTTGCTTTATGCAAATGTATGTATATATTTATTATTGGAAATCAATTAACAACACAAAACAATGACAAATATTGTCCAGAAACCCTCACAAGTCATTTAGCGTAAAAGAAATATGCTCAAATCATAACATGGCAAAGTGAAGCCCAACAGGAAACAACAGCTGTCAGTGTGTCAGTGTGCTGACTTGACTTTGACTTGACCCAAACTGCATGTGATTATCATAAAGTGGGCATGTCTGTAAAGGGGAGACTCGTGGGTACCCATAGAACCCATTTTTATTCACATATCTTGAGGTCAGAGGTCAAGGGACGCCTTTGAAAATGGCCATGCCAGTTTTTCCTCGCCAAAATTTAACGCAAGTTTGGAGCGATATTTAACCTCCTTCGTGTAGTTTCATATGATGCCAGTATCTTCACTCTACCTTTAAAACTGAGCTACGTCACGTTAACTTTGACAGCCCTAATATAATATAAACTTTATATATTTATTTGTTTATTTAGACTTAAATCAAAAATGTCTGAGTTGTCTGGCTTCAGCAGCAGCTGTTAACTGGCTCTGTTCATCATTTCATAATCAGCTTTATTTAAGGTACAATCTGGCGGGTGGGTGTCCAAAAGTCCCAATTCCTCTGAGAAGTGACCCCATATAATCTGGTCACGATGGTTCACATGGCTTCACCGTTCACAGTCTGTAAGACATGCATGATGTGTGGACACACAGTGTGCTTCCCTCTCACCATAGAAATAGATCTCCCAGAGCCTCGCCGCTTTGTGTTGTCATCCAGCAGCACCGCTGGGCTGCAGGAACGGCTGCATGCGCGGCTGGAGGAGCGGCTGGGGATGGGTGGTGGTGGACCATCACTGGAGCTCTGCACCGCCTCATACAGGCTGTCCATGGACCCCTCCTGGTGCCATGTGGACAGACAGACACACACACAGCTGTTAGACAGTTGAATTTTGGCAGCAGGCTTGATTTATGAATGGATTTCATCTATGCTGTTGGATTAAGTCTGATTAGTACTTTTGATGAAGCACATATCAAGCAGGATTTATAGGTTAAACACTTTATGTCAGTGGTGAGGAAATGTCCGGCCCGGTCGCACTAAAGGCGTGTGAATGACACGACGATGTACAAGGAAAAAGCGTGTAATAAGAACGCCGTTCTTATGTTACTGTTGTTTTCGTACGTATTGTACTTTGTTTACATACTTATTTTAAGCCCAACCATGACGTGGTTTTGTTGCCTCCTGGTGGTACTGCACCTTCATACACGCGTGTAATATTCACACCTCGGCGAGACAAAACCATAGACTGTATATAAGAAGTGGACGTAGTCACCGTGACGTCACCCATTGGTTTGTGGACTGCTGTTTTGAAGCCTTGAGTTTTGCATTTTGGCCGTCGCCATCTTGTTTTTTTGCAACCAGAAGTGACATGAGAGGGTGGAGCTAAGTACAACACTGAATAAGACATTTTTAGACAAACAAAACGGTTATAATTAATTTTCATGAACTGTAAACACACTTTGAAGAGGTTAAAGTTCCAGACTCCCAGACCGGACAACGACGTGGTAGTGACCTGTCAATCACAAGGTAGCCACGCCCTAAAGCATCCCCTGCTTTATGATTTATTTGACTCTAAATGGGACCATAATTTACTAAATGAACATCATGCTGTATTGAAGAAGACTTGAAACTAGCGATTTTGACCATAAACTCATGTTTACAATGTTTACTGAGGTAATAAATCAAGTGAGAAGTAGGGTCATTTTCTCATAGACTTCTTTTTGCAACCAGAGGAGTCGCCCCCTGCTGGATGTTAGAGAGAATGCAAGTTTAAGGCATTTCAGCATTGGCCTCACTTTTCAGACCCCGAGTTGCCCACTGGGTAAAACGTGACACTGACACGCTATCCTCTGATGGATTGGCGGGTCTATTACGCACTTTGGCATGATACCAGGTTGCAGCGTCATGCAACTGTAAAGCACACACATCAGTTTAAAGTTTAAATAATGGTTGTTTGCATAGTCTAAAACAAGAAAACCTAAAGAAATATAGGAGACAGCCCACATAAATCTTCGATGCATTGTAAACAGATGCAACGCATCACATTTAGAGTTATGAGGATTTGATATAACTGGAGGGATATGCTGCTAATGCTGCACCAAAGCTCTTTTAAATTTGCTTGTCAACCATGGATGTAGGGGAGGATTGAAATTTCTCAGCACAGATTTCAGTGTGGATTAAAATGGGCTCGGCTTGTTTGGATTCCTTCTAGGAACGTATAACCAGTTTCTCCTTTCATCCATCTCTCCTTCTCTGTACGATGACATCTTATCTCTTTACTGGAAAGACGGACATTTTTAGTGGCGACAAAGGACGGGTGTCTTGGTTAGAAATGATCATCATTTTATGAGATCATCCTTTTTAGGTTCCATGTAGACCTCATTGTTTTCATTTTTTGACTGAATTTATAGAAACTAAAAGATCAAATACACAGAAATACTCACATTTATACACACTGAGGATTTTATCGTCTTCATTGCAGATATCTTAATATTACTTCTCTTTTTTCAGTTGCTTCAGGCAAAAGCGTCACATAAGAACGCTGCTTTAGGCGTGTCATTTGCACGCCATGTAGTCTGTATGTAGTCTACTGACTGCAATGTAAACACATCCGCGTAAATATACTACACTCAGAGCTAGTGACGTAGAATAAAAAGTTAGAAAGACTGCTTATGGTGGGTGGGAGGGGAGGTGGATGGGTCCAACAAACACAGGACTTTCAACCAGGAGACTGCTGTTTTGTTTTGTAGGTGACGTTAGAGACGTGTTTTTTAATTACGTTTGTGACGTGTTTTTTAGTGACATTTCTGACATGTTCTCCATACTTATGTAACGTTGTTTCCGTACGTATTGTACTTAGTTTATATAACCTATTTTAAGCCCAACCATGACGTTTTCCCTAAACCTAAGTGAGTGGTTTTGTTGCCCCCTGCTGGTACTGCACCTTCATACACGCGTGTAATATTCACGCCTCGGCGAGACAAATCACTGACACGCTATCCTCCGGTGGACAAGCGGGTCTGTTACACATTTTGGTGTGATATCGGGTTGGTTTATTTCACCCAATTACGTTTTTACAGTATCATTTACTCCATTGTGCCAAATGATTACCTAAACCAAACTACATGCATTTATAAAGTTTTTTTACAATATCTCATTAATGAGTTTGTACAGGAGGTCATCGTCCACGTGAGGTGGAATAACTGCAACAGAGACGACAATCAGTGCAGTCACAGTTCTGTTTACTGTAGCAAGGCGTTAGTTAATAATCCTGATTATTGGTCAACATCTGTCCAAAGAGAATAGTCTGTATAGTTGCCCTTGTGTTGTGTCCACGTGTAGCATGACAGCTGCAGCAGCATCTTGAGGCACCATATGTGCGAGTGGTGCATGTGTGTAATGCTGCCACCACACATTTGTCTTTACCCTGCTGTTGTTTCACTTATCAATACTTTCTTTCTGCTTTCTCCTCTAGCATCATGAACACATCAGCTAATACATAACTACAGCATTAAAGTACATAAATAAACTGCATTATACTTTTCTGATTTAGTACATGGATGGTAAATCTGAGGAAAACATAATAAAGCAGATGAGTTTAGAGAAGTATTTTTTACATTTTGAGACAGTTTAGATGTGGATTGTTCTAAAGGGGCAACTCAATATATTTCTAATAATTGAACAATTAATGATCTGACTTCAAACATGAACTAACAGTCTCACTAGAGTTGCTCCTCTTTGGGATCGTGTGTAGATTATTTAGAGGTTGAAACGCTGTTATAACAACCTTGTACATATTTTCCCACACTTAATGGCGTCCACAGCATGCCATCATTTACAGATATTTTATGTTCAAGTTCACATTTGCACCATAGGGCTAAAGTTCTCTTTCCCCTCAGCTCCTCACACACAGCTTGTTTGATAGATTCAGAAATTAAAAGTGTGTCTCTTACCAGCGAAAAGCAGAAAAGGTTCATGTTGGCGGAGAGCTCTCCTGTTCGCGTCGGTGCGTCTGATGGAGGTGAAACGGCGAGCTGAGTGACAGCCAGAGACTGAGAGACACAACAGCTCAGCGTGAGCCCAGCCCGGGTCGCCTGCTGTCTTCTCAGATTAATACCACAGTGAAATCCCTCCACTAATCCAATAGATGGACCACCACTACTCTACCAGCTAAAGCAGGACTCACTCTTGACAACAGGCCCACCATTGGTGGAGCAACAGAGCGTCTTTGTTTTGAATCTTTTTTTTAGCAGGGAAGCTTCGTCCAGCAGCCATGCTGGTTTTTAACCTAAACTCAGTAGTGAATGGGGTAATCAGTATAGTGATTACTTACTATATCATGTACTTAAGTAAAAGCACCAGAATATTAATCTAAAAATTCTCCATCGCAAGTAAAAGTCCTGCATTCAAGTAATATTTCTGATGTATTATCGGCAAAATGCTTCAAAATAAAAATACTGCAAAAAAATGTCCCCTCCGACTGAGATATTATGACATTATTAGATTGTTAATACTGATGCATCATCGTGTAAACAGTATTTTACTGTTGTATCTTGTGGAACTAGATTTAACTATTTTATATACTATTTACTATACTACTAAATATATATTTATTTTGGTAGTTTCTTCCACTATATTTTTATTGAATTTTAACATAACACAAATAAATACGCAATCTTTGACCAGGTACTAATTAATCCTTAAATAATTGTAAAAAAAATAAATAATAATAATAATAATAATAATAAATAAAGATAATACTAATAATAATTAATGCTGATGATAACAATACCACTACTACTACTACTAATAATAATAATAATAATAATAATAATAATAATAATAATAACAACAACAATAATTATAACAATAATAATAAATAAATAAAAGAAAAAATGCTTGCATATATATACATATGCACATATACATACTTATAGATCAGTAATAACTGGAAAAAATTCTCAACACCTCACATTCAAGTTTGGCATAACTTTTCAATCATTTGTCAGAGCATCATCAGCTCTACCATGTTCATGAAAAGATATGATGAAGAGACTTCCTCAAAAATCCTATACTTATCCGTCACTATATAATATACTGGTAGTTTAATCCAGTGGGTCCCTGCCAAAGGGTCACGAGATAAATCTGGGGGGGGGTCTTTAAATGATTAATGGGGTAAGAAAGAAGGAAAAAAGTGTTTTTTTTTATTAACAGTTATTAACAGTAAAAGCTTAAACTGAAAAGTAATCAGTGACTATATCTGTCAAATAGAGTAAAACAGATAATAATTCCCTCTGAAATGTCAAAGTAGGAAGTGGCATAAAATGGAAATACTCGAGTAAATTACAAGTACCTCTTAGGTAACGTATGAAGTAAATGTACTCACTTCCTACACGATGCTTCGTATGCGGTCAAACCCCACTGGTGCTGCAAACAGTCACCATCTTTATGAAAATATCATTATCAACTGAGTGTCGTCATGGCTTGATCTTTTTAATGACTATTTTATTAGGTGAAGTATTGATCAGAAATAAAACATTAACTGGGTTATTTTAAAAAGGAGTTTCATGAAGGCATTATCTGTATCCGCAGTGTTATTAGGACCAAGAACAAGTGATTTAGAAAAAATAAAATAAAGATCTCATCTCCAAGCAGTCGAGTGCCAAAATGACAGCAAGAGCTTTGATGCAGTCGTCATTTAGACATTAGAACAAACAAACAAACAAACCAACACAGCGAGCATGGGGCGCGCTGCCAATTCTCACAGTCTCAGCCAGCCACAGCTCTTTCCTGTGTGGGCAGTAAATGAGAGTAGTATTTTCCCTCATGCTCTAATGTGGCTTTGTGCTACATACTGGCTTCTTCAGAAATCACAATAATTCCTCTAAATGTTGGAAAGTTGTTACATTTTTTGGTTTGGGGGGAGTCCCCCAAAAGTGATGAAACGCATGCAGTGATTTTATTTTTCATCTGAAAACATTTGGTTGTGGCTTTTAGACAAATTCCCTGTTCAATATGTGTGTATTAACCGGTAACACATTCAGTGTAAAGGTTGTGATCTATTAATCCACCTCTGATATCTGAGCTGCTGTAATGTAAAGAAGGAACAGCCGGAGAGATTAACACTTATGACCTATATTTGAATGTTTTGCTATAAGTGGAATGGACTGGGATATTGGAATTAGTTTTTTGAATCCATGCAAGTCATTCACAAATGCCACAGAAGCACAAAAAAAAACAAAGTTAAATCTAGTGAAGCCCGTCTTTCAAGACACGAATGTGACTGTTGTCGGGCGAAAACCAGTGTTTTGTGATTGTGTGTGTACCTCGAAAGTCAGTGGTGAAGCAAGAGAGCGAGCGGCGGCGAGCGGCGGCGAAACGAGCGAGCGGCGGAGCGGAAGAGAGTTAGTTTAGCTTTGAGAATATCAAGTGAATGTTCAGTGGAAGTTACAGTTTGTGCAGAAATAAATGCTGCAGCTCCTCAAGACCAACAGAGGTTTCCTGTGTCTTGTTTCTCTGCTGTTGAGTGAAGTGACCGGGATTAACTCCGGAGCGAGTAACGTTATCGACTCCGGCCCAGGAGACCAAAACTACGGTGTCTCCCCTGTTCCTTCTGACCACGGTCGAGAGGCTGAAGCAGGAAAAGTTAACACTAGTATCAACATCGGCCGGGCCTTCGATTCATGGAGGGACCTTCGTTTGGTGAGCTAACATTACTGCCAATCATGTGAAATATATAGTGATATTGTGATTTTAGCTGTCAGTCACGTTCCGTCTTCTGTGTGTCGCCTCACTGTTTTGACCGATGTCGCTCGCGTCTATGTAGTGCGAGCTCAAGCGCGAGCAACAGAACGCTGACTATCGTTGACTTAACGGCCACAGGTGTCTCACAGGTGATTATTCCATAGAGTCCCTTTAAGTACGGAAGTTACAGTGACTTCTGGTCTCACGCGGGACATGAACACCGGTCTCCTGGGCAAAAGCGTTTTTTGACACACGTGGATTACATACAAATTGCTTTCGTGGGATAAATACAGATTACAGTGCATTACTTTTCGTAGGTGTAGCTACAAACGGTGTATGAGAGCAACCTGAGATATGAAGGGCTCATATAAGCTAACGAAAACACAACGAGTCTTAGTTTCAGGTGATTATACACTAATGAAAACATAGTTATGAATATTATATTCCATTTCTGCTGTAGAACCCCTGAAATGTTACACACTGTTAAGTTAATGAATGAACTAAATAATCACTTTCCCACTGACTTCAGCCCACTTTGCATGGTTAAAGAGTCTCTTTACTCAGCATATTCCTATGTCGCATCTGTAGTCAATATTTAATTGCGCCCTATCTTTAGCTCCATTTCGAGGCATCAGTCTCTGAATGTAACCACAGTGTTTTGATTCTGGGAATTGGTTGTCGGGCACACGAAGTACCTGGCAGCCTGGCCAGGTACTGCGTGTGCCCGACAGTAACAGGGTGTGACATGGCTAAAGAATGGGTGAATGCTGCCAGGCAAAGATGCACATCTTAACCACATGTGTGGGTGTGGGACACCTTTGTGTACCTTTCTATGATGCATGGGGGAAATTAATTAGTGTGTTTTATTGTCTTCTTCAAAGAGAAACTATTTGCCTGACTCAGTGGTAAAAAGAGGATGATAAATGAAAGATCTAACACCCCTTCAGTAGTAAGTCAAGAGGGACCTTTATGGACCCAAGTGGGGTATTTGTTTCCATGCGAGTTGAACATGCATTTTTACTTTTTTTTTAACATAAATGCACACAAAACTAGTTAATATGGGGCCAAATTCTTCGCCTGACTGGTCCACGTGTCAGCCGATCACATGTGTGTATGGCTACGTGGGCGTGTTGGCTAGGATAATTGTCGGTTACGGTATCAGTTTAATTTACCCCATGGTAAATACATTTTGTTCTCGGCAACTGACTGTAGGCCCAGTTTAAAGGAACGCTGTTGAGTTTCTTGTAAACCAACACAGTTATATTTACATTTAGCATTTCTCGATTGCCTTTTCTGGATTTGCAGAGCAGATTTTTTGAATATATTAAAACATGCATTGTTTACATCTATGTCTACATCGGCAACAGGGCTGCACAATTAATCAAACTTTTATCGAAATTGCATCATAGCTTACTGCAATTTTAAAAACGCAGTATTTGTTAAAATTGCAATATTTGTTAAAGGTGAAATGTGTGTCAAAATACCATTCTAAATTAAATATTATTGTGCTGCAGAGATGTCCTGGCCTGCACATCATATTCCTGAGTCTTTAGAAAACATCTTTGTTTGGTACAGATCACACTGAAGCCACTAGAAATGCACCTTTTATAGGCTAATAATGCAGAACTAATAATCTATGGTAATGATGAATAATATCAACCTTGCTGTGTCTTCATATTGACAGAATAAGAAACCAACAAGATAAGAAGATAGATTTGTGGTCTTTCTGTTTACATATAATAACATCAGACTCTCTGTCCACACACTGTTAAATATGCACTTTCTGTAACGCCATGTGCACAAACTACGTACCTATCAGCTGTGCAATCAAGATCGGACTAGAGACGTAATGGGTGAGTCTGACGTTTGTGTTTTTTAAACAGAAAACAGGTTTCATACTGCGATATTTACTGAGAATGACATACAATACAGCCAACAGTAGCCTATGTAAACTTTCAGGCGATCTCCCTCCAGCCAGCTGACTCCTTATTTAGGTGTTTGTAGTGAAATGAGGAGGTATCGTATCAGATAACTCCTCATTTCAACTTCAGGAATCAGCCCTTCCTCCTTCGTTTAGTGCTTTCAAAGCGAGTGACAGCAATAAATAGAAACGTGGCATCTGACTAAAGTTCAGCTCAAAACGGCACTCTGTGCAGCGTTTCGTTGCTCGCAGCCAGTTAGTTTGTTCCAGTAGAAAACAACGCAATCAAACTGATTTTGTCACTGACGCTCGCTTGCGTTGTATTCTGTTTGGAGGTAGTAATATATAGGCTACATGCATCCCAATACATTAGACCTCTCTGTGTTGTACACATTATAATTATAATAAATTTATTTATATAGCACTTCTCAAAACAGATGTTACAAAGTGCTTCACAAGACAATAAAAGCAGATAAATAAAGTAAAAGAAATATGTTAACTGCTAAAACAGAACAGAACATCACAGAACATAGCAATAATAATAAAAGTGGTAAAATGGTAGGACAAGTTGATAAAACTAATATATATATATATATACATAAATGTGTATAAATATACACATGCGTCCACAAACAGATGTATACTTACATATATTTATACCCAGTCTTATACTTATAGGAATGCTATCCTAAAAAAATGTGTTTTCAAAAGTTTTTTAAAAGTGGATACAGAGTTAGATGATCGTATCTCTAGAGGAAGTGCATTCCAGAGTTTGGGAGCCCTGACAGCAAAAGCCTGATCGCCTCTCGTCACAAATTGGACCATGGAACAGCAAGAAGTAGCTAATCAGATCACATTACATTGCCTCTAGATTTTTTTTTTTTTTTTTTGTGAACACCCAACCTTAAAGTTCAAACTGCGCCTATGGTGACAGATGGAATTGAATTTCCCCTCGGGGATTAATAAAGTATCTTTCTTCTTTCTTCCTTGCAAAAAAATCACACCATAATCATTTTAATATGTTTTTCAATAAAAGTGAGAATGATGTAAAAATGATCATTCTTTCTAATATCGCAAATCATATCGCAATTGCAATATCAGTCAAAATAATTGCAATTTGATATTTTTTCAAAATAGAGCAGCCCTAATCGGCTAGCAGTCTTCTTCGCTGCCTTTTGCTGTACGCAGGATGACCCAAAAGAAACCCACGAGGAAGTCAGCACATATGAGCTACACTGTTTTTGAACCCTCACGTGGACACGTTAGCTGTGTAAAACTGTGAGCCTTTTACATCCTAACACAAGAGACTTTTTTTCCGTCTCACCTGGAACAAAAGACAGCTGAAACAAATTTATGCAATCACTTAAAAGATTTATTCTTTTTCCATTTTTTGAAACAGATGAGACCCTAAAGGATTTCCAGCGTTACATTGCAGCAGAGACAGACAGCGACCCACATAGCTGTAGGCTGCTGTAGTGAGTGACCCACTAAGTGACATCAGGAAGAGATTAAGTGTGTGTTTGTTTGTTTGTGTGTTTGCGCGTGCGTGCGTGCGTGCGTGCATGCGTGTGCCAGCACTAGTTCTTTAAAAGAAAAAAAAACATGGCAGTGTGTTGTGCAGTTTGAGAAGGCTGTGAGATGATGAATGAGACTAAATAATTCAACATTTGTAGATTTCATTGAAAGTAAAAGAAAATCAAAGACAGGATAGTCACATTAAACAAATCATCTTCCATCAGATTCCGATTTAAGTAATTACTTTTTCATATACTATTTTCATTAATTTTCGGGGCCATCACATGTTCCGTCCTCTTCACAGCATTGTATGGTAGGGCTTCTGTCACATTCTTCCACACAAGATATCCTGATTATGTCATCTGTTGAAAAAAACAACAACAATATGCAATGAGTGAACCATCCCTCTATCGCTGTAGTATATATTATGTTTTTTCCCAAAACATGGACATAAGAGAAAACAAAGTGAATGCAGCAGAACGAGTCCTACGTACTATCTTGGAATTCGGTCTTGCAGAACCTCATTCCTGCAGGGCAAGTTTTCAGGACCTTACATTCTGGTCCATCAGCCTCACATGTCCCGCAACTGAGCGTGAGCACTGGTGAGAAGACAAAAGCGATCAGAACTGATTCATGGTTTTCACTTGCTACAATATTATGAAGTCACGAAGGTAACATTGATGTTTAGTTAGTGGGAATACTTGATAGCCTTTCAATATCACAGGTGTAATGCATCAGTGATCAAATCATATATTTTTACTTCAACTAGACCTTTGCTCTAGTAAAAAATAATGCACAAAATTTGATACAAACTGAAGTTTGCTCACCTTGAATGCTACACAGCAGGATCACCAGCAGCGTGAGAAGCAGGACCTTCATGTTGTCAGATGGTATGTGGACAAACCTCCCGCGCTGCCACTTTTATACTGGAACATCACCACGTGTTCCAGTAAATGTTCCCTTGAGCTCTATTGTCCCAGAGAAAGGACAAAGAGTTCTTTAATCTGCCGCATACTTTTGCTGATGAGCAAGGTGTTGTGTTACAGGAAGTTTGCTTTTAACCCTCTCCTGCCAGTTATTAATGATGCTGTTTGTTAACTCTGAATTTCTGAGATTAGCATTATGTCTGACCTCTGACCAGGATTCTTACCTTGACTGAAATAAGATTTAGGCTTTGTATATTTCCTTTAACGCTGTGTTCTGCTGTAGGTGTTTCAATGCATTGGATGTGGTGTGTTCAGGTTATGGTGTGAAGCACTGAAAGAGCATTTAAAATGTTATCTTAATATCAACTTCAGAATATTATAAAGCTTAATTTAGGACTTCACTCACTGATTGTGGATAAAGGTCTCAACCAACTATTGGCAATTAATTCAATTTAATCATCCAGGAAAGCAGTTGAGACATACTGAGTAGAAAACATAAAAGTTTAATCAGTCATACTCTTGTATAAAATGCTGTGGGTTTAAGAAAAAACATAAGAAAAATCAATACGTGATTGACTTCATCGGTGTATTTCCTCCAAAAATACATCTTTTTCTGCATTCAATAATGGTCAAATACCTAATTTATAAGTAAAGCTTTACTGAAACAACTAACATTCAGATATGCAGTTAAACAGCCTGTGCAGACCATAGACATCCACTGATCAGCCATAACATTAGGACAGCATGGGCACCCTGACCGGTCTGCGGCTACGCAGCTCCATACGCAACAAACTGCGATGCACTGTGTGTTCTGACACCTTTCTATCGGAACCAGCATTAACTTTTTCAGTAATTTGAGCTACAGTAGCTCTTCTATTGGATCGGACAACACGGTCCAGCCTTCGATCCCCACGTGCATCAATGAGCCTTGGGTCTGACCATGTCGCCGGTTTTCCTTCCTTGGACCACTTTTGGTAGGTCCTGACCACTGCAGACCGGGAACATCCCACAAGAGCTGCAGTTCTGGAGATGCTCTGACCCAGTCGTCTAGCCATCACAGTTTGGCCCTTGTCAAAGTGGCTCACATCCTTACGCTTGCCCATTTTTTCTGCTTCCAACACAAAGTTCAAAGTTCAAAATGTTCACTTGCTGTCTAATATATCCCCCCCACTGCCAGGTGCCGTTGTAACGAGATAATCAATGTTATTCACTTCACCTGTCAGTGGTCTTAATGTTATGGCTAATCGGTGTATATACGCCTCTGGTGCAGAATCTCCTACTGTACATGTAGCTTTGATATGTTTCTGAGGGCGACTACAACGTAAAATTTGTCCTTTAGTGACATCTATAGGCATCATTGGGGAAGTGCAACATGGTGTGCGCATGAGGATTTCTTTTTTTTCTCCACCTGTTGTCAGTGATGCAAGAAGTAAACACATCGCTAGAACAAATCCCCAAAATGTTGCCTTGCAAAACATGCTTTAGAGTTTTAGATGTTTTGTTTTTACTGCCCTCTTTGTTTCTGCTTTTATTGTTGTCAAACTTGTTGTGTGGGTAGCTGAATCTGCACTCATTGTAATGTCACCTCCATTGTAAAGGGGTGACCAACTAACCAATCACTCACCGACATGTCTCGCCAAAAGTTGCCATCTCATGTTAGACGAGAGGGCACTGCAGTTCAACAATATAGTTGCTGTTGCTACACAGCCAGAGAAACTATTTGTATGAGTCACACTGAAGCTGGGCCGGTTTGAAAACAAGTTGGGTAGGATGGTAACAAAGAACATTTTTTACTTGTTTGCATGTTCATTTCCAGGAGAAAAAAAAAGTGTTTACACACAGAAAAATCTGGCTTACTCTTCTCTTATGTAAATTAAACTCTGGGTCAAATGATTTTTGATCATCAGCCCACTAATAGAGCACCACTTTATCATCGTACTGTATAATTTATGCAATATATAAAACAAACTGTTAAAGTTGTGCTGGAGAAAAGCCAATAAACAAGCTGTCACACAGATCACATGTAGACCAGGCTGAGGCTGTAAATAAACACGTGGGAGTTGTTTTCTACTGCAATACCAAAACTCTTCTTGTGTCTCTCATTATAATTAGGGATGCACCGATCCAACTTTTCCAGTTTGTATACAGATACCGATACCTGGGCTTTGGGTCTCGGCCGACACCGAATACCGTTTCAATACCAGTGTTTAATTAATACGCTGTATGCCTCACTGTGTGGAAGTGACTGGGATCATTTTTTTCTGTGTAAGGCAACATCAGGCTTGACTTTAACATTGCTTTCCTAACTTTGTAAAACAAAATGTAACAAATAAATACATAGATATATATTTATTGCATGTTAATTATTATCAAAATAATAAATCATACACAAACAACTTGGTAGAAAAATCTTCAAAATTAACAGGAATTACAATTCAGGTGTAAACCTTTTTGATGCAGCAAAATTGGTCAAAACGTACACAAGAATTAAAATTCCAGTTTATAATGTATATAATATATAAACATAGAATTGGATTGAATAGATTGTCCCCATCGTCACCGATATCCGATCCAGCTATTTGAGTCAGTATAGGCCCGATATCGTATCCATATCAGATATCCGTATCGATATCGGTGCATCCCTGATTATAATTAACAATAGTCACGATGCATACATTAAACCACATCATGTCTTATTAAAATCCTTATTTGTACATTTACTTAGGTTACAGAGCTTTCTTCTGTATCAATTAATAAATAAAAGTTTATTTGGTAAACTGACTGAAGAAAATCACATTATTGATGCACAACTCTGAAGAAACAAACGTGTTGGAGGAAAACTGGCACTTAATGCGTGATTCACTTATGGGGTATATTTCATTCATAGGAATTATTGCAAATCAAGCAGTAAACAATTTAATTACTAGAAAAGGAAAGTGATTAAAGTCTGGTAAAATGCTAGCTATTCTGAGTGAAGTTCAACAGCATAATTTAGAAAATGAACCTCTCACTCTGCTAGTGTAATACCTAGCACGTTATCCTCTGATAGTTTAATGACAATTTCTACAAACATAAATGACTCTTCCTCTCAGAAGAAGGCAAAGAACCACATCAGTGATATGTGGCATAAATACTGAGCCACTGTGTGAGGCCTCTGTGGAAACATTTGGTCTATACTAATGTTTAAATTACGTTATACTGTATATAAACCTTGTAATAGTCAACGTGTCAGAGTCACCATACCTGTTTCATCTTTATGGTAAGGAATTACAACCTTTACACACTACGTAATCATGACCATAAAGAAAGTCTGTATTTCCTTAAAAATATTCTAATTTGAATTTTAGTTAAAACTGTTTTGTTTTTTTAAAGATGACATCTGAATGCATGTTTTTGCATGTCTTGATAATTTGCTGATATCTTGCTCACACTAAAACTGGGTCGGTTTAAAAACAAGTTAGGTAGGATGGTAACAGTGTGGATGAGGTAATAGATTAATGTTTACTTGGTTACTCTTACTTGGTACTCGAAGGGAATATTTAACAAAGAACACGTTTTACTTGTTTTAACAGTTCATTTCCAGGGGAAAAAAAGTGTTTACACACACAAAAAAAAAATTTATGATGATGTTTCTGGGTAATTCAGGCTCTGGTTTACTCTTCTCTTATGTAAAATAAAACTCTGGGTCAGGGCCGGCTTAAGGCGTAGGCCCTAGGCCTAGGTGGCCTAGGGCGCCACCTTCTGGACGGCGCTGGTCGCCCTTTTAAAAAATTTGTAAATGTTGGTGGGCCCCCTTCCTCATTTTCTGCATTGAGGTAACAAATGACCAAATAAATATAGAAAGAAAGAAATACACTTTTCGTCCCTATAACTCTCTTTCTCACACTTTTTCATCTGCCGCACTTATTTGTGAATAAAAGTGTAAAACTGTCACAACTTGTTGTGAAACTGACTAAACACTTTTAAGCCAGATATCAGGGACCAATTGTTTATTTATATTATAATAAATACTGATTTTCAACAATATTCATCCACATAAAATATCTAAAATATAACACAAAAGTTATTTTAAAAAAAATCATCTTTTCTATTAAGTTGATGTCATCTAATAAGAGCCTCACACCAGGACAGTATGAGTTATACTGTACTGTTCTATGTCAGTTTTCTAATAATAGATTTATTGTAAGACAGTATAACCAACAAGGGCCTGTTATAAACTAACGCGGTGAAAAAAAGACTAAAACGTCAGATTGTCCTGCTCCGCGGCGCCCTTTCTGTCTTCCCCACTGTTGTCTTCAGGTGTTGATTTCGTACCTCTATGGAACAGAAACAGATTATTATTTATTTTTCCAGATAAACCATGTGTCATACCAGCATTACACTAGCCAAGAACAGCTTATGATCTGTTAAAATTATACATGTTAAACTACATATTATCCAGTTTATTATAACAGAAATGAAATGATATATATAACTACGGCTGAATGAACCAACATATGTTTGTTTCTTTGCTACAATATAAGCTTTTTCCCTGTACTATACTAATACTCTATAGTAAGTATGTGTTATGCATAGAAAACTCTACATATGTACTCGTGTGTTACTTTTCCTACTTGTATTCTTCAAACTTCCTCTCTCGATAAGAGTCGCCCTTCTTCATTAGGTAGAGAAGGACCAAGTCACAGAAGAAAACTCCCTGTTAAATTAAGTTTTATTCAGTGACTGTCGCAACTGGCAAAATATGAAAAAAAGAAATCCTGTGCAGTTCTTTTTAAAAGCATTTTGAATCCATTATTATTAATGGTACTTACAGCACCCATCAAAGCCAGCCCTGATCCAACATTGATGGCTGTTGGGATGATGCTGAACATCCCGGCCTGTGAATAACAAGAAATACAAGAAATGTGGTTTAAAACATAACACAAAAAGCATCTAAAAAGTTTACAATCAAAGGTAATGTCTGTCTTTTATTAATAATGTCTTTGAATGTGATTTATTAAGAGAACCTGCAGTCCACTGAGATGCAATAAGAAATAATAAGATAATAATAATAAGATCACAGTACCTCCTAATCCTGATATCTTGTTGTGGATAAACTTTTGTCAGTTTATTATTATGTGCTAATGTGCTGTGTATTGCATTGATCGCTTAAATCATGTCGCATCATAATGCTTTGGCAGAGCAGACAGTATTTCATGCATTCACCCTGCAAAGCGTATTTACCTTTCCGTGCACCATGATGTTAAATCGGATGCCATAGACTTTGAATAGAGATCGATAACTCTCACCAGAAGCGTTTCGGAAATACCGACTGTGTCTGTTGGGTGGGAAAAAAAGGGAAAATATGGAGGAATGAGAATACAAAAAAATAAGAATTTTGGATAATTTTCTCCTTTCAAATCATGTCTTTTTAGTTGTAAATAAGCATAATTATGTTGTTGAAGATGTCTGTGCAACATAGACTCAGTGTCTGCAGTGAGTCTCACCTGAAGTTAAATCCTGTTGCGATGGTCTTGTTGGAGACGTTGATGTCCAGGCGAGTGAAGCGGTACTCTGGATGGCAGTTAGAGTAGCCTTTGTCAAGGTCACAGTCCCACCCTATCATAATGCCGATGGAGCCACCCTGGAAATCGCAATACAAATCATCTATGGCTTCTGAACCATGTTAATTAATCATGGTAAATGTCTAAACTACAGTTCTACAGGGCCAATGGACACCGAAGCATGTCTCCTTCAACACCTTGATGCTCAATGGGAAAAGTTCTGCCCAGATTATAGAAATGATTGTGGTGAAATGTGCCTAAATAATGACAAATAACTCGACTGAAGTGTAGCCTAATGGGGTATTCACACCAAAGGGGAAGAAGAGTTTTTGTGTGGCGCAATTACATACAAAGTCAATGCAAAGAGGCGAATAGACGAGAGTTTGCGCTGGACGATGCAAATGACTTGAAGGGCCCGACGCGAAGGTTGAAGATGCGAAATTCGCATCATTCGCATATTCCCGTGAGTTTAAATATTTCGACTCAAGCAAGAAATTTGCGTGACGCTTTGTCGCGAAAGCCTATTAGCGTTGAGATTCTCCTACTGACGTCACGGACGTCGTTGAATCATAAATGGAGGAAAAAATATTGCAGCCGTCTGGCCCCAGAGCTACGATAGTACATCATATTTGTACAGAGACCGGACTCTATGTGCATAAATGTATGTGTATAAACCACAGACTGTCTATGGTATAAACAACCACGTTTATGCCGTATTTATGCCGAGATGACTTTATGTTGAAGCAACTACAATGTTAGCAAAGCCTGGCACTGATTGATCCAAACTCCATTCAGAAAACCTGCATTTTAAAAGTTGTTTGCTTGTCGTCTTGCGGACAGACCTGACAAAGCATGAATTCAGACTTTTTACAAATCGTCTTCATTATGTAGTCATTTCGGCATCCTTTTGATCTGTTTATTCCAATTAAATCACAGCACAGTCTTTTTTTTGGGGGGTTCATTCATACCGCTATAGCAATGTGTGGCTTGCTAGATACAGTGAATACAGCTTGGTGAAATTCACCGAGCGCCAGCGGATGATGTTATCAATGTTAAGACATGGCCGCGTTTGGTTTTCCAACGTATCTGGGACTTCCACAACATGTACAAAGCAGCAATAGTGGTTATGTCGGCCATGGTTAATGAAACGTTGTTGGTATCTATGTAAACCCCTCCTCCTAGCGTGAATGAACACGACTAGGAGCTTAATTCACTTTTCAACAGTTGTGATGTAGATGTGATTGTGCCTGGACTGTTGTCTCCTTTGTTGTTCTGACAAAACAAAAAAAAAGAAATCCACCTAAAATCTGAGTTGAAAAGTGTTGTACTAACAAATGTGGCCATGTCCTGGAAGTTGTATCCCGCTCGTCTGGTGATGTCACCCAGGCGAAAGATGGGGCAGTAGGGGTGGAGCTCCTCGTCAAATCGGCATCTCCTCAAATAGGAGTCATCAGTCGTCTCGAGAACGTTGGACCTCAGAGTTAAGAAACACACAGTAGTACAGTGTGTATATGAGTGTGCACTGCTCACTGTACACAACTGTTTCCAGTTAACCAAGCAGTACATGGAGAGGTTATGGTGACATGAGGACATACTTTGAAAATGTGAATTTGGAAAATTGGATGAAATTCTTGATGTAGATGGTGAAGTTTTCAGCGTTTTTCAGCAGAGGCCCTCTGTAAAAGAAATGTAATTAAACATATGTATGTATGTATATATGAGTCATTTTTTATGTGACTGCATTGCTCCTTACTGTGGTTTGAATTTTCTTTCAATGGGACACCAGCCGTAGATTTCACAGGTACCAGTGGAGTTTTCATCTTTTCTTAAGCATCGGCCACTCTTAATTCCTTAAGAAAAACAGCAAAATAAGGCAGTCACACAGCTTGTCACGTGTGAAGAGACACTACTGTTTGAATTTCTGTTGCAAAGATATAGATTATATATAATCAGTTCAAATGAGAATCCTGCTATTATTTCCACATTTCACGTCAGTGACATAGACTTGAACAGACAGAAACTAATTACCCCTCAGAACATTCCTTATCCTTAACCACTTGTGTTTTCCATCATACATGTTGCAATCAGTTTAATTTATTTTGAAAACACTATGACGAGAGAGAATGTAAGCTTGTTGAATTTCGACCCAAATCATATTTCAGAATGACTCTAAGCCGACCAACTTAATGGTGATGATTCTTTCTTACCATTACCAGCCACTACCATCTTTCCCTCTTCACAGTCTTTGTCATCTCGACAGTGACCATCCAGCACTTTATGGCTCTGACAATAAACACAACAGAAAAAAAAGAAACTTTTAAAGAGGACCTATTTTGCTTTTGTGCCTTTTCCCTTTCCTTTAGTGTGTTATATAGTTTTTTGTGCATGTAAAAGGTCTGCAAAGTTACAAAGCCTAAAGTCTACACTAAAGGGAGTTACTCTCGCCCACAGAAACACTGCTCCTGAAACGCCTTGCATGAAGTCCCGCCTTTTCTTCCGTAACGTGATGATGTCACAAAATAACAAATTTTGCCTAGCGGCTAGTTTGGCACGCTCTCAACCAAAGCTAGTTAGAGCGGAGCTTGAGCGGAGCCCGAAGAGTCTGGTTCGGTCCACCAATCACAACAGAAAAATGACGCGTCTTTTGAACATTAAAGCATGTAAAAATGTTCTAGTAGAAACCAAAAATACAAGTATGCACCTGAAAATGAGCAGAATAGGTCCTCTTGAAACATAACAGACCTGTTTTCCACAAGTCAAAAACAAGGCTCATATCTATGGAAGCCCATTTTGGCCAAGAAAAGTGAGTCATAATTGACATATAATACTTGCAGTAAGGCAGGGGTTGTTGATGGACCCGTCTGTGCCCGTTTCATAACTGATTGGAAATTCTTCTTAAAAACTTTTTTTAGTGAGATTTGACTGGCTGGAACATGATAAATGTCAGTTCCCGCTTCTCAAGTGTGGCAGCCTTTTAGAAGCAGGGGTTCTGCAACTGGTGAGAGCCGTAAATGTATACAAGAGCAGTGTTTTATGGCTGTGTAGTGGCTTGTTATTCTTATTCTGATGCAGTGAGGCAGGAGACCAAGAGAGACTGAGTTTACATACCAGGAACTTTCTGTAAAGCTAAAGATATAGCTGAGAGAAGTGATGAACAGTATAATTAGAAAGAAGGTGGAGGTGTCAGCCTTTCTTAAAGGTTAAAAGTCTTTTGTTATGACTAAGCGCTGTGAGGAAAATGCAGACCAGTGCTCTCCTGGCTGTGATACGAGCCATCAGAAATCAGGTTTCTCTGCTCGTTGTGCACAATACTCTGGTTCTCAACTTTCTAAATTACAGAGTGACTTTAGGGGATCACTGCAATGTTTAAGTGTCTTCTTCATCATGGCATTTTAAAATATTGCACTGATTTGTGGTGCATCTGGTAGCTGATTGACTCATTTATCTAGAGAGATAACATGCTTGTCTCTCTAGTTCAGTGAAATGACAAAATATCAGATAAGGGGATCTAAGCATAGAGATGTTTTTCATTTCTTCCCTAACCTCAGTCACACATGGCCTACTGTATCTTTGAAACATGGCTGGCTGGAATACTTTCCAGATGATCAGACGTCAAACAGTGGAGAGTAAATAAAGTAAGCTTAAGATAAACAGTTCGTCTCAGACAGCTCGAAACGGCGTGCCGGGCGGCGTCTTGCAGAGAGAACACAGTGTCTAAACGGCACTTCATGCCCTGCAGCGAGCTGACACTCACAACAGTTAGTTAAACATAAACATGTTTCTGGCCAGTAGTTCAGGTTTCTCTTTGTTTAAGGAGGACTTCATTTTGACCTCAAACAAACCCACACACACGTGTCCATGTGTGTCAAGCGATTGACTATCTGCAGCTAATACAACATAGAGCAAAAGCCCTGACTGTCCAACCTTGGTAACAGAGTAAAAAGATCGAGGGGCTCACAATTACATTCTGTATGTATAGAAATATTACTCTGTTACTATTACTGTTTTTATATTCTATAAAATATTATATAATATTAATTAATACATAATACATATTATCAAATATGAAAACAACGATTAGCAAATAAGATCAAAGAAATGATTTATTTTGACAGCTCACTGTAAGTACCCGTGTTCTGTTTTCTTACCTCAGCACAGTATCCCAGCTTCTGGTTCGGCGTCTCTAAGAAATTGGTTACAACAAACAGAACAGCTTCACCCTAGATGTAGAGAAAACACTGTGAATTGGTCTGACATCATAACATGATGAGCCCTGTGCTGCCTCCCTCTCTCCGTCCTCAGCCTCAGACTCTCTATCTTGAGGGAGTCCTCGATGTGTTCTCGCCATCACTCGGCCGTCACCTGACCCAGCTCCTGCCTGCAGACCTGTCCCTCTCTGTACATACAACACATTCTCATCCCAACTAGTCACATACTTCCGCTTTGTCACTCCCCTTGGCGTCACTTTAGCTTTAGGTAACAAAACGACTTTGTTAGGTTTCGGAAAAAAACAACATGGTTAGGCTTAAAACTACTACGTTTGTACAGTGAAAATGTTTTCACTAGGGCTGTCAAATTTAGCGCGATAATAACGCGTTAACGCAAATTTTAATGGCACTAATTTCTTTAACTCATTAACGCAATCGATCTTTCGGAGGTTATAGCGGGCTCAAACCTAATGAATACATCGGTACCAATCATGTCATACTAGCTTGTCAGGAAGGAGGTTAAATATCGCTCCAAACTTGCGCTAAATTTTGGCAAAGGAAAAACTGTCATTGCCATTTTCAAAGGGGTCCCTTGACCTCTGACCTCAAGATATGTGAATGAAAATGGGTTCTATGAGTACCCACGAGTCTCCCATTTACCGACATGCCCACTTTTTGATAATCACATGCAGTTTGGGGCAAGTCATAGTCAAGTCAGCACACTGACACACTGACAGCTGTTGTTGGCTGTTGGGCTGCAGTTTGCCATGTTAGGATTTGAGCATATTTTTTTATGCTAAATGCAGTACCTGTGAGGGTTTCTGGACAATATTTGTCATTGTTTTGTGTTGTTAATGGATTTCCTATAATAAATATATACAAACATTTGCACAAAGCAGCATATTTGCCCACTCCAAGTGGCCAAGTGTATTAAATACTTGACAAATCTCCCTTTAAGGTACATTTTGAGCAGATAAAAAATGTGTGATTAATTTGCGATTAATTGCAATTAGTCATGGACAGTCATGCGATTAATCAAGCAAGTATTTTAATCGATTGACAGCCCTAGTTTTTACCTGTGGTGGGATGACGTAGTCCTCCGGTCCCCACACCAGCAGACCAGACTCAGTGGTGTTAGTCACTGAGACTCCCTTCACTTTAGTGATAACAGAGCTCTGGATGCCCTCGTCTGTCTCCTGGTAGCCTTTCTTGATTACGAACACCCACCTGCGGGTGAGAGGAAACATGTAACAGCTGAAAGATGTGTTTCTTGTTTGGGTTTGTCATTTTTATTCTCTCATTGTTTCTCTTAAACATTCAGGAAAACCAGAGGGTGGTTCTACGACGGTGCCGTCGGTTGGGACAGCGTTATCAGCTGTAACCGCCGTATGAGAGCAGTGCAGAGCGGCAGCCTGCAAGCTCTGATTACAACACACACAGAGGGAGAGCGACTTTATCTCTGCTCAGGTTGACATTACACCTCTATATCTTTACATAGCAAATAGTTGTTTGACGCTATATTAATGCTCTGGATATCGAATTAAGTACCTTTAACAGAATGTTTTATTTTTGTGGTATGACTATAATCATATAATATTCTTATATAGGATAGATAGGATTAAACTGTGGGCTACACTATTATAGAAACACTGTACCATAAGACTATTATTTTTACTCTTATATTGACTGTAGCCTGTTCGATTCCTGTTGCTTTTGTTTTTTCAAATAAGCACTTATAAGTCATATTTACTTACTAGATTAGGCTTCAAGTGTGACAAAGCCTGTCACTTGACCAATACAGCACTGACTGAAAACTTAAGTCCATTCACTTTATCAAGCCTTGAAATCCTCATCATGGTCAAGTTATAAACTTAATATTGTAGGTGCGGTATTTTTTAACCTACAGTGCGATTAGGGTCAACATATACTCCTCACAGACATACATTTCTATATTTTATTATGATTATTTGCTCAGGGTTAAGTAATTTATAGCAATTTATAACATGCAAAATGAGGTAATAAAAATGCAAAAAGCCACAGCAGTAATTCACCGACTTACCCTATAATGTATCCGATGATAGATAACTGAATAAGTCTGTACAGAACTCCAACTTTCTTATTTTTGGCGACGATGTATTTTTCCGTTTTATAGTCGAATAAGGAGAGGAAGCGTCGTTTGAAGAAGCTCCCGGCCATCCTGCTGCTGTCAGTGCATGTTGGGACAGCGGGAAACACACACACAGTCCACACACACACACACACACACACACACACACGGACGGAGAGTTTCAGGACAGAGGAGGCGGACACACACACTCCTCCCACTGCTCAGCCCTCATAACATGCTGAATATTTACCATGTTTATAGTTCAGCATGTTAGCATGGTAGAAGTGGTCTGGTGGAGAGGAGCCTTTATAACATTCATCTACATGTTCATTGTGGAAAAGATACATAGACTATTTATTGATTTAAATGTAATGTTTGACATGATCTCTCACTATACATTTTGTAAAAAATTGGAAAGTGAAATATAGCAAAGTACTCCTGTAGATAACTAAATGAACTGTGATTGTCTTGTGGTTTTGTCCAGTGGGCAACTCCGGGGTCTGAAAAATGACGTTTTTTATTCATTTTTAAATGTATTTATTTATTTTTGCATCTATTTTTTATTTATTTTTAAATGTATGCATTTATTTATCTATGTATTTATTGTTTTATTTCTGCACCATTATCCCTTTCCATTTCACCCCGGTTTGGGGAAATAAATAAGGGGTGAAATGCAAAGGGAAAATCGTGCATAAATAAATAAATGCATAAATACATAAACAGATACATGCATTTAAAAATAAATATTAAATAAATAAAAAAATAAATGCAAAAATAAATAAATAAATGCAAAAATAATAAATAAATAAAAAGTAAATGCAAAAATAGATAAAAAGGAAAAATTAAACAAAAGTGTTAATAAATAAAGGAATTAATACCAAGATAAATCAATAAAGAAGCAAATTAAAACAGAAATATGAATTTAAACACATAATGGCAAAAAAAAAAAGATTTATTTTTTTGTGCTACATTTAATGACATTTATTTATTTATCCAGTAATTTATTTATTTATTTATTGAGCCATTTTTTTATTTTGGCAGGTTCCTCCATACCATGCAACTTTGCAACAAGTAGCCACAACTGGGTGTCCGGGGCCATCTCACATCTGAAGGTCGTGTTAAGTTCTTGGACCACATGTACGGTCGGGTGAAAGCCTTTCCAAACCAGGG
This sequence comes from Sebastolobus alascanus, assembly GCA_916701645.2. NCBI lineage: Eukaryota > Metazoa > Chordata > Actinopteri > Perciformes > Sebastidae > Sebastolobus > Sebastolobus alascanus. The sequence goes on from CAKAOJ020000068.1 coordinate 5,754,729, forward strand.
CTCAGAGGGGAACTACTCCATCTGCATCGATGAGCTTCAAAACTCTGACCTGGGGTGTTATCACTGTAAGCAGGGACATGACTGTCTTCAAGTGGAGTTGGTTGCTGAAAGAGGTAAGATGATTTCTGTTTGAACGTTTTAAGGTAATGTTTTCTCACTATTGAGCAGCAGCCTGTGCAGAAACATGTGACCGCCTTCCTTTCCATGGTCACAAACCTCGTAGGCCAAACACACGAGAGAGGACAAGTGAGTTTCCTGTGAAATGCATCTTTGTGAAACCACAACTTGCAGATGCTCTGAGCGAAGAGACGAGGCTACTGATATACATCTGTGTTGGCGTGGCATTTTAATGTTCCAGGTGGTCAAGGTTAAGCTAATTTAAACACAACAGCAAAATTAATAAAGCGTCAACAGGAAGTGGTCTGGAGGTGACAGGCATTTCAGGCCTTATTCTCGCAAACATCTACATTGTTATTGTGTAAAAGATATTTATGATTATATTTATATTTATTTATTTATTGATCTGAATTTAATGTTTGACATGATCGCCATACAGTTTGAAAAAAAACCTGTTGTGTCAAACATTTTGGCAGTTGTTCAGGTGAAAGTGAAAGACGCCGAAGCTCTTCCGTAGATAACTAAATGAACTGTGATGGTCTTGTGGTTTTGTCCCATGATGCTTAGAGGGGGGTTAGCATACAGCATTACTACACTGTTGTTCACAATGTACGAGATGCTGACGATGAATGCTGACAGGTGGATTTTCCTTTTAGCCCTGTGCTTTATTTGTGTCTCTTCAGATGGTAAGTCCTTTCGTGATATTAGAGAATGAAAATATAATTTATATAAAAACGTTCCATGTGTTTGGATATTTGAATTAACATAATAAAAGCTTAGCAAATCTGTTGACAACAAGACAAGATATGTCTACGATGTAGTGGACTATGATATTAGTATTATATTTAAATACATTTAATGATATATGTATATGCATGTATATCTATATCTATATCTATATGTATGTATGTATATGTACATTTATGTGTATAGATGTGTATAGATATGTATGTATATATATATATATATATATACTGTGTATATATATATGTGTATGTGTATATACTGTGTGTGTGTGTGTGTGTGTGTGTGTGTGTGTGTGTGTGTGTGTATTTGTGTATATATGTATATTTTCAATTTAATTTATGTTTATATAGCGTCAAATCATAACTGAAGTTATCTCAAAACGCTTTTTATATTGAGCAGGTCTAGATTGCACTCTATATATGTGTGTATATATATGTATATGTATATATACTGTACATATATGTACATTTATATGTATACTTTCAATTCAATTCAATTTATTTTTATATAGCGTCAAATCATAACAGAAGTTATCTCAAGACGCTTTCCATATAGAGCAGGTCTAGACTGTACTCTATATATGTGTATATATATACAGTGTATATATATATATATATATATATATATCTGTGTGTGAGTGTATATGTCTTTGTATATTTATGTGTATGTGTGTATATATATGTGTATATATGTAGATTTTTTTACATATTTACACATAGACGTGTGTACATATATATATATATATAGATAGATAGATAAATAGATAGATAGATACTTTATTGATCCCGAAGGAAATTTAGGATCTTTTTCTTTTTTCTATTTCTATATTTTTCTATCTATTCTATCTATATATATATACAGTATATCTATATAGGTCTTTTCTGCTTAATTGCAGATTAATTAATTGTAAAATTGTTATACAGTTACATTTAATGCATTTATTCTCAACCTTGACTATTAATTTAAAGATGTCTAGACAAAAGTTTTGAATACGTCTAGTAATAAGGAGGAAGAGTTTCTAATGTTGGTGCTCTTGATATTTGAGCGTGAGATAAGTGACCTAAACTTGAAACTTGTTCTTGTATTTCTCTCTTCCCGTTAAGAAGAGCCGTACTTTGACAACTTTTGTGAGCAGAATTCAGATGTTTGTGAGACGCACACACTCAGCGCTGTATTTGGCTCCTCTGTGCTCCTCCCATGCAACTTTACAACAAGAAGCCTCAACTGGGTGTCCTGGGCCCACGCTGATGGGGTGGACCTGGTCCATCTCACATCTGAAGGTCGTGTTAAGTTCCTGGACCACAGGTACGGTCGGGTGAAAGCCTTTCCAAACCAGGGCTCAGAGGGGAACTACTCCATCTGCATCGATGAGCTTCAAAACTCTGACCTGGGGTGTTATCGCTGTAAGCAGGGACATGACTGTCTTCAAGTGGAGTTGGTTGCTGAAAGTAACGCTGAAGGAGGTAAGTTGATTTCTGTTTGAACGCAGCAGCCTGTGCAGAAACATGTGACCTCCTTCCTTTCCATGGTCACAAACCTCGTAGGCCAAACACACGAGAGAGGACAAGTGAGTTTCCTGTGAAATGCATCTTTGTGAAACCACAACTTGCAGGTGCTCTGAGCGACGAGACGAGGCTACTGATATACATCTGTGTTGGCGTGGCTGCTTTCATCCTGCTGAGCCTCGCTGGCTACTGCTGCATGAAGTGCATATGTGAGTACTTGCCCAGTCTGGTACTCTCAAAAGAAAAGTGTGTGATTTGTTAGTTCATTTCATGGATGGATTGGTTGGTTATTTATAAAACCTTTATATTTCAGTGTGCTGTAATAACAGAACACAGGACAATGTGAACAATCCTGAAGGGACTGGGGGTAAGCAATAATTTCACAATTTGCCATTTACATCAGATTCACAGGACAATGAAAATGTACACAACAGAGTACATTGATAAATAATTGATAAATAGGATAGTAGCAAATAAACAACAATGCACATCTGTCCTTCAAAAGAATAGTTAGTTTTGGGAAACACGTTGATTCGCTTTCTTACAGAGAAGATCGATACCAACCTCTGTACAGACAGTTACCAGATTTATATGACAGTGATATAAATCTTCTCATCTTACTTGAAGCAAACAAACCCAAAATGTCCCAACTAATCCTTTAAGTTGCTTCACGTGCTCCCACGGCAGGGGTCAGTGCTCCACCTGAGGGAACAGGCCGGGCGCCAGTAGATCAACAGCAGAGAGGTAATCTATCTCAATAACAACACAAACACACACACTTAACTGGATACTATGCACCAGACGATGAGGACAAATATGTTAACATGGCTGCATTGATGCTAACTTGACTAATTTAATATCGTAGTTCTTCACAGTGTCCACTAGAGGGCAGTGAACACTCGTGATTTTAAATACACAGGTCATCTCTTTGCTTTGTACAATTAGTGAGCATTTTGTTTTACCTTTTACATTTTAACAGAAGTGATTTTATTATTTTTAATCCCTTGCATGTTCTTGTCAACACAATATGAGAAATACAAAGGAAAACACTCTTGGGATGTTGTCCTTCTTTTTCTTTACGTCTATAAAGTAATCCCCCAAAAATACTCTGTAAAACATTAAATAATTAGACAATATTGTGTATTTGTCATGTTATTATTGCTTATGGCCAATCATTGCCATGACTATACACTGCCCTGCCACGGTGACCTGGAGTAACTACACTTCTGTGTACATTTAAAGTTTTATTTTGAAATGACTCACCGGAAGTATACTATAATGTGCATTGACGCCACTTTGACTAATTTGTCAGTTCCTCGCTGTCACCGCTAGAGGGTAGCAAACACTCGTGATTTTAAATACACAGATCAACATCTCCTAGCATCAACATAGAGGTAGACTCAGGAACTGCTAATGCTTAAAAATATATACACATTATTCAGGTTAAACAACTGGTAAATAAAACTGTTGCTAACTTGATCTGTGTATTTAAAATCACCAGTTTTACTGTCCTCCAGTGGTCACAGGTAGGAACTGCATCATAGAATTTCCCAAGTTAGCACCATTGCAGACTTTAGTAGGAATAACACAGTTATCAATACTGATTATATTCTTTAGAGGTATCAATAAGATATTTATATGTTAATAATAGTATCTGTATTTCTAATGTGTAATTTGTTATAAAACAATATAAAGCCCTGCATCATGTAATGTGCTAAGAAAGTGTACATTTTCCAGAGGTGTGATATTTCTGTTATGTTTTCATGACATGAAGCCGGTGTCACTGCACACAATGTGTTTCCTTTTCCTACAGGAGTGGGCAATGATGATCTCGTTTATGGTGCGTTCACACAGCTCTTCTTCTTTCTTTGATCCTGTCTTGTCATCTATTGATTCACCTTATTATTAAATAACTAATATCTTTGTTATCCCACATAAAACATCACAATTCAATATTTTCTAAACTTTTTTAAATATCAGAAAATGATGACCAAGACCCATCCAACCAGCAGGATGACGCCACCAGAAACTATTGCAGTCCTTCAGAAGAAGTTCTGCCTGATCCGGACCGAACTCAACCCACTCAAAGCTCCAGTGGGATTTATCCAAACTTGAACCAGTTTGAGAGGACAGAAAGTCTGAGAACAAAACAGAGATTTCATACAGGTGCTTAATATTCAATAGAATTACTGCAGTTTGACTCTTATCTTTTTATCATTATAACTCAGTCTTCTCTCACCTCTCCAGATCTCTTCAGCAGATTACGGCAAGCAAGTCTCAGTCGGCATTATTACGGTAATTATGCACCTATATGTATATATATCATAATTTCAATGCTGTCAGGTGTTTCACTTATTCATTTTGTTACAGTTAACCGAGGGGAAATCAGCAAGCAACAAGCCTTGTCAACTCAGGCGAAGAATCATCGCAGAGGTATTTATACTTTATTTGATTTATCATCTGTCAGAATATCTGCACGTGAGAATAAAGAGCTTTCATTATTCACTGAACTGTTTTGTTTTGCAGCAGGTTTGGCGAAGAAGAAAGTCAAAGAAAGTGAGTGCTGACTTCATCTGTGGGCATGTTCGGGATGAAATAATACTGTGGCTCAACCGCTCTCCATTGTTTCCCCGTCAGATGGTGTATACAAAAACCCAATTTACAACCGGAGCACAGACCAGCTCAACTGCCTGTAGAGAACCAAGGAGGCTTTAAACAGCTGTTGAGACACTCTTTCAGTATCAACATCCTTTCCAATGATAGTTATTGATTATTAATTTTACATATTAAACATGAAGCATGTCTCATTGTTTTTGTTTGCTGTATAATTGGACTGTATTTCCTGTACATCTATTAGACAATGAGTGATTTCTGTTTGGTAAAGTTCATCAAATAAAGATCTTCAAATCAAGAAGTCGTCTGTGTTATGTGTTGAATGAGACAAACCTGTGTATGCAAGATGTATTTTATGCATGTGAAAAGCAAAACAGATTCTTTTTGACCATGGACGGATTACTGAGCGGGCCTACTGGGCTCTGGTCCAGGGGCCCAACAGGTTAGGGGGCCCCTGAACCAGAGCCTCTGTTTGAAGTAACTGCAGACATTTCTTGTTGGGAAGTCACAAATAGAGCTACACACAACAACACACTCTGATTCTGTACTTAGCTGTCTTTGGGATAACCTGGTTTCGACCTGTCTGTTTGGCTTAGTAAAGACTTGTTTAATTCTGGTCCTGCCTCTGCCTTGTGGCAGGAAAAGAATAAACTTTCAGGTTTTAAACCACTTTTGAGGCTATTCGAGTTTTCGGAGTTTATGTGGTGCACCTGAATGCACCATCAGTGCTGCTACATCCCACGTGGCTAATTTGCATTGATTGGCCTCGTTTCATTCGTGGAGGACCGTGAGCGTCACGGAAAAGCTAAATGCTAATAGCTAATACATTTAGTAAAAGCATTAAGGAATAACAAATTCAAATGCAAATGGAAAAAGAGGTTGCCCTTTGAAATGCCAGATTAAAACCAGTTTTCTTAATTCAATTTGTGAATCCAGTTATTTATTTCTCTTTTTAAACTGCATTTTCAAATACAATTTTAAATTCCATTACTTATTTATGAATTCATTAATGTATTTTTAAATGATGTATTTATTGACTGTTTTATGGTGTTTTTTGTAAATCCCTTTTTAATTTGAACTATTTATTGATAGATTAATATTTCATTTGTAAATTCTTTTCATAATTCATCTTTTTATTGCCCATTAAAATGTCAAATAATTTAATAATTTGTAATTGTGTCCATTTATTCATAGATTAATAAATTGATTTGTAAACATTTATTAATGCCTATTTTTATTGTACAACTGAGTTACTGTGACATCTTGAGTTGCTTTTACTCTCATGAGAGTCAATTAAGGCCAATGAGAAGCAGCTGCTCCAGATGTCACAGAGAGTATCCAGAGATGAAGGCCCACAGTACAAACTTCATTTTGGTGGCATTCATTTCATTACCACTGTTTGTTCTTCTTAAATGTGAAGCCCATGCTGCTTCAACACTCTTCCAAGCAGCAGTTTCTAACACTAATGATGTATCGATTTGCCACGATGGGTTCATGTCTGTTTACATATCCAAGGTGCAGTTTGCTGCTCTTCCTCTCACCGTTTATGTTCAAGGTAAGTCTAAAGATACATATCATCGATGATGACACATGAAGTGTTTACTCTTGTTTGTGTTACACGCAGATGAACACGGTGGGTATTACCAAGCCATCGCTGTAGCAAAACAGTGCCACTACTTCCTTGGAGAGACTGACACCTTCATTATCTTCACAGTTGCTTCCCACGGATGTTTTGTGAGAAGACAAGTAAGCTGGAAAGTCTGTCTGATTATTTTTTAATGCCATTTTTTTTCATATTCTGATGTTACCATTTCATTCATTAGAAATATCTGACAAATCTGACTGTTGTCATCGTGGCACTCGCAGAGGGGGGAAGAGTTGAAATTGTCAAGTCAATACCGCTGATCTGTGAAAGGAAAATACAAGGTATTAGATAAATATCATGACATTCAGAATTTAATTTGTTATTAATTCTCAGTGTGTTTTCTACAGAGGTGAACAAACCTGATAATCCAGTGGTGTCATTCTGCAACAAGGATGGGTTCAACATCACCATCCTCCAGAACGCCTCAGCCCCCCCTCTGGACCTGGATGCAGTCTGGATCCCCTCCAGACAAAACCACAACTGTAAACCCAAAACCAGAACCAAGGACTCCGTCACTTTCAGCTTTCCATTCACTGACTGTGGCACTCAGTCTGTGGTAAATGTAAATATATTACCTCTTCTTTAGACAGGTCAGGTGGTATTTTTGAGACTACATTATTAACTGTGCAATAATTAACTGTGAAGTACTGTCATTAACACAGCAAGCTGTGCAATACTGTCATAAGTACTGCATTTATACTGTACATTCAAGAAATATTCTTATTCATTTCTTATTTATACCACTCTGGCATTTATATTTAACACTTAATAGATCCCACTCCTCAGCATTTTGTACTTACTTATTTGCACTGCTGTTATTTGTTATATATTGCACGTCTTAATGCAAATATTTGTACATATTTCTTATTTTTAATTTTAGTGCTGTTATTGCCTGTTGGGCTTGAGTTTGTCATGTTATGATGTTATTATCAATAAAGTATTTCTGATTCTGATAACAGGTTTGTGTTGCAGGTAGCAGACGGGATTATAACCTACTGGGTCAACGTTGAGGTGAAACAGCATCCACAGAAAGACTTTATATTTCGTGACGCTCCTTTCCAGTAAGAAATTAAAATGTTCCACTTTTCCAGCTTTGTGAAGGTAAGGGACACTCATTTAAATTTTATTTTATTTTATTTTTTTTAGACGTACTGTACATTGTAGCTTTGCCCTGGCTCAGATTACTCAACTGGGCATCACGGTTCAAGGAGAAAAGCACCTGTCAACACTGAAGAGTGAAGGGATACTGAGGACTGAAATGAGGTTTGCCAAAGGTCAAGTTTATATTTTTTGCTTTTTATTCCTGATTTTTTTACTTTTATTGTCCATCCAAACTTATTTTGTCATAAACATATGTGTATTTATGTTTTTATAAAACAAAATGTCTTAGAAACCATAGAAAGTACCATCAAAATGTGTTAATACAAGACTTGAAAATGAATTAATGGCTTTTACATTGAATTGCCAGTTTCAAAGTTGGCCCTCTATATTATTTCTTTTTTCATTTTCATTTTTATTTAATACAGGCAAAATACACATAATAAACATGACAATATGATGATATGACAATATAACCTCACAAAAAGAGAAAAAAATAAAGAAGACACTTAGACAAAAGGAAAATAAAAAATTCATAAATGAATAACAAGAGACAAAAAATATAAAATAAACTTAGTAGGATCCCTTCAGTAATTCAAATAATTATTGACAGTACCGATACATTTAGAAACTGAAATATGACAAGTAGAGCTTATTTTTATATTTTATAAAGTCCCTCTCTTCACTAGAGCAAATGTTTTTCCATTTCCATTTCATGTTGTGTTGTGCTACATTTTGGTAGTTTGTAGCAATTATTTATTATTTTTTATTATAATTATATTACATTAATTAAATACAATTAAATTATTAATAATTATATTATTTATTTGTTTTTTAGGGAAACTTCAGATTTAGATTAGTTCTTGATTGAGCTTTGAATATATAAATATTTTACCCAACATAATAATTTTCTTTCTTTCTTTTTTTCCCTAATGTTTTATCTACAGATTCCAGTTACAAGACTTTTTATTCCTCTCAAGACCCTCTGGCAGTGACTGAGCTTGGCCAGCCGGTGTATGTGGAGGTGCTTGTTCTCAAACATGAGGACCAGGATCTGGTGCTGCTGCTGGAGGACTGCTGGGCCACACCGACCAAAAGCCCTCATGACCCACACAGATGGAACCTGCTGGTTAAAGGGTGAATTCACATGAAATATACAGACATATTTTACCATTTCTGTATCCAGGTCATTTACATGTAAACATCTTTGTATCCATCCAGATGTCCTTTCAGTGGTGATAGCCACAGAACTGTTGTGTTGCCAGTCGTCCCCAAGCAGCTGAAATATCCCTCTCTTCATAAGTGGTTTGTGGTCAAGATGTTTTCATTTGTGAAGCCCACAACATTTGAAAACCTGGTATGTAAGATAAAGTAAAAAAGAAATAAATGCTATATGAATCTCACTGGTATTTTTTAACCTTGGGGATTTCTCCTACAGGTGTATTTCCACTGTGATGTAGAGATCTGTAAAGGACCTGGTTGCTTACAGTCCTGCAGCAGTAATGGTAAGTGGAGCTGCAGCCTGTTGATCCTTTATGAAGTCTAATGAATCTATCTTGGGTTATTGATTTCAGCACTTGTCTTTCAGGAAGGCGCACATTAAGACGAATCACACCTAAGCCAGGACAGAGGATTTTTCAGAGTGTAGTCTCTGGTGGACCCCTTCTTTATCTCCTGTAAATAACCAGAAAGATACTGCTATTTCAAGTCATATTAGGGAATATTTCAGTCAAGAACTGTCTATGATTTGTAATGAAAATAAATCTATACCTTACCTTAATTGCCTTATAAGCAGATTTCTTGTGTTAATGGGAAAGGCTTGTGTTATTTAACATAAATAATGTTTTAATAGTTTTTTTCACATTTCTTTATTGTAGAAATCGTCGCAATATGACAAAACAGAGAACATTAGGCATCATACTAAGATATGGATATTGAAATAGGCTCCATTGACATTCACCATTGTATCAGGACATATGGTAATTATGAGAAACTCTAAAAAATAAAAATAATATAATTTAAAAAAGAAAGAAATAGACAATAATATAAATTATATAAATAATAACAGAGAAGGTAGGCAATAAATCACATTTCTCAAAAAAAACAAAAAAACAACACATTTAATGAACACATTTCTTATTGTTTATAGTTTGGATGGACTCATAGTACTTAAATTCAAACCTAAAGGGTTGAAATGATGGATAAGACCTCGAGAACTTGGCTTTATGGATGTTAAATTTCCCCAATAAAATTAATAAATTGACAGTTTGCTGAATTTTCTGTTTTTTGTTTCCATGATATAATATTTATGTTTATTTATTTTTGCACAAATTAAGACTACACAAACATAACAAAAAATAATATAAAGTTCAAAAGAAGCAAAACAAACCCACTGGACTTATTTGAAACCTCCACCTATTATGTTCTTGGCTTCCAGCTTAATTTAATGATTGGTTTGAGTGTCAAAATAGTCCTCATAATGGTATAGTAGTATCTTTCCTTTGTTTTCATTGTCTTCATTGTACTGGCATTTGTTTATTTTGGGTGGTCGTGAAAATGGTATGAACCCTATAGTTGGTTGGCTCGAAGAGAAGACCTCAGAAGACATAATTAATTTGCTGATCACTTTGGGAAAATTTCACATCCACAAATATTAAATATCTGCTCCTAAACTTTGCTTTTACACAGAGAAAACTGTCAATATCATGAATTAATTGTTTAATAGAATAAACAGATTCGTGGACATATGAATAAATGAATTAATAACTTCTTATATTTTTTATTTGTGTGATTATTTGATATTTGGCACATTTTTGTGTAAATAAAGCTTCATTTAAAAAAAAAAAAGGACTTTTATTTTGGTGGAGGAGCTTCGGTCACTTGTCCCCAGCTCCACCAATAGAAACGCAGAATGGGTTAGTTTGCGGAAGTTATTGAGCGAGCGTGTCTGTGCTTTGAAACGACAGGGATAAATGTGAGAGAAGTTGCTATTTTGTTAAGTTTAACACCTTATTTGGGCACAAACTCCAACTAAACCGTGTTCCGCATGATTAACGTCAGTAACTAGTTCGTCTGTTGGTGGTAAAGCTGCTAACTTTAGTGGTCAGTTATGTCCAAATCAACGAGATTGGACTCAAAAGAAAATGAGTCAAAACAACTTCCGATCTATCGGCACAAAGCCGAGCTGATCCAGGCGGTTAAAGACAGCACCTTTCTGCTGGTTACCGGGGAGACTGGCAGCGGGAAAACCACACAACTTCCAAAGTACCTTCATCAAGCAGGTGAGCTAATGCTAATACACTAACTGATGAAAACTACACTGAGACAGGTGGTTATGCTTTAACGTTAAAGCGGCAGTAGGCAAGAATTTTTTGGCATAATTTGTCAAAAAATCCCATAATAACCTTTCAGCATATTGTAATTCAAGTGGTCTGAGAGAAAATTAGACTTCTGCTCCTCCTCATGTCTCTGTGTTCAGGCTTTAGAAGAATGTAGTACGTGACGGCAGATTTTGATCAATCACAGGTCATTTCAGAGAGAGAGAGCGTTCCTATTGGCTCTGCTCCGGTCATGTGACCAGAACTTGGCCGTTTTCTAAAAATATTTTTTTTAAATCATATTTGCGCCAATATCGCATACTGCAGCTTTAAAATACAACATTTATATGCGGTTTTAGCAGCCCTGGTTTATGTGGATTGAGTCACGTTAGGATACAAATGTGACCTTTGACCTCTAATATGATCCACTACCTCTTCTTTTTGTGCAGGTTTTTGTAAAGATGGCAAAATTGGCATCACCCAGCCCCGCCGGGTGGCCGCCATCACGGTGGCCCAGAGGGTCGCCCAGGAGATGAAGTGCACTCTGGGTAGAGAGGTTGGCTACCAAGTACGCTTTGATGACTGCACATCACAGGTGAGAGGCAAAGACCACACATCCATCCTCTGTACAAAATACTATCTACTTATTGTGAATATTTGACCAATATGTAATATATTTACTGTAATTAATCCCGTTGCCACATATCAAATTGGCATGCAAACACAGCTTTCTGCAGCCATAGAAGCAAGCAAACAAACTGGATCAACAGAGATAATGTTAACGTTAGATTCTACCCGACCTGAAAAGCCTCGGCACATCTCTCTGTGGTCCTGCTATCAGTCACACCAGAGGAGCGGACGGGCGATTGATCCAATGTTTTGAATTTAGACTGCTGTTACCCATTTTAAACGCTAGCTGTCAGTCCTACATATTGTTCCTTTAACGTGAAGATGTGACTGTGTTTGAGCCAGAGCACGGCGGTGAAGTACATGACCGACGGCTGTTTGCTCAGAGAGATCCTGGCAGATCCTGTACTTTCTCAGTACAGTGTTGTAATCTTGGATGAAGTCCATGAACGCAGCCTCAACACAGTGAGTCAATATATGACACTGACAATCATTAACATATATAATGTCTGCACTATTAGATGCACACAGCTCGTCAGCATACAAAATTCACTTCTTTCTGTCCATCTTTGTTGCAGGATATTCTCCTGGGTTTATTAAAGAAGATGTTCTCCAACTCTGCTAAGGCCGCCAAGGGCCGATCTTTCCCTCTGAAGGTGGTGGTGATGTCCGCCACCTTGGAAGCTGACAAACTTTCAGCCTTTCTCGGCGACTGCCCCGTCTTTACTATTCCTGGGAGGACTTTTCCTGTCACCTGTGCATTTGGTTTTGCTGTAGGACCTAAAGACACAGAGAGCACTGGTTATGTAAAGGAGGTACTGAGTTTCAGCTTTGAGTCAGGTGTTTTTCTTTATTCTTAAGATTGTTACAGGGGGAAAAAACGATAACTTAGGGCTGCAACTAACGATTATTTTAATTTACGATTAATCGATTAGTTGTTTGGTCTATAAAATGTCAGAAAATGGTGAAAAATGTTGATTGAAGCCGAGTGATTATCAAAATAGTTGGTGATTAATTTAATAGTTGAAAACTAATCGATTAATTGTTGCAGCTCTACGACCATTAACAATCAATCACATTTAGATTTGTTGTTCTAGCTTGATACATTTTGTTTTTATTCATTTTTTTTTACACATTTTGTTTCTCAGGTGGTTAAAGTGGCCCTCGATGTTCACACCAGTGAAATGGCCGGGGATATTCTTGTGTTTTTGACAGGTAAGTCATAATTATCAAGCTATAAGACCACAGTGTGTCTTGACCCTGACATCCAAATATGTCACATTAATCCTCCATGTTTGACAGGTCAGGCAGAGATTGAGCGTGCCTGTGACATGTTGTATGAGAAAGCCGAGTCTATAGACTACCGCTATGATGTGGAGGACCAAACAGTGGAGGGCCTTCTTATTTTGCCCCTTTATGGATCCATGCCCACTGGTAAATACATACAACAGCCATCACATCATTTTCATTGATGAGTAGATTAAAATAGCTGATTAAGTCAATATCTTTCTTTGTGACAATACTGCAAAAGAAAACACAAAAACATTTATCATTTATGGTCTTGTCGTAGATCAACAGAGGCAGATCTTTCAGCCCCCACCGTCAGGAATAAGGAAGTGTGTCGTGGCCACTAACATTGCAGCAACATCTCTCACCATTGATGGCATAAAGTGAGTGAGCTGCATTTATCAGATATACAACAATGACTTGTGTGTGTAATCAGCATCGTTCAAATATTTCACGCAAAATATCCAATCCAATTCTTTTCCCATTAAGGTACATCATAGACAGCGGGTTTGTGAAGCAACTCAACCACAACTCAAGGGTGGGCATGGATATCTTGGAGGTGGTGCCCATTTCAAAGTGAGTTTTGGAAGAAATAACATGACATTTCGAACCTGCAAATAGGTTTGTTAAAGCCACTATAGCTCTCCTATAGGCTTGGCACACGAGAGGTTTAAATTGGTTGCAATCTGCAACCTCACCACTAGATGTCACTAAATCCTACACACTGCTCCTTTAAGAAAGTTTGCCAACAGAGATTTAGACTGTATTTTTTTGTGGGGGGATTTTCTGTGATTAGGAGCGAGGCTCAGCAGAGAGCAGGCCGAGCTGGAAGAACCTCAGCCGGGAAATGCTTTCGAATCTACAACAAGGAATTCTGGGAGAATAGTATGCCTGAATACACAGTTCCAGAAATCCAGAGGACCAGTCTGACTGCAGTGATACTAACACTCAAGTGCCTGGGCGTTCATGATGTCATTAGGTACACTGATACCCATTCTGAAGTTGTTTACTTTCTTATTGCTCATCTTCTTTAGTAATGAGTTGGTTTCTTTTCAGGTTCCCTTATCTGGACTGTCCAGAGGAAAGGTTTATTCTTGAGGCATTAAAACAGCTCTACCAGTTTGATGCCATCGACAGGTGAGCGGTTACACCTGGGAACTTGAATCAAGCTTCTGGTTGTTGTGGGTTTAAAAGTAATTTTCTGTGAAACCTCATGAACTCCTATGTGTCCGGTGTGTTGGCTGCAGGAGAGGCAGAGTGACCCAGCTGGGGGAGCTGATGGTGGAGTTCCCGCTGCACCCGGGCCTCACCAGGGCCGTGCTCAAAGCCGCCTCGCTCGGCTGTCAGGACCTGCTGCTGCCTGTGGCCGCCATGCTGTCTGTGGAGAACATTTTCATCAGGCCAGGTAAGCAATTTAGCTTTAAAGGTCCCATATTATGCTCATGTTCAGGTTCATACTTGTATTTTATATTTCAACGGAATTATAACCAAAGAACATATATTACTAAGTGAAATTCAATTATACGTTCCACTGCAACGCCATCTAGCGGCCATTGTCAAAAAAGCACCATAGTTTTGCCTCTTTGCTTCTACAGTATACTCTTTGTTGCAACATAATTACGTTGCAAGGCAAATAGACTGGGACACATTTGAAATGTTTACGTTTAAAACAGTGAAATGTTGTACAGTTGTGACATCATAAAGTTCCAGAATCCTGATGGCTTGTTTCTAACGCACAGTTTCTGAATACGGACTGTGTGTATTTCTCCAAGGACTGAGTATTTCAATACTATGACAGTATTTATATTGCACTTAAACCTGCTTTATAATAAAAAATAAAAAAAAGACAGGGTAATCTCACTTTTTACAGTATGGGACCTACGTGTTCAATTAAAAACTATGCAAAACATTTTTTTTAAATCCTTAACCGTATTATATATGTTATATTAAGGGAAATGTCTAGTAGCAGAGATACTAAACATGCCATTTAAATAGGAAGTTCTGTGTTATTTACTGACATGTTGGTTTGATTATTTAATGTGTCAGGAAATGACACATGCAGAGAAGTGTGGTGTTAAGACTGATCTCTTCCTGCCTGCAGGCCACCCTGAGAAGCAGAAAGAGGCAGATAAGAAGCACAGAGCGCTGGCTGCCAAGAGCGGCAGCATGAACGACTTTGCCACTCTCCTCAGTGTGTTTCAGTCCTGTAAATCCAGGTACAGAACTTACCAAATCAATGCTGCATGATGCATCTGTTATTATTTGAATTTGTGTGTGCAAAGGAATCTATCACTTTCCATGTATTCAGGACTTTATACCGCATGATGATCTATTATATCATACTGTAAGTGCGAGTGTTTCTCTTGCATCCTGCAGTGACAGACCCTCAGCGTGGTGTAAGGATAATTGGATCCACTGGAGGGCGCTGAAGTCCGCCTTTAGTGTGGAGACTCAGTTGCGAGATATCCTCCTCCGCCTCCAACAGGTACAGCAGTTTACACAACTCATTCTCACACCACTGACTGGACCATGTTGTGTTTCCATGCTCTGTTAAATGCTTCATATTGCTCTAAACATTACAACTCTGCCTATTTATTAGCTGTGATGGATCATGCTTTCTCCCCACATTAATGTTGTACTTAATCATTTTAGAGCTGCAATGATTAATAGATTAGTTGTCAACTATTAAATTAATCGCCAACTATTTTGATAATGGTTTAATCGGTTTCAGTCATTTTAAGAAGTCCAAATTCTCTGATTCCAGCTTCTTAAATGTGAATATTTTCTGGTTTCTTTACTCCTCTATGACAGTAAACTGAATATCTTTGAGTTGTGGACAAAACAAGACATTTGAGGACGTCATCTTGGGCTTTGAGAAACACTGATCGACATTTTTCACCATTTTCTGACATTTTATAGACCAAATAACTAATCGATTAATCGAAAAAATAATAATCGACAATGAAAATAATCGTTAGTTGCAGCCCTAAATAATTTGAATGGACCTCTTTGCAGATTACTGTGGTCAGATGTTCAAATCTGTCATTTATTAATATATTATTTTGTTTGCTAACACACTGATGTGATCATTAATTTTCCTTTCAGAAGAGAGATTTCCCTGTAGACACATTTGATGGCAATAAGAGTGAACTCTTCAGACGATGCCTGTGCACAGGATATTTCACCAACGTTGCCAGAAGGTATCACCAAGGTTCATTTAAAATGATCCATATTTAACTCTGCGTTATTATCTCTTTGTACTGCGAACTTTTGCTGGTTATGAATTATTGTTCGGTTCATTTTTTTCCCCACCCCTCATAGGTCTATTGGAAAGGTGTTTTGCACAATGGATGGCCATGGATCCATGGTTCACATTCATCCAGCCTCATCTGTAAATGCATTTTAAAATATTCTTTATTAATAAAACAGTTTTCATGGAGGACACGTTACGTTTGGAACCAAAACTTTCATGCTTCTTCTCTGGTTTCTCCTTCGTTGCTCCAAGCTGTTTGACCAGGAGGCTGCGTTGAACTGGGTCATCTTCCACGACGTGCTGGTGACCTCTCGAATGTACATCAGGACTGCGTGTCCCATTCGATACGAGTGGGTGAAGGACTTGTTACCTAAACTCCACGAGGTGGACGTCTATGAGCTGAGCAGTGTGGCGAGACAAGAAGTGACGGATGAGGAGATGATGAAATGGGAGAGCAGAGAAGCAGCCAAGAGACAACCAGGTTTTCAGAATTAATTAGATGTATATTTTGAAATTGTGATGTTGTGCAGCTTAATAGTTGATTTTAATGGTCCCTGCTATGACCATGTGTGAAATGATCCGAAATAAGAGTCCGTCTATAGCACAGGGTGGATTAAAAGGCCATTTAGGCATGAAGGTCTCAATTCATTTATTCCAAATTTTGTTCTTTTTTCAGAGGTTTCTACTGAGGAGGTCATGAAGAAGCTGGAAAAGCGAAACAACGAATCCGCCGTCAGCGACGCTCGTGCTCGCTACCAGCAACGGAAGCAACAAAGACAACAAAATAAAGCTCTTTGACAGAAAACGCTTGCTTTTAATGACATGATTTGTACAGTGTATCACAAAAAGGAGCATTTTTGGAAATGATATCTGAATAATAAACATTTGTTACATTTATAATATTGCTTCTTTAATCCCTCCACTTTACACACAATGATGTAGCAGAGGAGTTGGTTTCATGGGTGTTTTGACAAGTTTCACATCTAGAGAAAATTTGTGCTTTATTCCT
Source organism: Sebastolobus alascanus (assembly GCA_916701645.2). Lineage (NCBI taxonomy): Eukaryota > Metazoa > Chordata > Actinopteri > Perciformes > Sebastidae > Sebastolobus > Sebastolobus alascanus. Next base: position 5,771,947 of record CAKAOJ020000068.1, read on the forward strand.
AAACAGTGAGTAGATTTAAAATAAGTTTTGATTTAACAGAAAAGAGACACATTTTACATGAGTTTTTTACAGGTGGAAGAAGTACTCAGATCCTTTACTTGAGTAAAAGTGCTAATACCACACAGAACACACACATAAACTACTGTGTTACATGTAAAAGTCCTGCACTAAAATGTTTACTTAACTAAAAGTAGTGTGAGTATAATCAGGAAAATGTACTTAAAATATTAAAAGTACTCAATGCAGAAAAATGTCGCCTGTGACGGTTATACAATTACATATTATATCATTAGATTATTACTCATGCATGCACATGTAAGCAGCATTTTAATGTTGCAGCTGGATGAGCTAATTGTATTTTACATAGGGCTGCAGCTAATGATTATTGTCATTATGGATTAATCTGCTGATTATATTCTGTATTGATTGATCGATGTACAATTGTGACGTCACAAAGTTGATGTCACATGTCCCTTCAAAATAAAAGCCCCGTAGAGTAAGTGTTTCTTAATAGGACACTGCGGATGATGTTTGTTTTTAAAAGCCCCCAACTCTCACTGTATGTTAGCAGAAAACTAGGGATGGACCTAATGTTTAAAAATAAAAGTTCTACCCAAATACTACTTTCTAACGAATTAGAGTTTTAAAGGTTCATCCACCCAAATACTTTCTAGAAATCTATTCCACATTTGCGCTCTAAGATTTCTGTATTTTCAGGAATGCTTTTGCAATTAATTTCAGCTGTCAGCATTCACATGCATTTTCTGCAGGAAATGTATGTATATGTATATAAAAGAATATCAGGGGAGAAAGAACCAAACGACCTTTGACCTTCAGAGACTCTTGTTGTTTTTTAAGGTTTGTTGGTTTTCTGTCTGCCGGCTGTTATGATTTAATAAAGTTCTTTCTCATTGGTTCTTGTTTGGGTTAAAAAAAAACACTCGAGTCATATTATTATTATTATTATTATTATTATATTAGGATAGGATAGGATAGGATAGGATAGCAATTTATTTATCCCCGTGGGGAAATTTCAGTTTCACAGCAGCACAGATTCTAACAAAAGACAGTTCATAAAATAAAATAAAATAAGAATAGAAATAAGAGTAAGAATAGGAATAAGAATCGGACAGGGCATACAATAAATAAGAATAAAAAATATCCAAGGGATAAGAACACTAGTAAAATTATGTTATAAGGGTAAATAAAAGGTAAATAAATATGTGCAATATAAATAAATTATAAATAAATTATTATATATTATCATTATTTATGTGTTTTTTTACACATGTGTTTTTCATAGCATCTAGCTGCTTTTTAAAAAGTTTTTTGTTGCACTGCCTATCTCTCAGACAGCAGCAGCTCTGTGCAGTTTTGGGGTGAGGTTAAGGTGACAGTAGAGTACTTGATGTACTTTCACATCGACTGTTCAGGTGCAGTGGACCCTCTTGGCCTCTTACGTCACTTCCTCTTTGTGTGTGCAGTCTGCGGGGCTGCTGTACTGTCTGGCTGTGGACGGAGGGCTTCCACGTTTAGCAGGCGATTTAACCACATTAAAGCGGTTTTATCTGTCCAGGATTTGGACCTTATTTGTATTCGACATTACTAAACGCCAGGTTGGAGCTGAGTGGACTTTATTGTGTCTCTGCTGGCTCGTTTCAGTGATCCACTGCAGCAGCAACACACCGAGCACACCGCTGTTGTTGTGAGAGAAGAAAACAGAGCAGTCCGCTGAGCTGTGTGATCATTGACAGAGTTCAATACACACAAGTGATAACTGGTTTGTGTGCAGCTCACCTCCGAGTCTCTCCAAGAACAGAGCAGCTGGTTTTTAGTCGCTGAAGTCGAGGTAAGAAAAGCTAATGAGCAGCTCAAGAGGCTAACAGACGTGCTAACTAGCTTTTAGCTCGGAAGCTACTTCTGGCTAGCCTTTGGTTTGGTCGTAACGTTTGTTTACTTTGCCTCAGTTAGTTAGCTTAACTGAGAGGATGAGGATGTGTTGACGTTACGTTAATGTTTACGCTAAAGGCAGCTTGTGTGCTTGTGCTGCCTGGGTCACAGTTTGCCATTTTTGTAAGACACTGATTAACTGCAATAATCTAAAAGGGGTAACAGCTTAGCTATGTTATGGAAAAGTACTGCTATTTGGTCTCTTTATTAAGCCCTCAAGTGGTGCTAACGTTGCATGTAAATCAAGTATCTGAACGCTTGACTGGATGTTATTGTAGATGCCCTGTTTGAAAGACCATTGAACCTTCATATTTATTAACTAAAAGAGCAGTAAGGGATAGGGATAGTCTTAGTCATTCACATTAGTAGGTGTAAAGCTATGAACATCCTGGATGCACCTCTGATGGCCAAAGTAAAGTCTGAAGTCGTGGGAAGCCCTATCTGTTTTTTTATCTTTGTAAACAAAGCAGTTCAAACAGTCTTTGTGCTCTGGTGGCGACTGTATGCACTGTAATATTCAACCCCATCACTTTCACTGAAATACTGTGAAATTCTGGTAAACCTATTATCTAACATAAGCTGTTGATTCAGGGCTGACCCTGGATCACCAAGGCCTCTCCACAAACAGTCAGCAAGAGCTGTGGGAGGCTATTACATCTGACAATACAGAGCTGTGCAGCCATTCTGCTAATTGTTAGATCAGTGGCATATTCGACATCACTAGAGTAACATTATCTACCATATTTAGATATATGTTGACACTGAAACACTGGTGTATGTCAAGGGAGAGTTGCATGAGATGATGGAGGTGCCTGGAGTTTCATGATAGTCATTACGGTAGTGCCATTTTTGATGTCACAGTCATAAGTGTGAGATGATCAGATACGAGGTGGTGAGCAGACGTGCAGATTTCAGCAGTTTTCTTTGTTGTGGAGTTGTGTTTCAAGGCAACAGAGTGCTTCAGACCGTGAGGATTTTATTCAAGCACATTTCTGTGGTGTGACAACACTCAGATAGGCATCAAGAGCAATACACAGAAAGTTTTCTTTGTTTTGAGAAATTGGTTTCACTTTATGTCTTCACCTCCACCTTCCTGGCTGTAGTTTTACTTCCTTTAGGCCCTACTTCACGTGTAATTTTTATAAGGCCCTCCTTGACCAAAGAACTTCTTACTCGACTAACACTCATACGATTTTCTAAACTAATTGATTAGTTGATTTAATCGACAGATCTGTAAAACTGAGTTTCTCCACAAGGAATCACAAAAAAGCACCACTTTAAATCTAGTGTTTACCAGAGATGTGCCCATAAGTGTATAAGCATAAAAAACGACTAATCGACTAAAGATATCTTGGTTGACGAAGACCAAAACGACAGATTAGTCGACTAAGAGGGGGCAGCCCTAATTCTTTATACGTTAAAAATATTACCCAAGGCTATGTTTTTAATCAAAGTGAGGAAAAGAATTGTAAATGGTCCAAAGTCACACAGCTTTTTTGCTTGCATCGTTACAAGTAAGAAGAGGTTTTAAATATTTAACAAAGAGTAACAGTGCACTCATTATGTTTTTTGAGAAATATCTTATTGCGATTATTTTGACTGATATTGCAATTGCAATATGATTTGCGATATTAGAGGGAATGCTATTTTTTTCATCATTATTCTTATTTTCACTGAAAAACATACTAAAATGATTACATTGTGATTTTTATTTTTTTTTCTGGGATCTGTACCAAACAAAGATGTTTTCTTAAGTCTGTAGAATATGATGTGTAGGCCAGGACATCTCTGCAACATGAAAATATTTAATTTAAAATGGTATTTTGACACACATTTTGCTATTAACAAATATTGCACCTTCTGCGATTTGAGATTGCAGTAGGCCATATTGCGATTTCGATAAAGTTTCTATTAATTGTGCAGCCCTAGTTTTTTCTGATACAGGTGGTTTATATCCCTTCTTATGAATGAACGTTGATGGTCTTTGTGAGTTGTTATTACATGTTAAAGCTCCACCATGCTACGATTAGCATTGTTTATGTATTTTATGTACTGTTTGACACTCATTGTGTGTTCTACATTAACAGTATATCTTTCTGTTCTTTTCCTCCAGGTATTACATGATATATTTTTTATATCTGAGCCACCGTCAGGAACTTGACCAATAGGATCATTTGCACAATTTCCACCAGCTTGTCTGCAGCCCCCTCCCAACCCAGACAGTCTTCTGCCCCAGCATGAATGAAGTCAGTGTTGTGAGAGAGGGATGGCTCCACAAGAGAGGTAAGCGGGCCCCTTGTGTTCACTGTCATCATCTGAGGCTACATTAAACATCTATATTTTGAGTATTTAATACTAATCCCATAGGCTTGGTATCTGTCAAGTTCATAGTTTCCTCATCAGTGGTTAACAGCTGTGCTCAGTTTAGTTAGTCACTTACAATGGCTTCTCATTGTAATAATATTGTGACATGGAGTAGCCATATTAAAGCCAAACACACGAGCAAGTAGTCAAACATTGGATCAGAAATCTTCACCTGTCTGTTTTCCAGGTGAATACATTAAAACATGGCGGCCTCGTTACTTCATCTTAAAGAGCGACGGCTCCTTCATCGGCTACAAAGAGAAGCCTGAGGTGTCCAGTGACCACAGCCTCCCACCACTCAACAACTTCTCTGTCGCAGGTCAGTTTTCCCCTCTGGCTGGCAAATTTCAGCAAGTGCCAGGTTCAATTTTGAAGAAGTGCTTTTATGTTTTGTTGTTAGTGCCTTCAGTTTTTCTGTCTGCCTTGTAGAATGCCAGCTGATGAAGACAGAGCGCCCAAGGCCCAACACATTTGTCATTCGTTGCCTGCAATGGACCTCCGTTATTGAGCGCACTTTCCATGTAGACAGCAACGAGGAGAGGTAAAACACATTTATTCCAAAGGTTTTATTTTAAAGTCCCAGTGAAACAGAAGTTAGAGCGTCTTTAGCATCTTTACTGTGACGTATTTCACAGTGAAACTGAATGTTTGAGCGGTGTACAGTTACAAGAGCGATTTAAATCAAATTCTTCGCATTTGATTGGACCGCTAAAAAGTGGGAGGGTGAAAAGTGCGGTTTTATATGACTGGTGTGGCTAGCTAGTCGCCTAAAGTCTCATTTGATTGGATGATTATTTTGAGTGCAGGATGAGTCATCAAACATTTGAAACCATTTTAAAGAACAGAAATGACAGGGATTTGATGGGGGTTTTGATGTAAAATACTCTGATACTGATTTTCTTTTACATATATTTGGCATATAACAAAAGATAAATGAACACAGGGGCACAGGATTAAAACTAGGAAAGTGTATTTTTCATTTCTCTGTGACTTTAAGTCGTATTTTCTGTCTCTTGAAAAGCTCCAGTGAAAATGTGAGAGTGCCGCCTGTACTGGGCTTTAGGCCAGTACATCTGACAAAGCAGACATCATCAAACAAAGTCTGTCTACACTGAAACACAAGAACGATATCGAAATAGATAAATTCTCTTCTTCCTCCTCAAACTAAACAACAAATCTGGTTAGGAGCGGGACAGACAGACTGGTTACTCTGCTGAGTCTCAGCCCAGTAAAGCTTTGT